>OY288256.1:39206952-40406952 GCA_958450325.1 Agrostemma githago
TAGGGTGTAGGGTTAGATTAGGCACAGCCAAGAAGCAGGTTTGCCTAATCCAACCCTAAACCCTTTTCCGTCCCGTCTTATGCACTACCCCATCTTTGAATCACATCCACGACAGGGTCACCAATACCCTCTTAGGGTTAAGTTACTTGCGGGATTAGTGACCTTGAATAAGGAAAAAAGTTTAGGATTGGATTAGGCGGAGCCGCGAAGCGGGTATGCGTAATCCAACCCTAAACCCTTTTCCATCCTTGAATAAGGAAAAAGGTTTAGGGTTAGATTGGGCAGAGCCGCGAAGCGCGTGTGCCTAATCCAACCTAAAACCCTTTTTCGTCCCGTCTTATGCAGGACCCCATCTATGAATCATATACACGACAGGGTTCACCAATACCCTTTTAGGGTTTAGTTACTTGCGGGATTAGTGACCTTGAATAAGGAAAAGGATTTAGGGTTGAATTAGGCGGAGCCGCAAAGTGGGTATGCCTAATCCAACCCGAAACCCTTTTCCGTCCTTGAATAAGGAAAAGGGTTTAGGGTTGGATAGAGAAGAGCCGCGAAGCGGGTTTGCCTAATCCAAACCTAAACCATTTTCCGTCCCGTCTAATGCAGTACCCCATCTATGAATCATATACGCGACAGGGTTCACCAATACCCTTTTAGGGTTCAGTTACTTGCGGGATTAGTGACCTTGAATAAGGAAAAGGGTTTAGGGTTGAATTAGGCGGAGCCGCGAAGAGGGTACGCCTAATCCAACCCGAAACCCTTTTCCGTCCTTGAATAAGGAAAAGGGTATAGGGTTGGATTAGGCAGAGCCGCGAAGCGGGTGTGCCTAATCCAACCTAAAACAATTTTTCGTCCCGTCTTATGCAGGACCCCATCTATGAATCATATACACGACAGGGTTCACCAATACCCTTTTAGGGTTCAGTTACTTGCGGGATTAGTGACCTTGAATAAGGAAAAGGATTTAGGGTTGAATTAGGCGGAGCCGCGAAGTGGGTACGCCTAATCCAACCCGAAACCCTTTTCCGTCCTTGAATAAGGAAAAGGGTTTAGGGTTGGATTAAGAAGAGCCGCGAAGCGGGTTTGCCTAATCCAAACCTAAACAATTTTCCGTCCCGTCTAATGCAGTACCCCATCTTTGAATCACATCCACGAAAGGGTTCACCATTACCCTCTTAGGGTTCAGTTACTTGCGGGATTAGTGACCTTGAATAAGGAATAGGGTTTACGGTTAGATTAGGCAGAGCCGCGAAGCAGGTTTGCCTAATCCAACCCTAAACCCTTTTCCGTCCCGTCTTATGCACTACTCCATCTTTGAATCACATCCACGACAGGGTCACCAATACCCTCTAAGGTTCAGTTACTTGCGGGATTAGTGACCATGAATAAGGAAAAGGGTTTAGGGTTGGATTAGGCAGATCCGCGAAGCGTGTATGCCTAATCCAACCTTTAACCCTTTTCCATCCCGTCTTATGCAGTACCCCATCTTTGAATCACATCCACGACAGGGTTCACCAATACCCTCTTAGGGTTAAGTTACTTGCGGGATTAGTGACCTTGAATAAGGAAAAAAGTTTAGGATTGGATTAGGCGGAGCCGCGAAGCGGGTATGCGTAATCCAACCCTAAACCCTTTTCCATCCTTGAATAAGGAAAAAGGTTTAGGGTTAGATTGGGCAGAGCCGCGAAGCGCGTGTGCCTAATCCAACCTAAAACCCTTTTTCGTCCCGTCTTATGCAGGACCCCATCTATGAATCATATACACGACAGGGTTCACCAATACCCTTTTAGGGTTCAGTTACTTGCGGGATTAGTGACCTTGAATAAGGAAAAGGATTTAGGGTTGAATTAGGCGGAGCCGCGAAGTGGGTACGCCTAATCCAACCCGAAACCCTTTTCCGTCCTTGAATAAGGAAAAGGGTTTAGGGTTGGATTAAGAAGAGCCGCGAAGCGGGTTTGCCTAATCCAAACCTAAACCATTTTCCGTCCCGTCTAATGCAGTACCCCATCTTTGAATCACATCCACGAAATGGTTCACCATTACCCTCTTAGGGTTCAGTTACTTGCGGGATTAGTGACCTTGAATAAGGAATAGGGTGTAGGGTTAGATTAGGCAGAGCCAAGAAGCAGGTTTGCCTAATCCAACCCTAAACCCTTTTCCGTCCCGTCTTATGCACTACCCCATCTTTGAATTACATCCACGACAGGGTCACCAATACCCTCTAAGGTTCAGTTACTTGCGGGATTAGTGACCATGAATAAGGAAAACGGTTTAGGGTTAGATTAGGCAGAGCCGCGAAGCGTGTATGCCTAATCCAACCCTTAACCCTTTTCCATCCCGTCTTATGCAGTACCCCATCTTTGAATCACATCCACGACAGGGTTCACCAATACCCTCTTAGGGTTTAGTTACTTGCGGGATTAGTGACCTTGAATAAGGAAAAGAGTTTAGGATTGGATTAGGCGGAGCCGCGAAGCGGGTATGCGTAATCCAACCCTAAACCCTTTTCCGTCCTTGAATAAGGAAAAGGGTTTAGGGTTGGATTAGGCAGAGCCACGAAGCGGGTGTGCCTAATCCAACCTAAAACCCTTTTTCGTCCCGTCTTATGCAGTACCCCATCTTTGAATCATATACACGACAGGGTTCACCAATACCCTTTTAGGGTTCAGTTACTTGCGGGAATAGTGACCTTGAATAAGGAAAAGGGTTTAAGGTTCAATTAGACGGAGCCGCGAAGTGGGTACGCCTAATCCAACCCGAAACCCTTTTCCGTCCTTGAATAAGGAAAAGGGTTTAGGGTTGGATTAAGAAGAGCCGCGAAGCGGGTTTGCCTAATCCAAACCTAAGCCATTTTCCGTCCCGTCTAATGCAGTACCCCATCTTTGAATCACATCCACGAAATGGTTCACCATTACCCTCTTAGGGTTCAGTTACTTGCGGGATTAGTGACCTTGAATAAGGAATAGGGTGTAGGGTTAGATTAGGCAGAGCCAAGAAGCAGGTTTGCCTAATCCAACCCTAAACCCTTTTCCGTCCCGTCTTATGCACTACCCCATCTTTGAATTACATCCACGACAGGGTCACCAATACCCTCTAAGGTTCAGTTACTTGCGGGATTAGTGACCATGAATAAGGAAAACGGTTTAGGGTTAGATTAGGCAGAGCCGCGAAGCGTGTATGCCTAATCCAACCCTTAACCCTTTTCCATCCCGTCTTATGCAGTACCCCATCTTTGAATCACATCCACGACAGGGTTCACCAATACCCTCTTAGGGTTTAGTTACTTGCGGGATTAGTGACCTTGAATAAGGAAAAGAGTTTAGGATTGGATTAGGCGGAGCCGCGAAGCGGGTATGCGTAATCCAACCCTAAACCCTTTTCCGTCCTTGAATAAGGAAAAGGGTTTAGGGTTGGATTAGGCAGAGCCACGAAGCGGGTGTGCCTAATCCAACCTAAAACCCTTTTTCGTCCCGTCTTATGCAGTACCCCATCTTTGAATCATATACACGACAGGGTTCACCAATACCCTTTTAGGGTTCAGTTACTTGCGGGAATAGTGACCTTGAATAAGGAAAAGGGTTTAAGGTTCAATTAGACGGAGCCGCGAAGTGGGTACGCCTAATCCAACCCGAAACCCTTTTCCGTCCTTGAATAAGGAAAAGGGTTTAGGGTTGGATTAAGAAGAGCCGCGAAGCGGGTTTGCCTAATCCAAACCTAAGCCATTTTCCGTCCCGTCTAATGCAGTACCCCATCTTTGAATCACATCCACGAAAGGGTTCACCATTACCCTCTTAGGGTTCAGTTACTTGCGGGATTAGTGACCTTGAATAAGGAATTGGGTTTAGGGTTAGATTAGGCAGAGCCGCGAAGCAGGTTTGCCTAATCCAACCCTAAACCCTTTTCCGTCCCGTCTTATGCACTACCCCATCTTTGAATCACATCCACGACAGGGTCACCAATACCCTCTAAGGTTCAGTTACTTGCGGGATTAGTGACCATGAATAAGAAAAGGGTTTAGGGTTGGATTAGGCAGAGCCGCGAAGCGTGTATGCCTAATCCAACCTTTAACCCTTTTCCATCCTGTCTTATGCAGTACCCCATCTTTGAATCACATCCACGACAGGGTTCACCAATACCCTCTTAGGGTTAAGTTACTTGCGGGATTAGTGACCTTGAATAAGGAAAAGAGTTTAGGATTGGATTAGGCGGAACCGCGAAGCGGGTATGCGTAATCCAACCCTAAACCCTTTTTCGTCCTTAAATAAGGAAAAGGGTTTAGGGTTAGATTAGGCAGAGCCGCGAAGCGCGTGTGCCTAATCCAACCTAAAACCCTTTTTCGTCCCGTCTTATGCAGGACCCCATCTCTGAATCATATACACGACAGGGTTCACCAATACCCTTTTAGGGTTCAGTTACTTGCGGGATTAGTGACCTTGAATAAGGAAAAGGGTTTAGGGTTGAATTAGGCGGAGCCGCGAAGTGGGTACGCCTAATCCAACCCGAAACCCTTTTCCGTCCTTGAATAAGGAAAAGGGTTTAGGGTTGGATTAAGAAGAGCCGCGAAGCGGGTTTGCCTAATCCAAACCTAAACCATTTTCCGTCCCGTCTAATGCAGTACCCCATCTTTGAATCACATCCACGAAATGGTTCACCATTACCCTCTTAGGGTTCAGTTACTTGCGGGATTAGTGACCTTGAATAAGGAATAGGGTGTAGGGTTAGATTAGGCACAGCCAAGAAGCAGGTTTGCCTAATCCAACCCTAAACCCTTTTCCGTCCCGTCTTATGCACTACCTGACGCGAGTTCATTTTGCGGCGTTGTTTTGATCGGTCCATATCTCGAGTTATACTTGGAATTTCGTAGTCGTTCAAAATGGAGGAGATAGATTTCAAGGTTATCTTTCCAATGACTACTGGCGAAGGTTCATTGAACAAGTATTGATGAAGTTATGCCCCAAACAAGTCAGCTGTGCATTGAAAAACACTGCTGTTAAATTCTTTGACGGAATTGTTTCTTTTGCCTCGATTTTCTTTAAAGCTTTCAATAAATTCCCGAGGAGAAGAGCTGCTATTTTGAAGTCCGTTTAATCAAGACTACTCGAGCAAGCAAGGGATCTGATTTGGAGCACGGAAAGTAGGCTGATTGTGTTCTCACTTATTCACTGTATCTAGCTATTAAGTTCTAGCCTAGTTCATTTCCCTTTCTTTGTTTTTGTCACCCACTTTATGATGCTTGACTTTGCTGGTTAGCCTCATCCTTGGGTAGAGTTGTAGGCTATAAATAGCCAAGTACTTGATTAATAAATCATTCAATCTTCATCAAACAAAATCTGAGTTAAGCTTTGCCTTCCTTTTCGTCATTGTAGTTCAAAAGACAAAGTATTAGAGTAAGTCGCGTTACAAGCTCTATACTCGCTATTTCAATCGAGTGTTTGAATTAGCACCCGCTTTGTTGAGGTATAGGTCTATCTCACTTAGCACATTATCTTTGGTTATGTTCTATCATCACTTTACAGCAGCTATTTCAACCTGATTTCGTTGCTTTGTTTCGTTCATTTCAAATTACTATCTATCATCCAATCACTTGTTCAAAGTTCATTCTAACTCACATCATAAGTGGTATCAGAGCTACAACTCTTGATTTTTCTTAAAATCAGGACGGTCCAAGGAGTGTCGAAGCCAAGTTATTAGTTGAATTTCTGATTGCGATTGGAATTCAAGAGTTAAACTCGAGCGAGGTAGTTCGAGGGTTATCGGTTCTGATTATCTCGTGGTTCTTGTTGAAGTTCCGATATATTTGTTTCTTACTATTCACGTTTGTACTGTTCACACAAAAAAATGTCAGCAATTTTCTCGTTTGAAAACACTTACGAGGAAAGTTCGGTGTTTGATCCAACGTTACCACCTGTTTTTGACGAGTATCATCTTCAACCAAACGGGTTGTGCAAGAAGAAACGAGTTCTGATCTTAGCCAAAACGAACATGGAGAGTAAAGGGATTGGGCTTGTGGAGTATTTTGAAAAGCAACAAAAGAGACTTGATCCATCCTTGTTCACAACAAGCAAAGTAGAGTTCACAAGCATTCAAAACAGCATCTATTTGAAAAGGAGTCGGGCTTATGGTCGAGCCATAGTACCAACGTTACCCACATTTATGTCTATTTGGAGTGAGGATGCGTTGATCCTAACAAATTTTGTATTTGATCCGGGTGGGATACTTGTTACAAGAATTGAGGACAATTCTTTTTCAAAGAAGGAGTGTATGACGCGAGTTCATTTTGCGGCGTTGTTTTGATCGGTCCATATCTCGAGTTATACTTGGAATTTCGTAGTCGTTCAAAATTGAGGAGATAGATTTCAAGGTTATCTTTCCAATGACTACTGGCGAAGGTTCATTGAACAAGTATTGACGACGTTATGCCCCAAACAAGTCAGCTGTGCATTGAAAAACACTGCTGTTAAATTCTTTGACGGAATTGTTTCTTTTGCCTCGATTTTCTTTAAAGCTTTCAATAAATTCCTGAGGAGAAGAGCTGCTATTTTGAAGTCCGTTTAATCAAGACTACTCGAGCAAGCAAGGGATCTGATTTGGAGCACGGAAAGTAGGCTGATTGTGTTCTCACTTATTCACTGTATCTAGCTATTTAGTTCTAGCCTAGTTCATTTCCCTTTCTTTGTATTTGTCACCCACTTTATGATGCTTGACTTTTCTGGTTAGCCTCATCCTTGGGTAGAGTTGTAGGCTATAAATAGCCAAGTACTTGATGAATAAATCATTCAATCTTCATCAAACAAAATCTGAGTTAAGCTTTGCCTTCCTTTTCGTCATTGTAGTTCACAAGACAAAGTATTAGAGTAAGTCGCGTTACAAGCTCTATACTCGCTATTTCAATCGAGTGTTTGAATTAGCACCCGCTTTGTTGAGGTATAGGTCTATCTCACTTAGCACACTATCTTTGGTTACGTTCTATCATCACTTTACAGCAGCTATTTCAACCTGATTTCGTTGCTTTGTTTCGTTCATTTCAAATTACTATCTATCATCCAATCACTTGTTCAAAGTTCATTCTAACTCACATCACTACCCCATCTTTGAATCACATCCACGACAGGGTCACCAATACCCTCTAAGGTTCAGTTACTTGCGGGATTAGTGACCATGAATAAGGAAAAGGGTTTAGGGTTGGATTAGGCAGAGCCGCGAAGCGTGTATGCCTAATCCAACCCTTAACCCTTTTCCATCCCGTCTTATGCAGTACCCCATCTTTGAATCACATCCACAACAGGGTTCACCAATACCCTCTTAGGGTTAACTTGCGGGATTAGTGACCTTGAATAAGGAAAAGAGTTTAGGATTGGATTAGGCGGAGCCGCGAAGCGGGTATGCGTAATCCAACCCTAAACCCTTTTCCGTCCTTGAATAAGGAAAAGGGTTTAGGGTTTTGGATTAGGCAGAGCCGCGAAGCGGGTGTGCCTAATCCAACCTAAAACCCTTTTTCGTCCCGTCTTATGCAGGACCCCATCTATGAATCATATACACGACAGGGTTCACCAATACCCTTTTAGGGTTCAGTTACTTACGGGATTAGTGACCTTGAATAAGGAAAAGGATTTAGGGTTGAATTAGGCGGAGCCGCGAAGTGGGTACGCCTAATCCAACCCGAAACCCTTTTCCGTCCTTGAATAAGGAAAAGGGTTTAGGGTTGGATTAAGAAGAGTCGCGAAGCGGGTTTGCCTAATCCAAACCTAAACCATTTTCCGTCCCGTCTAATGCAGTACCCCATCTTTGAATCACATCCACGAAATGGTTCACCATTACCCTCTTAGGGTTCAGTTACTTGCGGGATTAGTGACCTTGAATAAGGAATAGGGTTTAGGGTTAGATTAGGCAGAGCCAAGAAGCAGGTTTGCCTAATCCAACCCTAAACCCTTTTCCGTCCCGTCTTATGCACTACCCCATCTTTGAATCACATCCACGACAGGGTCACCAATACCCTCTAAGGTTCAGTTACTTGCGAGATTAGTGACCATGAATAAGGAAAAGGGTTTAGGGTTGGATTAGGCAGAGCCGCGAAACGTGTATGCCTAATCCAACCCTTAACCCTTTTCCATCCCGTCTTATGCAGTACCCCATCTTTGAATCACATCCACGACAGGGTTCACCAATACCCTCTTAGGGTTAAGTTACTTGCGGGATTAGTGGCCTTGAATAAGGAAAAGAGTTTAGGATTGGATTAGGCGGAGCCGCGAAGCGGGTATGCGTAATCCAACCCTAAACCCTTTTCCGTCCTTGAATAAGGAAAAGGGTTTAGGGTTGGATTAGGCAGAGCCGCGAAGCGTGTATGCCTAATCCAACCCTTAACCCTTTTCCATCCCGTCTTATGCAGTACCCCATCTTTGAATCACATCCACAACAGGGTTCACCAATACCCTCTTAGGGTTAAGTTACTTGCGGGATTAGTGACCTTGAATAAGGAAAAGAGTTTAGGATTGGATTAGGCGGAGCCGCGAAGCGGGTATGCGTAATCCAACCCTAAACCCTTTTCCGTCCTTGAATAAGGAAAAGGGTTTAGGGTTGGATTAGGCAGAGCCGCGAAGCGGGTGTGCCTAATCCAACCTAAAACCCTTTTTCGTCCCGTCTTATGCAGGACCCCATCTATGAATCATATACACGACAGGGTTCACCAATACCCTTTTAGGGTTCAGTTACTTACGGGATTAGTGACCCTGAATAAGGAAAAGGATTTAGGGTTGAATTAGGCGGAGCCGCGAAGTGGGTACGCCTAATCCAACCCGAAACCCTTTTCCGTCCTTGAATAAGGAAAAGGGTTTAGAGTTGGATTAAGGAGAGCCGCGAAGCGGGTTTGCCTAATCCAAACCTAAACCATTTTCCGTCCCGTCTAATGCAGTACCCCATCTTTGAATCACATCCACGAAATGGTTCACCATTATCCTCTTAGGGTTCAGTTACTTGCGGGATTAGTGACCTTGAATAAGGAATAGGGTTTAGGGTTAGATTAGGCAGAGCCAAGAAGCAGGTTTGCCTAATCCAACCCTAAACCTTTTCCGTCCCGTCTTATGCACTACCCCATCTTTGAATCACATCCACGACAGGGTCACCAATACCCTCTATGGTTCAGTTACTTGCGAGATTAGTGACCATGAATAAGGAAAAGGGTTTAGGGTTGGATTAGGCAGAGCCGCGAAACGTGTATGCCTAATCCAACCCTTAACCCTTTTCCATCCCGTCTTATGCAGTACCCCATCTTTGAATCACATCCACGACAGGGTTCACCAATACCCTCTTAGGGTTAAGTTACTTGCGGGATTAGTGACCTTGAATAAGGAAAAGAGTTTAGGATTGGATTAGGCGGAGCCGCGAAGCGGGTATGCGTAGTCCAACCCTAAACCCTTTTCCGTCCTTGAATAAGGAAAAGGGTTTAGGGTTAGATTAGGCAGAGCCGCGAAGCGCGTGTGCCTAATCCAACCTAAAACCCTTTTTCGTCCCGTCTTATGCAGTACCCGATCTTTGAATCATATACACGACAGGGTTCACCAATACCCTTTTAGGGTTCAGTTACTTGCAGGATTAGTGACCTTGAATAAGGAAAAGGGTTTAGGGTTCAATTAGACGGAGCCGCGAAGTGGGTACGCCTAATCCAACCCGAAACCCTTTTTCGTCCTTGAATAAGGAAAAGGGTTTAGGGTTGGATTAAGAAGAGCCGCGAAGCGGGTTTGCCTAATCCAAACCTAAACCATTTTCCGTCCCGTCTAATGCAGTACCCCATCTTTGAATCACATCCACGAAAGGGTTCACCATTACCCTCTTAGGGTTCAGTTACTTGCGGGATTAGTGACCTTGAATAAGGAATAGGGTTTAGGGTTAGATTAGGCAGAGCCAAGAAGCAGGTTTGCCTAATCCAACCCTAAACCCTTTTCCGTCCCGTCTTATGCACTACCCCATCTTTGAATCACATCCACGAAAGGGTTCACCATTACCCTCTTAGCGTTCAGTTACTTGCGGGATTAGTGACCTTGAATAAGGAATAGGGTTTAGTGTTAGATTAGGCAGAGCCGCGAAGCAGGTTTGCCTAATCCAATCCTAAACCCTTTTCCGTCCCGTCTTATGCACAACCCCATCTTTGAATCACATCCACGACAGGGTCACCAATACCCTCTAAGGTTTAGTTACTTGCGGGATTAGTGACCTTGAATAAGGAAAAGGGTTTAGGGTTGGATTAGGATGAGCCGCGAAGCGGGTTTGCCTAATCCAAACCTAAACCTTTTTCCGTCCCGTCTAATGCAGTACCCCATATTTGAATCACATCCATGAAAGGGTTCATCATTACCCTCTTAGGGTTCAGTTACTTGCGGGATTAGTGACCTTGTATAAGGAATAGGGTTTAGGGTTAGATTAGGCAGAGCCGCGAAGCAGGTTTGCCTAATCCAACCCTAAACCCTTTTCCGTCCCGTCTTATGCACTACCCCATCTTTGAATCACATCCACGATAGGCTCACCAATACCCTCTAAGGTTCAGTTACTTGCGAGATTAGTGACCTTGAATAAGGAATAGGGTTTAGGGTTAGATTAGGCAGAGCCAAGAAGCAGGTTTGCTTAATCCAACCCTAAACCCTTTTCCGTCCCGTCTTATGCACTACCCCATCTTTGAATCACATCCACGATAGAGTTCACCAATACCCTCTTAGGGTTAAGTTACTTGCGGGATTAGTGACCTTGAATAAGGAAAAGAGTTTAGGATTGGATTAGGCGAAGCCGCGAAGCGGGTATGCGTAATCCAACCCTAAACCCTTTTCCGTCCTTGAATAAGGAAAAGGGTTTAGGGTTGGATTAGGAAGAGTCGCGAAGCGGGTGTGCCTAATCCAACCTAAAACCCTTTTTCGTCCCGTCTTATGCAGTACCCCATCTCTGAATCATATACACGACAGGGTTCACCAATACCCTTTTAGGGTTCAGTTACTTGCGGGATTAGTGACCTTGAATAAGGAAAAGAGTTTAGGATTGGATTAGGCGGAGCCGCGAAGCGGGTATGCGTAATCCAACCCTAAACCCTTTTCCGTCCTTGAATAAGGAAAAGGGTTTAGGGTTGGATTAGGCAGAGCCGCGAAGCGGGTGTGCCTAATCCAACCTAAAACCCTTTTTCGTCCCGTCTTTTGCAGTACCCCATCTTTGAATCATATACACGAAGGGTTCACCAATACCCTTTTAGGGTTCAGTTACTTGCGATATTAGTGACCTTGAATAAGGAAAAGGGTATAGGGTTCAATTAGGCGGAGCCGCGAAGTGGATACGCCTAATCCAACCCGAAACCCTTTTCCGTCCTTGAATAAGGAAAAGGGTTTAGGGTTGGATTAAGAAGAGCCTCGAAGCGGGTTTGCCTAATCCAAACCTAAACCATTTTTCGTCCCATCTAATGCAGTACCCCATCTTTGAATCACATCCACGAAAGGGTTCACCATTACCCTCTTAGGGTTCGGTTACATGCGGGATTAGTGACCTTGAATAAGGAATAGGGTTTAGGGTTAGATTAGGCAGAGCCAAGAAGCAGGTTTGCCTAATCCAAACCTAAACCATTTTCCGTCCCGTCTAATGCACTACCCCATCTTTGAATCACATCCACGACAGGGTCACCAATACCCTCTAAGGTTCAGTTACTTGCGGGATTAGTGACCATGAATAAGGAAAAGGGTTTAGGGTTGGATTAGGATGAGCCGCGAAGCGGGTTTGCCTAATCCAAACCTAAACCTTTTTCCGTCCCGTCTAATGCAGTACCCCATATTTGAATCACATCCAAGAAAGGGTTCATCATTACCCTCTTAGGGTTCAGTTACTTGCGGGATTAGTGACCTTGTATAAGGAATAGGGTTTAGGGTTAGATTAGGCAGAGCCGCGAAGCAGGTTTGCCTAATCCAACCCTAAACCCTTTTCCGTCCCGTCTTATGCACTACCCCATCTTTGAATCACATCCACGATAGAGTTCACCAATACACTCTTAGGGTTAAGTTACTTGCGGGATTAGTGACCTTGAATAAGGAAAAGAGTTTAGCATTGGATTAGGCGGAGCCGCGAAGCGGGTATGCGTAATCCAACCCTAAACCCTTTTCCGTCCTTGAATAAGGAAAAGGGTTTAGGGTTGGATTAGGAAGAGTCGCGAAGCGGGTGTGCCTAATCCAACCTAAAACCCTTTTTCGTCCCGTCTTATGCAGTACCCCATCTCTGAATCATATACACGACAGGGTTCACCAATACCCTTGTAGGGTTCAGTTACTTGCGGGATTAGTGACCTTGAATAAGGAAAAGAGTTTAGGATTGGATTAGGCGGAGCCGCGAAGCGGGTATGCGTAATCCAACCCTAAACCATTTTCCGTCCTTGAATAAGGAAAAGGGTTTAGGGATGGATTAGGCAGAGCCGCGAAGCGGGTGTGCCTAATCCAACCTAAAACCTTTTTTCGTCCCGTCTTATGCAGTACCACATCTTTGAATCATATACACAAAGGGTTCACCAATACCCTTTTAGGGTTCAGTTACTTGCGGGATTAGTGACCTTGAATAAGGAAAAGGGTTTAGGGTTCAATTAGGCGGAGCCGCGAAGTGGGTACGCCTAATCCAACCCAAAACCCTTTTCCGTCCTTGAATAAGGAAAAGGGTTTAGGGTTGGATTAAGAAGAGCCGCGAAGCGGGTTTGCCTAATCTAAACCTAAACCATTTTTCGTCCCATCTAATGCATTACCCCATCTTTGAATCACATCCACGAAAGGGTTCACCATTACCCTCTTAGGGTTCAGTTACTTGCGGGATTAGTGACCTTGAATAAGGAATAGGGTTTAGGGTTAGATTAGGCAGAGCCAAGAAGCAGGTTTGCCTAATCCAAACCTAAACCATTTTCCGTCCCGTCTAATGCACTACCCCATCTTTGAATCACATCCACGACAGGGTCACCAATACCCTCTAAGGTTCAGTTACTTGCGGGATTAGTGACCATGAATAAGGAAAAGGGTTTAGGGTTGGATTAGGATGAGCCGCGAAGCGGGTTTGCCTAATCCAAACCTAAACCTTTTTCCGTCCCGTCTAATGCAATACCCCATATTTGAATCACATCCATGAAAGGGTTCATCATTACCCTCTTAGGGTTCAGTTACTTGCGGGATTAGTGACCTTGTATAAGGAATAGGGTTTAGGGTTAGATTAGGCAGAGCCGCGAAGCAGGTTTGCCTAATCCAACCCTAAACCCTTTTCCGTCCTTGAATAAGGAAAAGGGTTTAGGGTTGGATTAGGAAGAGTCGCGAAGCGGGTGTGCCTAATCCAACCTAAAACCCTTTTTCGTCCCGTCTTATGCAGTACCCCATCTCTGAATCATATACACGACAGGGTTCACCAATACCCTTTTAGGGTTCATTTACTTGCGGGATTAGTGACCTTGAATAAGGAAAAGAGTTTAGGATTGGATTAGGCGGAGCCGCGAAGCGGGTATGCGTAATCCAACCCTAAACCCTTTTCCGTCCTTGAATAAGGAAAAGGGTTTAGGGTTGGATTAGGCAGAGCCGCGAAGCGGGTGTGCCTAATCCAACCTAAAACCCTTTTTCGTCCCGTCTTATGCAGTACCCCATCTTTGAATCATATACACGAAGGGTTCACCAATACCCTTTTAGGGTTCAGTTACTTGCGATATTAGTGACCTTGAATAAGGAAAAGGGTATAGGGTTCAATTAGGCGGAGCCGCGAAGTGGATACGCCTAATCCAACCCGAAACCCTTTTCCGTCCTTGAATAAGGAAAAGGGTTTAGGGTTGGATTAAGAAGAGCCTCGAAGCGGGTTTGCCTAATCCAAACCTAAACCATTTTTCGTCCCATCTAATGCAGTACCCCATCTTTGAATCACATCCACGAAAGGGTTCACCATTACCCTCTTAGGGTTCGGTTACATGCGGGATTAGTGACCTTGAATAAGGAATAGGGTTTAGGGTTAGATTAGGCAGAGCCAAGAAGCAGGTTTGCCTAATCCAAACCTAAACCATTTTCCGTCCCGTCTAATGCACTACCCCATCTTTGAATCACATCCACGACAGGGTCACCAATACCCTCTAAGGTTCAGTTACTTGCGGGATTAGTGACCATGAATAAGGAAAAGGGTTTAGGGTTGGATTAGGATGAGCCGCGAAGCGGGTTTGCCTAATCCAAACCTAAACCTTTTTCCGTCCCGTCTAATGCAGTACCCCATATTTGAATCACATCCAAGAAAGGGTTCATCATTACCCTCTTAGGGTTCAGTTACTTGCGGGATTAGTGACCTTGTATAAGGAATAGGGTTTAGGGTTAGATTAGGCAGAGCCACGAAGCAGGTTTGCCTAATCCAACCCTAAACCCTTTTCCGTCCCGTCTTATGCACTACCCCATCTTTGAATCACATCCACGATAGAGTTCACCAATACACTCTTAGGGTTAAGTTACTTGCGGGATTAGTGACCTTGAATAAGGAAAAGAGTTTAGGATTGGATTAGGCGGAGCCGCGAAGCGGGTATGCGTAATCCAAGCCTAAACCCTTTTCCGTCCTTGAATAAGGAAAAGGGTTTAGGGTTGGATTAGGAAGAGTCGCGAAGCGGGTGTGCCTAATCCAACCTAAAACCCTTTTTCGTCCCGTCTTATGCAGTACCCCATCTCTGAATCATATACACGACAGGGTTCACCAATACCCTTTTAGGGTTCAGTTACTTGCGGGATTAGTGACCTTGAATAAGGAAAAGAGTTTAGGATTGGATTAGGCGGAGCCGCGAAGCGGGTATGCGTAATCCAACCCTAAACCGTTTTCCGTCCTTGAATAAGGAAAAGGGTTTAGGGATGGATTAGGCAGAGCCGCGAAGCGGGTGTGCCTAATCCAACCTAAAACCTTTTTTCGTCCCGTCTTATGCAGTACCCCATCTTTGAATCATATACACAAAGGGTTCACCAATACCCTTTTAGGGTTCAGTTACTTGCGGGATTAGTGACCTTGAATAAGGAAAAGGGTTTAGGGTTCAATTAGGCGGAGCCGCGAAGTGGGTACGCCTAATCCAACCCAAAACCCTTTTCCGTCCTTGAATAAGGAAAAGGGTTTAGGGTTGGATTAAGAAGAGCCGCGAAGCGGGTTTGCCTAATCCAAACCTAAACCATTTTCCGTCCCGTCTAATGCACTACCCCATCTTTGAATCACATCCACGACAGGGTCACCAATACCCTCTAAGGTTTAGTTACTTGCGGGATTAGTGACCATGAATAAGGGAAAGGGTTTAGGGTTGGATTAGGATGAGCCGCGAAGCGGGTTTGCCTAATCCAAACCTAAACCTTTTTCCGTCCCGTCTAATGCAGTACCCCATATTTGAATCACATCCATGAAAGGGTTCATCATTACCCTCTTAGGGTTTAGTTACTTGCGGGATTAGTGACCTTGTATAAGAAATAGGGTTTAGGGTTAGATTAGGCAGAGCGCGAAGCAGGTTTGCCTAATCCAACCCTAAACCCTTTTCCGTCCCGTCTTATGCACTACCCCATCTTTGAATCACATCCACGACAGGCTCACCAATACCCTCTAAGGTTCAGTTACTTGCGAGATTAGTGACCTTGAATAAGGAATAGGGTTTAGGGTTAGATTAGGCAGAGCCAAGAAGCAGGTTTGCCTAATCCAACCCTAAACCATTTTCCGTCCCGTCTTATGCACTACCCCATCTTTGAATCACATCCACGATAGAGTTCACCAATACCCTCTTAGGGTTAAGTTACTTGCGGGATTAGTGACCTTGAATTAGGAAAAGAGTTTAGGATTGGATTAGGCGGAGCCGCGAAGCGGGTATGCGTAATCCAACCCTAAACCCTTTTCCGTCCTTGAATAAGGAAAAGGGTTTAGGGTTGGATTAGGAAGAGTCGCGAAGCGGGTGTGCCTAATCCAACCTAAAACCCTTTTTCGTCCCGTCTTATGCAGTACCCCATCTCTGAATCATATACACGACAGGGTTCACCAATACCCTTTTAGGGTTCATTTACTTGCGGGATTAGTGACCTTGAATAAGGAAAAGAGTTTAGGATTGGATTAGGCGGAGCCGCGAAGCGGGTATGCGTAATCCAACCCTAAACCCTTTTCCGTCCTTGAATAAGGAAAAGGGTTTAGGGTTGGATTAGGCAGAGCCGCGAAGCGGGTGTGCCTAATCCAACCTAAAACCCTTTTTCGTCCCGTCTTATGCAGTACCCCATCTTTGAATCATATACACGAAGGGTTCACCAATACCCTTTTAGGGTTCAGTTACTTGCGAGATTAGTGACCTTTAATAAGGAAAAGGGTATAGGGTTCAATTAGGCGGAGCCGCGAAGTGGGTACGCCTAATCCAACCCGAAACCCTTTTCCGTCCTTGAATAAGGAAAAGGGTTTAGGGTTGGATTAAGAAGAGCCGCGAAGCGGGTTTGCCTAATCCAAACCTAAACCATTTTTCGTCCCATCTAATGCAGTACCCCATCTTTGAATAACATCCACGAAAGGGTTCACCATTACCCTCTTAGGGTTCAGTTACTTGCGGGATTAGTGACCTTGAATAAGGAATAGGGTTTAGGGTTAGATTAGGCAGAGCCAAGAAGCAGGTTTGCCTAATCCAAACCTAAACCATTTTCCGTCCCGTCTAATGCACTACCCCATCTTTGAATCACATCCACGACAGGGTCACCAATACCCTCTAAGGTTCAGTTACTTGCGGGATTAGTGACCATGAATAAGGAAAAGGGTTTAGGGTTGGATTAGGATGAGCCGCGAAGCGGGTTTGCCTAATCCAAACCTAAACCTTTTTCCGTCCCGTCTAATGCAATACCCCATCTTTGAATCACATCCACGATAGAGTTCACCAATACCCTCTTAGGGTTAAGTTACTTGCGGGATTAGTGACCTTGAATAAGGAAAAGAGTTTAGGATTGGATTAGGCGGAGCCGCGAAGCGGGTATGCGTAATCGAACCCTAAACCGTTTTCCGTCCTTGAATAAGGAAAAGGGTTTAGGGATGGATTAGGCAGAGCCGCGAAGCGGGTGTGCCTAATCCAACCTAAAACCTTTTTTCGTCCCGTCTTATGCAGTACCCCATCTTTGAATCATATACACAAAGGGTTCACCAATACCCTTTTAGGGTTCAGTTACTTGCGGGATTAGTGACCTTGAATAAGGAAAAGGGTTTAGGGTTCAATTAGGCGGAGCCGCGAAGTGGGTACGCCTAATCCAACCCAAAACCCTTTTCCGTCCTTGAATAAGGAAAAGGGTTTAGGGTTGGATTAAGAAGAGCCGCGAAGCGGGTTTGCCTAATCCAAACCTAAACCATTTTCCGTCCCGTCTAATGCACTACCCCATCTTTGAATCACATCCACGACAGGGTCACCAATACCCTCTAAGGTTCAGTTACTTGCGGGATTAGTGACCTTGAATAAGGAATAGGGTTTAGGGTTAGATTAGGCAGAGCCAAGAAGCAGGTTTGCCTAATCCAAACCTAAACCATTTTCCGTCCCGTCTAATGCACTACCCCATCTTTGAATCACATCCACGACAGGGTCACTAATACCCTCTAAGGTTCAGTTACTTGCGGGATTAGTGACCATGAATAAGGAAAAGGGTTTAGGGTTGGATTAGGATGAGCCGCGAAGCGGGTTTGCCTAATCCAAACCTAAACCTTTTTCCGTCCCGTCTAATGCAGTACCCCATATTTGAATCACATCCATGAAAGGGTTCATCATTACCCTCTTAGGGTTCAGTTACTTGCGGGATTAGTGACCTTGTATAAGGAATAGGGTTTAAGGTTGGATTAGGATGAGCCGCGAAGCGGGTTTGCCTAATCCAAACCTAAACCTTTTTCCGTCCCGTCTAATGCAGTACCCCATATTTGAATCACATCCATGAAAGGATTCATCATTACCCTCTTAGGGTTCAGTTACTTGCGGGATTAGTGACCTTGTATAAGGAATAGGGTTTAGGGTTAGATTAGGCAGAGCCGCGAAGCAGGTTTGCCTAATCCAACCCTAAACCCTTTTTCGTCCCGTCTTATGCACTACCCCATCTTTGAATCACATCCACGACAGGCTCACCAATACCCTCTAAGGTTCAGTTACTTGCGAGATTAGTGACCTTGAATAAGGAATAGGGTTTAGGGTTAGATTAGGCAGAGCCTAGAAGCAGGTTTGCCTAATCCAACCCTAAACCCTTTTCCGTCCCGTCTTATGCACTACCCCATCTTTGAATCACATCCACGATAGAGTTCACCAATACCCTCTTAGGGTTAAGTTACTTGCGGGATTAGTGACCTTGAATAAGGAAAAGAGTTTAGGATTGGATTAGGCGGAGCCGCGAAGCGGGTATGCGTAATCCAACCCTAAACCCTTTTCCGTCCTTGAATAAGGAAAAGGGTTTAGGGTTGGATTAGGAAGAGTCGCGAAGCGGGTGTGCCTAATCCAACCTAAAACCCTTTTTCGTCCCGTCTTATGCAGTACCCCATCTCTGAATCATATACACGACAGGGTTCACCAATACCCTTTTAGGGTTCAGTTACTTGCGGGATTAGTGACCTTGAATAAGGAAAAGAGTTTAGGATTGGATTAGGCGGAGCCGCGAAGCGGGTATGCGTAATCCAACCCTAAACCGTTTTCCGTCCTTGAATAAGGAAAAGGGTTTAGGGATGGATTAGGCAGAGCCGCGAAGCGGGTGTGCCTAATCCAACCTAAAACCCTTTTTCGTCCCGTCTTATGCAGTACCCCATCTCTGAATCATATACACGACAGGGTTCACTAATACCCTTTTAGGGTTCAGTTACTTGCGGGATTAGTGACCTTGAATAAGGAAAAGAGTTTAGGATTGGATTAGGCGGAGCCGCGAAGCGGGTATGCGTAATCGAACCCTAAACCGTTTTCCGTCCTTGAATAAGGAAAAGGGTTTAGGGATGGATTAGGCAGAGCCGCGAAGCGGGTGTGCCTAATCCAACCTAAAACCTTTTTTCGTCCCGTCTTATGCAGTACCCCATCTTTGAATCATATACACAAAGGGTTCACCAATACCCTTTTAGGGTTCAGTTACTTGCGGGATTAGTGACCTTGAATAAGGAAAAGGGTTTAGGGTTCAATTAGGCGGAGCCGCGAAGTGGGTACGCCTAATCCAACCCAAAACCCTTTTCCGTCCTTGAATAAGGAAAAGGGTTTAGGGTTGGATTAAGAAGAGCCGCGAAGCGGGTTTGCCTAATCCAAACCTAAACCATTTTCCGTCCCGTCTAATGCACTACCCCATCTTTGAATCACATCCACGACAGGGTCACCAATACCCTCTAAGGTTCAGTTACTTGCGGGATTAGTGACCTTGAATAAGGAATAGGGTTTAGGGTTAGATTAGGCAGAGCCAAGAAGCAGGTTTGCCTAATCCAAACCTAAACCATTTTCCGTCCCGTCTAATGCACTACCCCATCTTTGAATCACATCCACGACAGGGTCACTAATACCCTCTAAGGTTCAGTTACTTGCGGGATTAGTGACCATGAATAAGGAAAAGGGTTTAGGGTTGGATTAGGATGAGCCGCGAAGCGGGTTTGCCTAATCCAAACCTAAACCTTTTTCCGTCCCGTCTAATGCAGTACCCCATATTTGAATCACATCCATGAAAGGGTTCATCATTACCCTCTTAGGGTTCAGTTACTTGCGGGATTAGTGACCTTGTATAAGGAATAGGGTTTAAGGTTGGATTAGGATGAGCCGCGAAGCGGGTTTGCCTAATCCAAACCTAAACCTTTTTCCGTCCCGTCTAATGCAGTACCCCATATTTGAATCACATCCATGAAAGGATTCATCATTACCCTCTTAGGGTTCAGTTACTTGCGGGATTAGTGACCTTGTATAAGGAATAGGGTTTAGGGTTAGATTAGGCAGAGCCGCGAAGCAGGTTTGCCTAATCCAACCCTAAACCCTTTTTCGTCCCGTCTTATGCACTACCCCATCTTTGAATCACATCCACGACAGGCTCACCAATACCCTCTAAGGTTCAGTTACTTGCGAGATTAGTGACCTTGAATAAGGAATAGGGTTTAGGGTTAGATTAGGCAGAGCCTAGAAGCAGGTTTGCCTAATCCAACCCTAAACCCTTTTCCGTCCCGTCTTATGCACTACCCCATCTTTGAATCACATCCACGATAGAGTTCACCAATACCCTCTTAGGGTTAAGTTACTTGCGGGATTAGTGACCTTGAATAAGGAAAAGAGTTTAGGATTGGATTAGGCGGAGCCGCGAAGCGGGTATGCGTAATCCAACCCTAAACCCTTTTCCGTCCTTGAATAAGGAAAAGGGTTTAGGGTTGGATTAGGAAGAGTCGCGAAGCGGGTGTGCCTAATCCAACCTAAAACCCTTTTTCGTCCCGTCTTATGCAGTACCCCATCTCTGAATCATATACACGACAGGGTTCACCAATACCCTTTTAGGGTTCAGTTACTTGCGGGATTAGTGACCTTGAATAAGGAAAAGAGTTTAGGATTGGATTAGGCGGAGCCGCGAAGCGGGTATGCGTAATCCAACCCTAAACCGTTTTCCGTCCTTGAATAAGGAAAAGGGTTTAGGGATGGATTAGGCAGAGCCGCGAAGCGGGTGTGCCTAATCCAACCTAAAACCCTTTTTCGTCCCGTCTTATGCAGTACCCCATCTCTGAATCATATACACGACAGGGTTCACTAATACCCTTTTAGGGTTCAGTTACTTGCGGGATTAGTGACCTTGAATAAGGAAAAGAGTTTAGGATTGGATTAGGCGGAGCCGCGAAGCGGGTATGCGTAATCCAACCCTAAACCGTTTTCCGTCCTTGAATAAGGAAAAGGGTTTAGGGATGGATTAGGCAGAGCCGCGAAGCGGGTGTGCCTAATCCAACCTAAAACCTTTTTTCGTCCCGTCTTATGCAGTACCCCATCTTTGAATCATATACACAAAGGGTTCACCAATACCCTTTTAGGGTTCAGTTACTTGCGGGATTAGTGACCTTGAATAAGGAAAAGGGTTTAGGGTTCAATTAGGCGGAGCCGCGAAGTAGGTACGCCTAATCCAACCCAAAACCCTTTTCCGTCCTTGAATAAGGAAAAGGGTTTAGGGTTGGATTAAGAAGAGCCGCGAAGCGGGTTTGCCTAATCCAAACCTAAACTATTTTCCGTCCCGTCTAATGCACTACCTCATCTTTGAATCACATCCACGACAGGGTCACCAATACCCTCTAAGGTTCAGTTACTTGCGGGATTAGTGACCATGAATAAGGAAAAGGGTTTAGGGTTGGATTAGGATGAGCCGCGAAGCGGGTTTGCCTAATCCAACCCTAAACCCTTTTCCGTCCCGTCTTATGCACTACCCCATCTTTGAATCACATCCACGACAGGCTCACCAATACCCTCTAAGGTTCAGTTACTTGCGAGATTAGTGACCTTGAATAAGGAATAGGGTTTAGGGTTAGATTAGGCAGAGCCAAGAAGCAGGTTTACCTAATCCAACCCTAAACCCTTTTCCGTCCCGTCTTATGCACTACCCCATCTTTGAATCACATCCACGATAGAGTTCACCAATACCCTCTTAGGGTTAAGTTACTTGCGGGATTACTGACCTTGAATTAGGAAAAGAGTTTAGGATTGGATTAGGCGGAGCCGCGAAGCGGGTATGCGTAATCCAACCCTAAACCCTTTTCCGTCCTTGAATAAGGAAAAGGGTTTAGGGTTGGATTAGGAAGAGTCGCGAAGCGGGTGTGCCTAATCCAACCTAAAACCCTTTTTCGTCCCGTCTTATGCAGTACCCCATCTCTGAATCATATACACGACAGGGTTCACCAATACCCTTTTAGGGTTCATTTACTTGCGGGATTAGTGACCTTGAATAAGGAAAAGAGTTTAGGATTGGATTAGGCGGAGCCGCGAAGCGGGTATGCGTAATCCAACCCTAAACCCTTTTCCGTCCTTGAATAAGGAAAAGGGTTTAGGGTTGGATTAGGCAGAGCCGCGAAGCGGGTGTGCCTAATCCAACCCAAAACCCTTTTTCGTCCCGTCTTATGCAGTACCCCATCTTTGAATCATATACACGAAGGGTTCACCAATACCCTTTTAGGGTTCAGTTACTTGCGAGATTAGTGACCTTTAATAAGGAAAAGGGTATAGGGTTCAATTAGGCGGAGCCGCGAAGTGGGTACGCCTAATCCAACCCGAAACCCTTTTCCGTCCTTGAATAAGGAAAAGGGTTTAGGGTTGGATTAAGAAGAGCCGCGAAGCGGGTTTGCCTAATCCAAACCTAAACCATTTTTCGTCCCATCTAATGCAGTACCCCATCTTTGAATCACATCCACGAAAGGGTTCACCATTACCCTCTTAGGGTTCAGTTACTTGCGGGATTAGTGACCTTGAATAAGGAATAGGGTTTAGGGTTAGATTAGGCAGAGCCAAGAAGCAGGTTTGCCTAATCCAAACCTAAACCATTTTCCGTCCCGTCTAATGCACTACCCCATCTTTGAATCACATCCACGACAGGGTCACCAATACCCTCTAAGGTTCAGTTACTTGCGGGATTAGTAACCATGAATAAGGAAAAGGGTTTAGGGTTGGATTAGGATGAGCCGCGAAGCGGGTTTGCCTAATCCAAACCTAAACCTTTTTCCGTCCCGTCTAATGCAGTACCCCATATTTGAATCACATCCATGAAAGGGTTCATCATTACCCTCTTAGGGTTCAGTTACTTGCGGGATTAGTGACCTTGTATAAGGAATAGGGTTTAAGGTTGGATTAGGATGAGCCGCGAAGCGGGTTTGCCTAATCCAAACCTAAACCTTTTTCCGTCCCGTCTAATGCAGTACCCCATATTTGAATCACATCCATGAAAGGATTCGTCATTACCCTCTTAGGGTTCAGTTACTTGCGGGATTAGTGACCTTGTATAAGGAATGGGGTTTAGGGTTAGATTAGGCAGAGCCGCGAAGCAGGTTTGCCTAATCCAACCATAAACCCTTTTTCGTCCCGTCTTATGCACTACCCCATCTTTGAATCACATCCACGACAGGCTCACCAATACCCTCTAAGGTTCAGTTACTTGCGAGATTAGTGACCTTGAATAAGGAATAGGGTTTAGGGTTAGATTAGGCAGAGCCTAGAAGCAGGTTTGCGTAATCCAACCCTAAACCCTTTTCCGTCCCGTCTTATGCACTACCCCATCTTTGAATCACATCCACGATAGAGTTCACCAATACCCTCTTAGGGTTAAGTTACTTGCGGGATTAGTGACCTTGAATAAGGAAAAGAGTTTAGGATTAGATTAGGCGGAGCCGCGAAGCGGGTATGCGTAATCCAACCCTAAACCCTTTTCCGTCCTTGAATAAGGAAAAGGGTTTAGGGTTGGATTAGGAAGAGTCGCGAAGCGGGTGTGCCTAATCCAACCTAAAACCCTTTTTCGTCCAGTCTTATGCAGTACCCCATCTCTGAATCATATACACGACAGGGTTCACCAATACCCTTTTAGGGTTCAGTTACTTGCGGGATTAGTGACCTTGAATAAGGAAAAGAGTTTAGGATTGGATTAGGCGGAGCCGCGAAGCGGGTATGCGTAATCCAACCCTAAACCGTTTTCCGTCCTTGAATAAGGAAAAGGGTTTAGGGATGGATTAGGCAGAGCCGCGAAGCGGGTGTGCCTAATCCAACCTAAAACTTTTTTTCGTCCCGTCTTATGCAGTACCCCATCTTTGAATCATATACACAAAGGGTTCACCAATACCCTTTTAGGGTTCAGTTACTTGCGGGATTAGTGACCTTGAATAAGGAAAAGGGTTTAGGGTTCAATTAGGCGGAGCCGCGAAGTGGGTACGCCTAATCCAACCCGAAACCCTTTTCCGTCCTTGAATAAGGAAAAGGGTTTAGGGTTGGATTAAGAAGAGCCGCGAAGCGGGTTTGCCTAATCCAAACCTAAACCATTTTCCGTCCCGTCTAATGCACTACCCCATCTTTGAATCACATCCACGACAGGGTCACCAATACCCTCTAAGGTTCAGTTACTTGCGGGATTAGTGACCATGAATAAGGAAAAGGGTTTAAGGTTGGATTAGGAAGAGCCGCGAAGCGGGTTTGCCTAATCCAAACCTAAACCTTTTTCCGTCCCGTCTAATGCAGTACCCCATCTTTGAATCACATCCATGAAAGGGTTCACCATTCCCTTCTTAGGGTTCAGTTACTTGCGGGATTAGTGACCTTGAATAAGGAATAGGGTTTAGGGTTAGATTAGGCAGAGCCGCGAAGCAGGTTTGCCTAATCCAACCCTAAACCCTTTTCCGTCCCGTCTTATGCACTACCCCATCTTTGAATCACATCCACGACAGGGTCACCAATACCCTCTAAGGTTCAGTTACTTGCGGGATTAGTGACCATGAATAAGGAAAAATGTTTAGGGTTGGATTAGGCAGAGCCGCGAAGCGTGTATGCCTAATCCAACCCTTAACCCTTTTCCATCCCGTCTTATGCAGTACCCCATCTTTGAATCACATCCACGATAGGGTTCACCAATACCCTCTTAGGGTTAAGTTACATGCGGGATTAGTGACCTTGAATAAGGAAAAGAGTTTAGGATTGGATTAGGCGGAGCCGCGAAGCGGGTATGCGTAATCCAACCCTAAACCCTTTTCCGTCCTTGAATAAGGAAAAGGGTTTAGGGTTGGATTACGCAGAGCCGCGAAGCGGGTGTGCCTAATCAAACCTAAAACCCTTTTTCGTCCCGTCTTATGCAGTACCCCATCTTTGAGTTATATACACGAAGGGTTCACTAATACCCTTTTAGGGTTCAGTTACTTGCGGGATTAGTGACCTTGAATAAGGAAAAGGGTTTAGGGTTCAATTAGGCGGAGCCGCGAAGTGGGTACGCCTAATCCAACCCGAAACCCTTTTCCTTCCTTGAATAAGGAATATGGTTTAGGGTTGGATTAAGAAGAGCCGCGAAGCGGGTTTGCCTAATCCAAACCTAAACCATTTTCCGTCCCGTCTAATGCACTACCCCATCTTTGAATCACATCCACGACAGGGTCACCAATACCCTCTAAGGTTCAGTTACTTGCGGGATTAGTGACCATGAATAAGGAAAAGGGATTAGGGTTGGATTAGGAAGAGCCGCGAAGCGGGTTTGCCTAATTCAAACCTAAACCTTTTTCCGTCCCGTCTAATGCAGTACCCCATCTTTGAATCGCATCCACGAAAGGGTTCACCATTACCCTCTTAGGGTTCAGTTACCTGCGGGATTAGTGACCTTGAATAAGGAATAGGGTTTAGGGTTAGATTAGGCAGAGCCGCGAAGCAGGTTTGCCTAATCCAACCCTAAACCCTTTTCCGTCCCGTCTTATGCACTACCCCATCTTTGAATCACATCCACGACAGGGTCACCATTACCCTCTAAGGTTCAGTTACTTGCGGGATTAGTGACCTTGAATAAGGAATAGGGTTTAGGGTTAGAATAGGCAGAGCCAAGAAGCATGTGTGCCTAATCCAACATAAAACCCTTTTTCGTCCTTGAATAAGGAAAAGGGTTTAGGGTTGGATTAGGCAGAGCCGCGAAGCGGGTGTGCCTAATCCAACCTAAAACCCTTTTTCGTCCTGTCTTATGCAGTACCCCATCTTTGAATCATATACACGAAGGGTTCACCAATACCCTTTTAGGGTTCAGTTACTTGCGGGATTAGTGACCTTGAATAAGGAAAAGGGTTTAGGGTTCAATTAGGCGGAGCCGCGAAGTGGGTACGCCTAATCCAACCCGAAACCCTTTTCCGTCCTTGAATAAGGAAAAGGGTTTAGGGTTGGATTAAGAAGAGCCGCGAAGCGGGTTTGCCTAATCCAAACCTAAACCATTTTCCGTCCCGTCTAATGAGGTACCCCATCTTTGAATCACATCCACGAAAGGGTTCACCATTACCCTCTTAGTGTTCAGTTACTTGCGGGATTAGTGACCTTGAATAAGGAATAGGATTTAGGGTTAGATTAGGCAGAGCCAAGAAGCAGGTTTGCCTAATCCAAACCTAAACCATTTTCCGTCCCGTCTAATGCACTACCCCATCTTTGAATCACATCCACGACAGGGTCACCAATACCCTCTAAGGTTCAGTTACTTGCGGGATTAGTGACCATGAATAAGGAAAAGGGTTTTGGGTTGGATTAGGCAGAGCCGCGAAGCGTGTATGCCTAATCCAACCCTTAACCCTTTTCCATCTTGTCTTATGCAGTACCCCATCTTTGAATCACATCCACGACAGGGTTTACCAATACCCTCTTAGGGTTAAGTTACTTTGCGGGATTAGTGACCTTGAATAAGGAAAAGAATTTAGGATTGGATTAGGCGGAGCCGCGAAGCGGGTATGCGTAATCCAACCCTAAACCCATATCCGTCCTTGAATAAGGAAAAGGGTTTAGGGTTGGATTAGGCAGAGTCGCGAAGCGGGTGTGCCTAATCCAACCTAAAACCCTTTTCCGTCCCGTCTTATTCAGTAGCCCATCTTTGAATCATATACACGACAGGGTTCACCAATACCCTTTTAGGGTTCAGTTACTTGCAGGATTAGTGACCTTCAATAAGGAAAAGGGTTTAGGGTTGAATTAGGCGGAGCCGCGAAGTGGGTACGCCTAATCCAACCCGAAACCCTTTTCCGTCCTTGAATAAGAAAAAGGGTTTATGGTTGGATTAAGAAGAGCCGCGAAGCGGGTTTGCCTAATCCAAACCTAAACCATTTTCCGTCCCGTCTAATGCAGTACCCCATCTTTGAATCACATCCACGAAATGGTTCACCATTACCCTCTTAGGGTTCAATTACTTGCAGGATTAGTGACCTTGAATAAGGAATAGGGTTTAGGGTTAGATTAGGCAGAGCCTAGAAGCAGGTTTGCCTAATCCAACCCTAAACCCTTTTCCGTCCCGTCTTATGCACTACCCCATCTTTGAATCACATCCACGACAGGGTCACCAATACCCTCTAAGGTTCAGTTACTTGCGGGATTAGTGACCTTGAATATGGAATAGGGTTAAGGGTTAGATTAGGCAGAACCAAGAAGCAGGTTTGCCTAATCCAACCCTAAACCCTTTTCCGTCCCGTCTTATGCACTACCCCATCTTTGAATCACATCCACGACAGGGGCACCAATACCCTCTAAGGTTCATTTACTTGCGGGATTAGTGACCATGAATAAGGAAAAGGGTTTAGGGTTGGATTAGGCAGAGCCGCGAAGCGTGTATGCCTAATCCAACCCTTAACCCTTTTCCATCCCGTCTTATGCAGTACCCCATCTTTGAATCACATCCACGATAGGGTTCACCAATATCCTCTTAGGGTTAAGTTACTTGCGGGATTAGTGACCTTGAATAAGGAAAAGAGTTTAGGATTGGATTAGGCGGAGCCGCGAAGCGGGTATGCGTAATCCAACCCTAAACCCTTTTCCGTCCTTGAATAAGGAAAAGGGTTTAGGGTTGGATTAGGCAGAGCCGCGAAGCGGGTGTGCCTAATCCAACCTAAAACCCTTTTTCGTCCCGTCTTATGCAGTACCCCATCTTTGAATCATATACACGACAGGGTTCACCAATACCCTTTTAGGGTTCAGTTACTTGCGGGATTAGTGACCTTGAATAAGGAAAATAGTTTAGGATTTGATTAGGCGGAGCCGCGAAGCGGGTATGCGTAATCCAACCCTAAACCCTTTTCCGTCCTTGAATAAGGAAAAGGGTTTAGGGTTGGATTAGGCAGAGCCGCGAAGCGGGTGTGCCTAATCCAACCTAAAACCCTTTTTCGTCCCGTCTTATGCAGTACCCCATCTTTGAATCATATACACGACAGGGTTCACCAATACCCTTTTAGGGTTCAGTTACTTGCGGGATTAGTGACCTTGAATAAGGAAAAGGTTTTAGGGTTCAATTAGGCGGAGCCGCGATGTGGGTACGCCTAATCCAACCCGAAACCCTTTTCCGTCTTTGAATAAGGAAAAGGGTTTAGGGTTGGATTAAGAAGAGCCGCGAAGCGGGTTTGCCTAATCCAAACCTAAACCATTTTCCGTCCCGTCTAATGCAGTACCCCATCTTTGAATCACATCCACGAAAGGGTTCACCATTACCCTCTTAGGGTTCAGTTACTTGCGGGATTAGTGACCTTGAATAAGGAATAGGGTTTAGGGTTAGATTAGGCAGAGCCAAGAAGCAGGTTTGCCTAATCCAACCCTAAACCCTTTTCCGTCCCGTCTTATGCACTACCCCATCTTTGAATCACATCCACGAAAGGGTTCACCATTACCCTCCTAGGGTTCAGTTACTTGCTGGATTAGTGACCATGAATAAGGAAAAGGGTTTAGGGTTGGATTAGGCAGAGCCGCGAAGCGAGTATGCCTAATCCAACCCTTAACCCTTTTCCATCTTGTCTTATGCAGTACCCCATCTTTGAATCACATCCACGACAGGGTTTACCAATACCCTCTTAGGGTTAAGTTACTTTGCGGGATTAGTGACCTTGAATAAGGAAAAGAATTTAGGATTGGATTAGGCGGAGCCGCGAAGCGGGTATGCGTAATCCAACCCTAAACCCATATCCGTCCTTGAATAAGGAAAAGGGTTTAGGGTTGGATTAGGCAGAGTCGCGAAGCGGGTGTGCCTAATCCAACCTAAAACACTTTTCCGTCCCGTCTTATGCAGTAGCCCATCTTTGAATCATATACACGACAGGGTTCACCAATACCCTTTTAGGGTTCAGTTACTTGCAGGATTAGTGACCTTCAATAAGAAAAAGGGTTTAGGGTTGAATTAGGCGGAGCCGCGAAGTGGGTACGCCTAATCCAACCCGAAACCCTTTTCCGTCCTTGAATAAGGAAAAGGGTTTATGGTTGGATTAAGAAGAGCCGCGAAGCGGGTTTGCCTAATCCAAACCTAAACCATTTTCCGTCCCGTCTAATGCAGTACCCCATCTTTGAATCACATCCACGAAATGGTTCACCATTACCCTCTTAGGGTTCAATTACTTGCGGGATTAGTGACCTTGAATAAGGAATAGGGTTTAGGGTTAGATTAGGCAGAGCCTAGAAGCAGGTTTGCCTAATCCAACCCTAAACCCTTTTCCGTCCCGTCTTATGCACTACCCCATCTTTGAATCACATCCACGACAGGGTCACCAATACCCTCTAAGGTTCAGTTACTTGCGGGATTAGTGACCATGAATAAGGAAAAGGGTTTAGGGTTGGATTGGGCAGAGCCGCAAAGCAGGTTTGCCTAATCCAACCCTAAACCCTTTTCTGTCCCGTCTTATGCACTACCCCATCTTTGAATCACATCCACGACAGGGTCACCAATACCCTCTAAGGTTCAGTTACTTGCGGGATTAGTGACCTTGAATATGGAATAGGGTTAAGGGTTAGATTAGGCAGAGCCAAGAAGCAGGTTTGCCTAATCCAACCCTAAACCCTTTTCCGTCCCGTCTTATGCACTACCCCATCTTTGAATCACATCCACGACAGGGGCACCAATACCCTCTAAGGTTCAGTTACTTGCGGGATTAGTGACCATGAATAAGGAAAAGGGTTTAGGGTTGGATTAGGCAGAGCCGCGAAGCGTGTATGCCTAATCCAACCCTTAACCCTTTTCCATCCCGTCTTATGCAGTACCCCATCTTTGAATCACATCCACGATAGGGTTCACCAATATCCTCTTATGGTTAAGTTACTTGCGGGATTAGTGACCTTGAATAAGGAAAAGAGTTTAGGATTGGATTAGGCGGAGCCGCGAAGCGGGTATGCGTAATCCAACCCTAAACCCTTTTCCGTCCTTGAATAAGGAAAAGGGTTTAGGGTTGGATTAGGCAGAGCCGCGAAGCGGGTGTGCCTAATCCAACCTAAAACCCTTTTTCGTCCCGTCTTATGCAGTACCCCATCTTTGAATCATATACACGACAGGGTTCACCAATACCCTTTTAGGGTTCAGTTACTTGCGGGATTAGTGACCTTGAATAAGGAAAATAGTTTAGGATTTGATTAGGCGGAGCCGCGAAGCGGGTATGCGTAATCCAACCCTAAACCCTTTTCCGTCCTTGAATAAGGAAAAGGGTTTAGGGTTGGATTAGGCAGAGCTGCGAAGCGGGTGTGCCTAATCCAACCTAAAACCCTTTTTCGTCCCGTCTTATGCAGTACCCCATCTTTCAATCATATACACGACAGGGTTCACCAATACCCTTTTAGGGTTCAGTTACTTGCGGGATTAGTGACCTTGAATAAGGAAAAGGTTTTAGGGTTCAATTAGGCGGAGCCGCGATGTGGGTACGCCTAATCCAACCCGAAACCCTTTTCCGTCTTTGAATAAGGAAAAGGGTTTAGGGTTGGATTAAGAAGAGCCGCGAAGCGGGTTTGCCTAATCCAAACCTAAACCATTTTCCGTCCCGTCTAATGCAGTACCCCATCTTTGAATCACATCCACGAAAGGGTTCACCATTACCCTCTTAGGGTTCAGTTACTTGCGGGATTAGTGACCTTGAATAAGGAATAGGGTTTAGGGTTAGATTAGGCAGAGCCAAGAAGCAGGTTTGCCTAATCCAACCCTAAACCCTTTTCCGTCCCGTCTTATGCACTACCCCATCTTTGAATCACATCCACGAAAGGGTTCACCATTACCCTCCTAGGGTTCAGTTACTTGCTGGATTAGTGACCATGAATAAGGAAAAGGGTTTAGGGTTGGATTAGGCAGAGCCACGAAGCGAGTATGCCTAATCCAACCCTTAACCCTTTTCCATCCCGTGTTATGCAGTACCCCATCTTTGAATTACATCTACGATAGGTTTCACCAATACCTTCTTAGGGTTAAGTTACTTGCGGGATTAGTGACCTTGAATAAGGAAAAGAGTTTAGGATTGGATTAGGCGGAGCCGCGAAGCGGGTATGCGTAATCCAACCCTAAACCCTTTTCCGTCCTTGAATAAGGAAAAAGGTTTAGGGTTGGATTAGGCAGGGCCGCGAAGCGCGTGTGCCTAATCCAACCTAAAACCCTTTTTCGTCCCGTCTTATGCAGTACCCCATCTTTGAATCATATACACGACAGGGTCACCAATACCCTCTAAGGTTCAGTTACCTGCGGGATTAGTGACCATGAATAAGGAAAAGGGTTTAGGGTTGGATTAGGCAGAGCCGCGAAGCGTGTATGCCTAATCCAACCCTTAACCCTTTTCCATCCCGTCTTATGCAGTACCTCATCTTTGAATCACATCCACGATAGGGTTCACCAATACCCTCTTAGGGTTAAGTTACTTGCGGGATTAGTGACCTTGAATAAGGAAAAGAGTTTAGGATTGGATTAGGCGGAGCCGCGAAGCGGGTATGCGTAATCCAACCCTAAACCCTTTTCCGTCCTTGAATAAGGAAAAGGGTTTAGGGTTGGATTAGGCAGAGCCGCGAAGCGGGTGTGCCTAATCCAACCTAAAACCCTTTTTCGTCCCGTCTTATGCAGTACCCATCTTTGAATCATATATACACGACAGGGTTCACCAATACCCTTTTAGGGTTCAGTTACTTGCGGAATTAGTGACCTTGAATAAGGAAAAGAGTTTAGGATTGGATTAGGCGGAGCCGCGAAGCGGGTATGCGTAATCCAACCCTAAACCCTTTTCCGTCCTTGAATAAGGAAAAGGGTTTAGGGTTGGATTAGGAAGAGCCGCGAAGCGGGTGTGCCTAATCCAACCTAAAACCCTTTTTCGTCCCGTCATATGCAGTACCCCATCTTTGAATCATATACACGACAGGGTTCACCAATACCCTTTTAGGGTTCAGTTACTTGCGGGATTAGTGACCTTGAATAAGGAAAAGGGTTTAGGGTTCAATTAGGCGGAGCCGCGAAGTGGGTACGCCTAATCCAACCCGAAACCCTTTTCCGTCCTTGAATAAGGAAAAGGGTTTAGGGTTGGATTAAGAAGAGCCGCGAAGCGGGTTTGCCTAATCCAAACCTAAACCATTTTCCGTCCCGTCTAATGCAGTACCCCATCTTTGAATCACATCCACGAAAGGGTTCACCATTACCCTCTAAGGGTTCAGTTACTTGCGGGATTAGTGACCTTGAATAAGGAATAGGGTTTAGGGTTAGATTAGGCAGAGCCGCGAAACAGGTTTGCCTAATCCAACCCTAAACCTTTTCCGTCCCGTCTTATGCACTACCCCATCTTTGAATCACATCCACGACAGGGTCACCAATACCCTCTAAGGTTCAGTTACTTGCGGGATTAGTGACCATGAATAAGGAAAAGGGTTTAGGGTTGGATTAGGCAGAGCCACGAAGCGAGTATGCCTAATCCAACCCTTAACCCTTTTCCATCCCGTGTTATGCAGTACCCCATCTTTGAATTACATCTACGAAAGGTTTCACCAATACCTTCTTAGGGTTAAGTTACTTGCGGGATTAGTGACCTTGAATAAGGAAAAGAGTTTAGGATTGGATTAGGCGGAGCCACGAAGCGGGTATGCGTAATCCAACCCTAAACCCTTTTCCGTCCTTGAATAAGGAAAAGGGTTTAGGGTTGGATTAGGCAGAGCCGCGAAGCGGGTGTGCCTAATCCAACCTAACACCCTTTTTCGTCCCGTCTTATGCAGTACCCCATCTTTGAATCATATACAAGACAGGGTTCACCAATACCCTTTTAGGGTTCAGTTACTTGCGGGATTAGCGACCTTGAATAAGGAAAAGGGTTTAGGGTTCAATTAGGCGGAGCCGCGAAGTGGGTACGCCTAATCCAATCCGAAACCCTTTTCCGTCCTTGAATAAGGAAAACGGTTTAGGGTTGGATTAAGAAGAGCCGCGAAGCGGGTTTGCCTAATCCAAACCTAAACCATTTTCCGTCCCGTCTAATGCAGTACCCCATCTTTGAATCACATCCACGAAAGGGTTCACCATTACCCTCTTAGGGTTCAGTTACTTGCGGGATTAGTGACCTTGAATTAGGAATAGGGTGGAGGGTTAGATTAGGCAGAGCCGCGAAGCAGGTTTGCCTAATCCAACCCTAAATCCTTTTCCGTCCCGTCTTATGCACTACCCCATCTTTGAATCACATCCACAACAGGGTCACCAATACCCTCTAAGGTTCAGTTACTTGCGGGATTAGTGACCATGAATAAGGAATAGGGTTTAGGGTTAGATTAGGCAGAGCCAAGAAGCAGGTTTGCCTAATCCAACCCTAAACCCTTTTCCGTCCCGTCTTATGCACTACCCCATCTTTGAATCACATCCACGAAAGGGTTCACCATTACCCTCCTAGGGTTCAGTTACTTGCGGGATTAGTGACCTTGAATAAGGAATAGGGTTTAGGGTTAGAATAGGCAGAGCCGCGAAGCAGGTTTGCCTAATCCAACCCTAAACCCTTTTCCGTCCTTGAATAAGGAAAAGGGTTTAGGGTTGGATTAGGCAGAGCCGCGAAGCGGGTGTGCCTAATCCAACCTAAAACCCTTTTTCGTCCCGTCTTATGCAGTACCCTATCTTTGAATCATATACACGACAGGGTTCACCAATACCCTTTTAGGGTTCAGTTACTTGCGGGATTAGTGACCTAGAATAAGGAAAAGGGTTTAGGGTTCAATTAGGCTTAGCCGCGAAGTGGGTACGCCTAATCCAACCCTAAACCCTTTTCCGTCCTTGAATAAGGAAAAGGGTTTAGGGTTGGATTAGGCAGAGCCGCGAAGCGGGTATGCCTAATCCAACCCTAAACCCTTTTCCGTCCCGTCTTATGCACTACCCCATCTTTGAATCACATCCACAACTGGGTCACCAATACCCTCTAAGGTTCAGTTACTAGCGGGATTAGTGACCATGAATAAGGAATAGGGTTTAGGGTTAGATTAGGCAGAGCCAAGAAGCAGGTTTGCCTAATCCAACCCTAAACCCTTTTCCGTCTCGTCTTATGCACTACCCCATCTTTGAATCACATCCACGAAAGGGTTCACCATTACCCTCCTAGGGTTCAGTTACTTGCGGGATTAGTGACCTTGAATAAGGAATAGGGTTTAGGGTTAGATTAGGCAGAGCCGCGAAGCAGGTTTGCCTAATCCAACCCTAAACCCTTTTCCGTCCTTAAATAAGGAAAAGGGTTTAGGGTTGGATTAGGCAGAGCCGCGATGCGGGTGTGCCTAATCCAACTTAAAACCCTTTTTCGTCCCGTCTTATCAGTACCCCATCTTTGAATCATATACACGACAGGGTTCACCAATACCCTTTTAGGGTTCAGTTACTTGCGGGATTAGTGACCTTGAATAAGGAATAGGGTTTAGGGTTCAATTAGGCAGAGCCGCGAAGTGGGTACGCCTAATCCAACCCGAAACCCTTTTCCGTCCTTGAATAAGGAAAAGGGTTTAGGGTTGTATTAGGCAGAGCCGCGATGCGGGTGTGCCTAATCCAACTTAAAACCCTTTTTCGTCCCGTCTTATCAGTACCCCATCTTTGAATCATATACACGACAGGGTTCACCAATACCCTTTTAGGGTTCAGTTACTTGCGGGATTAGTGACCTTGAATAAGGAAAAGGGTTTAGGGTTCAATTAGGCGGAGCCGCGAAGTGGGTACGCCTAATCCAACCCGAAACCCTTTTCCGTCCTTGAATAAGGAAAAGGGTTTAGGGTTGGATTAAGAAGAGCCGCGAAGCGGGTTTGCCTAATCCAAACCTAAACCATTTTCCGTCCCGTCTAATGCAGTACCCCAACTTTGAATCACATCCACGAAAGGGTTCACCATTACCCTCTAAGGGTTCAGTTACTTGCGGGATTAGTGACCTTGAATAAGGAATAGGGTTTAGAGTTAGATTAGGCAGAGCCGCGAAGCAGGTTTGCCTAATCCAACCCTAAACCCTTTTCCGTCCCGTCTTATGCACTACCCCATCTTTGAATCACATCCACGACAGGGTCACCAATACCCTCTAAGGTTCAGTTACTTGCGGGATTAGTGACCATGAATAAGGAAAAGGGTTTATGGTTGGATTAGGCAGAGCCGCGAAACGAGTATGCCTAATCCAACCCTTAACCCTTTTCCATCCCGTGTTATGCAGTACCCCATCTTTGAATTACATCCACGATAGGGTTCACCAATACCTTCTTAGGGTTAAGTTACTTGCGGGATTAGTGACCTTGAATAAGGAAAAGAGTTTAGGATTGCATTAGGCGGAGCCACGAAGCGGGAATGCGTAATCCAACCCTAAACCCTTTTCCGTCCTTGAATAAGGAAAAGGGTTTAGGGTTGGATTAGGCAGAGCCGCGAAGCGGGTGTGCCTAATCCAACCTAACACCCTTTTTCGTCCCGTCTTATGCAGTACCCCATCTTTGAATCATATACACGACAGGGTTCACCAATACCCTTTTAGGGTTCAGTTACTTGCGGGATTAGTGACCTTGAATAAGGAAAAGGGTTTAGGGTTCAATTAGGCGGAGCCGCGAAGTGGGTACGCCTAATCCAATCCGAAACCCTTTTCCGTCCTTGAATAAGGAAAAGGGTTTAGGGTTGGATTAAGAAGAGCCGCGAAGCGGGTTTGCCTAATCCAAACCTAAACCATTTTCCGTCCCGTCTAATGCAGTACCCCATCTTTGAATCACATCCACGAAAGGGTTCACCATTACCCTCTTAGGGTTCAGTTACTTGCGGGATTAGTGACCTTGAATAAGGAATAGGGTGGAGAGTTAGATTAGGCAGAGCCGCGAAGAAGGTTTGCCTAATCCAACCCTAAACCCTTTTCCGTCCCGTCTTATGCACTACCCCATCTTTGAATCACATCCACGAAAGGGTTCACCATTACCCTCCTAGGGTTCAGTTACTTGCTGGATTAGTGACCATGAATAAGGAAAAGGGTTTAGGGTTGGATTAGGCAGAGCCGCGAAGCGAGTATGCCTAATCCAACCCTTAACCCTTTTCCATCCCGTGTTATGCAGTACCCCATCTTTGAATCACATCCACTATAGGGTTCACCAATACCTTCTTAGGGTTAAGTTACTTGCGGGATTAGTGACCTTGAATAAGGAAAAGAGTTTAGGATTGGATTAGGCGGAGCCGCGAAGCGGGTATGCGTAATCCAATCCTAAACCCTTTTCCGTCCTTGAATAAGGAAAAGGGTTTAGGGTTGGATTAGGCAGGGCCGCGAAGCGCGTGTGCCTAATCCAACCTAAAACCCTTTTTCGTCCCGTCTTATGCAGTACCCCATCTTTGAATCATATACACGACAGGGTTCACCAATACCCTTTTAGGGTTCAGTTACTTGCGGGATTAGTGACCTTGAATAAGGAAAATAGTTTAGGATTTGATTAGGCGGAGCCGCGAAGCGGGTATGCGTAATCCAACCCTAAACCCTTTTCCGTCCTTGAATAAGGAAAAGGGTTTAGGGTTGGATTAGGCAGAGCCGCGAAGCGGGTGTGCCTAATCCAACCTAAAACCCTTTTTCGTCCCGTCTTATGCAGTACCCCATCTTTGAATCATATACACGACAGGGTTCACCAATACCCTTTTAGGGTTCAGTTACTTGCGGGATTAGTGACCTTGAATAAGGAAAAGGTTTTAGGGTTCAATTAGGCGGAGCCGCGATGTGGGTACGCCTAATCCAACCCGAAACCCTTTTCCGTCTTTGAATAAGGAAAAGGGTTTAGGGTTGGATTAAGAAGAGCCGCGAAGCGGGTTTGCCTAATCCAAACCTAAACCATTTTCCGTCCCGTCTAATGCAGTACCCCATCTTTGAATCACATCCACGAAAGGGTTCACCATTACCCTCTTAGGGTTCAGTTACTTGCGGGATTAGTGACCTTGAATAAGGAATAGGGTGGAGGGTTAGATTAGGCAGAGCCGCGAAGCAGGTTTGCCTAATCCAACCCTAAACCCTTTTCTGTCCCGTCTTATGCACTACCCCATCTTTGAATCACATCCACGAAAGGGTTCACCATTACCCTCCTAGGGTTCAGTTACCTGCTGGATTAGTGACCATGAATAAGGAAAAGGGTGTAGGGTTGGATTAGGCAGAGCCGCGAAGCGAGTATGCCTAATCCAACCCTTAACCCTTTTCCATCCCGTGTTATGCAGTACCCCATCTTTGAATCACATCCACTATAGGGTTCACCAATACCTTCTTAGGGTTAAGTTACTTGCGGGATTAGTGACCTTGAATAAGGAAAAGAGTTTAGGATTGGATTAGGCGGAGCCGCGAAGCGGGTATGCGTAATCCAACCCTAAACCCTTTTCCGTCCTTGAATAAGGAAAAGGGTTTAGGGTTGGATTAGGCAGGGCCGCGAAGCGCGTGTGCCTAATCCAACCTAAAACCCTTTTTCGTCCCGTCTTATGCAGTACCCCATCTTTGAATCATATACACGACAGGGTCACCAATACCCTCTAAGGTTCAGTTACTTGCGGGATTAGTGACCATGAATAAGGAAAAGGGTTTAGGGTTGGATTAGGCAGAGCCGCGAAGCGTGTATGCCTAATCCAACCCTTAACCCTTTTCCATCCCGTCTTATGCAGTACCCCATCTTTGAATCACATCCACGATAGGGTTCACCAATACCCTCTTAGGGTTAAGTTACTTGCGGGATTAGTGACCTTGAATAAGGAAAAGAGTTTAGGATTGGATTAGGCGGAGCCGCGAAGCGGGTATGCCTAATCCAACCCTAAACCCTTTTCCGTCCTTGAATAAGGAAAAGGGTTTAGGGTTGGATTAGGCAGAGCCGCGAAGCGGGTGTGCCTAATCCAACCTAAAACCCTTTTTCGTCCCGTCTTATGCAGTACCCATCTTTGAATCATATATAAATGACAGGGTTCACCAATACCCTTTTAGGGTTCAGTTACTTGCGGAATTAGTGACCTTGAATAAGGAAAAGAGTTTAGGATTGGATTAGGCGGAGCCGCGAAGCGAGTATGCGTAATCCAACCCTAAACCCTTTTCCGTCCTTGAATAAGGAAAAGGGTTTAGGGTTGGATTAGGCAGAGCCGCGAAGCGGGTGTGCCTAATCCAACCTAAAACCCTTTTTCGTCCCGTCATATGCAGTACCCCATCTTTGAATCATATACATGACAGGGTTCACCAATACCCTTTTAGGGTTCAGTTACTTGCGGGATTAGTGACCTTGAATAAGGAAAAGGGTTTAGGGTTCAATTAGGCGGAGCCGCGAAGTGGGTACGCCTAATCCAACCCGAAACCCTTTTCCGTCCTTGAATAAGGAAAAGGGTTTAGGGTTGGATTAAGAAGGGCCGCGAAGCGGGTTTGCCTAATCCAAACCTAAACCATTTTCCGTCCCGTCTAATGCAGTACCCCATCTTTGAATCACATCCACGAAAGGGTTCACCATTACCCTCTAAGGGTTCAGTTACTTGCGGGATTAGTGACCTTGAATAAGGAATAGGGTTTAGGGTTAGATTAGGCAGAGCCGCGAAACAGGTTTGCCTAATCCAACCCTAAACCCTTTTCCGTCCCGTCTTATGCACTACCCCATCTTTGAATCACATCCACGACAGGGTCACCAATACCCTCTAAGGTTCAGTTACTTGCGGGATTAGTGACCATGAATAAGGAAAAGGGTTTAGGGTTGGATTAGGCAGAGCCACGAAGCGAGTATGCCTAATCCAACCCTTAACCCTTTTCCATCCCGTGTTATGCAGTACCCCATCTTTGAATTACATCTACGATAGGTTTCACCAATACCTTCTTAGGGTTAAGTTACTTGCGGGATTAGTGACCTTGAATAAGGAAAAGAGTTTAGGATTGGATTAGGCGGAGCCACGAAGCGGGTATGCGTAATCCAACCCTAAACCCTTTTCCGTCCTTGAATAAGGAAAAGGGTTTAGGGTTGGATTAGGCAGAGCCGCGAAGCGGGTGTGCCTAATCCAACCTAACACCCTTTTTCGTCCCGTCTTATGCAGTACCCCATCTTTGAATCATATGCACGACAGGGTTCACCAATACCCTTTTAGGGTTCAGTTACTTGCGGGATTAGTGACCTTGAATAAGGAAAAGGGTTTAGGGTTCAATTAGGCGGAGCCGCGATGTGGGTAGGCCTAATCCAACCCGAAACCCTTTTCCGTCTTTGAATAAGGAAAAGGGTTTAGGGTTGGATTAAGAAGAGCCGCGAAGCGGGTTTGCCTAATCCAAACCTAAACCATTTTCCGTCCCGTCTAATGCAGTACCCCATCTTTGAATCACATCCACGAAAGGGTTCACCATTACCCTCTTAGGGTTCAGTTACTTGCGGGATTAGTGACCTTGAATCAGGAATAGGGTGGAGGGTTAGATTAGGCAGAGCCGCGAAGCAGGTTTGCCTAATCCAACCCTAAACCCTTTTCTGTCCCGTCTTATGCACTACCCCATCTTTGAATCACATCCACGAAAGGGTTCACCATTACCCTCCTAGGGTTCAGTTACCTGCTGGATTAGTGACCATGAATAAGGAAAAGGGTGTAGGGTTGGATTAGGCAGAGCCGCGAAGCGAGTATGCCTAATCCAACCCTTAACCCTTTTCCATCCCGTGTTATGCAGTACCCCATCTTTGAATCACATCCACTATAGGGTTCACCAATACCTTCTTAGGGTTAAGTTACTTGCGGGATTAGTGACCTTGAATAAGGAAAAGAGTTTAGGATTGGATTAGGCGGAGCCGCGAAGCGGGTATGCGTAATCCAACCCTAAACCCTTTTCCGTCCTTGAATAAGGAAAAGGGTTTAGGGTTGGATTAGGCAGGGCCGCGAAGCGCGTGTGCCTAATCCAACCTAAAACCCTTTTTCGTCCCGTCTTATGCAGTACCCCATCTTTGAATCATATACACGACAGGGTCACCAATACCCTCTAAGGTTCAGTTACTTGCGGGATTAGTGACCATGAATAAGGAAAAGGGTTTAGGGTTGGATTAGGCAGAGCCGCGAAGCGTGTAAGCCTAATCCAACCCTTAACCCTTTTCCATCCCGTCTTATGCAGTACCCCATCTTTGAATCACATCCACGATAGGGTTCACCAATACCCTCTTAGGGTTAAGTTACTTGCGGGATTAGTGACCTTGAATAAGGAAAAGAGTTTAGGATTGGATTAGGCGGAGCCGCGAAGCGGGTATGCCTAATCCAACCCTAAACCCTTTTCCGTCCTTGAATAAGGAAAAGGGTTTAGGGTTGGATTAGGCAGAGCCGCGAAGTGGGTGTGCCTAATCCAACCTAAAACCCTTTTTCGTCCCGTCTTATGCAGTACCCATCTTTGAATCATATATACATGACAGGGTTCACCAATACCCTTTTAGGGTTCAGTTACTTGCGGAATTAGTGACCTTGAATAAGGAAAAGAGTTTAGGATTGGATTAGGCGGAGCCGCGAAGCGAGTATGCGTAATCCAACCCTAAACCCTTTTCCGTCCTTGAATAAGGAAAAGGGTTTAGGGTTGGATTAGGCAGAGCCGCGAAGCGGGTGTGCCTAATCCAACCTAAAACCCTTTTTCGTCCCGTCATATGCAGTACCCCATCTTTGAATCATATACATGACAGGGTTCACCAATACCCTTTTAGGGTTCAGTTACTTGCGGGATTAGTGACCTTGAATAAGGAAAAGGGTTTAGGGTTCAATTAGGCGGAGCCGCGAAGTGGGTACGCCTAATCCAACCCGAAACCCTTTTCCGTCCTTGAATAAGGAAAAGGGTTTAGGGTTGGATTAAGAAGGGCCGCGAAGCGGGTTTGCCTAATCCAAACCTAAACCATTTTCCGTCCCGTCTAATGCAGTACCCCATCTTTGAATCACATCCACGAAAGGGTTCACCATTACCCTCTAAGGGTTCAGTTACTTGCGGGATTAGTGACCTTGAATAAGGAATAGGGTTTAGGGTTAGATTAGGCAGAGCCGCGAAACAGGTTTGCCTAATCCAACCCTAAACCCTTTTCCGTCCCGTCTTATGCACTACCCCATCTTTGAATCACATCCACGACAGGGTCACCAATACCCTCTAAGGTTCAGTTACTTGCGGGATTAGTGACCATGAATAAGGAAAAGGGTTTAGGGTTGGATTAGGCAGAGCCACGAAGCGAGTATGCCTAATCCAACCCTTAACCCTTTTCCATCCCGTGTTATGCAGTACCCCATCTTTGAATTACATCTACGATAGGTTTCACCAATACCTTCTTAGGGTTAAGTTACTTGCGGGATTAGTGACCTTGAATAAGGAAAAGAGTTTAGGATTGGATTAGGCGGAGCCACGAAGCGGGTATGCGTAATCCAACCCTAAACCCTTTTCCGTCCTTGAATAAGGAAAAGGGTTTAGGGTTGGATTAGGCAGAGCCGTGAAGCGGGTGTGCCTAATCCAACCTAACACCCTTTTTCGTCCCGTCTTATGCAGTACCCCATCTTTGAATCATATACACGACAGGGTTCACCAATACCCTTTTAGGGTTCAGTTACTTGCGGGATTAGTGACCTTGAATAAGGAAAAGGGTTTAGGGTTCAATTAGGCGGAGCTGCGAAGTGGGTACGCCTAATCCAATCCGAAACCCTTTTCCGTCCTTGAATAAGGAAAAGGGTTTAGGGTTGGATTAAGAAGAGCCGCGAAGCGGGTTTGCCTAATCCAAACCTAAACCATTTTCCGTCCCGTCTAATGCAGTACCCCATCTTTGAATCACATCCACGAAAGGGTTCACCATTACCCTCTTAGGGTTCAGTTACTTGCGGGATTAGTGACCTTGAATAAGGAATAGGGTGGAGGGTTAGATTAGGCAGAGCCGCGAAGCAGGTTTGCCTAATCCAACCCTAAATCCTTTTCCGTCCCGTCTTATGCACTACCCCATCTTTGAATCACATCCACAACAGGGTCACCAATACCCTCTAAGGTTCAGTTACTTGCGGGATTAGTGACCATGAATAAGGAATAGGGTTTAGGGTTAGATTAGGCAGAGCCAAGAAGCAGGTTTGCCTAATCCAACCCTAAACCCTTTTCCGTCCCGTCTTATGCACTACCCCATCTTTGAATCACATCCACGAAAGGGTTCACCATTACCCTCCTAGGGTTCAGTTACTTGCGGGATTAGTGACCTTGAATAAGGAATAGGGTTTAGGGTTAGATTAGGCAGAGCCGCGAAGCAGGTTTGCCTAATCCAACCCTAAACCCTTTTCCGTCCTTGAATAAGGAAAAGGGTTTAGGGTTAGATTAGGCAGAGTCGCGAAGCAGGTTTGCCTAATCCAACCCTAGACCCTTTTCCGTCCCGTCTTATGCACTACCCCATCTTTGAATCACATCCACAACTGGGTCACCAATACCCTCTAAGGTTCAGTTACTAGCGGGATTAGTGACCATGAATAAGGAATAGGGTTTAGGGTTAGATTAGGCAGAGCCAAGAAGCAGGTTTGCCTAATCCAACCCTAAACCCTTTTCCGTCTCGTCTTATGCACTACCCCATCTTTGAATCACATCCACGAAAGGGTTCACCATTACCCTCCTAGGGTTCAGTTACTTGCGGGATTAGTGACCTTGAATAAGGAATAGGGTTTAGGGTTAGATTAGGCAGAGCCGCGAAGCAGGTTTGCCTAATCCAACCCTAAACCCTTTTCCGTCCTTAAACAAGGAAAAGGGTTTAGGGTTGGATTAGGCAGAGCCGCGATGCGGGTGTGCCTAATCCAACTTAAAACCCTTTTTCGTCCCGTCTTATCAGTACCCCATCTTTGAATCATATACACGACAGGGTTCACCAATACCCTTTTAGGGTTCAGTTACTTGCGGGATTAGTGACCTTGAATAAGGAAAAGGGTTTAGGGTTGAATTAGGCGGAGCCGCGAAGTGGGTACGCCTAATCCAATCCGAAACCCTTTTCCGTCCTTGAATAAGGAAAAGGGTTTAGGGTTGGATTAAGAAGAGCCGCGAAGCGGGTTTGCCTAATCCAAACCTAAACCATTTTCCGTCCCGTCTAATGCAGTACCCCATCTTTGAATCACATCCACGAAAGGGTTCACCATTACCCTCTAAGGGTTCAGTTACTTGCGGGATTAGTGACCTTGAATAAGGAATAGGGTTTAGAGTTAGATTAGGCAGAGCCGCGAAGCAGGTTTGCCTAATCCAACCCTAAACCCTTTTCCGTCCCGTCTTATGCACTACCCCATCTTTGAATCACATCCACGACAGGGTCACCAATACCCTCTAAGGTTCAGTTACTTGCGAGATTAGTGACCATGAATAAGGAAAAGGGTTTAGGGTTGGATTAGGCAGAGCCGCGAAGCGAGTATGCCTAATCCAACCCTTAACCCTTTTCCATCCCGTGTTATGCAGTACCCCATCTTTGAATTACATCCACGATAGGGTTCACCAATACCTTCTTAGGGTTAAGTTACTTGCGGGATTAGTGACCTTGAATAAGGAAAAGAGTTTAGGATTGCATTAGGCGGAGCCACGAAGCGGGAATGCGTAATCCAACCCTAAACCCTTTTCCGTCCTTGAATAAGGAAAAGGGTTTAGGGTTGGATTAGGCAGAGCCGCGAAGCGGGTGTGCCTAATCCAACCTAACACCCTTTTACGTCCCGTCTTATGCAGTACCCCATCTTTGAATCATATACACGACAGGGTTCACCAATACCCTTTTAGGGTTCAGTTACTTGCGGGATTAGTGACCTTGAATAAGGAAAAGGGTTTAGGGTTGAATTAGGCGGAGCCGCGAAGTGGGTACGCCTAATCCAATCCGAAACCCTTTTCCGTCCTTGAATAAGGAAAAGGGTTTAGGGTTGGATTAAGAAGAGCCGCGAAGCGGGTTTGCCTAATCCAAACCTAAACCATTTTCCGTCCCGTCTAATGCAGTACCCCATCTTTGAATCACATCCACGAAAGGGTTCACCATTACCCTCTTAGGGTTCAGTTACTTGCGGGATTAGTGACCTTGAATAAGGAATAGGGTGGAGGGTTAGATTAGGCAGAGCCGCGAAGCAGGTTTGCCTAATCCAACCCTAAACCCTTTTCCGTCCCGTCTTATGCACTACCCCATCTTGTAATCACATCCACAACAGGGTCACCAATACCCTCTAAGGTTCAGTTACTTGCGGGATTAGTGACCATGAATAAGGAATAGGGTTTAAGGTTAGATTAGGCAGAGCCAAGAAGCAGGTTTGCCTAATCCAACCCTAAACCCTTTTCCATCCCGTCTTATGCACTACCCCTTCTTTGAATCACATCCACGAAAGGGTTCACCATTACCCTCCTAGGGTTCAGTTACTTGCAGGATTAGTGACCTTGAATAAGGAATACGGTTTAGGGTTAGATTAGGCAGAGCCGCGAAGCAGGTTTGCCTAATCCAACCCTAAACCCTTTTCCGTCCTTGAATAAGGAAAAAGGGTTTAGGGTTGGATTAGGCAGAGCCGTGAAGCGGGTGTGCCTAATCCAACCTAAAACCCTTTTTCGTCCCGTCTTATGCAGTACCCCATCTTTGAATCATATACACGACAGGGTTCACCAATACCCTTTTAGGGTTCAGTTACTTGCGGGATTAGTGACCTTGAATAAGGAAAAGGGTTTAGGGTTCAATTAGGCGGAGCCGCGAAGTGGGTACGCCTAATCCAACCCGAAACCCTTTTCCGTCCTTGAATAAGGAAAAGGGTTTAGGGTTGGATTAAGAAGAGCCGCGAAGCGGGTTTGCCAAATCCAAACCTAAACCATTTTCCGTCCCGTCTAATGCAGTACCCCATCTTTGAATCACATCCACGAAAGGGTTACCATTACCCTCTTAGGGTTTAGTTACTTGCGGGATTAGTGTCCTTGAATAAGGAATAGGGCGGAGGGTTAGATTAGGCAGAGCCGCGAAGCAGGTTTGACTAATCCAACCCTAAACCCTTTTCCGTCCCGTCTTATGCACTACCCCATCTTTGAATCACATCCACAACAGGGTCACCAATACCCTCTAAGGTTCAGTTACTTGCGGGATTACTGACCATGAATAAGGAATAGGGTTTAGGGTTAGATTAGGCAGAGCCAAGAAGCAGGTTTGCCTAATCCAACCCTAAACCCTTTTCCGTCCCGTCTTATGCACTACCCCATCTTTAAATCACATCCACGAAAGGGTTCACCATTACCCTCCTAGGGTTCAGTTACTTGCGGGATTAGTGACCTTGAATAAGGAATACGGTTTAGGGTTAGATTAGGCAGAGCCGCGAAGCAGGTTTGCCTAATCCAACCCTAAACCCTTTTCCGTCCTTGAATAAGGAAAAGGGTTTAGGGTTGGATTAGGCAGAGCCGCGATGCGGGTGTGCCTAATCCAACCTAAAACCCTTTTTCGTCCCGTCTTATCAGTACCCCATCTTTGAATCATATACACGACAGGGTTCACCAATACCCTTTTAGGGTTCAGTTACTTGCGGGATTAGTGACCTTGAATAAGGAAAAGGGTTAGGGTTCAATTAGGCGGAGCCGCGAAGTGGGTACGCCTAATCCAACCCGAATCCCTTTTCCGTCCTTCAATAAGGAAAAGGGTTTAGGGTTGGATTAAGAAGAGCCGCGAAGCGGGTTTGCCTAATCCAAACCTAAACCATTTTCCGTCCCGTCTAATGCAGTACCCCATCTTTGAATCACATCCACGAAAGGGTTCACCATTACCCTCTAAGGGTTCAGTTACTTGCGGGATTAGTGACCTTGAATAAGGAATAGGGTTTAGGGTTAGATTAGGAAGAGCCGCGAAGCAGGTTTGCCTAATCCAACCCTAAACCCTTTTCCGTCCCTTCTTATGCACTACCCCATCTTTGAATCATATCCACGACAGGGTCACCAATACCCTCTAAGGTTCAGTTACTTGCGGGATTAGTGACCATGAATAAGGAAAAGGGTTTAGGGTTGGATTAGGCAGAGCCGCGAAGCGAGTATGCCTAATCCAACCCTTAACCCTTTTCCATCCCGTGTTATGCAGTACCCCATCTTTGAATTACATCCACGATAGGGTTCACCAATACCTTCTTAGGGTTAAGTTACTTGCGGGATTAGTGACCTTGAATAAGGAAAAGAGTTTAGGATTGCATTAGGCGGAGCCACGAAGCGGGAATGCGTAATCCAACCCTAAACCCTTTTCCGTCCTTGAATAAGGAAAAGGGTTTAGGGTTGGATTAGGCAGAGCCGCGAAGCGGGTGTGCCTAATCCAACCTAACACCCTTTTTCGTCCCGTCTTATGCAGTACCCCATCTTTAAATCATATACACGTCAGGGTTCACCAATACCCTTTTAGGGTTCAGTTACTTGCGGGATTAGTGACCTTAAGGAAAAGGGTTTAGGGTTCAATTAGGCGGAGCCGCGAAGTGGGTACGCCTAATCCAATCCGAAACCCTTTTCCGTCCTTGAATAAGGAAAAGGGTTTAGGGTTGGATTAAGAAGAGCCGCGAAGCGGGTTTGCCTAATCCAAACCTAAACCATTTTCCGTCCCGTCTAATGCAGTACCCCATCTTTGAATCACATCCACGAAAGGGTTCACCATTACCCTCTTAGGGTTCAGTTACTTGCGGGATTAGTGACCTTGAATAAGGAATAGGGTGGAGGGTTAGATTAGGCAGAGCCGCGAAGCAGGTTTGCCTAATCCAACCCTAAACCCTTTTCCGTCCCGTCTTATGCACTACCCCATCTTGTAATCACATCCACAACAGGGTAACCAATACCCTCTAAGGTTCAGTTACTTGCGGGATTAGTGACCATGAATAAGGAATAGGGTTTAGGGTTAGATTAGGCAGAGCCAAGAAGCAGGTTTGCCTAATCCAACCCTAAACCCTTTTCCATCCCGTCTTATGCACTACCCCATCTTTGAATCACATCCACGAAAGGGTTCACCATTACCCTCCTAGGGTTCAGTTACTTGCAGGATTAGTGACCTTGAATAAGGAATACGGTTTAGGGTTAGATTAGGCAGAGCCGCGAAGCATGTTTGCCTAATCCAACCCTAAACCCTTTTCCGTCCTTGAATAAGGAAAAGGGTTTAGGGTTGGATTAGGCAGAGCCGCGAAGCGGGTGTGCCTAATCCAACCTAAAACCCTTTTTCGTCCCGTCTTATGCAGTACCCCATCTTCGAATCATATACACGACAGGGTTCACCAATACCCTTTTAGGGTTCAGTTACTTGCGGGATTAGTGACCTTGAATAAGGAAAAGGGTTTAGGGTTCAATTAGGCGGAGCCGCGAAGTGGGTACGCCTAATCCAACCCGAAACACTTTTCCGTCCTTGAATAAGGAAAAGGGTTTAGGGTTGGATTAAGAAGAGCCGCGAAGCGGGTTTGCCAAATCCAAACCTAAACCATTTTCCGTCCCGTCTAATGCAGTACCCCATCTTTGAATCACATCCACGAAAGGGTTCACCATTACCCTCTTAGGGTTTAGTTACTTGCGGGATTAGTGTCCTTGAATAAGGAATAGGGCGGAGGGTTAGATTAGGCAGAGCCGCGAAGCAGGTTTGCCTAATCCAACCCTAAACCCTTTTCCGTCCTGTCTTATGCACTACCCCATCTTTGAATCACATCCACAACAGGGTCACCAATACCCTCTAAGGTTCAGTTACTTGCGGGATTATTGACCATGAATAAGGAATAGGGTTTAGGGTTAGATTAGGCAGAGCCAAGAAGCAGGTTTGCCTAATCTAACCCTAAACCCTTTTCCGTCCTGTCTTATGCACTACCCCATCTTTGAATCACATCCACGAAAGGGTTCACCATTACCCTCCTAGGGTTCAGTTACTTGCGGGATTAGTGACCTTGAATAAGGAATAGGGTGGAGGGTTAGATTAGGCAGAGCCGCGAAGCAGGTTTGCCTAATCCAACCCTAAACCCTTTTCCGTCCTTGAATAAGAAAAAGGGTTTAGGGTTGGATTAGGCAGAGCCGCGAAGCGGGTGTGCCTAATCCAACCTAAAACCCTTTTTCGTCCCGTCTTATGCAGTACCCCATCTTTGAATCATATACACGACAGGGTTCACCAATACCCTTTTAGGGTTCAGTTACTTGCGGGATTAGTGACCTTGAATAAGGAAAAGGGTTTAGGGTTCAATTAGGCGGAGCCGCGAAGTGGGTACGCCTAATCCAACCCGAAACCCTTTTACGTCCTTGAATAAGGAAAAGGGTTTAGGGTTGGATTAAGAAGAGCCGCGAAGCGGGTTTGCCAAATCCAAACTTAAACCATTTTCCGTCCCGTCTAATGCAGTACCCCATCTTTGAATCACATCCACGAAAGGGTTCACCATTACCCTCTTAGGGTTTAGTTACTTGCGGGATTAGTGTCCTTGAATAAGGAATAGGGCGGAGGGTTAGATTAGGCAGAGCCGCGAAGCAGGTTTGCCTAATCCAACCCTAAACCCTTTTCCGTCCCGTCTTATGCACTACCCCATCTTTGAATCACATCCACAACAGGGTCACCAATACCCGCTAAGGTTCAGTTACTTGCGGGATTAGTGACCATGAATAAGGAATAGAGTTTAGGGTTAGATTAGGCAGAGCCAAGAAGCAGGTTTGCCTAATCCAACCCTAAACCCTTTTCCATCCCGTCTTATGCACTACCCCATCTTTGAATCACATCCACGAAAGGGTTCACCATTACCCTCCTAGGGTTCAGTTACTTGCAGGATTAGTGACCTTGAATAAGGAATACGGTTTAGGGTTAGATTAGGCAGAGCCGCGAAGCAGGTTTGCCTAATCCAACCCTAAACCCTTTTCCGTCCTTGAATAAGGAAAAGGGTTTAGGGTTGGATTAGGCAGAGCCGCGAAGCGGGTGTGCCTAATCCAACCTAAAACCCTTTTTCGTCCCGTCTTATGCAGTACCCCATCTTTGAATCATATACACGACAGGGTTCACCAATACCCTTTTAGGGTTCAGTTACTTGCGGGATTGGTGACCTTGAATAAGGAAAAGGGTTTAGGGTTCAATTAGGCGGAGCCGCGAAGTGGGTACGCCTAATCCAACCCGAAACCCTTTTCCGTCCTTGAATAAGGAAAAGGGTTTAGAGTTGGATTAAGAAGAGCCGCGAAGCGGGTTTGCCAAATCCAAACCTAAACCATTTTCCGTCCCGTCTAATGCAGTACCCCATCTTTGAATCACATCCACGAAAGGGTTCACCATTACCCTCTTAGGGTTCAGTTACTTGCGGGATTAGTGTCCTTGAATAAGGAATAGGGCGGAGGGTTAGATTAGGCAGAGCCGCGAAGCAGGTTTGCCTAATCCAACCCTAAACCCTTTTCCGTCCCGTCTTATGCACTACCCCATCTTTGAATCACATCCACAACAGGGTCACCAATACCCTCTAAGGTTCAGTTACTTGCGGGATTAGTGACCATGAATAAGGAATAGGGTTTAGGGTTAGATTAGGCAGAGCCAAGAAGCAGGTTTGCCTAATCCAACCCTAAACCCTTTTCCGTCCCGTCTTATGCACTACCCCATCTTTGAATCACATCCACGAAAGGGTTCACCATTACCCTCCTAGGGTTCAGTTACTTGCGGGATTAGTGACCTTGAATAAGGAATACGGTTTAGGGTTAGATTAGGCAGAGCCGCGAAGCAGGTTTGCCTAATCCAACCCTAAACCCTTTTCCGTCCTTGAATAAGGAAAAGGGTTTAGGGTTGGATTAGGCAGAGCCGCGAAGCGGGTGTGCCTAATCCAACCTAAATCCCTTTTTCGTCCCGTCTTATGCAGTACCCCATCTTTGAATCATATACACGACAGGGTTCACCAATACCCTTTTAGGGTTCAGTTACTTGCGGGATTAGTGACCTTGAATAAGGAAAAGGGTTTAGGGTTGAATTAGGCGGAGCCGCGAAGTGGGTACGCCTAATCCAACCCGAAACCCTTTTCCGTCCTTGAATAAGGAAAAGGGTATAGGGTTGGATTAAGAAGAGCCGCGAAGCGGGTTTGCCTAATCCAAACCTAAACCATTTTCCGTCCCGTCTAATGCAGTATCCCATCTTTGAATCACATCCACGAAAGGGTTCACCATTACCCTCTTAGGGTTCAGTTACTTGCGGGATTAGTGACCTTGAATAAGGAATAGGGTGGAGGGTTAGATTAGGGAGAGCCGCGAAGCAGGTTTGCCTAATCCAACCCTAAACCCTTTTCCGTCCCGTCTTATGCACTACCCCATCTTTGAATCACATCCACGAAAGGGTTCACCATTACCCTCTTAGGGTTCAGTTACTTGCGGGATTAGTGTCCTTGAATAAGGAATAGGGCGGAGGGTTAGATTAGGCAGAGCCGCGAAGCAGGTTTGCCTAATCCAACCCTAAACCCTTTTCCGTCCCGTCTTATGCACTACCCCATCTTTGAATCACATCCACAACAGGGTCACCAATACCCTCTAAGGTTCAGTTACTTGCGGGATTAGTGACCATGAATAAGGAATAGGGTTTAGGGTTAGATTAGGCAGAGCCAAGAAGCAGGTTTGCCTAATCCAACCCTAAACCCTTTTCCGTCCCGTCTTATGCACTACCCCATCTTTGAATCACATCCACGAAAGGGTTCACCATTACCCTCCTAGGGTTCAGTTACTTGCGGGATTAGTGACCTTGAATAAGGAATACGGTTTAGGGTTAGATTAGGCAGAGCCGCGAAGCAGGTTTGCCTAATCCAACCCTAAACCCTTTTCCGTCCTTGAATAAGGAAAAGGGTTTAGGGTTGGATTAGGCAGAGCCGCGAAGCGGGTGTGCCTAATCCAACCTAAATCCCTTTTTCGTCCCGTCTTATGCAGTACCCTATCTTTGAATCATATACACGACAGGGTTCACCAATACCCTTTTAGGGTTCAGTTACTTGCGGGATTAGTGACCTTGAATAAGGAAAAGGGTTTAGGGTTGAATTAGGCGGAGCCGCGAAGTGGGTACGCCTAATCCAACCAGAATCCCTTTTCCGTCCTTGAATAAGGAAAAGGGTTTAGGGTTGGATTAAGAAGAGCCGCGAAGCGGGTTTGCCAAATCCAAACCTAAACCATTTTCCGTCCCGTTTAATGAAGTACCCCATCTTTGAATCACATCCACGAAAGGGTTCACCATTACCCTCTTAGGGTTCAGTTACTTGCGGGATTAGTGACCTTGAATAAGGAATAGGGCGGAGGGTTAGATTAGGCAGAGCCGCGAAGCAGGTTTGCCTAATCCAACCCTAAACCCTTTTCCGTCCCGTTTTATGCACTACCCCATCTTTGAATCACATCCACAACAGGGTCACCAATACCCTCTAAGGTTCAGTTACTTGCGGGATTACTGACCATGAATAAGGAATAGGGTTTAGGGTTAGATTAGGCAGAGCCAAGAAGCAGGTTTGCCTAATCCAACCCTAAACCCTTTTCCGTCCCGTCTTATGCACTACCCCATCTTTGAATCACATCCACGAAAGGGTTCACCATTACCCTCCTAGGGTTCAGTTACTTGCGGGATTAGTGACCTTGAATAAGGAATACGGTTTAGGGTTAGATTAGGCAGAGCCGCGAAGCAGGTTTGCCTAATCCAACCCTAAACCCTTTTCCGTCCTTAAATAAGGAAACGGGTTTAGGGTTGGATTAGGCAGAGCCGCGAAGCGGGTGTGCCTAATCCAACCTAAATCCCTTTTTCGTCCCGTCTTATGCAGTACCCCATCTTTGAATCATATACACGACAGGGTTCACCAATACCCTTTTAGGGTTCAGTTACTTGCGGGATTAGTGACCTTGAATAAGGAAAAGGGTTTAGGGTTGAATTAGGCGGAGCCGCGAAGTGGGTACGCCTAATCCAACCCGAAACCCTTTTCCGTCCTTGAATAAGGAAAAGGGTTTAGGGTTGGATTAAGAAGAGCCGCGAAGCGGGTTTGCCTAATCCAAACCTAAACCATTTTCCGTCCCGTCTAATGCAGTACCCCATCTTTGAATCACATCCACGAAAGGGTTCACCATTACCCTCTTAGGGTTCAGTTACTTGCGGGATTAGTGACCTTGAATAAGGAATAGGGTGGAGGGTTAGATTAGGCAGAGCCGCGAAGCAGGTTTGCCTAATCTAACCCTAAACCCTTTTCCGTCCCGTCTTATGCACTACCCCATCTTTGAATCACATCCACAACAGGGTCACCAATACCCTCTAAGGTTCAGTTACTTGCGGGATTAGTGACCATGAATAAGGAATAGGGTTTAGGGTTAGATTAGGCAGAGCCAAGAAACCGGTTTGCCTAATCCAACCCTAAACCCTTTTCCGTCCCGTCTTATGCACTACCCCATCTTGGAATCACATCCACGAAAGGGTTCACCATTACCCTCCTAGGGTTCAGTTTCTTGCGGGATTAGTGACCTTGAATAAGTATTAGGGTTTAGGGTTAGATTAGGCAGAGCCGCGAAGCAGGTTTGCCTAATCCAACCCTAAACCCTTTTCCATCCCGTCTTATGCACTACCCTATCTTTGAATCACATCCACGACAGGGTCACCAATACCCTCTAAGGTTCAGTTACTTGCGGGATTAGTGACCTTGAATAAGGAATAGGGTTTAGGGTTAGATTAGGCAAGCCAAGAAGCAGGTTTGCCTAATCCAACCCTAAACCCTTTTCCGTCCTGTCTTATGCACTACCCCATCTTTGAATCACATCCACAACCGGGTCACCAATACCCTCTAAGGTTCAGTTACTTGCGGGATTACTGACCATGAATAAGGAAAAGTGTTTAGGGTTGGATTAGGCAGAGCCACGAAGCGTGTATGCCTAATCCAACCCTTAACCCTTTTCCATCCCGTCTTATGCAGTACCCCATCTTTGAATCACATCCACGATAGGGTTCACCAATACCCTCTTAGGGTTAAGTTACTTGCGGGATTACTGACCTTGAATAAGGAAAAGAGTTTAGGATTGGATTAGGCGGAGCCGCGAAGCGGGTATGCGTAATCCAACCCTAAACCCTTTTCCGTCCTTGAATAAGGAAAAGGGTTTAGGGTTGGATTAGGCAGAGCCGCGAAGCGGGTGTGCCTAATCCAACCTAAAACCCTTTTTAGTCCCGTCTTATGCAGTACCCCATCTTTGAATCATATACACGATAGGGTTCACCAATACCCTTTTAGGGTTCAGTTACTTGCGGGATTAGTGACCTTGAATAAGGAAAAGGGTTTAGGATTGAATTAGGCGGAGCCGCGAAGTGGGTACGCCTAATCCAACCCGAAACCCTTTTTCGTCCTTGAATAAGGAAAAGAGTTTAGGGTTAGATTAAGAAGAGCCGCGAAGCGGGTTTGCCTAATCCAAACCTAAACCATTTTCCATCCCGTCTAATGCAGTACCCCATCTTTGAATCATATCCACGAAAGGGTTCACCATTACCCTCTTAGGGTTCAGTAACTTGCGGGATTAGTGACCTTGAATAAGGAAAAGGGTTTAGGGTTAGATTAGGCAGAGCCGCGAAGAGCGTGTGCCTAATCCAACCTAAAACCCTTTTCCGTCCCGTCTTATGCACTACCCCATCTTTGAATCACATCCACGAAAGGGTTCACCATTACCCTCCTAGGGTTCAGTTACTTGCGGGATTAGTGACCTTGAATAAGGAATAGGGTTTAGGGTTAGATTAGGCAGAGCCGCGAAGCAGGTTTGCCTAATCCAAGCCAAGAAGCAGGTTTGCCTAATCCAACCCTAAACCCTTTTCCGTCCCGTCTTATGCACTATCCCATCTTTGAATCACATCCACGAAAGGGTTCACCATTACCCTCTTAGGGTTCAGTTACTTGCAGGATTAGTGACCTTGAATAAGGAATAGGGTTTAGGGTTAGATTAGGCAGAGCCAAGAAGCAGGTTTGCCTAATCCAACCCTAAACCCTTTTCCGTCCCGTCTTATGCACTACCCCATCTTTGAATCACATCCACGACAGGGTCACCAATACCCTCTAAGGTTCAGTTACTTGCGGGATTAGTGACCTTGAATAAGGAATAGGGTTTAGGGTTAGATTAGGCAGAGCCGCGAAGCAGGTTTGCCTAATCCAAGCCAAGAAGCAGGTTTGCCTAATCCAAACCTAAACCCTTTTCCGTCCCGTCTTATGCACTATCCCATCTTTGAATCACATCCACGAAAGGGTTCACCATTACCCTCTTAGGGTTCAGTTACTTGCAGGATTAGTGACCTTGAATAAGGAATAGGGTTTAGGGTTTGATTAGGCAGAGCTGCGAAGCAGGTTTGCCTAATCCAACCCTAAACCCTTTTCCGTCCCGTCTTATGCACTACCCCATCTTTGAATCACATCCACGACAGGGTCACCAATACCCTCTTAGGGTTAAGCTACTTGCGGGATTAGTGACCTTGAATAAGGAAAAGGGTTTAGGGTTGGATTAGGCAGAGCCGCGAAGCATGTATGCCTAATCCAACCCTTAACCCTTTTCCATCTCGTCTTATGCAGTACCCCATCTTTAAATTACATCCACGACAGGGTTCACCAATACCCTCTTAGGGTTAAGCTACTTGCGGGATTAGTGACCTTGAATAAGGAAAAGAGTTTAGGATTGGATTAGGCGGAGCCGCGAAGCGGGTATGCGTAATCCAACCCTAAACCCTTTTCCGTCCTTGAATAAGGAAAAGGGTTTAGGGTTAGATTAGGCAGAGCCAAGAAGCAAGTTTGCCTAATCCAACCCTAAACCCTTTTCCGTCCCGTCTTATGCACTACCCCATGTTTGAATCACATCCACAACAGGGTTCACCATTACCCTCCTAGGGTTCAGTTACTTGCGGGATTAGTGACCTTGAATAAGGAATAGGGTTTAGGGTTAGATTAGGCAGAGCCGCGAAGCATGTATGCCTAATCCAACCCTTAACCCTTTTCCATCTCGTCTTATGCAGTACCCCATCTTTAAATTACATCCACGACAGGGTTCACCAATACCCTCTTAGGGTTAAGCTACTTGCGGGATTAGTGACCTTGAATAAGGAAAAGAGTTTAGGATTGGATTAGGCGGAGCCGCGAAGCGGGTTTGCGTAATCCAACCCTAAACCCTTTTCCGTCCTTGAATAAGGAAAAGGGTTTAGGGTTAGATTAGGCAGAGCCGCGAAGAGCGTGTGCCTAATCCAACCTAAAACCCTTTTCCGTCCCGTCTTATGCACTACCCCATCTTTGAATCACATCCACGAAAGGGTTCACCATTACCCTCCTAGGGTTCAGTTACTTGCGGGATTAGTGACCTTGAATAAGGAATAGGGTTTAGGGTTAGATTAGGCAGAGCCGCGAAGCAGGTTTGCCTAATCCAAGCCAAGAAGCAGGTTTGCCTAATCCAACCCTAAACCCTTTTCCGTCCCGTCTTATGCACTATCCCATCTTTGAATCACATCCACGAAAGGGTTCACCATTACCCTCTTAGGGTTCAGTTACTTGCAGGATTAGTGACCTTGAATAAGGAATAGGGTTTAGGGTTTGATTAGGCAGAGCTGCGAAGCAGGTTTGCCTAATCCAACCCTAAACCCTTTTCCGTCCCGTCTTATGCACTACCCCATCTTTAAATCACATCCACGACAGGGTCACCAATACCCTCTAAGGTTCAGTTACTTGCGGGATTAGTGACCATGAATAAGGAAAAGGGTTTAGGGTTGGATTAGGCAGAGCCGCGAAGCATGTATGCCTAATCCAACCCTTAACCCTTTTCCATCTCGTCTTATGCAGTACCCCATCTTTAAATTACATCCACGACAGGGTTCACCAATACCCTCTTAGGGTTAAGCTACTTGCGGGATTAGTGACCTTGAATAAGGAAAAGAGTTTAGGATTTGATTAGGCGGAGCCGCGAAGCGGGTATGCGTAATCCAACCCTAAACCCTTTTCCGTCCTTGAATAAGGAAAAGGGTTTAGGGTTAGATTAGGCAGAGCCAAGAAGCACGTTTGCCTAATCCAACCCTAAATCCTTTTCCGTCCCGTCTTATGCACTACCCCATGTTTGAATCACATCCACAACAGGGTTCACCATTACCCTCCTAGGGTTCAGTTACTTGCGGGATTAGTGACCTTGAATAAGGAATAGGGTTTAGGGTTAGATTAGGCAGAGCCGCGAAGCATGTATGCCTAATCCAACCCTTAACCCTTTTCCATCTCGTCTTATGCAGTACCCCATCTTTAAATTACATCCACGACAGGGTTCACCAATACCCTCTTAGGGTTAAGCTACTTGCGGGATTAGTGACCTTGAATAAGGAAAAGAGTTTAGGATTGGATTAGGCGGAGCCGCGAAGCGGGTTTGCGTAATCCAACCCTAAACCCTTTTCCGTCCTTGAATAAGGAAAAGGGTTTAGGGTTAGATTAGGCAGAGCCGCGAAGAGCGTGTGCCTAATCCAACCTAAAACCCTTTTCCGTCCCGTCTTATGCACTACCCCATCTTTGAATCACATCCACGAAAGGGTTCACCATTACCCTCCTAGGGTTCAGTTACTTGCGGGATTAGTGACCTTGAATAAGGAATAGGGTTTAGGGTTAGATTAGGCAGAGCCGCGAAGCAGGTTTGCCTAATCCAAGCCAAGAAGCAGGTTTGCCTAATCCAACCCTAAACCCTTTTCCGTCCCGTCTTATGCACTATCCCATCTTTGAATCACATCCACGAAAGGGTTCACCATTACCCTCTTAGGGTTCAGTTACTTGCAGGATTAGTAACCTTGAATAAGGAATAGGGTTTAGGGTTTGATTAGGCAGAGCTGCGAAGCAGGTTTGCCTAATCCAACCCTAAACCCTTTTCCGTCCCGTCTTATGCACTACCCCATCTTTAAATCACATCCACGACAGGGTCACCAATACCCTCTAAGGTTCAGTTACTTGCGGGATTAGTGACCATGAATAAGGAAAAGGGTTTAGGGTTGGATTAGGCAGAGCCGCGAAGCATGTATGCCTAATCCAACCCTTAACCCTTTTCCATCTCGTCTTATGCAGTACCCCATCTTTAAATTACATCCACGACAGGGTTCACCAATACCCTCTTAGGGTTAAGCTACTTGCGGGATTAGTGACCTTGAATAAGGAAAAGAGTTTAGGATTGGATTAGGCGGAGCCGCGAAGCGGGTTTGCGTAATCCAACCCTAAACCCTTTTCCGTCCTTGAATAAGGAAAAGGGTTTAGGGTTAGATTAGGCAGAGCCGCGAAGAGCGTGTGCCTAATCCAACCTAAAACCCTTTTCCGTCCCGTCTTATGCACTACCCCATCTTTGAATCACATCCACGAAAGGGTTCACCATTACCCTCCTAGGGTTCAGTTACTTGCGGGATTAGTGACCTTGAATAAGGAATAGGGTTTAGGGTTAGATTAGGCAGAGCCGCGAAGCAGGTTTGCCTAATCCAAGCCAAGAAGCAGGTTTGCCTAATCCAACCCTAAACCCTTTTCCGTCCCGTCTTATGCACTATCCCATCTTTGAATCACATCCACGAAAGGGTTCACCATTACCCTCTTAGGGTTCAGTTACTTGCAGGATTAGTGACCTTGAATAAGGAATAGGGTTTAGGGTTTGATTAGGCAGAGCTGCGAAGCAGGTTTGCCTAATCCAACCCTAAACCCTTTTCCGTCCCGTCTTATGCACTACCCCATCTTTAAATCACATCCACGACAGGGTCACCAATACCCTCTAAGGTTCAGTTACTTGCGGGATTAGTGACCATGAATAAGGAAAAGGGTTTAGGGTTGGATTAGGCAGAGCCGCGAAGCATGTATGCCTAATCCAACCCTTAACTCTTTTCCGTCCTTGAATAAGGAAAAGGGTTTGGGGTTGGATTAGGCAGAGCCGCGAAGAGCGTGTGCCTAATCCAACCTAAAACCCTTTTTCGTCCCTTCTTATGCAGGACCCCATCTATGAATCATATACACGACAGGGTTCACCAATACCCTTTTAGGGTTCAGTTACTCGCGGGATTAGTGACCTTGAATAAGGAAAAGGGTTTAGGGTTGAATTAGGCGGAGCCGCGAAGTGGGTACGCCTAATCCAACCAGAAACCCTTTTACGTCCTTGAATAAGGAAAAGGGTTTAGGGTTGGATTAAGAAGAGCCGCGAAGCGGGTTTGCCTAATCCAAACCTAAACCATTTTCCTTTCCGTCTAATACAATACCCCATCTTTGAATCACATCCACGAAAGGGTTCACCATTACCCTCTTAGAGTTCAGTTACTTGCGGGATTAGTGACCTTGAATAAGGAATAGGGTTTAGGGTTTTATTAGGCAGAGCCGCGAAGCAGGTTTGCCTAATCCAACCCTAAACCCTTTTCCATCCCGTCTTATGCACTACCCCAAATTTGAATCACATCCACGACAGGGTCACCAATACCCTCTAAGGTTCAGTTACTTGCGGGATTAGTGACCATGAATAAGGAAAAGGGTTTAGGATTGGATTAGGCAGAGCCGCGAAGCGGGTATGCGTAATCCAACCCTAAACCCTTTTCCGTCCTTGAATAAGGAAAAGGGTTTGGGGTTGGATTAGGCAGAGCCGCGAAGCGCGTGTGCCTAATCCAACCTAAAACCCTTTTTCGTCCCGTCTTATGCAGTACCCTTTTAGGGTTCAGTAACTTGCGGGATTAATGACTTTGATTAAAGAAAAGGGTTTAGGGTTGAATTAGGCGGAGCCGCGAAGTGGGTACGCCTAGTTTAACTCGAAACCCTTTTCCATCCTTGAATAAGGAATAGGGTTTAGGGTTAGATTAGGCAGAACCGCGAAGGAGGTTTGCCTAATCCAACCCTAAACCCTTTTCCGTCCCGTCTTATGCATTACCCCACTTTGAATCACATCCACGAAAGGGTTCACCATTACCCTCCTAGGGTTCAGTTACTTTCGGGATTAGTGACCTTGAATAAGGAATAGGGTTTAGGTAAGATTAGGCAGAGCCGCGAAGCAGGTTTGCCTAATCCAACCCTAAACCCTTTTCCGTCCCGTCTTATGCAATACCCCATCTTTGAATCACATCCACGACAGGGTCACCAATACCCTCTAAGGTTCAGTTACTTGCGGGATTAGTGACCATGAATAAGGAAAAGGGTTTAGGGTTGGATTAGGCAGAACCGCGAAGCGTGTATGCCAAATCCAACCCTTAACCCTTTTCCATCCCGTCTTATGCAGTACCCCATCTTTGAACCACGTCCACGATAGGGTTCACCAATACCCTCTTAGGGTTAAGTTACTTGCGGGATTAGTGACCTTGAATAAGGAAAAGAGTTTAGGATTGGATTAGGCGGAGCCGCGAAGCGGGTATGCGTAATCCAACCCTAAACCCTTTTCCGTCCTTGAATAAGGAAAAGGGTTTAGGGTTGGATTAGGCAGAGCCGCGAAGCGGGTGTGCCTAATCCAACCTAAAACCCTTTTTCGTCCCGTCTTATACAGTACCCCATCTTTGAATCATATACACGACAGAGTTCACCAATACCCTTTTAGGGTTCAGTTACTTGCGGGATTAGTGACCTTGAATAAGGAAAAGGGTTTAGGGTTAGATTAGGCATAGCCGCGAAGCAGGTTTGCCTAATCCAACCCTAAACCCTTTTCCGTCCCGTCTTATGCACTACCCCATCTTTGAATCATATCCCCAACAGGGTCACCAATACCCTCTAAGGTTCAGTTACTTGCGGGATTAGTGACCTTGAATAAGGAATAGGGTTTAGGGTTAGATTAGGCAGAGCCAAGAAGCAGGTTTGCCTAATCCAACCCTAAACCCTTTTCCGTCCCGTCTTATGCACTATCCCATCTTTGAATCACATCCACGAAAGGGTTCACCATTACCCTCTTAGGGTTCAGTTACTTGCGGGATTAGTGACCTTGAATAACGAATAGAGTTTAGGGTTAGATTAGGCAGAGCCGCGAAGCAGGTTTGCCTAATCAACCCTAAACCCTTTTCCGTCCCGTCTTATGCACTACCCCATCTTTGAATCGCATCCACGAAAGGGTTCACCATTACCCTCCTAGGGTTCAGTTACTTGCGGGATTAGTGACCTTGAATAAGGAATAGGGTTTAGGGTTAGATTAGGCAGAGCCGCGAAGCAGGTTTGCCTAATCCAACCCTAAACCCTTTTCCGTCCCGTCTTATGCACTACCCCATCTTTGAATCACATCCACGACAGGGTCACCAATACCCTCTAAGGTTCAGTTACTTGCGGGATTAGTGACCATGAATAAGGAAAAGGGTTTAGGGTTGGATTAGGCAGAGCCGCGAAGCGTGTATGCCAAATCCAACCCTTAACCCTTTTCCATCCCGTCTTATGCAGTACCCCATCTTTGAACCACATCCACGATAGGGTTCACCAATACCCTCTTAGGGTTAAGTTACTTGCGGGATTAGTGACCTTGAATAAGGAATAGAGTTTAGGATTGGATTAGGCGGAGCCGCGAAGCGGGTATGCGTAATCCAACCCTAAATCCTTTTCCGTCCTTGAATATGGAAAAGGGTTTAGGGTTGGATTAGGCAGAGCCGCGAAGTGGGTGTGCCTAATCCAACCTAAAACCCTTTTTCGTCCCGTCTTATGCAGTACCCCATCTTTGAATCATATACACGACAGGGTTCACCAATACCCTTTTAGGGTTCAGTTACTTGCGGGATTAGTGACAATGAATAAGGAAAAGGGTTTAGGGTTAGATTAGGCATAGCCGCGAAGCAGGTTTGCCTAATCCAACCCTAAACCCTTTTTCATCCCGTCTTATGCACTACCCCATCTTTGAATCACATCCACGAAAGGGTTCACCATTACCCTCTTAGGGTTCAGTTACTTGCGGGATTAGTGACCTTGAATAAGGAATTGGGTTTAGGGTTAGATTAGGCATAGCCGCGAAGCAGGTTTGCCTAATCCAACCCTAAACCCTTTACCGTCCCGTCTTATGCACTACCCCAACTTTGAATCTCATCCACGACAGGGTCACCAATACCCTCTAAGGTTCTGTTACTTGCGGGATTAGTGACCTTGAATAAGGAATAGGGTTTAGGGTTAGATTAGGCAGAGCCAAGAAGCAGGTTTGCCTAATCCAACCCTAAACCCTTTTCCGTCCCGTCTTATGCACTATCCCATCTTTGAATCACATCCACGAAAGGGTTCACCATTACCCTCTTAGGGTTCAGTTACTTGCGGGATTAGTGACCTTGAATAAGGAATAGGGTTTAGGGTCAGATTAGGCAGAACCGCGAAGCAGGTTTGCTTAATCCAACCCTAAACCCTTTTCCGTCCCGTCTTATGCACTACCCCATCTTTGAATCGCATCCACGAAAGGGTTCACCACTACCCTCCTAGGGTTCTGTTACTTGCGGGATTAGTGACCTTGAATAAGGAATAGGGTTTAGGGTTAGATTAGGCAGAGCCGCGAAGCAGGTTTGCCTAATCCAACCCTAAACCCTTTTCCGTCCCGTCTTATGCAATACCCCATCTTTGAATCACATCCACGACAGGGTCACCAATACCCTCTAAGGTTCAGTTACTTGCGGGATTAGTGACCATGAATAAGGAAAAGGGTTTAGGGTTGGATTAGGCAGAACCGCGAAGCGTGTATGCCAAATCCAACCCTTAACCCTTTTCCATCCCGTCTTATGCAGTACCCCAGCTTTGAACCACATCCACGATAGGGTTCACCAATACCCTCTTAGGGTTAAGTTACTTGCGGGATTAGTGACCTTGAATAAGGAAAAGAGTTTAGGATTGGATTAGGCGGAGCCGCGAAGCGGGTATGCGTAATCCAACCCTAAATCCTTTTCCGTCCTTGAATATGGAAAAGGGTTTAGGGTTGGATTAGGCAGAGCCGCGAAGCGGGTGTGCCTAATCCAACCTAAAACCCTTTTTCGTCCCGTCTTATGCAGTACCTCATCTTTGAATCAAATACACGACAGGGTTCACCAATACCCTTTTAGGGTTCAGTTACTTGCGGGATTAGTGACCTTGAATAAGGAAAAGGGTTTAGGGTTGAATTAGGCGGAGCCGCGAAGTGGGTACGCCTAATCCAACCTGAAACCCTTTTCCGTCCTTGAATAAGGAAAAGGGTTTAGGGTTGGATTAAGAAGAGCCGCGAAGCGGGTTTGCCTAATCCAAACCTAAACCATTTTCCGTCCCGTCTAATGCAGTACCCCATCTTTGAATCACATCTATGAAAGGGTTCACCATTACTCTCTTAGGGTTCAGTTACTTGCGGGATTAGTGACCTTGAATAAGGAAAAGTGTTTAGGGTTAGATTAGACAGAGCCAAGAAGCAGGTTTGCCTAATCCAACCCTAAACCCTTTTTCATCCCGTCTTATGCACTACCCCATCTTTGAATCACATCCACGAAAGGGTTCACCATTACCCTCTTAGGGTTCAGTTACTTGCGGGATTAGTGACCTTGAATAAGGAATAGGGTTTAGGGTTAGATTAGGCAGAGCCGCGAAGCAGGTTTGCCTAATCCAACCCTAAACCCTTTTCCGTCCCGTCTTATTCACTATCCCATCTTTGAATCACATCCACGAAAGGGTTCACCATTACCCTCCTAGGGTTCAGTTACTTGCGGGATTAGTGACCTTGAATAAGGAATAGGGTTTAGGGTTAGATTAGGCAGAGCCTCGAAGCAGGTTTGCCTAATCCAACCCCAAACGCTTTTCCGTCCCGTCTTATGCACTACCCCATCTTTGAATCACATCCACGACAGGGTCACCAATACCTCTAAGGTTCAGTTACTTGCGGGATTAGTGACCATGAATAAGGAAAAGGGTTTAGGGTTGGATTAGGCAGAGCCGCGAAGCGTGTATGCCAAATCCAACTCTTAACCCTTTTCCATCCCGTCTTATGCAGTACCCCATCTTTGAACCACATCCACGAAAGGGTTCACCAACACCCTCTTAGGGTTAAGCTACTTGCGGGATTAGTGACCTTGAATAAGGAAAAGAGTTTAGGATTGGATTAGGCGGAGCCGCGAAGCGGGTATGCGTAATCCAACCCTAAACCCTTTTCCGTCCTTGAATAAGGAAAAGGGTTTAGGGTTGGATTAGGCAGAGCCGCGAATCGGGTGTGCCTAATCCAATCTAAAACCATTTTTCGTCCCGTCTTATGTAGTACCCCATCTATGAATCATATACACGACAGGGTTCACCAATAACCTTTTAGGGTTCGGTTACTTGCGGGATTAGTGACCTTGAATAAGGAAAAGGGTTTAGGGTTGAATTAGGCGGAGCCGCGAAGTGGGTACGCCTAATCCAACCCAAAACCCTTTTCCGTCCTTGAATAAGGAAAAGGATTTAGGGTTGGATTAGGAAGAGCCGCGAAACGGGTTTGCCTAATCCAAACCTAAACCATTTTTCGTCTTGTCAAATGCAGTACCCCATCTTTGAATCACGTCCACGAATGGGTTCACCATTACCCTCTTAGGATTCAGTTACTTGCGGAATTAGTGACCTTGAATAAGGAATAGGGTTTAGGGTTAGATTAGGCAGAGCCGCGAAGTAGGTTTGCCTAATCCAACCCTAAACCCTTTTCCGTCCCGTCTTATGCACTACCCCATCTTTGAATCACATCCACGACGGGGTCACCAATACCCTCTAAGGTTCAGTTACTTGCGGGATTAGTGACAATGAATAAGGAAAAGGGTTTAGGGTTGGATTAGGCAGAGCCGCGAAGCGTGTATGCCTAATCCAACCCTTAACCCATTTCCATCATGTCTTATGCAGTACCCCATCTTTGAATCACATCCACGACAGGCTTCACCAATACCCTCTTAGGGTTAAGTTACTTGCGGGATTAGTGACCTTGAATAAGGAAAAGAGTTTAGGATTGGATTAGGCGGAGCCGCGAAGCGGGTATGTGTAATCCAACCCTAAACCCTTTTCCGTTCTTGAATAAGGAAAAGGGTTTAGGGTTAGATTAGGCAGAGCCGCGAAGAGCGTGTGCCTAATCCAACCTAAAACCCTTTTTCGTCCCGTCTTATGCAGGACCCCATCTATGAATCATATACACGACAGGGTTCACCAATACCCTTTTAGGGTTCAGTTACTCGCGGGATTAGTGACCTTGAATAAGGAAAAGGGTTTAGGGTTAAATTAGGCGGAGCCGCGAAGTGGGTACGCCTAATCCAACCCTAAACCCTTTTCCGTCCCGTCTTATGCACTACCCCATCTTTGAATCACATCCACGAATGGGTTACCAATACCCTCTAAGGTTCAGTTACTTGCGGGATTAGTGACCATGAATAAGGAAAAGGGTTTAGGGTTGGATTAGGCAGAACCGCGAAGCGTGTATGCCAAATACAACCCTTAACCTTTTTCCATCCCGTCTTATGCAGTACCCCATCTTTGAACCACATCCACGATAGAGTTCACCAATACCCTCTTAGGGTTAAGTTACTTGCGGGATTAGTAACCTTGAATAAGGAAAAGAGTTTAGGATTGGATTAGGCGGAGCCGCGAAGCAGGTTTGCCTAATCCAACCCTAAACCCTTTTCCGTCCTGTCTTATGCAATACCCCATCTTTGAATCACATCCACGACAGGGTCACCAATACCCTCTAAGGTTCAGTTACTTGCGGGATTAGTGACCATGAATAAGGAAAAGGGTTTAGGGTTTGATTAGGCAGAGCCGCGAAGCGTGTATGCCAAATCCAACCCTTAACCCTTTTCCATCCCGTCTTATGCAGTACCCCATCTTTGAACCACATCAACGATACGGTTCACCAATATCCTCTTAGGGTTCAGTTACTTGCGGGATTAGTGACCTTGAATAAGGAAAAGAGTTTAGGATTGGGTTAGGTGGAGCCGCGAAGCGGGTATGCGTAATCCAACCCTAAACCCTTTTCCGTCCTTGAATAAGGAAAAGGGTGTAGGGTTGGATTAGGCAGAGCCGCGAAGCGGGTGTGCCTAATCCAACCTAAAACCATTTTTCGTCCCGTCTTATGTAGTACTCCATCTATGAATCATATACACGACAGGGTTCACCAATACCCTTTTAGGGTTCGGTTACTTGCGGGATTAGTGACCTTGAATAAGGAAAAGGGTTTAGGGTTGAATTAGGCGGAGCCGCGACGTGGGTACGCCTAATCCAACCCGAAACCCTTTTCCGTCCTTGAATAAGGAAAAGGGTTTAGGGTTGGATTAAGAAGAGCCGCGAAGCGGGTTTGCCTAATCCAAACCTAAACCATTTTCCGTCCCGTCTTATGCAATACCCCATCTTTGAATCACATCCACGACAGGGTCACCAATACCCTCTAAGGTTCAGTTACTTGCGGGATTAGTGACCATGAATAAGGAAAAGGGTTTAGGGTTGGATTAGGCAGAGCCGCGAAGCGTGTATGCCAAATCCAACCCTTAACCCTTTTCCATCCCGTCTTATGCAGTACCCCATCTTTGAACCACATCAACGATAGGGTTCACCAATATCCTCTTAGGGTTCAGTTACTTGCGGGATTAGTGACCTTGAACAAGGAAAAGAGTTTAGGATTGGGTTAGGCGGAGCCGCGAAGCGGGTATGCGTAATCCAACCCTAAACCCTTTTCCGTCCTTGAATAAGGAAAAGGGTGTAGGGTTGGATTAGGCAGAGCCGCGAAGCGGGTGTGCCTAATCCAACCTAAAACCATTTTTCGTCCCGTCTTATGTAGTACTCCATCTATGAATCATATACACGAGGGTTCACCAATACCCTTTTAGGGTTCGGTTACTTGCGGGATTAGTGACCTTGAATAAGGAAAAGGGTTTAGGGTTGAATTAGGCGGAGCCGCGACGTGGGTACGCCTAATCCAACCCGAAACCCTTTTCCGTCCTTGAATAAGGAAAAGGGTTTAGGGTTGGATTAAGAAGAGCCGCGAAGCGGGTTTGCCTAATCCAACCTAAAACCATTTTTCGTCCCGTCTTATGTAGTACTCCATCTATGAATCATATACACGACAGGGTTCACCAATACCCTTTTAGGGTTCAGTTACTCGCGGGATTAGTGACCTTGAATATGGAAAAGGGTTTAGGGTTAAATTAGGCGGAGCCGCGAAGTGGGTACGCCTAATCCAACCCTAAACCCTTTTCCGTCCCGTCTTATGCACTACCCCATCTTTGAATCACATCCACGAATGGGTCACCAATACCCTCTAAGGTTCAGTTACTTGCGGGATTAGTGACCATGAATAAGGAAAAGGGTTTAGGGTTGGATTAGGCAGAACCGCGAAGCGTGTATGCCAAATACAACCCTTAACCTTTTTCCATCCCGTCTTATGCAGTACCCCATCTTTGAACCACATCCACGATAGAGTTCACCAATACCCTCTTAGGGTTAAGTTACTTGCGGGATTAGTGACCTTGAATAAGGAAAAGAGTTTAGGATTGGATTAGGCGGAGCCGCGAAGCAGGTTTGCCTAATCCAACCCTAAACCCTTTTCCGTCCTGTCTTATGCAATACCCCATCTTTGAATCACATCCACGACAGGGTCACCAATACCCTCTAAGGTTCAGTTACTTGCGGGATTAGTGACCATGAATAAGGAAAAGGGTTTAGGGTTTGATTAGGCAGAGCCGCGAAGCGTGTATGCCAAATCCAACCCTTAACCCTTTTCCATCCCGTCTTATGCAGTACCCCATCTTTGAACCACATCAACGATAGGGTTCACCAATATCCTCTTAGGGTTCAGTTACTTGCGGGATTAGTGACCTTGAATAAGGAAAAGAGTTTAGGATTGGGTTAGGTGGAGCCGCGAAGCGGGTATGCGTAATCCAACCCTAAACCCTTTTCCGTCCTTGAATAAGGAAAAGGGTGTAGGGTTGGATTAGGCAGAGCCGCGAAGCGGGTGTGCCTAATCCAACCTAAAACCATTTTTCGTCCCGTCTTATGTAGTACTCCATCTATGAATCATATACACGACAGGGTTCACCAATACCCTTTTAGGGTTCGGTTACTTGCGGGATTAGTGACCTTGAATAAGGAAAAGGGTTTAGGGTTGAATTAGGCGGAGCCGCGACGTGGGTACGCCTAATCCAACCCGAAACCCTTTTCCGTCCTTGAATAAGGAAAAGGGTTTAGGGTTGGATTAAGAAGAGCCGCGAAGCGGGTTTGCCTAATCCAAACCTAAACCATTTTCCGTCCCGTCTTATGCAATACCCCATCTTTGAATCACATCCACGACAGGGTCACCAATACCCTCTAAGGTTCAGTTACTTGCGGGATTAGTGACCATGAATAAGGAAAAGGGTTTAGGGTTGGATTAGGCAGAGCCGCGAAGCGTGTATGCCAAATCCAACCCTTAACCCTTTTCCATCCCGTCTTATGCAGTACCCCATCTTTGAACCACATCAACGATAGGGTTCACCAATATCCTCTTAGGGTTCAGTTACTTGCGGGATTAGTGACCTTGAACAAGGAAAAGAGTTTAGGATTGGGTTAGGCGGAGCCGCGAAGCGGGTATGCGTAATCCAACCCTAAACCCTTTTCCGTCCTTGAATAAGGAAAAGGGTGTAGGGTTGGATTAGGCAGAGCCGCAAAGCGGGTGTGCCTAATCCAACCTAAAACCATTTTTCGTCCCGTCTTATGTAGTACTCCATCTATGAATCATATACACGAGGGTTCACCAATACCCTTTTAGGGTTCGGTTACTTGCGGGATTAGTGACCTTGAATAAGGAAAAGGGTTTAGGGTTGAATTAGGCGGAGCCGCGACGTGGGTACGCCTAATCCAACCCGAAACCCTTTTCCGTCCTTGAATAAGGAAAAGGGTTTAGGGTTGGATTAAGAAGAGCCGCGAAGCGGGTTTGCCTAATCCAAACCTAAACCATTTTCCGTCCCGTCTAATACAATACCCCATCTTTGAATCACATCCACGAAAGGGTTCACCATTACCCTCTTAGGGTTCAGTTACTTGCGGGATTAGTGACCTTGAATAAGGAATAGGGTATAGGGTTAGATTAGGCAGAGCCGCGAAACAGGTTTGCCTAATCCAACCCTAAACCCTTTTCCATCCCGTCTTATGCACTACCCCATCTTTGAATCACATCCACGACAGGGTCACCAATACCCTCTAAGGTTCAGTTACTTGCGGGATTAGTGACCATGAATAAGGAAAAGGGTTTAGGGTTGGATTAGGTAGAGCCGCGAAGCGTGTATGCCTAATCCAACCCTTAACCCTTTTCCATCCCGTCTTATGCAGTACCCCATCTTTGAATCACATCCACGACAGGGTTCAGCAATACCCTTTTAGGGTTAAGTTACTTGCGGGATTAGTGACCTTGAATAAGGAAAAGAGTTTAGGATTGATTAGGCGGAGCCGCGAAGCGGGTATGCGTAATCCAACCCTAAACCCTTTTCCGTTCTTGAATAAGGAAAAGGGTTTAGGGTTGGATTAAGAAGAGCCGCGACGCGGGTTTGCCTAATCCAAACCTAAACCATTTTCCGTCCCGTCTAATACAATACCCCATCTTTGAATCACATCCACGAAAGGGAACACCATTACCCTCTTAGGGTTCAGTTACTTGCGGGATTAGTGACCTTGAATAAGGAATAGGGTATAAGGTTAGATTAGTCAGAGGCGCGAAGCAGGTTTGCCTAATCCAACCCTAAACCCTTTTCCATCCCATCTTATGCACTACCCCATCTTTGAATCACATCCACGACAGGGTCACCAATACCCTCTAAGGTTCAGTTACTTGCGGGATTAGTGACCATGAATAAGGAAAAGGGTTTAGGGTTGGATTAGGTAGAGCCGCGAAGCGTGTATGCCTAATCCAACCTTTAACCCTTTTCCATCCCGTCTTATGCAGTACCCCATCTTTGAATCACATCCACGACAGGGTTCAGCAATACCCTTTTAGGGTTAAGTTACTTGCGGGATTAGTGACCTTGAATAAGGAAAAGAGTTTAGGATTGGATTAGGCGGAGCCGCGAAGCGGGTATGCGTAATCCAACCCTAAACCCTTTTATGTCCTTGAAATAAGGAAAAGGGTTTAGGGTTGGATTAGGCAGAGCCGCGAAGCGCGTGTGCCTAATCCAACCTAAAACCCTTTTCCATCCCGTCTTATGCAGTACCCCATCTTTGAATCACATCCACGACAGGGTTCAGCAATACCCTTTTAGGGTTAAGTTACTTGCGGGATTAGTGACCTTGAATAAGGAAAAGGGTTTAGGATTGGATTAGGCGGAGCCGCGAAGCGGGTATGCGTAATCCAACCCTAAACCCTTTTCCGTCCTTGAATAAGGAAAAGGGTTTAGGGTTGGATTAAGAAGAGCCGCGAAGCGGGTTTGCCTAATCCAAACCTAAACCTTTTTCCGTCCCGTCTAATGCAGTACCCCATCTTTAAATCACATCCACGAAAGCGTTCACCATTACCCTCTTAGGGTTCAGTTACTTGCGGGATTAGTGACCTTGAATAAGAAATAGGGTTTAGGGTTAGATTAGGCATACACGCTTCGCGGCTCTGCCTAATCCAACCCTTAACCCTTTTCCATCCCGTCTTATGCAGTGCCCCATCTTTGAATCACATCCACGACAGGGTTCACCAATACCCTCTTAGGGTTAAGTTACTTGCGGGATTAGTGACCTTGAATAAGGAAAAAAGTTTAGGATTGGATTAGGCGGAGCCGCGAAGCGGGTATGCGTAATCCAACCCTAAACCCTTTTTCGTTCTTGAATAAGGAAAAGGGTTTAGGGTTAGATTAGGCAGAGCCGCGAAGCGGGTGTGCCTAATCCAACCTAAAACCCTTTTTCGTCCCGTCTTATGCAGTACCCCATCTATGAATCATTTACACGACAGGGTTCACCAATACCCTTTTAGGGTTCAGTTACTTGCGGGATTAGTGACCTTGAATAAGGAAAAGGGTTTAGGGTTGAATAAGGCGGAGCCGCGAAGTGGGTACGCCTAATCCAACCCGAAACCCTTTTCCGTCCTTGAATAAGGAAAAGGGTTTAGGGTTGGATTAGGAAGAGCTGCGAAGCGGGTTTGCCTAATCCAAACGTAAACCTTTTTCCGTCCCGTCTAATGCAGTACCCCATCTTTGAATCACATCCACAAAAGGGTTCACCATTACCCTCTTAGGGTTCAGTTACTTGCGGGATTAGTGACCTTGAATAAGGAATAGGGTTTAGGTTTAGATTAGGCAGAGCCGCGAAGCGGGTTTGCCTAATCCAACCCTAAACCCTTTTCCGTCCCGTCTTATGCACTACCCCATCTTTGACTCACATCCACGACAGGGTCACCAATACCCTCTAAGGTTCAGTTACGTGCGGGATTAGTGACCTTGAATAAGGAATAGGGTTTAGGGTTGGATTAGGCAGACCCGCGAAGCGTGTATGCCAATTCCAACCCTTAACCCTTTTCCATCCCGTCTTATGCAGTAACCCATCTTTGAACCACATCCACGATAGGGTTCACCAATACCCTCTTAGGGTTAAGTTACTTGCGGGATTAGTGACCTTGAATAAGGAAAAGAGTTTAGGATTGGATTAGGCGGAGCCGCGAAGCGGGTATGCGTAATCCAACCCTAAACCGTTTTCCGTCCTTGAATACGGAAAAGGGTATAGGGTTGGATTAGGCAGAGCCGCGAAGCGGGTGTGCCTAATCCAACCTAAAACCCTTTTTCGTCTCGTCTTATGAGTACCCCATCTATGAATCATATACACGACAGGGTTCACCAATACCCTTTTAGGGTTCGGTTACTTGCGGGATTAGTGACCTTGAATAAGAAAAAGGGTTTAGGGTTGAATTAGGCGGAGCCGCGAAGTGGGTACGCCTAATCCAACCCAAAACCCTTTTCCGTCCTTGAATAAGGAAAAGGGTTTAGGGTTGGATTAGGAAGAGCCGCGAAGCGGGTTTGCCTAATCCAAACCTAAACCATTTTTCGTCTTGTTAAATGCAGTACCCCATCTTTGAATCACATCCACGAAAGGGTTCACCCTTACCCTCTTAGGGTTCAGTTACTTGCGGGATTAGTGACCTTGAATAAGGAATAGGGTTTAGGGTTAGATTAGGCAGAGCCGCGAAGCAGGTTTGCCTAATCCAACCCTAAACCCTTTTCCGTCCCGTCTTATGCACTACCCCATCTTTGAATCACATCCACGACGGGGTCACCAATACCCTCTAAGGTTCAGTTACTTGCGGGATTAGTGACCATGAATAAGGAAAAGGGTTTAGGGGTTGGATTAGGCAGAGCCGCGAAGCGTGTATGCATAATCCAACCCTTAACCTTTTTTTCATCCTGTCTTATGCTTCGAGTCTATCGGGGGAAGATGTGGTGGTAACCCCCGCAGCTTCGTCTACAGCCGGGCGTCCGGCCGTGTAATAAGACTCACTTTAGCCACTATAGTGACTTCACTCTCAACTCTAGCTGAGAAGTACTCTCCATCCACTTTCCCCTTTCCGTATGCCCCAAAAAGCTCGCCCACCCGGTTTATGAGCCCCTTTACGATTCCCTTACCCAATCTCATGAGAAGCAAGCCCAGCAGGCCCTGCCTTAACCTGTCCCCAGACAGTCAGCCCTCACCAGGCTGCTGGCATTGCAAAATGCTCTGCCATAAAGCAAGCTTTCCTGAAAACGACAAATCAAATGCGGAAGTAGCTAAAGAAGTCGGCCTAACCTTCACCTTCGGTCCCATCTTTGAATCACACCCACGACAGGGTTCACCTATACCCTCTTAGGGTTAAGTTACTTGCGGGATTAGTGACCTTGAATAAGGAAAAGAGTTTAGGATTGGATTAGGCGGAGCCGCGAAGCGGGTATGCGTAATCCAACCCTAAACCCTTTTTCGTCCTTGAATAAGGAAAAGGGTTTAGGGTTAGATTAGGCAGAGCCGCAAAGCGGGTGTGCCTAATCCAACCTAAAACCATTTTTCGTCCCGTCTTATGCAGTACCCCATCTATGAACCATTTACACGACAGGGTTCACCAATACCCTTTTAGGGTTCAGTTACTTGCGGGATTAGTGACCTTGAATAAGGAAAATGGTTTAGGGTTGAATAAGGCGGAGCCGCAAAGTGGGTACGCCTAATCCAACCCGAAACCCTTTTCCGTCCTTGAATAAGGAAAAGGGTTTAGGGTTGGATTAGGAAGAGCCGCGAAGCGGGTTTGCCTAATCCTAATAAACATTTTTCCGTCCCGTCTTATGCAGTACCCCATCTTTGAATCACATCCACGAAAGGGTTCACCATTACCCTCTTAGGGTTCAGTTACTTGCGGGATTAGTGACCTTGAATAAGGAATAGGGTTTAGGTTTAGATTAGGCAGAGCCGTGAAGCGGGTTTGCCTAATCCAACCCTAAACCCATTTCCGTCCCGTCTTATGCACTACACCATCTTTGAATCACATCCACGACAGGGTCACCAATACCCTCTAAGGTTCAGTTACTTGCGGGATTAGTGACCTTGAATAAGGAATAGGGTTTAGGGTTAGATTAGGCAGAGCCAAGAAGCAGGTTTGCCTAATCCAACCCTAAACCCTTTTCCGTCCCGTCTTATGCACTACCCCATCTTTGAATCACATCCACGACAGGGTCACCAATACCCTCAAAGACTCGAATACTTGCGGGATTAGTGACCTTGAATAAGGAATAGGGTTTAGGGTTAGATTAGGCAGAGCCAAGAAGCAGGTTTGCCTAATCCAACCCTAAACCCATTTCCGTCCCGTCTTATGCACTATCCCATCTTTGAATAACATCCACGACAAGGTCACCAATACCCTCTAAGGTTCAGTTACTTGCGGGATTAGTGACCATGAATAAGGAAAAGGGTTTAGGGTTGGATTAGCCACGCTTCGCGGCTCTGCCTAATCCAACCCTTAACCCTTTTCCATCCCGTCTTATGCAGTACCCCATCTTTGAATCACATCCACGACAGGGTTCACCAATACCCTCTTAGGGTTAAGTTACTTGCGGGATTAGTGACCTTGAATAAGGAAAAGAGTTTAGGATTGGATTAGGCGGAGCCGCGAAGCGGGTATGCGTAATCCAACCCTAAACCCTTTTTCTTCCTTGAATAAGGAAAAGGGTTTAGGGTTGGATTAGGCAGAGCCGCGAAGCGCGTTTGCCTAATCCAACCTAAAACCCTTTTTCGTCCCGTCTTATGCAGTACCCCATCTATGAATCATTTACACGACAGGGTTCACCAATACCCTTTTAGGGTTCAGTTACTTGCGGGATTAGTGACCTTGAATAAGGAAAAGGGTTTAGGGTTGAATTAGGCGGAGCCGCGAAGTGGGTACGCCTAATCCAACCCGAAACCCTTTTCCGTCCTTGAATAAGGAAAAGGGTTTAGGGTTGGATTAGGAAGAGCCGCGAAGCAGGTTTGCCTAATCCAAACCTAAACCTTTTTCCGTCCCGTGTAATGCAGTACCCCATCTTTGAATCACATCCACGAAAGTGTTCACCATTACCCTCTTAGGGTTCAGTTACTTTCGGGATTAGTGACCTTGAATAAGGAATAGGGTTTAGGTTTAGATTAGGCAGAGCCTCGAAGCGGGTTTGCCTAATCCAACCCTAAACCCTTTTCCGTCCCGTCTTATGCACTACCCTATCTTTGAATCACATCCACGACAGGGTCACCAATACCCTCTAAGGTTCAGTTACTTGCGGGATTAGTGACCATAAATAAGGAAAAGGGTTTAGGGTTGGATAAGGCATACACGCTTCGCGGCTCTGCCTAATCCAACCCTTAACCCTTTTCCATCCCGTCTTATGCAGTACCCCATCTTTGAATCACATCCACGACAGGGTTCACCAATACCCTCTAAGGGTTAAGTTACTTGCGGGATTAGTGACCTTGAATAAGGAAAAAAGTTTAGGATTGAATTAGGCGGAGCCGCGAAGCGGGTATGCGTAATCCAACCCTAAACCCTTTTTCGTCCTTGAATAAGGAAAAGGGTTTAGGGTTGGATTAGGCAGAGCCGCGAAGCGCGTGTGCCTAATCCAACCTAAAACCCTTTTTCGTCCCGTCTTATGCAGTACCCCATCTATGAATCATTTACACGACAGGGTTCACCAATACCCTTTTAGGGTTCAGTTACTTGCGGGATTAGTGACCTTGAACAAGGAAAAGGGTTTAGGGTTGAATTAGGCGGAGCCGCGAAGTGGGTACGCCTAATCCAACCCTAAACCATTTTCCGTCCTTGAATAAGGAAAAGGGTTTAGGGTTGGATTAGGTAGAGCCGCGAAGCGGGTTTGCCTAATCCAAACCTAAACCTTTTTCCGTCCCGTTTAATGCAGTACCCCATCTTTGAATCACATCCACGGAAGTGTTCACCATTACCCTCTTAGGGTTCAGTTACTTGCGGGATTAGTGACCTTGAATAAGGAATAGGGTTTAGGTTTAGATTAGGCAGACCCGCGAAGCAGGTTTGCCTAATCTAACCCTAAACCCTTTTCCGTCCCGTCTTATGCAGTACCCCATCTTTGAATCACATCCACGACAGGGTCACCAATACCCTCTAAGGTTCAGTTACTTGCGGGATTAGTGACTATGAATAAGGAAAAGGGTTTAGGGTTGGATTAGGCATACACGCTTCGCGGCTCTGCCTAATCCAACCCTTAACCCTTTTCCATCCCGTCTTATGCAGTACCCCATCTTTGAATCACATCCACGACAGGGTTCACCAATACCCTCTTAGGGTAAAGTTACTTGCGGGATTAGTGACCTTGAATAAGGAAAAGAGTTTAGGATTGGATTAGGCGGAGCCGCGAAGCGGGTATGCGTAATCCAACCCTAAACCCTTTTTCGTCCTTGAATAAGGAAAAGGGTTTAGGGTTAGATTAGGCAGAGCCGCGAAGCGGGTGTGCCTAATCCAACCTAAAACTTTTTTTCGTCCCGTCATATGCAGTACCCCATCTATGAATCATTTACACGACAGGGTTTACCAATACCCTTTTAGGGTTCAGTTACTTGCGGGATTAGTGACCTTGAATAAGGAAAATGGTTTAGGGTTGAATAAGGCGGAGCCGCGAAGTGGGTACGCCTAATCCAACCCGAAACCCTTTTCCGTCCTTGAATAAGGAAAAGGGTTTAGGGTTGGATTAGGAAGAGCCGCGAAGCGGGTTTGCCTAATCCAAACCTAAACCTTTTTCCGTCCCGTCTAATGCAGTACCCCATCTTTGAATCACATCCACGAAAGGGTTCACCATTACCCTCTTAGGGTTCAGTTACTTGCGGGATTAATGACCTTGAATAAGGAATAGGGTTTAGGTTTAGATTAGGCAGAGCCTCGAAGCGGGTTTGCCTAATCCAACCCTAAACCCTTTTCCGTCCCGTCTTATGCACTACCCTATCTTTGAATCACATCCACGACAGGGTCACCAATACCCTCTAAGGTTCAGTTACTTGCGGGATTAGTGACCATAAATAAGGAAAAGGGTTTAGGGTTGGATAAGGCATACACGCTTCGCGGCTCTGCCTAATCCAACCCTTAACCCTTTTCCATCCCGTCTTATGCAGTACCCCATCTTTGAATCACATCCACGACAGGGATCACCAATACCCTCTAAGGGTTAAGTTACTTGCGGGATTAGTGACCTTGAATAAGGAAAAAAGTTTAGGATTGGATTAGGCGGAGCCGCGAAGCGGGTATGCGTAATCCAACCCTAAACCCTTTTTCGTCCTTGAATAAGGAAAAGGGTTTAGGGTTGGATTAGGCAGAGCCGCGAAGCGCGTGTGCCTAATCCAACCTAAAACCCTTTTTCGTCCCGTCTTATGCAGTACCCCATCTATGAATCATTTACACGACAGGGTTCACCAATACCCTTTTAGGGTTCAGTTACTTGCGGGATTAGTGACCTTGAACAAGGAAAAGGGTTTAGGGTTGAATTAGGCGGAGCCGCGAAGTGGGTACGCCTAATCCAACCCGAAACCATTTTCCGTCCTTGAATAAGGAAAAGGGTTTAGGGTTGGATTAGGAAGAGCGGCGAAGCGGGTTTGCCTAATCCAAACCTAAACCTTTTTCCGTCCCGTCTAATGCAGTACCCCATCTTTGAATCACATCCACGGAAGTGTTCACCATTACCCTCTTAGGGTTCAGTTACTTGCGGGATTAGTGACCTTGAATAAGGAATAGGGTTTAGGTTTAGATTAGGCAGACCCGCGAAGCAGGTTTGCCTAATCTAACCCTAAACCCTTTTCCGTCCCGTCTTATGCAGTACCCCATCTTTGAATCACATCCACGACAGGGTCACCAATACCCTCTAAGGTTCAGTTACTTGCGGGATTAGTGACTATGAATAAGGAAAAGGGTTTAGGGTTGGATTAGGCATACACGCTTCGCGGCTCTGCCTAATCCAACCCTTAACCCTTTTCCATCCCGTCTTATGCAGTACCCCATCTTTGAATCACATCCACGACAGGGTTCACCAATATCCTCTTAGGGTAAAGTTACTTGCGGGATTAGTGACCTTGATTAAGGAAAAGAGTTTAGGATTGGATTAGGCGGAGCCGCGAAGCGGGTATGCGTAATCCAACACTAATCCCTTTTCCGTCCTTGAATAAGGAAAAGGGTTTAGGGTTGGATTAGGCAGAGCCGCGAAGCGCGTGTGCCTAATCCAACCTAAAACCCTTTTTCGTCCCGTCTTATGCAGTACCCCATCTATGAATCATTTACACGACAGGGTTCACCAATACCCTTTTAGGGTTCAGTTACTTGCGGGATTAGTGACCTTGAACAAGGAAAAGGGTTTAGGGTTGAATTAGGCGGAGCCGCGAAGTGGGTACGCCTAATCCAACCCGAAACCATTTTCCGTCCTTGAATAAGGAAAAGGGTTTAGGGTTGGATTAGGAAGAGCCGCGAAGCGGGTTTGCCTAATCCAAACCTAAACCTTTTTCCGTCCCGTCTAATGCAGTACCCCATCTTTGAATCACATCCACGGAAGTGTTCACCATTACCCTCTTAGGGTTCAGTTACTTGCGGGATTAGTGACCTTGAATAAGGAATAGGGTTTAGGTTTAGATTAGGCAGACCCGCGAAGCAGGTTTGCCTAATCTAACCCTAAACCCTTTTCCGTCCCGTCTTATGCAGTACCCCATCTTTGAATCACATCCACGACAGGGTTACCAATACCCTCTAAGGTTCAGTTACTTGCGGGATTAGTGACTATGAATAAGGAAAAGGGTTTAGGGTTGGATTAGGCATACACGCTTCGCGGCTCTGCCTAATCCAACCCTTAACCCTTTTCCATCCCGTCTTATGCAGTACCCCATCTTTGAATCACATCCACGACAGGGTTCACCAATATCCTCTTAGGGTAAAGTTACTTGCGGGATTAGTGACCTTGAATAAGGAAAAGAGTTTAGGATTGGATTAGGCGGAGCCGCGAAGCGGGTATGCGTAATCCAACCCTAAACACTTTTTCGTCCTTGAATAAGGAAAAGGGTTTAGGGTTAGATTAGGCAGAGCCGCGAAGCGGGTGTGCCTAATCCAACCTAAAACTTTTTTTCGTCCCGTCATATGCAGTACCCCATCTATGAATCATTTACACGACAGGGTTTACCAATACCCTTTTAGGGTTCAGTTACTTGCGGGATTAGTGACCTTGAGTAAGGAAAAGGGTTTAGGGTTGAATAAGGCGGAGCCGCGAAGTGGGTACGCCTAATCCAACCCGAAACCCTTTTCCGTCCTTGAATAAGGAAAAGGGTTTAGGGTTGGATTAGGAAGAGCCGCGAAGCGGGTTTGCCTAATCCAAACGTAAACCTTTTTCCGTCCCGTCTAATGCAGTACCCCATCTTTGAATCACATCCACGAAAGGGTTCACCATTACCCTCTTAGGGTTCAGTTACTTGCGGGATTAGTGACCTTGAATAAGGAATAGGGTTTAGGTTTAGATTAGGCAGAGCCTCGAAGCGGGTTTGCCTAATCCAACCCTAAACCCTTTTCCGTCCCGTCTTATGCACTACCCTATCTTTGAATCACATCCACGACAGGGTCACCAATACCCTCTAAGGTTCAGTTACTTGCGGGATTAGTGACCATGAATAAGGAAAAGGGTTTAGGGTTGGATTAGGCATACACACTTCGCGGCTCTGCCTAATCCAACCCTTAACCCTTTTCCATCCCGTCTTATGCAGTACCCCATCTTTGAATCACATCCACGACAGGGTTCACCAATACCCTCTAAGGGTTAAGTTACTTGCGGGATTAGTGACCTTGAATAAGGAAAAAAGTTTAGGATTGGATTAGGCGGAGCCGCGAAGCGGGTATGCGTAATCCAACCCTAAACCCTTTTTCGTCCTTGAATAAGGAAAAGGGTTTAGGGTTGGATTAGGCAGAGCCGCGAAGCGCGTGTGCCTAATCCAACCTAAAACCCTTTTTCGTCCCGTCTTATGCAGTACCCCATCTATGAATCATTTACACGACAGGGTTCACCAATACCCTTTTAGGGTTCAGTTACTTGCGGGATTAGTGACCTTGAACAAGGAAAAGGGTTTAGGGTTGAATTAGGCGGAGCCGCGAAGTGGGTACGCCTAATCCAACCCGAAACCATTTTCCGTCCTTGAATAAGGAAAAGGGTTTAGGGTTGGATTAGGAAGAGCGGCGAAGCGGGTTTGCCTAATCCAAACCTAAACCTTTTTCCGTCCCGTCTAATGCAGTACCCCATTTTTGAATCACATCCACGGAAGTGTTCACCATTACCCTCTTAGGGTTCAGTTACTTGCGGGATTAGTGACCTTGAATAAGGAATAGGGTTTAGGTTTAGATTAGGCAGACCCGCGAAGCAGGTTTGCCTAATCTAACCCTAAACCCTTTTCCGTCCCGTCTTATGCAGTACCTCATCTTTGAATCACATCCACGACAGGGTCACCAATACCCTCTAAGGTTCAGTTACTTGCGGGATTAGTGACTATGAATAAGGAAAAGGGTTTAGGGTTGGATTAGGCATACACGCTTCGCGGCTCTGCCTAATCCAACCCTTAACCCTTTTCCATCCCGTCTTATGCAGTACCCCATCTTTGAATCACATCCACGACAGGGTTCACCAATATCCTCTTAGGGTAAAGTTACTTGCGGGATTAGTGACCTTGAATAAGGAAAAGAGTTTAGGATTGGATTAGGCGGAGCCGCGAAGCGGGTATGCGTAATCCAACACTAATCCCTTTTCCGTCCTTGAATAAGGAAAAGGGTTTAGGGTTGGATTAGGCAGAGCCGCGAAGCGCGTGTGCCTAATCCAACCTAAAACCCTTTTTCGTCCCGTCTTATGCAGTACCCCATCTATGAATCATTTACACGACAGGGTTCACCAATACCCTTTTAGGGTTCAGTTACTTGCGGGATTAGTGACCTTGAACAAGGAAAAGGGTTTAGGGTTGAATTAGGCGGAGCCGCGAAGTGGGTACGCCTAATCCAACCCGAAACCATTTTCCGTCCTTGAATAAGGAAAAGGGTTTAGGGTTGGATTAGGAAGAGCCGCGAAGCGGGTTTGCCTAATCCAAACCTAAACCTTTTTCCGTCCCGTCTAATGCAGTACCCCATTTTTGAATCACATCCACGGAAGTGTTCACCATTACCCTCTTAGGGTTCAGTTACTTGCGGGATTAGTGACCTTGAATAAGGAATAGGGTTTAGGTTTAGATTAGGCAGACCCGCGAAGCAGGTTTGCCTAATCTAACCCTAAACCCTTTTCCGTCCCGTCTTATGCAGTACCTCATCTTTGAATCACATCCACGACAGGGTCACCAATACCCTCTAAGGTTCAGTTACTTGCGGGATTAGTGACTATGAATAAGGAAAAGGGTTTAGGGTTGGATTAGGCATACACGCTTCGCGGCTCTGCCTAATCCAACCCTTAACCCTTTTCCATCCCGTCTTATGCAGTACCCCATCTTTGAATCACATCCACGACAGGGTTCACCAATACCCTCTTAGGGTTAAGTTACTTGCGGGATTAGTGACCTTGAATAAGGAAAAAAGTTTAGGATTGGATTAGGCGGAGCCGCGAAGCGGGTATGCGTAATCCAACACTAATCTCTTTTCCGTCCTTGAATAAGGAAAAGGGTTTAGGGTTGGATTAGGCAGAGCCGCGAAGCGCGTGTGCCTAATCCAACCTAAAACCCTTTTTCGTCCCGTCTTATGCAGTACCCCATCTTTGAATCATATACACGACAGGGTTCACCAATACCCTTTTAGGGTTCAGTTACTTGCCGTATTAGTGACCTTGAATAAGGAAAAGGGTTTAGGGTTGAATTAGGCGGAGCCACGAAGTGGGTACGCCTAAACCAACCCTAAACCCTTTTCTGTCCTTGAATAAGGAAAAGGGTTTAGGGTTGGATTAGGAAGTGCCGCAAAGCGGATTTGCGTAATCCAAACCTAAACCAGTTTCCGTCCCGTCTAATGCAGTACCCCATCTTAGAATCACATCCACGAAAGGGTTCACCATTACCCTCTTAGGGTTCAGTTACTTGCGGGATTAGTGACCTTGAATAAGGAATAAGGTTTAGGGTTAGATTAGGCAGAGCCGCGAAGCAGGTTTGCCTAATCTAACCCTAAACCCTTTTCCGTCCCGTCTTGTGCAGTACCCCATCTTTGAATCACATCCACGACAGGGTCACCAATACCCTCTAAGGTTCAGTTACTTGCGGGATTAGTGACTATGAATAAGGAAAAGGGTTTAGGGTTGGATTAGGCATACACACTTCGCGGCTCTGCCTAATCCAACCCTTAACCCTTTTCCATCCCGTCTTATGCAGTACCCCATCTTTGAATCACATCCACGACAGGGTTCACCAATACCCTCTTAGGGTAAAGTTACTTGCGGGATTAGTGACCTTGAATAAGGAAAAGAGTTTAGGATTGGATTAGGCGGAGCCGCGAAGCGGGTATGCGTAATCCAACCCTAAACCCTTTTTCGTCCTTGAATAAGGAAAAGGGTTTAGGGTTAGATTAGGCAGAGCCGCGAAGCGGGTGTGCCTAATCCAACCTAAAACTTTTTTTCGTCCCGTCTTATGCAGTACCACATCTATGAATCATTTACACGACAGGGTTCACCAATACCCTTTTAGGGTTCAGTTACTTGCGGGATTAGTGACCTTGAATAAGGAAACAAGTATAGGATTGGATTAGGCGGAGCCGCGAAGCGGGTATGCGTAATCCAACACTAAACCCTTTTCCGTCCTTGAATAAGGAAAAGGGTTTAGGGTTGGATTAGGCAGAGCCGCGAAGCGCGTGTGCCTAATCCAACCTAAAACCCTTTTTCGTCCCGTCTTATGCAGTACCCCATCTTTGAATCATATACACGACAGGGTTCACCAATACCCTTTTAGGGTTCAGTTACTTGCCGTATTAGTGACCTTGAATAAGGAAAAGGGTTTAGGGTTGAATAAGGCGGAGCCGCGAAGTGGGTACGCCTAATCCAACCCGAAACCCTTTTCCGTCCTTGAATAAAGAAAAAGGTTTAGGGTTGGATTAGGAAGAGCCGCGAAGCGGGTTTGCCTAACCCAAACGTAAACCTTTTTCCGTCCCGTCTAATGCAGTACCCCATCTTTGAATCACATCCACGAAAGGGTTCACCATTACCCTCTTAGGGTTCAGTTACTTGCGGGATTAGTGACCTTGAATAAGGAATAGGGTTTAGGTTTAGATTAGGCAGAGCCTCGAAGCGGGTTTGCCTAATCCAACCCCAAACCCTTTTCCGTCCCGTCTTATGCACTACCCTATCTTTGAATCACATCCACGACAGGGTCACCAATACCCTCTAAGGTTCAGTTACTTGCGGGATTAGTGACCATGAATAAGGAAAAGGGTTTAGGGTTGGATTAGGCATACACGCTTCGCGGCTCTGCCTAATCCAACCCTTAACCCTTTTCCATCCCGTCTTATGCAGTACCCCATCTTTGAATCACATCCACGACAGGGTTCACCAATACCCTCTTAGGGTTAAGTTACTTGCGGGATTAGTGACCTTGAATAAGGAAAAGAGTTTAGGATTGGATTAGGCGGAGCCGCGAAGCGGGTATGCGTAATCCAACCCTAAACCCTTTTTCGTCCTTGAATAAGGAAAAGGGTTTAGGGTTGGATTAGGCAGAGCCGCGAAGCGCGTGTGCCTAATCCAACCTAAAACCCTTTTTCGTCCCGTCTTATGCAGTACCCCATCTATGAATCATTTACACGACAGGGTTCACCAATACCCTTTTAGGGTTCAGTTACTTGCGGGATTAGTGACCTTGAATAAGGAAAAGGGTTTAGGGTTGAATAAGGCGGAGCCGCGAAGTGGGTACGCCTAATCCAACCCGAAACCCTTTTCCGTCCTTGAATAAGGAAAAGGGTTTAGGGTTGGATTAGGAAGAGCCGCGAAGCGGGTTTGCCTAATCCAAACGTAAACCTTTTTCCGTCCCGTCTAATGCAGTACCCCATCTTTGAATCACATCCACGAAAGGGTTCACCATTACCTCTTAGAGTTCAGTTACTTGCGGGATTAGTGACCTTGAATAAGGAATAGGGTTTAGGTTTAGATTAGGCAGAGCCTCGAAGCGGGTTTGCCTAATCCAACCCTAAACCCTTTTCCGTCCCGTCTTATGCACTACTCTATCTTTGAATCACATCCACGACAGGGTCACCAATACCCTCTAAGGTTCAGTTACTTGCGGGATTAGTGACCATGAATAAGGAAAAGGGTTTAGGGTTGGATTAGGCATACACGCTTCGCGGCTCTGCCTAATCCAACCCTTAACCCTTTTCCATCCCGTCTTATGCAGTACCCCATCTTTGAATCACATCCACGACAGGGTTCACCAATACCCTCTTAGGGTTAAGTTACTTGCGGGATTAGTGACCTTGAATAAGGAAAAGAGTTTAGGATTGGATTAGGCGGAGCCGCGAAGCGGGTATGCGTAATCCAACCCTAAACCCTTTTTCGTCCTTGAATAAGGAAAAGGGTTTAGGGTTAGATTAAGCAGAGCCGCGAAGCGGGTGTGCCTAATCCAACATAAAACTTTTTTTCGTCCCGTCTTATGCAGTACCCCATCTATGAATCATTTACACGACAGGGTTTACCAATACCCTTTTAGGGTTCAGTTACTTGCGGGATTAGTGACCTTGAATAAGGAAAAGGGTTTAGGGTTGAATAAGGCGGAGCCGCGAAGTGGGTACGCCTAATCCAACCCGAAACCCTTTTCCGTCCTTGAATAAGGAAAAGGGTTTAGGGTTGGATTAAGAAGAGCCGCGAAGCGGGTTTGCCTAATCCAAACGTAAACCTTTTTCTGTCCCGTCTAATGCAGTACCCCATCTTTGAATCACATCCACGAAAGGGTTCACCATTACCCTCTTAGGGTTCAGTTACTTGCGGGATTAGTGACCTTGAATAAGGAATAGGGTTTAGGTTTAGATTAGGCAGAGCCTCGAAGCGGGTTTGCCTAATCCAACCCTAAACCCTTTTCCGTCCCGTCTTATGCACTACTCTATCTTTGAATCACATCCACGACAGGGTCACCAATACCCTCTAAGGTTCAGTTACTTGCGGGATTAGTGACCATAAATAAGGAAAAGGGTTTAGGGTTGGATTAGGCATACACGCTTCGCGGCTCTGCCTAATCCAACCCTTAACCCTTTTCCATCCCGTCTTATGCAGTACCCCATCTTTGAATCACATCCACGACAGGGTTCACCAATACCCTCTTAGGGTTAAGTTACTTGCGGGATTAGTGACCTTGAATAAGGAAAAAAGTTTAGGATTGGATTAGCGGAGCCGCGAAGCGGGTATGAGTAATCCAACACTAATCCCTTTTCCGTCCTTGAATAAGGAAAAGGGTTTAGGGTTGGATTAGGCAGAGCCGCGAAGCGCGTGTGCCTAATCCAACCTAAAACCCTTTTTCTTCCCGTCTTATGCAGTACCCCATCTTTGAATCATATACACGACAGGGTTCACCAATACCCTTTTAGGGTTCAGTTACTTGCCGTATTAGTGATCTTGAATAAGGAAAAGGGTTTAGGGTTGAATAAGGCGGAGCCACGAAGTGGGTACGCCTAAACCAACCCTAAACCCTTTTCTGTCCTTGAATAAGGAAAAGGGTTTAGGGTTGGAATAGGAAGTGCCGCGAAGCGGGTTTGCGTAATTCAAACCTAATCCATTTTCCGTCCCGTCTAATGCAGTACCTAATCTTAGAATCACATCCACGAAAGGGTTCACCATTACCCTCTTAGGGTTCAGTTACTTGCGGGATTAGTGACCTTGAATAAGGAATAAGGTTTAGGGTTAGATTAGGCAGAGCCGCGAAGCAGGTTTGCCTAATCCAACCCTAAACCCTTTTCTGTCTCGTCTTACGCACTACCCCATCTTTGACTCACATCCACGACAAGGTCACCAATACCCTCTAAGGTTCAGTTACTTGCGGGATTAGTGACCATGAATAAGGAAAAGGGTTTAGGGTTGGATTAGGCAGAGCTGCGAAGCGTGTATGCCTAATCCAACCCTTAACCCTTTTCCATCCCGTCTTATGCAGTACCCCATCTTTGAATCACATCCACGACAGGGTTCACCATTACCCTCTTAGGGTTCAGTTACTTGCGGGATTAGTGACCTTGAATAAGGAAACGAGTTTAGGATTGGATTAGGCGGAGCCGCGAAGCGGGTATGCGTAATCCAACACTAAACCCTTTTCCGTCCTTGAATAAGGAAAAGGGTTTAGTGTTGGATTAGGCAGAGGCGCGAAGCGCGTGTGCCTAATCCAACCTAAAACCCTTTTTCGTCCCGTCTTATGCAGTACCCCATCTTTGAATCATATACACGACAGGGTTCACCAATACCCTTTTAGGGTTCAGTTACTTGCCGTATTAGTGACCTTGAATAAGGAAAAGGGTTTAGGGTTGAATTAGGCGGAGCCACGAAGTGGGTACGCCTAAACCAACCCTAAACCCTTTTCTGTCCTTGAATAAGGAAAAGGGTTTAGGGTTGGATTAGGAAGTGCCGCGAAGCGGATTTGCGTAATCCAAACCTAAACCATTTTCCGTCCCGTCTAATGCAGTACCCCATCTTAGAATCACATCCACGAAAGGGTTCACCATTACCCTCTTAGGGTTCAGTTACTTGCGGGATTAGTGACCTTGAATAAGGAATAAGGTTTAGGGTTAGATTAGGCAGAGCCGCGAAGCGTGTATGCCTAATCCAACCCTTAACCCTTTTCCATCCCGTCTTATGCAGTACCCCATCTTTGAATCACATCCACGTCAGGGTTCACCAATACCCTCTTAGGGTTAAGTTACTTGCGGGATTAGTGACCTTGAATAAGGAAACGAGTTTAGGATTGGATTAGGCGGAGCCGCGAAGCGGGTATGCGTAATCCAACACTAAACCCTTTTCCGTCCTTGAATAAGGAAAAGGGTTTAGGGTTGGATTAGGCAGAGCCGCGAAGCGCGTGTGCCTAATCCAACCTAAAACCCTTTTTCGTCCCGTCTTATGCAGTACCCCATCTTTGAATCATATACACGACAGGGTTCACCAATACCCTTTTAGGGTTCAGTTACTTGCCGTATTAGTGACCTTGAATAAGGAAAAGGGTTTAGGGTTGAATTAGGCGGAGCCACGAAGTGGGTACGCCTAAACCAACCCTAAACCCTTTTCTGTCCTTGAATAAGGAAAAGGGTTTAGGGTTGGATTAGGATGTGCCGCGAAGCGGGTTTGCGTTGATGCGAGTTCATTTTTCAGCGTTGTTTGATCAGTCCATATCTCGAGTTATACTTGAAATTTCGTAGTCATTCAAAATGGAGGAGATATATTTCGAGCTTATCTTTCCAATGACTATTCATGAAGGCTCATTGAACAAGTATTGACAAAGTTATGGTCCGAACAAGTCAGTTGTGCATGGGAAAGCACCGGGGTTAAAGAGGACGTTTGAAGCTGGTTGTGCACGTCCAAATGGCTCCTTATTAAGCTTTGTTATTAGCTCCTAGTTTACATAGCTTTGTTATTAGCTCCTAGTTTACATAGCTTTGTTATTAGCTCCTAGTTCACATAGATGTAGCTTTGTTTTTGTCACCATGTAGCTTCGTTATTGTCACCCTAATCAGCCGGTTTAAGGGTCTTGTTGTAGGCTATATATAGCTATCTATTTGAATGAATAAGACATCCAATTTGTATATCAAAAACCTGAGTAAAGCTAAGCTTTTCTTTTACGTCCTTGTTGTTTACAAGACAAAGTCTAGAGTAAGTCGCGTTACAAGCTCTAAACTCGCTATTTCAATCGAGTGTTTGATCTAGCAACCGCTTTGTTGGAGTATAGGTCTACTTCACCTAGCATACTATCCTTGGTTACGGTTTATTCATCCTTAAAACTAACCTTTCATTCTGTTTTGGTCACTTGTTTACGTTCCATTTCAGAATACTAATCCTACTTCATATTCTTGTTTCAAAGTTCATTCTAACTCACATTATGCGTAATCCAAACCTAAACCATTTTCCGTCCCGTCTAATGCAGTACCCCATCTTAGAATCACATCCACGAAAGAGTTCACCATTACCCTCTTAGGGTTCAGTTACTTGCGGGATTAGTGACCTTGAATAAGGAATAAGGTTTAGGGTTAGATTAGGCAGAGCCGCGAAGCAGGTTTGCCTAATCCAACCCTAAACCCTTTTCCGTCCCGTCTTACGCACTACCCCATCTTTGAATCACATCCACGACAAGGTCACCAATACCCTCTAAGGTTCAGTTACTTGCGGGATTAGTGACTATGAATAAGGAAAAGGGATTAGGGTTGGATTAGGCATACACACTTCGCGGCTCTGCCTAATCCAACCCTTAACCCTTTTCCATCCCGTCTTATGCAGTACCCCATCTTTGAATCACATCCACGACAGGGTTCACCAATACCCTTTTAGGGTTCAGTTACTTGCCGTATTAGTGACCTTGAATAAGGAAAAGGGTTTAGGGTTGAATTAGGCGGAGCCACGAAGTGGGTACGCCTAAACCAACCCTAAACCCTTTTCTGTCCTTGAATAAGGAAAAGGGTTTAGGGTTGGATTAGGAAGTGCCGCGAAGCGGATTTGCGTAATCCAAACCTAAACCATTTTCCGTCCCGTCTAATGCAGTACCCCATCTTAGAATCACATCCACGAAAGGGTTCACCATTACCCTCTTAGGGTTCAGTTACTTGCGGGATTAGTGACCTTGAATAAGGAATAAGGTTTAGGGTTAGATTAGGCAGAGCCGCGAAGCGTGTATGCCTAATCCAACCCTTAACCCTTTTCCATCCCGTCTTATGCAGTACCCCATCTTTGAATCACATCCACGTCAGGGTTCACCAATACCCTCTTAGGGTTAAGTTACTTGCGGGATTAGTGACCTTGAATAAGGAAACGAGTTTAGGATTGGATTAGGCGGAGCCGCGAAGCGGGTATGCGTAATCCAACACTAAACCCTTTTCCGTCCTTGAATAAGGAAAAGGGTTTAGGGTTGGATTAGGCAGAGCCGCGAAGCGCGTGTGCCTAATCCAACCTAAAACCCTTTTTCGTCCCGTCTTATGCAGTACCCCATCTTTGAATCATATACACGACAGGGTTCACCAATACCCTTTTAGGGTTCAGTTACTTGCCGTATTAGTGACCTTGAATAAGGAAAAGGGTTTAGGGTTGAATTAGGCGGAGCCACGAAGTGGGTACGCCTAAACCAACCCTAAACCCTTTTCTGTCCTTGAATAAGGAAAAGGGTTTAGGGTTGGATTAGGATGTGCCGCGAAGCGGGTTTGCGTTGATGCGAGTTCATTTTTCAGCGTTGTTTGATCAGTCCATATCTCGAGTTATACTTGAAATTTCGTAGTCATTCAAAATGGAGGAGATATATTTCGAGCTTATCTTTCCAATGACTATTCATGAAGGCTCATTGAACAAGTATTGACAAAGTTATGGTCCGAACAAGTCAGTTGTGCATGGGAAAGCACCGGGGTTAAAGAGGACGTTTGAAGCTGGTTGTGCACGTCCAAATGGCTCCTTATTAAGCTTTGTTATTAGCTCCTAGTTTACATAGCTTTGTTATTAGCTCCTAGTTTACATAGCTTTGTTATTAGCTCCTAGTTCACATAGATGTAGCTTTGTTTTTGTCACCATGTAGCTTCGTTATTGTCACCCTAATCAGCCGGTTTAAGGGTCTTGTTGTAGGCTATATATAGCTATCTATTTGAATGAATAAGACATCCAATTTGTATATCAAAAACCTGAGTAAAGCTAAGCTTTTCTTTTACGTCCTTGTTGTTTACAAGACAAAGTCTAGAGTAAGTCGCGTTACAAGCTCTAAACTCGCTATTTCAATCGAGTGTTTGATCTAGCAACCGCTTTGTTGGAGTATAGGTCTACTTCACCTAGCATACTATCCTTGGTTACGGTTTATTCATCCTTAAAACTAACCTTTCATTCTGTTTTGGTCACTTGTTTACGTTCCATTTCAGAATACTAATCCTACTTCATATTCTTGTTTCAAAGTTCATTCTAACTCACATTATGCGTAATCCAAACCTAAACCATTTTCCGTCCCGTCTAATGCAGTACCCCATCTTAGAATCACATCCACGAAAGAGTTCACCATTACCCTCTTAGGGTTCAGTTACTTGCGGGATTAGTGACCTTGAATAAGGAATAAGGTTTAGGGTTAGATTAGGCAGAGCCGCGAAGCAGGTTTGCCTAATCCAACCCTAAACCCTTTTCCGTCCCGTCTTACGCACTACCCCATCTTTGAATCACATCCACGACAAGGTCACCAATACCCTCTAAGGTTCAGTTACTTGCGGGATTAGTGACTATGAATAAGGAAAAGGGATTAGGGTTGGATTAGGCATACACACTTCGCGGCTCTGCCTAATCCAACCCTTAACCCTTTTCCATCCCGTCTTATGCAGTACCCCATCTTTGAATCACATCCACGACAGGGTTCACCAATACCCTCTTAGGGTTAAGTTACTTGCGGGATTAGTGACCTTGAATAAGGAAACGAGTTTAGGATTGGATTAGGCGGAGCCGCGAAGCGGGTATGCGTAATCCAACACTAATCCCTTTTCCGTCCTTGAATAAGGAAAAGGGTTTAGGGTTGGATTAGGCAGAGCCGCGAAGCGCGTGTGCCTAATCCAACCTAAAACCCTTTTTCGTCCCGTCTTATGCAGTACCCCATCTTTGAATCTTCTACACGACAGGGTTCACCAATACCCTTTTAGGGTTCAGTTACTTGCCGTATTAGTGACCTTGAATAAGGAAAAGGGTTTAGGGTTGAATTAGGCGGAGCCACGAAGTGGGTACGCCTAATCCAACCCTAAACCCTTTTCTGTCCTTGAATAAGGAAAAGGGTTTAGGGTTGGATTAGGATGTGCCGCGAAGCGGGTTTGCGTAATCCAAACCTAAACCATTTTTCGTCCCGTCTAATGCAGTACCCCATCTTAGAATCACATCCACGAAAGGGTTCACCATTACCCTCTTAGGGTTCAGTTACTTGCGGGATTAGTGACCTTGAATAAAGAATAAGGTTTAGGGTTAGATTAGGCAGAGCCGCGAAGCAGGTTTGCCTAATCCAACCCTAAACCCTTTTCCGTCCCGTCTTACGCACTACCCCATCTTTGAATCACATCCACGACAAGGTCACCAATACCCTCTAAGGTTCAGTTACTTGCGGGATTAGTGACCATGAATAAGGTAAAGGGTTTAGGGTTGGATTAGGCAGAGCCGCGAAGCGTGTATGCCTAATCCAACCCTTAACCCTTTTCCATCCCGTCTTATGCAGTACCCCATCTTTGAATCACATCCACGACAGGGTTCACCAATACCCTCTTAGGGTTAAGTTACTTGCGGGATTAGTGACCTTGAATAAGGAAACGAGTTTAGGATTGGATTAGGCGGAGCCGCGAAGCGGGTATGCGTAATCCAACACCAATCCCTTTTCCGTCCTTGAATAAGGAAAAGGGTTTAGGGTTGGATTAGGCAGAGCCGCAAAGCGTGTATGCCTAATCCAACCCTTAACCCTTTTCCATCCCGTCTTATGCAGTACCCCATTTTGAATCACATCCACGACAGGGTTTCACCAATACCCTCTTAGGGTTAAGTTACTTGCGGGATTAGTGACCTTGAATAAGGAAACGAGTTTAGGATTGGATTAGGCGGAGCCGCGAAGCGGGTATGCGTAATCCAACACTAATCCCTTTTCCGTCCTTGAATAAGGAAAAGGGTTTAGGGTTGGATTAGGCAGAGCCGCGAAGCGCGTGTGCCTAATCCAACCTAAAACCCTTTTTCGTCCCGTCTTATGTAGTACCCCATCTTTGAATCATATACACGACAGGGTTCACCAATACCCTTTTAGGGTTCAGTTACTTGCCATATTAGTGACCTTGAATAAGGAAAAGGGTTTAGGGTTGAATTAGGCGGAGCCACGAAGTGGGTACGCCTAAACCAACCCTAAACCCTTTTCTGTCCTTGAATAAGGAAAAGGGTTTAGGGTTGGATTAGGAAGTGCCGCGAAGCGGGTTTGCGTAATCCAAACCTAAACCATTTTCCGTACCGTCTAATGCAGTACCCCATCTTAGAATCACATCCACGAAAGGGTTCACCATTACCCTCTTAGGGTTCAGTTACTTGCGGGATTAGTGACCTTGAATAAGGAATAAGGTTTAGGGTTAGATTAGGCAGAGCCGCGAAGCAGGTTTGCCTAATCCAACCCTAAACCTACAACCCTAAATCAGCCTTATAGTAATGTGATGCGAGTTCAGTTTGCAGTGTTGTTTTGATCGGTCCATATCTCGAGTTATACTTGCAAATTTGGAGTCATTCAAAATGGAGGAGATAAATTTCGAGCTTATCTTTTCAATGACTATTCGTGAAGGCTCATTGAACAAGTATTGACAAAATTATGGTCCGAACAAGTCAGCTGTGCATGGGAATTTCGCAGAAGTTATTTATTTGACGGGACTGTTTCTTTTCTATCGACTTTCAATAAAAGAGCTAGTGGATACATTGCTCTAATACGATTTCTAAGTTCAAATAATCAGCAATGGGATTAATTGCTTTCAAGACTAGAAGATGCATTAACCAAGTGCAAAAACACACCAGCCTACTAAAGCAAACAAAGAAGCATTGCATCTGAATTGGAGCAAAATAGTGGCTGCTAGTGTTCACAGTTATTCATTGTATCTAGTTGTCTAAGTTCTTTTCCCTTTCTTTGTTTGTATCACCCACTTTAAGAGGCTTGACTATTCTGGTTGGCCTCTCTTTGGGTCCTTTTGTAGGCTATAAATAGCCACCCATTAGATGCATAAATCATTCAACTTTCATCAAACAAATCTTAGTTAAGCTTTGCTTTCCTTTTCGTCTTTGTAGTTCACAAGACAAAGTATTAGAGTTAGTCGCGTTACAAGCTCTATACTCGCTATTTCAATCGAGTGTTTGAATTAGCACCCGCTTTGTTGAGGTATAGGTCTATCTCACTTAGCACACTATCCTTGGTTACGTTCTATAATCCCTTACATCAACTTTTCTAATCTGATTTCGTTACTTTATTTCATTCATTTCGATCTACTATCAATCACCAAATCACTTGTTCAAAGTTCATTCCAAATCACATCATAATAAAATTGAATAGAAGTAAAGATACCTGGGAATAATCTTAATCATAATCATGAATACGTACATATTTAGAATATAACTAAGATGAGGTATAAGGGATGCGAAAGGAAAACCCTAGGGAGGGTGGGGGAAAGAGGAAGATAACCTCGGTGATGACGTTGAGAATGGCGAGGATGATCGAAGGGGGTGCCAAGAGAGTGAACGTCGGGGTGATTATGTCGGGGCGGTGGTAGTTGTTGGAGCGGACCATGGTTGGGCTGATTGTGGGGTACATGAATCGCGTGAGGTCCGAGTTGTGTCAAAACTTCAAGCGTAATCATAATCATTATCAATTACTCAGGGATGAATTGAAGGAGATCATGGGTGGGATCTAGGACTTGATCTCCGGAGTAGAATTAGGGAATTGATGATCTACATAGTGTAATTAGGGACAAAGATCTCATAAACGGATATAATTAAGTAATCTCAATTAGGTATACATAGTATTTATTAGGGATTAATAGGGATAAAATATTACGAGTATTGGTTTAGAAGTAAGGGATGAAAATTTGTACTAATGTTTCTATAATATAATGGTTACTGGTGCTAAATTAGAACCGTTGCTGTTTAAAATCACTTTTATCTACGGTTTAGAAACTCAACCGAAACATTTTATATTAGGCTACGGTTCCATGATAAAACTCGTTGCCATTTCAAATACATTTGGCTACCGTTTAGAAACACAACCGAAGCATTTTATATGTGGCTACAATTTTTTTTATACAACCGTAGCCATTTATAAATCCTATTCTTTTAGAATCTTGTGGTTACGGGTATTAAATGCAACCGTAGCCTTTTCTACTAGCCAAATGTATTTTTTGTAGTAGTGTTGAATAAGGAAAAGGGTTTAGGGTTGGATTAGGCAGAGCCGCGAAGCGGGTATGCGTAATCCAATCCTAAACCCTTTTCCATCCTTGAAGAAGGAAAAGGGTTTAGGGTTGGATTAGGAAGAGCCGCGAAGCGGGTTTGCCTAATACAAACCTAAACCATTTTCCGTCCTGTCTAATGCAGTACCCCATCTTTGAATCACATCCACGAAAGAGTTCACCATTACTCTCTTAGGGTTCAGTTACATTCGGGATAATTGATCTTGAATAAGGAAAAGGGTATAGGGTTGGATTAGGAAGAGCCGCGAAGCGGGTTTGCCTAATCCAAACCTAAACCATTTTCCGTCCCGTCTAATGCAGTACCCCATCTTTGAATCACATCCACGAAAGGGTTCACAATTACCCTCTTAGGGTTCAGTTACTTGCGGGATTAGTGACCTTGAATAAGGAAAAGGGTTTAAGGTTGAATTAGGCGGAGCCGCGAAGTTGGTACGCTTAATCCAACCCTAAATCCTTTTCCGTCCTTGAATAAGTAAAAGGGTTTAGGGTTGGATTAGGAAGAGCCGCGAATCGGGTTTGCCTAATCCAAACATAAACCATTTTCCGTCTCGTCTAATGCAGTTCCCCATCTTTGAGTCACATCCACGAAAGGGTTCACCATTACCCTCTTAGGGTTCAGTTACTTGCGGGATTAGTGACCTTGAATAAGGAATAGGGTTTAGGGTTAGATTAGGCAGAGCCGCGAAGCAGGTTTGCCTAATCCAACCCTAAGCCCTTTTCCTTCCCGTCTTATGCACTACCCCAACTTTGAATCACATCCACGACAGGGTCACCAATACCCTCTGAGGTTCAGTTACTGATGTGAGTTGATATGAACTTTGAACAAGAATGTGAATAATGATTAGTATACTGAAATGGAATGTAAACAAAGTAACCAAAACAGATTGAAAAGGATAGTTTGAGGATGAATAAACCGTAACCAAGGATAGTATGCTAGTGTGGCTGAACTAAGAACAAGAGGAGCTAAGGTGACTTTATTGAACTCTTTGGTAGCTCCTTGATTCGGATCAGTTACTTGCGGGATTAGTGACCATGAATAAGGAAAAGGGTTTAGGGTTGGATTAGGCGGAGCCGCGAAGCAGGTATGCGTAATCCAACCCTAAATCCTTTTCCATCCTTGAATAAGGAAAAGGGTTTAGGGTTGGATTAGGAAGAGCCGCGAAGCGGGTTTGCCTAATCCAAACCTAAACCATTTTTCGTCCTATCTAATACAGTACCCATCTTTGAATCACATCCACGAAAGGGTTCACCATTACCCTCTTAGGGTTCAGTTACATTCGGGATAATTGATCTTCAATAAGGAAAAGGGTTTAGGGTTAGATTAGGAAGAGCCGTGAAGCGGGTTTGCCTAATCCAAACCTAAACCATTTTCCGTCCCGTCTAATGTAGTACCCCATCTTTGAATCACATCCACGAAAGGGTTCACCACTACCCTCTTAGGGTTCAGTTACTTGCGGGATTAGTGATCTTGAGTAAGGATAAAGAGTTTAGGGTTGGATTATGCGGAGCCACGAAGTGGGTACGCCTAATCCAACCCTAAACCCTCTTCCGTTCTTGAATAAGGAAAATGGTTTAGGGTTGGATTAGGAAGAGCCGCGAAGCGGGTTTGCCTAATCCAAACCTAAACCATTTTCCGTCCCGTCCAATGCAGTACCCCATCTTTGAATCACATCCACGAAAGGGTTCACCATTACCCTCTTAGGGTTCAGTTACTTGCGGGATTAGTGACCTTGAATAAGGAATAGGGTTTAGGGTTAGATTTGGCAGAGCCGCGAAACAGGTTTGCCTAATCCAACCCTAAACCCTTTTCCGTCCCGTCTTATGCACTACCCCATCTTTGAATCAAATCCACGACAGGGTCACTAATACCCTCTCAGGGTTCAGTTACTTGCGGGATTAGTGACCATGAATAAGTAAAAGGGTTTAGAGTTGGATTAGGCAACGCCGCGAAGCGTGTATGCCTAATCCAACCCTTAACCCTTTTCCATCCCGTCTTATGCAGTACCCAATCTTTGAATCACATCCACGACAGGGTTGACCAATACCCTCTTAGGGTTAAGTTACTTGCGGGATTAGTGACCCTGAATAAGGAAATGAGTTTAGGGTTGGATTAGGCGGAGCCGCGAAGCGGGTATGCGTAATCCAACCCTAAACCCTTTTCCGTCCCGTCTTATGCAGTACCCCATCTTTAAATCACATCCACAACAGGTTTCACCAATACCCTCTTACGGTTCAGTTACTTGCGGGATTAGTGACCTTGAATAAGGAAAAGGGTTTAAGGTTGAATTAGGCGGAGCCGCGAAGTTGGTACGCCTCATCCAACCCTAAATCCTTTTCCGTCCAGGAATAAGGAAAAGGGTTTAGGGTTGGATTAGGTAGAGCCGCGAAGCGGGTTTGCCTAATCCAAACCTAAACCGTTTTCCGTCCCGTCTAATGCAGTACCCCATCTTTGAATCACATCGACGAAAGGGTTCACCATTACCCTATTAGGGTTCAGTTACTTGCGGGATTAGTGACCTTGAATAAGGAATAGGGTTTAGGGTTAGATTTGGCAGAGCCACGAAGCAGGTTTGCCTAATCCAACCCTAAACCCTTTTCCGTCCCGTCTTATGCACTACCCCATCTTTGAATCACATCCACGACAGGGTCACCAATACCCTCGTAGGGTTCAGTTACTTGCGGGATTAGTGACCATGAATAAGGAAAAGGGTTTAGGGTTTTATTAGGCAACGCCACGAAGCGTGTATGCCTAATCCAACCCTTAACACTTTTCCATCCCGTCTTATGCAGTACCCAATCTTTGAATCACATCCACGACAGGGTTCACCAATACCCTCTTAGGGTTAAGTTACTTGCGGGATTAGTGACCCTGAATAAGGAAAAGAGTTTAGGGTTGGATTAGGCGGAGCTGCGAACCGGGTATGCGTAATCCAACCCTAAACCCTTTTCCGTCCCGTCTTATGCAGTACCCCATCTTTAAATCACATCCACAACAGGGTTCACCAATACCCTCTTACGGTTCAGTTACTTGCGGGATTAGTGACCTTGAATAAGGAAAATGGTTTAAGGTTGAATTAGGCGGAGCCGCGAATTTGGTAGAACCGCGAAGCAGGTTTGTCTAATCCAACCCTAAATCCTTTTCCGTCCCGTCTTATGCACTACCCCATCTTTGAATCACATCCACAACAGGGTCACTAATACCATCTTAGGGTACAGTTACTTGCGGGATTAGTGACCATGAATAAGGAAAAGGGTTTAGGGTTGGATTAGGCAAAGCCGCGAAGCGTGTATGCCTAATCCAACCCTTAACCCTTTTCCATCCCGTCTTATGCAGTACCCAATCTTTGAATCACATCCACGACAGGGTTCACCAATACCCTCTTAGGGTTAAGTTACTTGCGGGATTAGTGACCCTGAATAAGGAAAAGAGTTTAGGGTTGGATTAGGCGGAGCTGCGAACCGGGTATGCGTAATCCAACCCTAAACCCTTTTCCATCCCGTCTTATGCAGTACCCCATCTTTAAATCACATCCACAACAGGGTTCACCAATACCCTCTTACGGTTCAGTTACTTGCGGGATTAGTGACCTTGAATAAGGAAAATGGTTTAAGGTTGAATTAGACGGAGCCGCGAATTTGGTACGCCTCATCCAACCCTAAATCCTTTTCCGTCCATGAATAAGGAAAAGGGTTTAGGGTTGGATTAGGAAGATCCGCGAAGCGGGTTTGCCTAATCCAAACCTAAACCATTTTCCGTCCCGTCTAATGCAGTACCCCATCTTTGAATCACATCCACGAAAGGGTTCACCATTACCCTCTTAGGGTTCAGTTACTTGCGGGATTAGTGACCTTGAATAAGGAATAGGGTTTAGGGTTAGATTAGGCAAAGCCGCGAAGCAGGTTTGCCTAATCCAACCCTAAACCCTTTTCCATCCCGTCTTATGCACTACCCCATCTTTGAATCACATCCACAACAGGGTCACCAATACCATCTAAGGGTACAGTTACTTGCGGGATTAGTGACCATGAATAAGGAAAAGGGTTTAGGGTTGAATTAGGCAAAGCCGCGAAGCGTGTATGCCTAATCCAACCCTTAACCGTTTTCCATCCCGTCTTATGTAGTACCCCATCTTTGAATCACATCCACGACAGGGTTCACCAATACCCTCTTAGGGTTAAGTTACTTGCGGGATTAGTTACCTTGAATAAGGAAAAGAGTTTAGGGTTGGATTAGGCGGAGCCGCAAAGTGGGTATGCGTAATCCAACCCTAAACCCTTTTCCGTCCTGTCTTATGCAGTAACCCATCTTTGAATCACATCCACGAAAGGGTTCACCAATACCCTCTTAGGGTTCAGTTACTTGCGGGATTAGTGACCTTGAATAAGGAAATGGTTTAGGGTTGAATTAGGCGGAGCCGCGCAGTTGGTACGCCTAATCCAACCCTAAACCCTTTTCCGTCCTTGAATAAGAAAAAGGGTTTAGGGTTGGATTAGGAAGAGCCGCGAAACGGGTTTGCCTAATCCAAACGTAAACCATTTTCCGTCTCGTCTAATGCAGTTCCCCATCTTTGAATCACATCCACGAAAGGGTTCACCATTACCCTCTTAGGGTTCAGTTACTTGCGGGATTAGTGACCTTGAATAAGGAATAGGGTTTAGGGTTAGATTGGGCAGAGCCGCGAAGCAGGTTTGCCTAATCCAACCCTAAACCCTTTTCCGTCCTGTCTTATGCAGTAACCCATCTTTAAATCACATCCACAACAGGGTTCACCAATACCCTCTTAGGGTTCAGTTACTTGCGGGATTAGTGACCTTGAATAAGGAAATGGTTTAGGGTTGAATTAGGCGGAGCCGCGCAGTTGGTACGCCTAATCCAACCCTAAACCCTTTTCCGTCCTTGAATAAGAAAAAGGGTTTAGGGTTGGATTAGGAAGAGCCGCGAAACGGGTTTGCCTAATCCAAACGTAAACCATTTTCCGTCTCGTCTAATGCAGTTCCCCATCTTTGAATCACATCCACGAAAGGGTTCACCATTACCCTCTTAGGGTTCAGTTACTTGCGGGATTAGTGACCTTGAATAAGGAATAGGGTTTAGGGTTAGATTGGGCAGAGCCGCGAAGCAGGTTTGCCGAATCCAACCCTAAACCCTTTTCCATCCCGTCTTATGCAGTACCTCATCTTTGAATCACATCTACGACAGGGTTCACCAATACCCTCTTAGGGTTAAGTTACTTGCGGGATTAGTTACCTTGAATAAGGAAAAGAGTTTAGGGTTGGATTAGGCGGAGCCGCGAAGCGGGTATGCGTAATCCAACCCTAAACCCTTTTTCCGTCCTTGAATAAGGAAAAGGGTTTAGGGTTGGATTAGGCAGAGCCGCGAAGCGGGTATGCCTAATCCAACCCTAAACCCTTTTCCGTCCTGTCTTATGCAGTAAACCATCTTTAAATCACATCCACAACAGTGTTCACCAATACCCTCTTAGGGTTCAGTTACTTGCGGGATTAGTGACCTTGAATAAGGAAACGGTTTAGGGTTGAATTAGGCGGAGCCGCGCAGTTGGTATGCCTAATCCAACCCTAAACCCTTTTCCGTCCTTGAATAAAGAAAAGGGTTTAGGGTTGGATTAGGAAGAGCCGCGAAGCGTGTTTGCCTAATCCAAACCTAAACCATTTTTTGTCCCGTCTAATGAAGTACCCCATCTTTGAATCACATCCACGAAAGGGGTCACCATTACCCTCTTAGGGATCAGTTACTTGCGGGATTAGTGACCTTGAATAAGGAATAGGGTTTAGGGTTTGATTAGGCAGATCCGCGAAGTGGGTATGCGTAATCTAACCCTAAACCCTTTTCCGACCTTGAATAAGGAAGAGGGTTTAGGGTTGGATTAGGAAGAGCCGCGAAGCGGGTTTTCCTAATCCAAACCTAAATCATTTTCCGTCCCTTCTAATGCAGTACCCCATCTTAGAATCACATCCACGAAAGGGTTCACTATTACCCTCTTAGGGTTCAATTACATTCGGGATTATTGATCTTGAATAAGTAAGAAGGGTTTAGGGTTGGATTAGGCAGAGCCGCGAAGCGGGTACGCCTAATCCAACCCTAAACCCTTTTCCGTCCTGTCTTATGCACTACCCCATCTTTGAATCACATCCACGACAGGGTCACCAATACCCTCTTAGGGTTCATTTACTTGCGGGATTAGTGACCATGAATAAGGAAAAGGGTTTAGGGTTGGATTAGGCAGAGCCGCGAAGCGGGTATGCGTAATCCAACCCTAAACCCTTTTCCGTCCTTGAATAAGAAAGAGGGTTTAGGGTTGGATTAGGAAGAGCCGCGAAGCGGGTTTGCCTAATCCAAACCTAAACCATTTTTCGTCCCGTCTAATGCAGTACCCCATCTTTGAATCACATTCACGAAAGGGTTCACTATTACCCTCTTAGGGTTCAATTACATTCGGGATTATTGATCTTGAATAAGTAATAGGGTTTAGGGTTGGATTAGGAAGAGCCGCGAAGCGGGTACGCCTAATCCAACCCTAAACCCTTTTTCCGTCCTTGAATAAAGAAAAGGGTTTAGGGATGGATTAGGAAGAACCGCGAAGCGGGTTTGCCTAATCCAAACCTAAACCATTTTCCTTCCCGTCTAATGCAGTACCCCATCTTTGAATCACATCCACGAAAGGGTTCACCATTACCCTCTTAGGGTTCAGTAACTTGCGGGATAAGTGACCTTGAATAAGGAATAGGGTTTAGGGTTTGATTAGGCAGAGCCGCAAAGCAGGTTAACCCTTTTCCGTCCCGTCTTACGCATTACCCCATCTTTGAATCACATCCACGACAGGGTCACCAATACCCTCTTAGGGTACAGTTACTTGCGGGATTAGTGACCATGAATAAGGAAAAGGGTTTAGGGTTGGATTAGGCAAAGCCGCGAAGCGTGTATGCCTAATCCAACCCTTAACCGTTTTCCATCCCGTCTTATGCAGTACCCCATCTTTGAATCACATCCACGACAGGGTTCACCAATACCCTCTTAGGGTTAAGTTACTTGGGGGATTAGTGACCTTGAATAAGGAAAAGAGTTTAGGGTTGGATTAGGCGGAGCCGCGAAGCGGGTATGCGTAATCCAACCCTAAACCCTTTTTCCGTCCTTGAATAAGGAAAAGGGTTTAGGGTTGGATTAGGCAGAGCCGCGAAGCGGGTATGCCTAATCCAACCCTAAACCCTTTTCCGTCCTGTCTTATGCAGTAAACCATCTTTAAATCACATCCACAACAGTGTTCACCAATAGTTACTTGCGGGATTAGTGACCTTGAATAAGGAATAGGGTTTAGGGTTTGATTAGGCAGAGCCGCGAAGTGGGTATGCGTAATCTAACCCTAAACCCTTTTCCGTCCTTGAATAAGGAAGAGGGTTTAGGGTTGGATTAGGAAGAGCCGCGAAGCGGGTTTGCCTAATCCAAACCTAAACCATTTTCCGTCCCTTCTAATGCAGTACCCCATCTTAGAATCACATCCACGAAAGGGTTCACTATTACCCTCTCAGGGTTCAATTACATTCGGGATTATTGATCTTGAATAAGTAAGAAGGGTTTAGGGTTGGATTAGGCAGAGCCGCGAAGCGGGTACGCCTAATCCAACCCTAAACCCTTTTCCGTCCTGTCTTATGCACTACCCCATCTTTGAATCACATCCACGACAGGGTCACCAATACCCTCTTAGGGTTCATTTACTTGCGGGATTAGTGACCATGAATAAGGAAAAGGGTTTAGGGTTGGATTAGGCAGAGCCGCGAAGCGGGTATGCGTAATCCAACCCTAAACCCTTTTCCGTCCTTGAATAAGAAAGAGGGTTAAGGGTTGGATTAGGAAGAGCCGCGAAGCGGGTTTGCCTAATCCAAACCTAAACCATTTTTCGTCCCGTCTAATGCAGTACCCCATCTTTGAATCACATCCACGAAAGGGTTCACTATTACCCTCTTAGGGTTCAATTACATTCGGGATTATTGATCTTGAATAAGTAATAGGGTTTAGGGTTGGATTAGGAAGAGCCGCGAAGCGGGTACGCCTAATCCAACCCTAAACCCTTTTTCCGTCCTTGAATAAAGAAAAGGGTTTAGGGATGGATTAGGAAGAGCCGCGAAGCGGGTTTGCCTAATCCAAACCTAAACCATTTTCCTTCCCGTCTAATGCAGTACCCCATCTTTGAATCACATCCACGAAAGGGTTCACCATTACCCTCTTAGGGTTCAGTAACTTGCGGGATAAGTGACCTTGAATAAGGAATAGGGTTTAGGGTTTGATTAGGCAGAGCCGCAAAGCAGGTTAACCCTTTTCCGTCCCGTCTTACGCATTACCCCATCTTTGAATCACATCCACGACAGGGTCACCAATACCCTCTTAGGGTACAGTTACTTGCGGGATTAGTGACCATGAATAAGGAAAAGGGTTTAGGGTTGGATTAGGCAAAGCCGCGAAGCGTGTATGCCTAATCCAACCCTTAACCGTTTTCCATCCCGTCTTATGCAGTACCCCATCTTTGAATCACATCCACGACAGGGTTCACCAATACCCTCTTAGGGTTAAGTTACTTGGGGGATTAGTGACCTTGAATAAGGAAAAGAGTTTAGGGTTGGATTAGGCGGAGCCGCGAAGCGGGTATGCGTAATCCAACCCTAAACCCTTTTTCCGTCCTTGAATAAGGAAAAGGGTTTAGGGTTGGATTAGGCAGAGCCGCGAAGCGGGTATGCCTAATCCTACCCTAAACCCTTTTCCGTCCTGTCTTATGCAGTAACCCATCTTTAAATCACATCCACAACAAGGTTCACCAATACCCTCATAGGGTTCAGTTACTTGCGGGATTAGTGACCTTGAATAAGGAAAAGGTTTAGGGTTGAATTAGGCGGAGCCGCGCAGTTGGTACGCCTAATCAAACCCTAAACCCTTTTCCGTCCTTGAATAAGAAAAAGGGTTTAGGGTTGGATTAGGAAGAGCCGCGAAACAGGTTTGCCTAATCCAAACGTAAACCATTTTCCGTCTCGTCTAATGCAGTTCCCCATCTTTGAATCACATCCACGAAAGGGTTCACCATTACACTCTTAGTGTTCAGTTACTTACGGGATTAGTGACCTTGAATAAGGAATAGGGTTTAGGGTTAGATTGGGCAGAGCCGCGAAGCAGGTTTGCCTAATCCATTCCTAAACCCTTTTCCATCCTGTCTTATGCAGTACCTCATCTTTGAATCACATCTACGACAGGGTTCACCAATTCCCTCTGAGGGTTAAGTTACTTGCGGGATTAGTGACCTTGAATAAGGAAAAGGGTTTAGGGTTGGATTAGGCAGAGCCGCGAAGCGTGTTTGCCTAATCCAAACCTAAACCATTTTCTGTCCCGTCTAATGCAGTACCCCATCTTTGAATCACATCCACGAAAGGGGTCACCATTACCCTCTTAGGGTTCAATTACATTCGGGATTATTGATCTTGAATAAGTAAGAAGGGTTTAGGGTTGGATTAGGCAGAGCCGCGAAGCGGGTACGCCTAATCCAAACCTAAACCCTTTTTCCGTCCTTGAATAAAGAAAAGGGTTTAGGGTTGGATTAGGAAGAGCCGCGAAGCGGGTTTGCCTAATCCAAACCTAAACCATTTTCCTTCCCGTCTAATGCAGTACCCCATCTTTGAATCACATCCACGAAAGGGTTCAACATTACCCTCTTAGGGTTCAGTTACTTGCGGGATTAGTGACCTTGAATAAGGAATAGGGTTTAGGGTTTGATTAGGTAGAGCCGCAAAGCAGGTTTGCCTAATCCAACCCTAAACCCTTTTCCGTCCCGTCTTATGCACTACCCCATCTTTGAATTACATCCACGACAGGGTCACCAATACCCTCTTAGGGTTCATTTACTTGCGGGATTAGTGACCATGAATAAGGAAAAGGGTTTAGGGTTGGATTAGGCAGAGCCGCGAAGCGGGTATGCGTAATCCAACCCTAAACCCTTTTCCGTCCTTGAATAAGGAAGAGGGTTTAGGGTTGGATTAGAAAGAGCCGCGAAGCGGGTTTGCCTAATCCAAACCTAAACCATTTTCCGTCCCGTCTTATGCAGTACCCCATCTTTGAATCACATCCACGACAGGGTTCACCAATACCCTCTTAGGGTTAAGTTACTTGCGGGATTAGTGACCTTGAATAAGGAAAAGAGTTTAGGGTTGGATTAGGCGGAGCCGCGAAGCGGGTATGCGTAATCCAACCCTAAACCCTTTTTCCGTCCTTGAATAAGGAAAAGGGTTTAGGGTTGGATTAGGCAGAGCCGCGAAGCGGGTATGCCTAATCCTACCCTAAACCCTTTTCCGTCCTGTCTTATGCAGTAACCCATCTTTAAATCACATCCACAACAAGGTTCACCAATACCCTCATAGGGTTCAGTTACTTGCGGGATTAGTGACCTTGAATAAGGAAAAGGTTTAGGGTTGAATTAGGCGGAGCCGCGCAGTTGGTACGCCTAATCAAACCCTAAACCCTTTTCCGTCCTTGAATAAGAAAAAGGGTTTAGGGTTAGATTAGGAAGAGCCGCGAAACAGGTTTGCCTAATCCAAACGTAAACCATTTTCCGTCTCGTCTAATGCAGTTCCCCATCTTTGAATCACATCCACGAAAGGGTTCACCATTACCCTCTTAGGGTTCAGTTACTTGCGGGATTAGTGACCTTGAATAAGGAATAGGGTTTAGGGTTTGATTAGGCAGAGCCGCGAAGTGGGTATGCGTAATCTAACCCTAAACCCTTTTCCGTCCTTGAATAAGGAAGAGGGTTTAGGGTTGGATTAGGAAGAGCCGCGAAGCGGGTTTGCCTAATCCAAACCTAAACCATTTTCCGTCCCTTCTAATGCAGTACCCCATCTTAGAATCACATCCACGAAAGGGTTCACTATTACCCTCTCAGGGTTCAATTACATTCGGGATTATTGATCTTGAATAAGTAAGAAGGGTTTAGGGTTGGATTAGGCAGAGCCGCGAAGCGGGTACGCCTAATCCAACCCTAAACCCTTTTCCGTCCTGTCTTATGCACTACCCCATCTTTGAATCACATCCACGACAGGGTCACCAATACCCTCTTAGGGTTCATTTACTTGCGGGATTAGTGACCATGAATAAGGAAAAGGGTTTAGGGTTGGATTAGGCAGAGCCGCGAAGCGGGTATGCGTAATCCAACCCTAAACCCTTTTCCGTCCTTGAATAAGAAAGAGGGTTAAGGGTTGGATTAGGAAGAGCCGCGAAGCGGGTTTGCCTAATCCAAACCTAAACCATTTTTCGTCCCGTCTAATGCAGTACCCCATCTTTGAATCACATCCACGAAAGGGTTCACTATTACCCTCTTAGGGTTCAATTACATTCGGGATTATTGATCTTGAATAAGTAATAGGGTTTAGGGTTGGATTAGGAAGAGCCGCGAAGCGGGTACGCCTAATCCAACCCTAAACCCTTTTTCCGTCCTTGAATAAAGAAAAGGGTTTAGGGATGGATTAGGAAGAGCCGCGAAGCGGGTTTGCCTAATCCAAACCTAAACCATTTTCCTTCCCGTCTAATGCAGTACCCCATCTTTGAATCACATCCACGAAAGGGTTCACCATTACCCTCTTAGGGTTCAGTAACTTGCGGGATAAGTGACCTTGAATAAGGAATAGGGTTTAGGGTTTGATTAGGCAGAGCCGCAAAGCAGGTTAACCCTTTTCCGTCCCGTCTTACGCATTACCCCATCTTTGAATCACATCCACGACAGGGTCACCAATACCCTCTTAGGGTACAGTTACTTGCGGGATTAGTGACCATGAATAAGGAAAAGGGTTTAGGGTTGGATTAGGCAAAGCCGCGAAGCGTGTATGCCTAATCCAACCCTTAACCGTTTTCCATCCCGTCTTATGCAGTACCCCATCTTTGAATCACATCCACGACAGGGTTCACCAATACCCTCTTAGGGTTAAGTTACTTGGGGGATTAGTGACCTTGAATAAGGAAAAGAGTTTAGGGTTGGATTAGGCGGAGCCGCGAAGCGGGTATGCGTAATCCAACCCTAAACCCTTTTTCCGTCCTTGAATAAGGAAAAGGGTTTAGGGTTGGATTAGGCAGAGCCGCGAAGCGGGTATGCCTAATCCTACCCTAAACCCTTTTCCGTCCTGTCTTATGCAGTAACCCATCTTTAAATCACATCCACAACAAGGTTCACCAATACCCTCATAGGGTTCAGTTACTTGCGGGATTAGTGACCTTGAATAAGGAAAAGGTTTAGGGTTGAATTAGGCGGAGCCGCGCAGTTGGTACGCCTAATCAAACCCTAAACCCTTTTCCGTCCTTGAATAAGAAAAAGGGTTTAGGGTTGGATTAGGAAGAGCCGCGAAACAGGTTTGCCTAATCCAAACGTAAACCATTTTCCGTCTCGTCTAATGCAGTTCCCCATCTTTGAATCACATCCACGAAAGGGTTCACCATTACCCTCTTAGGGTTCAGTTACTTGCGGGATTAGTGACCTTGAATAAGGAATAGGGTTTAGGATTAGATTGGGCAGAGCCGCGAAGCAAGTTTGCCTAATCCATTCCTAAACCCTTTTCCATCCCGTCTTATGCAGTACCTCATCTTTGAATCACATCTACGACAGGGTTCACCAATACCCTCTGAGGGTTAAGTTACTTGCGGGATTAGTGACCTTGAATAAGGAAAAGAGTTTAGGGTTCGATTAGGCGGAGCCGCGAAGCGGGTATGCGTAATCCAACCCTAAACCCTTTTCCGTCCTTGAATAAGGAAAAGGGTTTAGGGTTGGATTAGGCAGAGCCGCGAAGCGTGTTTGCCTAATCCAAACCTAAACCATTTTCTGTCCCGTCTAATGCAGTACCCCATCTTTGAATCACGTCCACGAAAGGGGTCACCATTACCCTCTTAGGGTTCAATTACATTCGGGATTAGTGACCTTGAACAAGGAATAGGGTTTAGTGTTGGATTAGGCTTAGCCGCGAAACGTGTATGCCTAATCCAACTCTTAACCGTTTTCCATCCCGTCTTATGCAGTACCCCATCTTTGAATCACATCCACGACAGGGTTCACCAATACCCTCTTAGGGTTAAGTTACTTGCGGGATTAGTGACCTTGAATAAGGAAAAGAGTTTAGGGTTGAATTAGGCGGAGCCGCGAAGCGGGTATGCGTAATCCAACCCTAAACCCTTTTCCGTCCTTGAATAAGGAAAAGGGTTTAGGGTTGGATTAGGAAGAGCCGCGAAGCGGGTTTGCCTAATCCAAACCTAAACCATTTTCCGTCCCGTCTAATGCAGCACCCCATCTTTGAATCACATCCACGAAAGGGTTCACTATTACCCTCTTAGGGTTCAATTACATTCGGGATTAGTGACCTTGAACAAGGAATAGGGTTTAGGGTTGGATTAGGCAGAGCCGCGAAGCGGGTACGCCTAATCCAACCCTAAACCCTTTTTCCGTCCTTGAATAAAGAAAAGGGTTTAGGGTTGGATTAGGAAGAGCCGCGAAGCGGGTTTGCCTAATCCAAACCTAAACCATTTTCCTTCCCGTCTAATGCAGTACCCCATCTTTGAATCACATCCACGAAAGGGTTCACCATTACCCTCTTAAGGTTCAGTTACATGCGGGATTAGTGACCTTGAATAAGGAATAGGGTTTAGGGTTTGATTAGGCAGAGCCGCAAATCAGGTTTGCCTAATCCAACCCTAAACCCTTTTCCGTCCCGTCTTATGCACTACCCCATCTTTGAATCACATCCACGACAGGGTCACCAATACCCTCTTAGGGTACAGTTACTTGCGGGATTAGTGACCATGAATAACGAAAAGTGTTTAGTGTTGGATTAGGCTTAGCCGCGAAACGTGTATGCCTAATCCAACTCTTAACCGTTTTCCATCCCGTCTTATGCAGTACCCCATCTTTGAATCACATCCACGACAGGGTTCACCAATACCCTCTTAGGGTTAAGTTACTTGCGGGATTAGTGACCTTGAATAAGGAAAAGAGTTTAGGGTTGAATTAGGCGGAGCCGCGAAGCGGGTATGCGTAATCCAACCCTAAACCCTTTTCCGTCCTTGAATAAGGAAAAGGGTTTAGGGTTGGATTAGGCGGAGCAGCGAAGCAGGTATGCCTAATCCAACCCTAAACCCTTTTCCGTCCTGTCTTATGCAGTAACCCATCTTTAAATCAAATCCACAACAGGGTTCACCATTACCCTCTTAGGGTTCAGTTACTTGCGGGATTAGTGACCTTGAATAAGGAAAAGGTTTAGGGTTGAATTAGGCGGAGCCGCGCAGTTGGTACGCCTAATCCAACCCTAAACCCTTTTCCGTCCTTGAATAAGGAAAAGGGTTTAGGGTTGGATTAGGAAGAGCCGCGAATCGGGTTTGCCTAATCCAAACGTAAACCATTTTCCGTCTCATCTAATGGAGTTCCCCATCTTTGAATCACATCCACGAAAGGGTTCACCATTACCCTCTTAGGGTTCAGTTACTTGCGGGATTAGTGACCTTGAATATGCAATAGGGTTTAGGGTTAGATTAGGCAAAGCCGCGAAGCAGGTTTGTCTAATCCAACCCTAAACCCTTTTCCATCCCGTCTTATGCAGTACCCCATCTTTGAATCACATCTACGACAGGGTTCACCAACACCCTCTGAGGGTTAAGTTACTTGCGGGATTAGTGACCTTGAATAAGGAAAAGAGTTTAGGGTTCGATTAGGCGGAGCCTTGAAGCGGGTATGCGTAATCCAACCCTAAACCCTTTTCCGTCCTTGAATAAGGAAAAGGGTTTAGGGTTGGATTAGGCAGAGCCGCGAAGCGTGTTTGCCTAATCCAAACCTAAACCATTTTCTGTCCCGTCTAATGCAGTACCCCATCTTTGAATCACATCCACGAAAGGGGTCACCATTACCCTCTTAGGGTTCAATTACATTCGGGATTATTGATCTTGAATAAGTAAGAAGGGTTTAGGGTTGGATTAGGCAGAGCCGCGAAGCGGGTACGCCTAATCCAAACCTAAACCCTTTTTCCGTCCTTGAATAAAGAAAAGGGTTTAGGGTTGGATTAGGAAGAGCCGCGAAGCGGGTTTGCCTAATCCAAACCTAAACCATTTTCCTTCCCGTCTAATGCAGTACCCCATCTTTGAATCACATCCACGAAAGGGTTCACCATTACCCTCTTAGGGTTCAGTTACTTGCGGGATTAATGACCTTGAATAAGGAATAGGGTTTAGGGTTTGATTAGGTAGAGCCGCAAAGCAGGTTTGCCTAATCCAACCCGAAACCCTTTTCCGTCCCGTCTTATGCACTACCCCATCTTTGAATTACATCCACGACAGGGTCACCAATACCCTCTTAGGGTTCATTTACTTGCGGGATTAGTGACCATGAATAAGGAAAAGGGTTTAGGGTTGGATTAGGCAGAGCCGCGAAGCGGGTATGCGTAATCCAACCCTAAACCCTTTTCCGTCCTTGAATAAGGAAGAGGGTTTAGGGTTGGATTAGGAAGAGCCGCGAAGCGGGTTTGCCTAATCCAAACCTAAACCATTTTCCGTCCCGTCTAATGCAGCACCCCATCTTTGAATCACATCCACGAAAGGGTTCACTATTACCCTCTTAAGGTTCAGTTACTTGCGGGATTAGTGACCTTGAATAAGGAATAGGGTTTAGGGTTTGATTAGGCAGAGCCGCAAATCAGGTTTGCATAATCCAACCCTAAACCCTTTTCCGTCCCGTCTTATGCACTACCCCATCTTTGAATCACATCCACGACAGAGTCACCAATACCCTCTTAGGGTACAGTTACTTGCGGGATTAGTGACCATGAATAAGGAAAAGGGTTTAGTGTTGGATTAGGCTTAGCCGCGAAGCGTGTATGCCTAATCCAACTCTTAACCGTTTTCCATCCCGTCTTATGCAGTACCCCATCTTTGAATCACATCCACGACAGGGTTCACCAATACCCTCTTAGGGTTAAGTTACTTGCGGGATTAGTGACCTTGAATAAGGAAAAGAGTTTAGGGTTGAATTAGGCGGAGCCGCGAAGCGGGTATGCGTAATCCAACCCTAAACCCTTTTCCGTCCTTGAATAAGGAAAAGGGTTTAGGGTTGGATTAGGCAGAGCCGCGAATCGGGTTTGCCTAATCCAAACGTAAACCATTTTCCGTCTCATCTAATGGAGTTCCCCATCTTTGAATCACATCCACGAAAGGGTTCACCATTACCATCTTAGGGTTCAGTTACTTGCGGGATTAGTGACCTTGAATAAGGAAAAGGTTTAGGGTTGAATTAGGCGGAGCCGCGCAGTTGGTACGCCTAATCCAACCCTAAACCCTTTTCCGTCCTTGAATAAAGAAAAGGGTTTAGGGTTGGATTAGGAAGAGCCGCGAAGCGGGTTTGCCTAATCCAAACCTAAACCATTTTCCTTCCCGTCTAATGCAGTACCCCATCTTTGAATCACATCCACGAAAGGGTTCACCATTACCCTCTTAAGGTTCAGTTACTTGCGGGATTAGTGACCTTGAATAAGGAATAGGGTTTAGGGTTTGATTAGGCAGAGCCGCAAATCAGGTTTGCCTAATCCAACCCTAAACCCTTTTCCGTCCCGTCTTATGCACTACCCCATCTTTGAATCACATCCACGACAGGGTCACCAATACCCTCTTAGGGTACAGTTACTTGCGGGATTAGTGACCATGAATAACGAAAAGGGTTTAGTGTTGGATTAGGCTTAGCCGCGAAACGTGTATGCCTAATCCAACTCTTAACCGTTTTCCATCCCGTCTTATGCAGTACCCCATCTTTGAATCACATCCACGACAGGGTTCACCAATACCCTCTTAGGGTTAAGTTACTTGCGGGATTAGTGACCTTGAATAAGGAAAAGAGTTTAGGGTTGAATTAGGCGGAGCCGCGAAGCGGGTATGCGTAATCCAACCCTAAACCCTTTTCCGTCCTTGAATAAGGAAAAGTGTTTAGGGTTGGATTAGGCGGAGCAGCGAAGCAGGTATGCCTAATCCAACCCTAAACCCTTTTCCGTCCTGTCTTATGCAGTAACCCATCTTTAAATCAAATCCACAACAGGGTTCACCATTACCCTCTTAGGGTTCAGTTACTTGCGGGATTAGTGACCTTGAATAAGGAAAAGGTTTAGGGTTGAATTAGGCGGAGCCGCGCAGTTGGTACGCCTAATCCAACCCTAAACCCTTTTCCGTCCTTGAATAAGGAAAAGGGTTTAGGGTTGGATTAGGAAGAGCCGCGAATCGGGTTTGCCTAATCCAAACGTAAACCATTTTCCGTCTCATCTAATGGAGTTCCCCATCTTTGAATCACATCCACGAAAGGGTTCACCATTACCCTCTTAGGGTTCAGTTACTTGCGGGATTAGTGACCTTGAATATGCAATAGGGTTTAGGGTTAGATTAGGCAAAGCCGCGAAGCAGGTTTGTCTAATCCAACCCTAAACCCTTTTCCATCCCGTCTTATGCAGTACCCCATCTTTGAATCACATCTACGACAGGGTTCACCAATACCCTCTTAGGGTTAAGTTACTTGCGGGATTAGTGACCTTGAATAAGGAAAAGAGTTTAGGGTTGGATTAGGCGGAGCCGCGAAGCGGGTATGCGTAATCCAACCCTAAACCCTTTTCCGTCCTTGAATAAGGAAAAGGGTTTAGGGTTGCATTACGAACAGACCACGAAGCGGGTATGCCTAATCCAACACTAAACCTTTTCCGTTCCGTCTTATGCAGTAACCCATCTTTAAATCACATCCACAACAAGGTTCACCAATACCCTCATAGGGTTCAGTTACTTGCGGGATTAGTGACCTTGAATAAGGAAAAGGTTTAGGGTTGAATTAGGCGGAGCCGCGCAGTTGGTACGCCTAATCAAACCCTAAACCCTTTTCCGTCCTTGAATAAGAAAAAGGGTTTAGGTTTGGATTAGGAAGAGCCGCGAAACAGGTTTGCCTAATCCAAACGTAAACCATTTTCCGTCTCGTCTAATGCAGTTCCCCATCTTTGAATCACATCCACGAAAGGGTTCACCATTACCCTCTTAGGGTTCAGTTACTTGCGGGATTAGTGACCTTGAATAAGGAATAGGGTTTAGGGTTAGATTGGGCAGAGCCGCGAAGCAAGTTTGCCTAATCCATTCCTAAACCCTTTTCCATCCCGTCTTATGCAGTACCTCATCTTTGAATCACATCTACGACAGGGTTCACCAATACCCTCTGAGGGTTAAGTTACTTGCGGGATTAGTGACCTTGAATAAGGAAAAGAGTTTAGGGTTCGATTAGGCGGAGCCTTGAAGCGGGTATGCGTAATCCAACCCTAAACCCTTTTCCGTCCTTGAATAAGGAAAAGGGTTTAGGGTTGGATTAGGCAGAGCCGCGAAGCGTGTTTGCCTAATCCAAACCTAAACCATTTTCTGTCCCGTCTAATGCAGTACCCCATCTTTGAATCACATCCACGAAAGGGGTCACCATTACCCTCTTAGGGTTCAATTACATTCGGGATTATTGATCTTGAATAAGTAAGAAGGGTTTAGGGTTGGATTAGGCAGAGCCGCGAAGCGGGTACGCCTAATCCAAACCTAAACCCTTTTTCCGTCCTTGAATAAAGAAAAGGGTTTAGGGTTGGATTAGGAAGAGCCGCGAAGCGGGTTTGCCTAATCCAAACCTAAACCATTTTCCTTCCCGTCTAATGCAGTACCCCATCTTTGAATCACATCCACGAAAGGGTTCACCATTACCCTCTTAGGGTTCAGTTACTTGCGGGATTAATGACCTTGAATAAGGAATAGGGTTTAGGGTTTGATTAGGTAGAGCCGCAAAGCAGGTTTGCCTAATCCAACCCGAAACCCTTTTCCGTCCCGTCTTATGCACTACCCCATCTTTGAATTACATCCACGACAGGGTCACCAATACCCTCTTAGGGTTCATTTACTTGCGGGATTAGTGACCATGAATAAGGAAAAGGGTTTAGGGTTGGATTAGGCAGAGCCGCGAAGCGGGTATGCGTAATCCAACCCTAAACCCTTTTCCGTCCTTGAATAAGGAAGAGGGTTTAGGGTTGGATTAGGAAGAGCCGCGAAGCGGGTTTGCCTAATCCAAACCTAAACCATTTTCCGTCCCGTCTAATGCAGCACCCCATCTTTGAATCACATCCACGAAAGGGTTCACTATTACCCTCTTAAGGTTCAGTTACTTGCGGGATTAGTGACCTTGAATAAGGAATAGGGTTTAGGGTTTGATTAGGCAGAGCCGCAAATCAGGTTTGCATAATCCAACCCTAAACCCTTTTCCGTCCCGTCTTATGCACTACCCCATCTTTGAATCACATCCACGACAGAGTCACCAATACCCTCTTAGGGTACAGTTACTTGCGGGATTAGTTTTCATGAATAAGGAAAAGGGTTTAGTGTTGGATTAGGCTTAGCCGCGAAGCGTGTATGCCTAATCCAACTCTTAACCGTTTTCCATCCCGTCTTATGCAGTACCCCATCTTTGAATCACATCCACGACAGGGTTCACCAATACCCTCTTAGGGTTAAGTTACTTGCGGGATTAGTGACCTTGAATAAGGAAAAGAGTTTAGGGTTGAATTAGGCGGAGCCGCGAAGCGGGTATGCGTAATCCAACCCTAAACCCTTTTCCGCCCTTGAATAAGGAAAAGGGTTTAGGGTTGGATTAGGCAGAGCCGCGAATCGGGTTTGCCTAATCCAAACGTAAACCATTTTCCGTCTCATCTAATGGAGTTCCCCATCTTTGAATCACATCCACGAAAGGGTTCACCATTACCCTCTTAGGGTTCAGTTACTTGCGGGATTAGTGACCTTGAATATGCAATAGGGTTTAGGGTTAGTTTAGGCAAAGCCGCGAAGCAGGTTTGTCTAATCCAACCCTAAACCCTTTTCCATCCCGTCTTATGCAGTACCCCATCTTTGAATCACATCTACGACAGGGTTCACCAATACCCTCTGAGGGTTAAGTTACTTTCGGGATTAGTGACCTTGAATAAGGAAAAGAGTTTAGGGTTGGATTAGGCGGAGCCGCGAAGCGGGTATGCGTAATCCAACCCTAAACCCTTTTCCGTCCTTGAATAAGGAAAAGGGTTTAGGGTTGCATTACGAACAGACCATGAAGCGGGTATGCCTAATCCAACACTAAACCTTTTCCTTTCCGTCTTTTGCAGTACCCCATCTTTGAATCACATCCACGACCGGGTTCATCAATACCCTCTTGGGATTCAGTTACTTGCGGGATTAGTGACCTTGAATAAGGAAAAGGTTTAGGGTTGAAATAGGCGGAGCCGCGCAGTTGGTACGCCTAATCCAACCCTAAACCCTTTTCCGTCCTTGAATAAAGAAAAGGGTTTAGGGTTGGATTAGGAAGAGCCGCGAAGCGGGTTTGCCTAATCCAAACCTAAACCATTTTCCTTCCCGTCTAATGCAGTACCCCATCTTTGAATCACATCCACGAAAGGGTTCACCATTACCCTCTTAGGGTTCAGTTACTTGCGGGATTAGTGACCTTGAATAAGGAATAGGGTTTAGGGTTTGATTAGGCAGAGCCGCAAAGCAGGTTTACCTAATCCAACCCTAAACCCTTTCCGTCCCGTCTTATGCACTACCCCATCTTTGAATCACATCCACGACAGGGTCACGAATACCCTCTTAGATTTCATTTACTTGCGGGATTAGTGACCATGAATAAGGAAAAGGGTTTAGGGTTGGATTAAGCAGAGCCGCGAAGCGGGTATGCGTAATCCAACCCTAAACCCTTTTCCGTCTTTGAATAAGGAAGAGGGTTTAGGGTTGGATTAGGAAGAGCCGCTAAGCGTGTTTGCCTAATCCAAACCTAAACCATTTTCTGTCCCGTCTAATGCCGTACCCCATCTTTGAATCACTTCCACGAAAGGGGTCACCATTACCCTCTTAGGGTTCAGTTACTTGCGGGATTAGTGACCTTGAATAAGGAATAGGGTTTAGGGTTTGATTAGGCAGATCCGCAAAGCAGGTTTACCTAATCCAACCCTAAACCCTTTTCCGTCCCGTCTTATGCACTACCCCATCTTTGAATCACACTCACGACAGGGTCACCAATACCCTCTTAGGGTTCATTTACTTGCGGATTAGTGACCATGAATAAGGAAAAGGGTTTAGGGTTGGATTAGGCAGAGCCGCGAAGCGGGTATGCGTAATCCAACCCTAAACCCTTTTCCGTCCTTGAATAAGGAAGAGGGTTTAGGGTTGGATTAGGCAGAGCCGCGAAGCGGGTATGCCTAATCCAACCCTAAACCCTTTTCCGTCGTGTCTTATGCAGTAACCCATCTTTAAATCACATCCACAACAGGGTTCACCAATACCCTCTTAGGGTTCAGTTACTTGCGGGATTAGTGACCTTGAATATGGAAAAGGTTTAGGGTTGAATTAGGCGGAGCCGCGCAGTTGGTACACCTAATCCAACCCTAAACCCTTTTCCGTCCTTGAATAAAGAAAAGGGTTTAGGGTTGGATTAGGAAGAGCCTCGAAGCGTGGTTGCCTAATCCAAACCTAAACCATTTTCTGTCCCGTCTAATGCATTACCCCATCTTTGAATCACATCCACGAAAGGGGTCACCATTACCCTCTTAGGGTTCAGTTACTTGCGGGATTAGTGACCTTGAATAAGAAATAGGGTTTAGGGTTGGATTAGGCATAGCCGCGAAGCGGGTATGCGTAATCCAACCCTAAACCCTTTTCCGTCCTTGAATAAGGAAGAGGGTTTAGGGTTGGATTAGGAAGAGCCGCGAAGCGGATTTGCCTAATCCAAACCTAAACCATTTTCTGTCCCGTCTAATGCAGTACCCCATCTTTGAATCACATCCACGAAAGGGTTCACTATTACCCTCTTAGGGTTCAATTACATTCGGGATTATTGATCTTGAATAAGTAATAGGGTTTAGGGTTGGATTAGGCAGAGCCGCGAAGCGGGTACGCCTAATCCAACCCTAAACCCTTTTTCCGTCCTTGAATAAAGAATAGGGTTTAGGGTTGGAATAGGAAGAGCCGCGAAGCGGGTTTGCCTAATCCAAACCTAAACCATTTTCCTTCCCGTCTAATGCAGTACCCCATCTTTGAATCACATCCACGAAAGGGTTCACCATTACCCTCTTAGGGTTCAGTTACTTGCGGGATTAGTGACCTTGAATAAGGAATAGGGTTTAGGGTTTGATTAGGCAGAGCCGCAAAGCAGGTTTGCCTAATCCAACCCTAAACCCTTTTCCGTCCCGTCTTATGCACTACCCCATCTTTGAATCACATCCACGACAGGGTCACCAATACCCTCTTAGGGTTCACTTACTTGCGGGATTAGTGACCATGAATAAGGAAAAGCGTTTAGGGTTGGATTAGGCGGAGCTGCGAAGTGGGTACGCCTAATCAAACCCTAAACCCTTTTCCGTCCTTGAATAAGGAAAAGGATTTAGGGTTGGATTAGGCGAAGCTGCGAAGTGGGTACGCCTAATCCAACCCAAAACCCTTTTCCGTCCTTGAATAAGGAAAAGGGTTTAGGGTTGGATTAGGAAGAGCTGCGAAGCGGGTTTGCCTAATCCAAACCTAAACCATTTTTTGTCCTGTCTAATGCAGTACCCATCTTTAAATTACATCCACGAAAGGGTTCACCATTACCCTCATAGGGTTCAGTTACATTCGGGATAATTGATCTTGAATAAGGAAAAGGGTTTAGGGTTGGATTAGGAAGAGCCGCGAAGCGGGTTTGCCTAATCCAAACCTAAACCGTTTTCCATCCCGTCTAATGCAGTACCCCATCTTTGAATCACATCCACGAAAGGGTTCACCATTACACTCTTAGGGTTCAGTTACTTGCGGGATTAGTGACCTTGAATAAGGAATAGGGTTTAGGGTTGGATTAGGCAGAGCCGCGAAGCGGGTTTGCCTAATCCAACCCTAAACCCTTTTCCGTCCCGTCTTATGCACTACCCCATCTTTGAATCACATCCACGACAGGGTCACCAATACCCTCTTAGGGTACAGTTACTTGCGGGATTAGTGACCTTGAATAAGGAAAAGGTTTAGGGTTGAATTAGGCGGAGCCGCGCAGTTGGTACGCCTAATCCAACCCTAAACCCTTTTCCGTCCCGTCTTATGCAGTACCCCATCTTTGAATCACATCCACGACAGGGTCACCAATACCCTCTTAGGGTACATTTACTTGCGGGATTAGTGACCATGAATAAGGAAAAGGGTTTAGGGTTGGATTAGGCAAAGCCGCGAAGCGTGTATGCCTAATCCAACCCTTTACCGTTTTCCATCCCGTCTTATGCAGTACCCCATCTTTGAATCACATCCACACCAGGGTTCACCAATACCCTGTTAGGGTTAAGTTACTTGCGGGATTAGTGACCTTTAATAAGGAAAAGAGTTTAGGGTTGGATTAGGCGGAGCCGCGAAGCGGGTATGCGTAATCCAACCTTTAACCCTTTTCCGTCCTTGAATAAGGAAAAGGGTTTAGGCTTGGATTAGGCAGAGCCGCGAAGCGGGTTTGCCTAATCCAACCCTAAACCCTTTTCCGTCCCGTCTTATGCAGTAACCCATCTTTAAATCACATCCACAACAGGGTTCACCAATACCCTCTTAGGGTTCAGTTACTTGCGGGATTAGTGACCTTGAATAAGAAATAGGGTTTAGGGTTGGATTAGGCATAGCCGCGAAGCGGGTATGCGTAATCCAACCCTAAACCCTTTTCCGTCCTTGAATAAGGAAGAGGGTTTAGGGTTGGATTAGGAAGAGCCGCGAAGCGGATTTGCCTAATCCAAACCTAAACCATTTTCTGTCCCGTCTAATGCAGTACCCCATCTTTGAATCACATCCACGAAAGGGTTCACTATTACCCTCTTAGGGTTCAATTACATTCGGGATTATTGATCTTGAATAAGTAATAGGGTTTAGGGTTGGATTAGGCAGAGCCGCGAAGCGGGTACGCCTAATCCAACCCTAAACCCTTTTTCCGTCCTTGAATAAAGAATAGGGTTTAGGGTTGGAATAGGAAGAGCCGCGAAGCGGGTTTGCCTAATCCAAACCTAAACCATTTTCCTTCCCGTCTAATGCAGTACCCCATCTTTGAATCACATCCACGAAAGGGTTCACCATTACCCTCTTAGGGTTCAGTTACTTGCGGGATTAGTGACCTTGAATAAGGAATAGGGTTTAGGGTTTGATTAGGCAGAGCCGCAAAGCAGGTTTGCCTAATCCAACCCTAAACCCTTTTCCGTCCCGTCTTATGCACTACCCCATCTTTGAATCACATCCACGACAGGGTCACCAATACCCTCTTAGGGTTCACTTACTTGCGGGATTAGTGACCATGAATAAGGAAAAGCGTTTAGGGTTGGATTAGGCGGAGCTGCGAAGTGGGTACGCCTAATCAAACCCTAAACCCTTTTCCGTCCTTGAATAAGGAAAAGGATTTAGGGTTGGATTAGGCGAAGCTGCGAAGTGGGTACGCCTAATCCAACCCAAAACCCTTTTCCGTCCTTGAATAAGGAAAAGGGTTTAGGGTTGGATTAGGAAGAGCTGCGAAGCGGGTTTGCCTAATCCAAACCTAAACCATTTTTTGTCCTGTCTAATGCAGTACCCATCTTTAAATTACATCCACGAAAGGGTTCACCATTACCCTCATAGGGTTCAGTTACATTCGGGATAATTGATCTTGAATAAGGAAAAGGGTTTAGGGTTGGATTAGGAAGAGCCGCGAAGCGGGTTTGCCTAATCCAAACCTAAACCGTTTTCCATCCCGTCTAATGCAGTACCCCATCTTTGAATCACATCCACGAAAGGGTTCACCATTACACTCTTAGGGTTCAGTTACTTGCGGGATTAGTGACCTTGAATAAGGAATAGGGTTTAGGGTTGGATTAGGCAGAGCCGCGAAGCGGGTTTGCCTAATCCAACCCTAAACCCTTTTCCGTCCCGTCTTATGCACTACCCCATCTTTGAATCACATCCACGACAGGGTCACCAATACCCTCTTAGGGTACAGTTACTTGCGGGATTAGTGACCTTGAATAAGGAAAAGGTTTAGGGTTGAATTAGGCGGAGCCGCGCAGTTGGTACGCCTAATCCAACCCTAAACCCTTTTCCGTCCCGTCTTATGCAGTACCCCATCTTTGAATCACATCCACGACAGGGTCACCAATACCCTCTTAGGGTACATTTACTTGCGGGATTAGTGACCATGAATAAGGAAAAGGGTTTAGGGTTGGATTAGGCAAAGCCGCGAAGCGTGTATGCCTAATCCAACCCTTTACCGTTTTCCATCCCGTCTTATGCAGTACCCCATCTTTGAATCACATCCACACCAGGGTTCACCAATACCCTGTTAGGGTTAAGTTACTTGCGGGATTAGTGACCTTTAATAAGGAAAAGAGTTTAGGGTTGGATTAGGCGGAGCCGCGAAGCGGGTATGCGTAATCCAACCTTTAACCCTTTTCCGTCCTTGAATAAGGAAAAGGGTTTAGGCTTGGATTAGGCAGAGCCGCGAAGCGGGTTTGCCTAATCCAACCCTAAACCCTTTTCCGTCCCGTCTTATGCAGTAACCCATCTTTAAATCACATCCACAACAGGGTTCACCAATACCCTCTTAGGGTTCAGTTACTTGCGGGATTAGTGACCTTGAATAAGTAAAAGGTTTAGGGTTGAATTAGGCGGAGCCGCGCAGTTGGTACGCCTAATCCAACCCTAAACCCTTTTCCGTCCCGTCTTATGCAGTACCCCATCTTTGAATCACATCCACGACAGGGTCACCAATACCCTCTTAGGGTACAGTTACTTGCGGGATTAGTGACCATGAATAAGGAAAAGGGTTTAGGGTTGGATTAGGCAAAGCCGCGAAGCTTGTACGCCTAATCCTACCCTTAACCGTTTTCCATCCCGTCTTATGCAGTACCCCATCTTTGAATCACATCCACGACACGGTTTACCAATACCCTCTTAGGGTTAAGTTACTTGCGGGATTAGTGACCTTGAATAAGGAAAAGAGTTTAGGGTTGGATTAGGCGGAGCCGCGAAGCGGGTATGCGTAATCCAACCCTTAACCCTTTTCCGTCCTTGAATAAGGAAAAGGGTTTAGGGTTGGATTAGGCAGAGCCGCGAAGCGGGTTTGCCTAATCCAAACCTAAACCATTTTCCTTCCCGTCTAATGCAGTACCCCATCTTTGAATCACATCCACGAAAGGGGTCACCATTACCCTCTTAGGGTTCAGTTACTTGCGGGACTAGTGACCTTGAATAAGGAGAAGGTTTAGGGTTGAATTAGGCGGAGCCGCGCAGTTGGTATGCCTAATCCAACCCTAAACCCTTTTCAGTCCTTGAATAAAGAAAAGGGTTTAGGGTTGGAATAGGAAGAGCCGCGAAGCGTGTTTGCCTAATCCAAACCTAAACCATTTTCTGTCCCGTCTAATGCAGTACCCCATCTTTGAATCACATCCACGAAAGGGGTCACCATTACCCTCTTAGGGTTCAGTTTCTTGCGGGATTAGTGACCTTGAATAAGGAATAGGGTTTAGGGTTTGATTAGGCAGAGCCGCAAAGCAGGTTTACCTAATCCAACCCTAAACCCTTTTCCGTCCCGTCTTATGCACTACCCCATCTTTGAATCACATCCACGACAGCGTCACCAATACCCTCTTAGGGTTCACTTACTTGCGGGATTAGTGACCATGAATAAGGATAAGGGTTTAGGGTTGGATTAGAAAGAGCCGCGATGCGGGTTTGCCTAATCCAACCCTAAACCCTTTTCCATCCCGTCTTACGCAGTACCCTATCTTTGAATCACATCCACAACAGGGTTCACCAATACCCTTTAGGGTTCAGTTACTTGCGGGATTAGTGACCTTGAATAAGGAAAAGCGTTTAGGGTTGGATTAGGCGGAGCTGCGAAGTGGGTACGCCTAATCAAACCCTAAACCCTTTTCCGTCCTTGAATAAGGAAAAGGATTTAGGGTTGGATTAGGCGAAGCTGCGAAGTGGGTACGCCTAATCCAACCCAAAACCCTTTTCCGTCCTTGAATAAGGAAAAGGGTTTAGGGTTAGATTAGGAAGAGCTGCGAAGCGGGTTTGCCTAATCCAAACCTAAACCATTTTTTGTCCTGTCTAATGCAGTACCCATCTTTGAATCACATCCACGAAAGGGTTCACCATTACCCTCTTAGGGTTCAGTTACATTCAGGATAATTGATCTTGAATAAGGAAAAGGGTTTAGGGTTGGATTAGGAAGAGCCGCGAAGCGGGTTTGCCTAATCCAAACCTAAACCGTTTTCCATCCCGTCTAATGCAGTACCCCATCTTTAAATCACATCCACGAAAGGGTTCACCATTATACTCTTAGGGTTCAGTTACTTGCGGGATTAGTGACCTTGAATAAGGAATAGGGTTTAGGGTTTGATTAGGAAGAGCCGCAAAGCAGGTTTGCCTAATCCAACCCTAAACCCTTTTCCGTCCCGTCTTATGCACTACCCCATCTTTGAATCACATCCACGACAGGGTCACCAATACCCTCTTAGGGTACAGTTACTTGCGGGATTAGTGACCATGAATAAGGAAAAGGGTTTAGGGTTGGATTAGGCAAAGCCGCGAAGCGTGTATGCCTAATCCAACCCTTAACCGTTTTCCATCCCGTCTTATGCAGTACCCCATCTTTGAATCACATCCACACCAGGGTTCACCAATACCCTCTTAGGGTTAAGTTACTTGCGGGATTAGTGACCTTGAATAAGGAAAAGAGTTTAGGGTTGGATTAGGCGGAGCCGCGAAGCGGGTATGCGTAATCCAACCCTAAACCCTTTTCCGTCCTTGAATAAGGAAAAGGGTTTAGGGTTGGATTAGGCAGAGCCGCGAAGCGGGTTTGCCTAATCCAACCCTAAACCCTTTTCCGTCCCGTCTTATGCAGTAACCCATCTTTAAATCACATCCACAACAGGGTTCACCAATACCCTCTTAGGGTTCAGTTACTTACGGGATTAGTGACCTTGAATAAGGAAAAGATTTAGGGTTGAATTAGGCGGAGCCGCGCAGTTGGTACGCCTAATCCAACCCTAAACCCTTTTCCGTCCCGTCTTATGCAGTACCCCATCTTTGAATCACATCCACGACAGGGTCACCAATACCCTCTTAGGGTACAGTTACTTGCGGGATTAGTGACCATGAATAAGGAAAAGGGTTTAGGGTTGGATTAGGCAAAGCCGCGAAGCGTGTATGCCTAATCCAACCCTTAACCGTTTTCCATCCCGTCTTATGCAGTACCCCATCTTTGAATCACATCCACACCAGGGTTCACCAATACCCTCTTAGGGTTAAGTTACTTGCGGGATTAGTGACCTTGAATAAGGAAAAGAGTTTAGGGTTGGATTAGGCGGAGCCGCGAAGCGGGTATGCGTAATCCAACCCTAAACCCTTTTCCGTCCTTGAATAAGGAAAAGGGTTTAGGGTTGGATTAGGCAGAGCCGCGAAGCGGGTTTGCCTAATCCAACCCTAAACCCTTTTCCGTCCCGTCTTATGCAGTAACCCATCTTTAAATCACATCCACAACAGGGTTCACCAATACCCTCTTAGGGTTCAGTTACTTGCGGGATTAGTGACCTTGAATAAGGAAAAGATTTAGGGTTGAATTAGGCGGAGCCGCGCAGTTGGTACGCCTAATCCAACCCTAAACCCTTTTCCGTCCCGTCTTATGCAGTACCCCATCTTTGAATCACATCCACGACAGGGTCACCAATACCCTCTTAGGGTACAGTTACTTGCGGGATTAGTGACCATGAATAAGGAAAAGGGTTTAGGGTTGGATTAGGCAAAGCCGCGAAGCGTGTACGCCTAATCCAACCCTTAACCGTTTTCCATCCCGTCTTATGCAGTACCCCATCTTTGAATCACATCCACGACACGGTTTACCAATACCCTGTTAGGGTTAAGTTACTTGCGGGATTAGTGACCTTTAATAAGGAAAAGAGTTTAGGGTTGGATTAGGCGGAGCCGCGAAGCGGGTATGCGTAATCCAACCCTTAACCCTTTTCCGTCCTTGAATAAGGAAAAGGGTTTAGGGTTGGATTAGGCAGAGCCGCGAAGTGGGTATGCCTAATCCAATCCTAAACCCTTTTCCGTCCTGTCTTATGCAGTAACCCATCTTTAAATCACATCCACAACAGGGTTCACCAATACCCTCTTAGGGTTCAGTTACTTGCGGGACTAGTGACCTTGAATAAGGAGAAGGTTTAGGGTTGAATTAGGCGGAGCCGCGCAGTTGGTACGCCTAATCCAACCCTAAACCCTTTTCCGTCCTTGAATAAAGAAAAGGGTTTAGGGTTGGAATAGGAAGAGCCGCGAAGCGTGTTTGCCTAATCCAAACCTAAACCATTTTCTGTCCCGTCTAATGCAGTACCCCATCTTTGAATCACATCCACGAAAGGGGTCACCATTACCCTCTTAGGGTTCAGTTACTTGCGGGATTAGTGACCTTGAATAAGGAATAGGGTTTAGGGTTTGATTAGGCAGAGCCGCAAAGCAGGTTTACCTAATCCAACCCTAAACCCTTTTCCGTCCCGTCTTATGCACTACCCCATCTTTGAATCACATCCACGACAGGGTCACCAATACCCTCTTAGGGTTCATTTACTTGCGGGATTAGTGACCATGAATAAGGAAAAGGGTTTAGGGTTGGATTAGGCAGAGCCGCGAAGCGGGTATGCGTAATCCAACCCTAAACCCTTTTCCGTCCTTGAATAAGGAAGAGGGTTTAGGGTTGGATTAGGAAGAGCCGCGAAGCGGGTTTGCCTAATCCAAACCTAAACCATTTTCCGTCCTGTCTAATGCAGTACCCCATCTTTGAATCACATCCATGAAAGAGTTCACTATTACCCTCTTAGGGTTCAATTACATTCGGGATTATTGATCTTGAATAAGTAATAGAGTTTAGGGTTGGATTAGGCAGAGCCGCGAAGCGGGTACACCTAATCCAACCCTAAATCCTTTTTCCATCCTTGAATAAAGAAAAGGGTTTAGGGTTGGATTAGGAAGAGCCGCGAAGCCGGTTTGCCTAATCCAAACCTAAACCATTTTCCTTCCCGTCTAATGCAGTACCCCATCTTTGAATCACATCCACGAAAGGGTTCACCATTACCCTCTTAGGGTTCAGTTACTTGCGGGATTAGTGACCTTGAATATGGAATAGGGTTTAGGGTTTGATTAGGCAGAGCCGCAAAGCAGGTTTGCCTAATCCAACCCTAAACCCTTTTCCGTCCCATCTTATGCACTACCCCATCTTTGAATCACATCCACGACAGGGTCACCAATACCCTCTTAGGGTTCACTTACTTGCGGGATTAGTGACCATGAATAAGGAAAAGGGTTTAGGGTTGGATTAGGAAGAGCCGCGAAGCGGGTTTGCCTAATCCAAACCTAAACCATTTTCCGTCCTGTCTAATGCAGTACCCCATGTTTGAATCACATCCACGAAAGGGTTCATGATGTGAGTTGATATGAACTTTGAACAAGAATGTGAAGAATGATTAGTATACTGAAATGGAATGTAAACAAAGTAACCAAAACAGATTGAAAAGGATAGTTTGAGGATGAATAAACCGTAGCCAAGGATAGTATGCTGGGTGAAGTAGACCTATACTTCAACAAAGCGGGTGCTAAATCAAACAACGCGATTGAAGTAGCGAGATCAAAGCTTGTAACGCGACTAACTCTAGAGTTTGTCTTGTAAGCAGCAAGGACGTAAAAGAAAGCTTAGCTTTACTCAGGTTTTTGATTTCAATATTGGATGTCTTATTCATTCAAATAGATGGCTATATATAGCCTACAACAAGACCCTTAAACCGGCTGGTTAGGGTGACAAAAACAAAGCTTGCACCTTATGTGAACTAGGAGCTAATAACAATGCTATGTAAACTAGGAGCTAATAACAAAGCTCTAACAAAGAGCATCAGCCACGGCACACTTGTGTGAACATGGAGCCATAAACAAAGCTTGAGGATGTGCACACTATGTGAACACAATCAGCCTCAAACACCTTCATAACTTCAGTACACTTCCCATGCTTGAAAGAGTGTGAACCCATGTTAATGTCTTCATATTACCTTGATTATTTGCTCCTTTATTCAGCTCACACACGAGCTAGCTCACTAATTGTAGTAGGCACACTACTAAGCTGGTAAGAGGTGCTAGTGTGGCTGAACTAAGAACAAGAGGAGCTAAGATGACTTTATTGAACTCTTTGGTAGCTCCTTGATTCGGATCATCTCCTCCCCCTTGAAAAGGAATTGTCCTCAATTCTGAAAAGTCATCTTCATCAAGATAAAGAGCAAAATCTCCCACTTTGGGCGTGGTATGCTCTTCATAACTATCCGGTAACTTCATCTTGCAACCATGGTTGTTTCCCTTGTATGGAGCTTCTGTTTGGGACATCAATCTGGTCTTTCTCTTGACAGCTTCATCCGTTGTGTAACAAACACTGAGGTGAGTCATTATGGAGGATGACAAGTACTCTCTTGGTTTGAGGGGACTCTTTGGGAAAGGACTTGTTAAGTATTTGCTCATGATGCTTAGATTACTCCCTTGTGTTCTTAGCAAAAGGAAGTGCTCCTTCCACGTCTCTAAGGTCCTGGTTATGTCATAACCTACAGCTGGTCCTCCTCCTTGAGCTTCTCTAGTTATACACTCTGAAATAGGATGTTTTGGGACACAAAAATGGTTCTCTTTAGGAAGAAGATCGTCCTGCAAAAAAAACTCATCAAAAGTGTTAAGAGTAACAGTCTTGCACTTGGTGAGTATATCAGCCTCCGTGGAGTAATATTCCATCAAGGTCTCAATTCCAAGCGTGCTTGCATCTATGGTGGATGAGTGTGTGTATTGACAAGATGAAGCCTTAGCCATGACATTGTTTTTCCCATCTTCATCCTTTAAGAATCCATGATCTCTATTAAGTGCCAAACAAGCTGGTATCTTAATAGGAATGTCAACACCTAGTTTCTTTAGCCACTCTTCAGATTGTTTCCCTTCACAACCACTATTAACCTTAGCTGGTTCCTCTTTAGTGGTCTTGACGGCATCAAACTCCCCCTTTTCTATAGCATGTACTCCCATATTTTTACTAGCAAACATTGAGAGGTTGGGTTTTCCGACTCGATTGGTTAACATATTGCATACGTTTTGAGGTGTCATGGGTTTGAGTACAATTTTCTTTCCCTTATCACTCAATTCATACTAATTCCTCCTCCCATGGTGAACTACGTCCCTATCAAACTGCCAAGGACGGCCTAATAGTATGTGACAAGCATCCATAGGAATAACATCACACAAAACCTCATCAACGTAGGAACCCATGGTCAAGCCAACCCTCACTTGTTTAGTGACCCTTACCTTGTTCCCGTTGTTTTACCAATGAAGTGCATAAGGGTTAGGGTGATTAGTAGTAGCTAGACCTAGTTTGTCTACTATTTCAGTTGAGGCAACGTTGGTACAACTACCTCCATCAATGATTAAACTACACCATTTATCTTTAACTTGACACTTAGTATGGAATAGTTGGTCTCTTTGTTCGGTGTCATGTTGAATGGGGTTAGCATGTAGAGTACGTAGTACTAAGAGTGTGTCATAAGCCGGGGGTTCATAAGCCTCAATATTTTCCTCTTCCTCTTCCTCTTCCTCGTTCACATTGAAAACAGCCCCTATACGTTGTTCCTCTTCCCATAATTCATCCCTAACAGTGATTACTTCTCTTAAGGTCACAACTCTTTTATTTGGACAAGCGTTTTTGTAGTGACCAAACCCTTGACACTTGAAACAACGCACTTTAGAGAGACTAGTTTCAGTGGTTGTTTTGGTGGTAGATTGAGGTGGAGGTGCGAGGTTATTCTTAACAATAAGGGGTTGATTAATATTAGTAGGATTGACTCTATTACCATCATCCGTTCGAGACCAAGTATGACTCTTACTAGACTCACCCTCATGTTTTCCCTTCCCTTGTGCTTCAACTTTTAGACACAACCCACACAAGGTATCAAAATCAGAATAAGGACACAAATCAACCGTATTAGCTATACTACGATTTAACCCACGTAAGAACCTAGCCATTTTTATCTCTTCATTTTCTTCTACTTCTCCCATTAGAACCAAGTTCTCAAATTCTTCTATGTATTCACTAACACTCATTTTTCCTTGTATAAGGTTAGCAATTTTTTTGTATAAGGATAACTTGTGCGTAGTTGGGACATACCTCTTACGTAGTTTACGTTTTAAGGACTCCCAAGAAGTAATCTTACCCTTTCCATTTCTGGTGCGTTGTACCTTAAGCCCTTCATACCAAAGGGAAGCCCCTTTGCTTAGCTTTAGAATGGCGTATTTGCACCTCTCTTCGTCCTCCAAATCCTTGAAGTCAAAGAGCTTCTCCATGTTTCTTTCCCATTCCAAGTAAACTTCAGGATCAGTACCACCATTGAACTCAGGAAGTTCATTTACCTTGATCTTGTCCACCGGTTCCCTTCTTGGTTGGAAGCGAGAATTTTTGGGCTGGAAGTTCTCCAACGCCTTCTTTAGTTGTTCCAGGAAGGTAGGATCTTCAAAGTTCAACACTCCTGCCATGCTTTACGTCTAATGGATGACCAAAGCTCTGATACCACTAATGATGTGAGTTGATATGAACTTTGAACAAGAATGTGAAGAATGATTAGTATACTGAAATGGAATGTAAACAAAGTAACCAAAACAGATTGAAAAGGATAGTTTGAGGATGAATAAACCGTAACCAAGGATAGTATGCTGGGTGAAGTAGACCTATACTTCAACAAAGCGGGTGCTAAATCAAACAACGCGATTGAAGTAGCGAGATCAGAGCTTGTAACGCGACTAACTCTAGACTTTGTCTTGTAAGCAACAAGGACGTAAAAGAAAGCTTAGCTTTACTCAGGTTTTTGATTTCAATATTGGATGTCTTATTCATTCAAATAGATGGCTATATATAGCCTACAACAAGACCCTTAAACCGGCTGGTTAGGGTGACAAAAACAAAGCTAGCACCTTATGTGAACTAGGAGCTAATAACAATGCTATGTAAACTAGGAGCTAATAACAAAGCTCTAACAAAGAGCATCAGCCACGGCACACTTGTGTGAGCATGGAGCCATAAACAAAGCTTGAGGATGTGCACACTATGTGAACACAATCAGCCTCAAACACCTTCATAACTTCAGTACACTTCCCATGCTTGAAAGAGTGTGAACCCAAGTTAATGTCTTCATATTACCTTGATTATTTGCTCCTTTATTCAGCTCACACACGAGCTAGCTCACTAATTGTAGTAGGCACACTACTAAGCTGGTAAGAGGTGCTAGTGAGGCTGAACTAAGAACAAGAGGAGCTAAGGTGACTTTATTGAACTCTTTGGTAGCTCCTTGATTCGGATCAGTTCACCATTACCCTCTTAGGGTTCAATTACATTCGGGATTATTGATCTTGAATAAGGAATAGGGTTTAGGGTTGGATTAGGATGGAAAATGGTTTAGGTTTGGATTAGGCAAACCCGCTTCGCGGCTCTTCCTAATCCAATACCCTCTTAGGGTTCAGTTACTTGCGGGATTAGTGAATATGAATAAGGAAAAAGGTTTAGGGTTGGATTAGGCAGAGCCGCGAAGCGGGTTTGCCTAATCCAACCCTAAACCCTTTTCCATCCCGTCTTACGAAGTACCCTATCTTTGAATCACATCCACAACAGGGTTCAACAATACCCTTTAGGGTTCAGTTACTTGCGGGATTAGTGACCTTGAATAAGGAAAAGCGTTTAGGGTTGGATTAGGCGGAGCTGCAAAATGGGTACGCCTAATCAAACCCTAAACCCTTTTCCGTCCTTGAATAAGGAAAAGGGTTTAAGGTTGGATTAGGCGAAGCTGCGAAGTGGGTACGCCTAATCCAACCCTAAACCCTTTTCCGTCCTTGAATAAGAAAAAGGGTTTAGGGTTGGATTAGGAAGAGCCGCGAAGCGGGTTTGCCTAATCCAAACCTAAACCATTTTTCGTCCTGTCTAATGCAGTACCCCATCTTTGAATCACATCCACGAATGGGTTCACCATTACCCTCTTAGGGTTCAGTTACTTGCGGGATTAGTGACCTTGAATAAGGAATAGGATTTAGGGTTAGATTTGGCAGAGCCGCGAAGCAGGTTTGCCTAATCCAACCCTAAACCCTTTTCCGTCCCGTCTTATGCACTACCCCATCTATGAATCACATCCACGACAGGGTCACTAATACCCTCTTAGGGTTCAGTTACTTGCGGGATTAGTAACCATGAATAAGGAAAAGGGTTTAGGGTTGGATTAGGCAACGCCGCGAAGCGTGTATGCCTAATCCAACCCCTAACCCTTTTCCATCCCGTCTTATGCAGTACCCAATCTTTGAATAACATCCACGACAGGGTTCACCAATACCCTCTTAGGGTTAAGTTACTTGCAGGATTAGTGACCCTGAATAAGAAAAAGAGTTTAGGGTTGGATTAGGAGGAGCCGCGAAGCGGGTATGCGTAATCCAACCCTAAACCTTTTTCCGTCCCGTCTTATGCAGTACCCCATCTTTAAATCACATCCACAACAGGGTTCACTAATACCCTCTTACGGTTCAGTTACTTGCGGGATTAGTGACCTTGAGTAAGGAAAAGGGTTTAAGGTTGAATTAGGCGGAGCCGCGAAGTTGGTACGCCTCATCCAACCCTAAATCCTTTTCCGTCCAGGAATAAGGAAAAGGGTTTAGGGTTGGATTAGGTAGAGCCGCGAAGCGGGTTTGACTAATCCAAACCTAAACCATTTTCCGTCCCGTCTAATGCAGTACCCCATCTTTGAATCACATCCACGAAATGGTTCACCATTACCTTCTTAGGGTTCAGTTACTTGCGGGATTAGTGACCTTGAATAATGAAAAGGGTTTAGGGTTGGATTAGGCAAAGCCGCAAAGCGTGTATGCCTAATCCAACCCTTAACCGTTTTCCATCCCGTCTTATGCAGTACCCCATCTTTGAATCACATCCACGACAAGGTTCACTAATACCCTCTTAGGGTTAAGTTACTTGCGGGATTAGTGACCTTGAATAAGTAAAAGAGTTTAGGGTTGGATTAGGCGGAGCCGCGAAGCGGGTATGCGTAATCCAACCCTAAACCCTTTTCCGTCCTTGAATAAGGAAAAGGGTTTAGGGTTGGATTAGGCAGAGCCGCGAAGCGGGTATGCCTAATCAAACCCTAAACCCTTTTCCGTCCTGTCTTATGCAGTAACCCATCTTTAAATCACATCCACAATAGGGTTCACCAATACCCTCTTAGAGTTCAGTTACTTGCGGGATTAGTGACCTTGAATAAGGAAAAGGTTTAGGGTTGAATTAGGCGGAGCCGTGCAGTTGGTACGTCTTATCCAACCCTAAACCCTTTTCCGTCCTTTAATAAGGAAAAGGGTTTAGGGTTGGATTAGGAAGAGCCGCGTATCGGGTTTGCCTAATCCAAACCTAAACCATTTTTTGTCCCGTCTAATGCAGTACCCCATCTTTGAATCACATCCACGAAAGGGGTCACCATTACCCTCTTAGGGTTCAGTTACTTGCGGGATTAGTGACCTTGAATAAGGAATAGGGTTTAGGGTTTGATTAGGCAGAGCCGCAAAGCAGGTTTACCTAATCCAACCCTAAACCCTTTTCCGTCCCATCTTATGCACTACCCCATCTTTGAATCACATCCACGACAGGGTCACTAATACCCTCTTAGGGTTCAGTAACTTGCGGGATTAGTGACCCTGAATAAGGAAAAGAGTTTAGGGTTGGATTAGGAGGAGCCGCGAAGCGTGTATGCGTAATCCAACCCTAAACCCTTTTCCGTCCCGTCTTATGCAGTACCCCATCTTTAAATCACATCCACAACAGGGTTCACCAATACCCTCTTACGGTTCAGTTACTTGCGGGATTAGTGACCTTGAATAAGGAAAATGGTTTAAGGTTGAATTAGGCAGAGCCGCGAATTTGGTACGCCTCATCCAACCCTAAATCCTTTTCCGTCCAGGAATAAGGAAAAGGGTTTAGGGTTGGATTAGGTAGAGCCGCGAAGCGGGTTTGCCTAATCCAAACCTAAACCATTTTCCGTCCCGTGTAATGCAGTACCCCATCTTTGAATCACATCCACGAAAGGGTTCACCATTACCCTCTTAGGGTTCAGTTACTTGCGGGATTAGTGACCTTTAATAAGGAATAGGGTTTAGGGTTAGATTAGGCAGAGCCGCGAAGCAGGTTTGCCTAATCCAACCCTAAACCCTTTTCCGTCCCGTCTTATGCACTACCCCATCTTTGAATCACATCCACGACAGGGTCACCAATACCCTCGTAGGGTTCAGTTACTTGCGGGATTAGTGACCATGAATAAGGAAAAGGGTTTAGGGTTGGATTAGGCAACGACGCGAAGCGTGTATGCCTAATCCAACCCTTAACCCTTTTCCATCCCGTCTTATGCAGTACCCAATCTTTGAATCACATCCACGACAGGGTTCACCAATACCCTCTTAGGGTTAAGTTACTTGCGGGATTAGTGACCCTGAATAAGGAAAAGAGTTTAGGGTTGGATTAGGCGGAGCCGCGAAGCGGGTATGCGTAATCCAACCCTAAACCCTTTTCCGTCCCGTCTTATGCACTACCCCATCTTTGAATCACATCCACGACAGGGTTACTAATACCCTCTTAGGGTTCAGTTACTTGCGGGATTAGTGACCATGAATAAGGAATAGGGTTTAGGGTTGGATTAGGCAACGCCGCGAAGCGTGTATGCCTAATCCAACCCTTAACCTTTTTCCATCCCGTCTTATGCAGTACCCAATCTTTGAATCACATCCACGACAGGGTTCACCAATACCCTCTTAGGGTTAAGTTACTTGCGGGATTAGTGACCCTGAATAAGGAAAAGAGTTTAGGGTTGGATTAGGAGGAGCCGCGAAGCGGGTATGCGTAATCCAACCCTAAACCCTTTTCCGTCCCGTCTTATGCAGTACCCCATCTTTAAATCACATCCACAACAGGGTTCACCAATACCCTCTTACGGTTCAGTTACTTGCGGGATTAGTGACCTTGAATAAGGAAAAGGGTTTAAGGTTGAATTAGGCGGAGCCGCGAAGTTGGTACGCCTCATCCAACCCTAAATCCTTTTCCATCCAGGAATAAGGAAAAGGGTTTAGGGTTGGATTAGGTAGAGCCGCGAAGCGGGTTTGCCTAATCCAAACCTAAACCATTTTCCGTCCCGTGTAATGCAGTACCCCATCTTTGAATCACATCCACGAAAGGGTTCACCATTACCCTCTTAGGGTTCAGTTACTTGCGGGATTAGTGACCTTTAATAAGGAATAGGGTTTAGGGTTAGATTAGGCAGAGCCGCGAAGCAGGTTTGCCTAATCCAACCCTAAACCCTTTTCCGTCCCGTCTTATGCACTACCCCATCTTTGAATCACATCCACGACAGGGTCACCAATACCCTCGTAGGGTTCAGTTACTTGCGGGATTAGTGACCATGAATAAGGAAAAGGGTTTAGGGTTGGATTAGGCAACGCCGCGAAGCGTGTATGCCTAATCCAACCCTTAACCCTTTTCCATCCCGTCTTATGCAGTACCCAATCTTTGAATCACATCCACGACAGGGTTCACCAATACCCTCTTAGGGTTAAGTTACTTGCGGGATTAGTGACCCTGAATAAGGAAAAGAGTTTAGGGTTGGATTAGGAGGAGCCGCGAAGCGGGTATGCGTAATCCAACCCTAAACCCTTTTCCGTCCCGTCTTATGCAGTACCCCATCTTTAAATCACATCCACAACAGGGTTCACCAATACCCTCTTACGGTTCAGTTACTTGCGGGATTAGTGACCTTGAATAAGGAAAAGGGTTTAAGGTTGAATTAGGCGGAGCCGCGAAGTTGGTACGCCTCATCCAACCCTAAATCCTTTTCCATCCAGGAATAAGGAAAAGGGTTTAGGGTTGGATTAGGTAGAGCCGCAAAGCGGGTTTGCCTAATCCAAACCTAAACCATTTTCCGTCCCGTGTAATGCAGTACCCCATCTTTGAATCACATCCACGAAAGGGGTCACCATTACCCTCTTAGGGTTCAGTTACTTGCGGGATTAGTGACCTTGAATAAGGAATAGGGTTTAGGGTTTGATTAGGCAGAGCCGCAAAGCAGGTTTACCTAATCCAACCCTAAACCCTTTTCCGTCCCGTCTTATGCACTACCCCATCTTTGAATCACATCCACGACAGGGTCACTAATACCCTCTTAGGGTTCAGTTACTTGCGGGATTAGTGACCATGAATAAGGAAAAGGGTTTAGGGTTGGATTAGGCAACGCCGCGAAGCGTGTATGCCTAATCCAACCCTTAACCCTTTTCCATCCCGTCTTATGCAGTACCCAATCTTTGAATCACATCCACGACAGGGTTCACCAATACCCTCTTAGGGTTAAGTTACTTGCGGGATTAGTGACCCTGAATAAGGAAAAGAGTTTAGGGTTGGATTAGGAGGAGCCGCGAAGCGGGTATGCGTAATCCAACCCTAAACCCTTTTCCGTCCCGTCTTATGCAGTACCCCATCTTTAAATCACATCCACAACAGGGTTCACCAATACCCTCTTACGGTTCAGTTACTTGCGTGATTAGTGACCTTGAATAAGGAAAAGGGTTTAAGGTTGAATTAGGCGGAGCCGCGAAGTTGGTACGCCTCATCCAACCCTAAATCCTTTTCCATCCAGGAATAAGGAAAAGGGTTTAGGGTTGGATTAGGTAGAGCCGCGAAGCGGGTTTGCCTAATCCAAACCTAAACCATTTTCCGTCCCGTGTAATGCAGTACCCCATCTTTGAATCACATCCACGAAAGGGTTCACCATTACCCTCTTAGGGTTCAGTTACTTGTGGGATTAGTGACCTTGAATAAGGAATAGGGTTTAGGGTTAGATTAGGCAGAGCCGCGAAGCAGGTTTGCCTAATCCAACCCTAAACCCTTTTCCGTCCCGTCTTATGCACTACCCCATCTTTGAATCACATCCACGACAGGGTCACCAATACCCTCGTAGGGTTCAGTTACTTGCGGGATTAGTGACCATGAATAAGGAAAAGGGTTTAGGGTTGGATTAGGCAACGCCGCGAAGCGTGTATGCCTAATCCAACCCTTAACCCTTTTCCATCCCGTCTTATGCAGTACCCAATCTTTGAATCACATCCACGACAGGGTTCACCAATACCCTCTTAGGGTTAAGTTACTTGCGGGATTAGTGACCCTGAATAAGGAAAGGAGTTTAGGGTTGGATTAGGAGGAGCCGCGAAGCGGGTATGCGTAATCCAACCCTAAACCCTTTTCCGTCCCGTCTTATGCAGTACCCGATCTTTAAATCACATCCACAACAGGGTTCACCAATACCCTCTTACAGTTCAGTTACTTGCGGGATTAGTGACCTTGACTAAGGAAAAGGGTTTAAGGTTGAATTAGGCGGAGCCGCGAAGTTGGTACGCCTCATCCAACCCTAAATCCTTTTCCATCCAGGAATAAGGAAAAGGGTTTCGGGTTGGATTAGGTAGAGCCGCGAAGCGGGTTTGCCTAATCCAAACCTAAACCATTTTCCGTCCCGTGTAATGCAGTACCCCATCTTTGAATCACATCCACGAAAGGGTTCACCATTACCCTCTTAGGGTTCAGTTACTTGTGGGATTAGTGACCTTGAATAAGGAATAGGGTTTAGGGTTAGATTAGGCAGAGCCGCGAAGCAGGTTTGCCTAATCCAACCCTAAACCCTTTTCCGTCCCGTCTTATGCACTACCCCATCTTTGAATCACATCCACGATAGGGTCACCAATACCCTCGTAGGGTTCAGTTACTTGCGGGATTAGTGACCATGAATAAGGAAAAGGGTTTAGGGTTGGATTAGGCAACGCCGCGAAGCGTGTATGCTTAATCCAACCCTTAACCCTTTTCCATCCCGTCTTATGCAGTACCCCATCTTTGAATCACATCCACGACAGGGTTCACCAATACCCTCTTATGGTTAAGTTACTTGCGGGATTAGTGACCCTGAATAAGGAAAAGAGTATAGGGTTGGATTAGGCGGAGCCGCGAAGCGGGTATGCGTAATCCAACCCTAAACCCTTTTCCGTCCCGTCTTATGCAGTACCCCATCTTTAAATCACCTCCACAACAGGGTTCTCCAATACCCTCTTACAGTTCAGTTACTTGCAGGATTAGTGACCTTGAATAAGGAAAATGGTTTAAGGTTGAATTAGGAAGAGCCGCGAATTTGGTACGCCTCATCCAACCCTAAATCCTTTTCCGTCCATGAATAAGGAAAAGGGTTTAGGGTTGGATTAGGAAGATCCGCGAAGCGGGTTTGCCTAATCCAAACCTAAACCATTTTCTGTCCCGTCTAATGCAGTACCCCATCTTTGAATCACATCCACGAAAGGGGTCACCATTACCCTCTTAGGGTTCAGTTACTTGCGGGATTAGTGACCTTAAATAAGGAATAGGGTTTAGGGTTTGATTAGGCAGAGCCGCAAAGCAGGTTTACCTAATCCAACCCTAAACCCTTTTCCGTCCCGTCTTATGCACTACCCCATCTTTGAATCACATCCACGACAGGGTCATCATTACCCTCTTAGGGTTCAGTTACTTGCGGGATTAGTGACCTTGAATAAGGAATAGGGTTTAGGGTTAGATTAGGCAGAGCCGCGAAGCAGGTTTGCCTAATCCAACCCTAAACCCTTTTCCGTCCCGTCTTATGCACTACCCCATCTTTGAATCACACCCATGACAGGGTCACCAATACCCTCGTAGGGTTCAGTTACTTGCGGGATTAGTGACCCTGAATAAGGAAAAGAGTTTAGGGTTGGATTAGGCGGAGCCGCGAAGCGGGTATGCGTAATCCAACCCTAAACCCTTTTCCGTCCCGTCTTATGCAGTACCCCATCTTTAAATCACATCCACAACAGGGTTCACCAATACCCTCTTACGGTTCAGTTACTTGCGGGATTAGTGACCTTGAATAAGGAAAAGGGTTTAAGGTTGAATTAGGCGGAGCCGCGAAGTTGGTACGCCTCATCCAACCCTAAATCCTTTTCCGTCCAGGAATAAGGAAAAGGGTTTTGGGTTGGATTAGGTAGAGCCGCGAAGCGGGTTTGCCTAATCCAAACCTAAACCATTTTCCGTCCCGTGTAATGCAGTACCCCATCTTTGAATCACATCCACGAAAGGGTTCATCATTACCCTCTTAGGGTTCAGTTACTTGCGGGATTAGTGACCTTGAATAAGGAATAGGGTTTAGGGTTAGATTAGGCAGAGCCGCGAAGCAGGTTTGCCTAATCCAACCCTAAACCCTTTTCCGTCCCGTCTTATGCACTACCCCATCTTTGAATCACACCCATGACAGGGTCACCAATACCCTCGTAGGGTTCAGTTACTTGCGGGATTAGTGACCCTGAATAAGGAAAAGAGTTTAGGGTTGGATTAGGAGGAGCCGCGAAGCGGGTATGCGTAATCCAACCCTAAACCCTTTTCCGTCCCGTCTTATGCAGTACCCCATCTTTAAATCACATCCACAACAGGGTTCACCAATACCCTCTTACGGTTCAGTTACTTGCGGGATTAGTGACCTTGAATAAGGAAAAGGGTTTAAGGTTGAATTAGGCGGAGCCGCGAAGTTGGTACGCCTCATCCAACCCTAAATCCTTTTCCATCCAGGAATAAGGAAAAGGGTTTAGGGTTGGATTAGGTAGAGCCGCGAAGCGGGTTTGCCTAATCCAAACCTAAACCATTTTCCGTCCCGTGTAATGCAGTACCCCATCTTTGAATCACATCCACGAAAGGGTTCACCATTACCCTCTTAGGGTTCAGTTACTTGTGGGATTAGTGACCTTGAATAAGGAATAGGGTTTAGGGTTAGATTAGGCAGAGCCGCGAAGCAGGTTTGCCTAATCCAACCCTAAACCCTTTTCCGTCCCGTCTTATGCACTACCCCATCTTTGAATCACATCCACGACAGGGTCACCAATACCCTCGTAGGGTTCAGTTACTTGCGGGATTAGTGACCATGAATAAGGAAAAGGGTTTAGGGTTGGATTAGGCAACGCCGCGAAGCGTGTATGCTTAATCCAACCCTTAACCCTTTTCCATCCCGTCTTATGCAGTACCCCATCTTTGAATCACATCCACGACAGGGTTCACCAATACCCTCTTATGGTTAAGTTACTTGCGGGATTAGTGACCCTGAATAAGGAAAAGAGTATAGGGTTGGATTAGGCGAAGCCGCGAAGCGGGTATGCGTAATCCAACCCTAAACCCTTTTCCGTCCCGTCTTATGCAGTACCCCATCTTTAAATCACCTCCACAGCAGGGTTCTCCAATACCCTCTTACAGTTCAGTTACTTGCAGGATTAGTGACCTTGAATAAGGAAAATGGTTTAAGGTTGAATTAGGCAGAGCCGCGAATTTGGTACGCCTCATCCAACCCTAAATCCTTTTCCGTCCATGAATAAGGAAAAGGGTTTAGGGTTGGATTAGGAAGATCCGCGAAGCGGGTTTGCCTAATCCAAACCTAAACCATTTTCTGTCCCGTCTAATGCAGTACCCCATCTTTGAATCACATCCACGAAAGGGGTCACCATTACCCTCTTAGGGTTCAGTTACTTGCGGGATTAGTGACCTTAAATAAGGAATAGGGTTTAGGGTTTGATTAGGCAGAGCCGCAAAGCAGGTTTACCTAATCCAACCCTAAACCCTTTTCCGTCCCGTCTTATGCACTACCCCATCTTTGAATCACATCCACGACAGGGTCATCATTACCCTCTTAGGGTTCAGTTACTTGCGGGATTAGTGACCTTGAATAAGGAATAGGGTTTAGGGTTAGATTAGGCAGAGCCGCGAAGCAGGTTTGCCTAATCCAACCCTAAACCCTTTTCCGTCCCGTCTTATGCACTACCCCATCTTTGAATCACACCCATGACAGGGTCACCAATACCCTCGTAGGGTTCAGTTACTTGCGGGATTAGTGACCCTGAATAAGGAAAAGAGTTTAGGGTTGGATTAGGCGGAGCCGCGAAGCGGGTATGCGTAATCCAACCCTAAACCCTTTTCCGTCCCGTCTTATGCAGTACCCCATCTTTAAATCACATCCACAACAGGGTTCACCAATACCCTCTTACGGTTCAGTTACTTGCGGGATTAGTGACCTTGAATAAGGAAAAGGGTTTAAGGTTGAATTAGGCGGAGCCGCGAAGTTGGTACGCCTCATCCAACCCTAAATCCTTTTCCGTCCAGGAATAAGGAAAAGGGTTTTGGGTTGGATTAGGTAGAGCCGCGAAGCGGGTTTGCCTAATCCAAACCTAAACCATTTTCCGTCCCCTGTAATGCAGTACCCCATCTTTGAATCACATCCACGAAAGGGTTCATCATTACCCTCTTAGGGTTCAGTTACTTGCGGGATTAGTGACCTTGAATAAGGAATAGGGTTTAGGGTTAGATTAGGCAGAGCCGCGAAGCAGGTTTGCCTAATCCAACCCTAAACCCTTTTCCGTCCCGTCTTATGCACTACCCCATGTTTGAATCACACCCATGACAGGGTCACCAATACCCTCGTAGGGTTCAGTTACTTGCGGGATTAGTGACCCTGAATAAGGAAAAGAGTTTAGGGTTGGATTAGGCGGAGCCGTGAAGCGGGTATGCGTAATCCAACCCTAAACCCTTTTCCGTCCCGTCTTATGTAGTACCCCATCTTTAAATCACATCCACAACAGGGTTCACCAATACCCTCTTACGGTTCAGTTACTTGCGGGATTAGTGACCTTGAATAAGGAAAATGGTTTAAGGTTGAATTAGGCGGAGCCGCGAATTTGGTACGCCTCATCCAACCCTAAATCCTTTTCCGTCCATGAATAAGGAAAAGGGTTTAGGGTTGGATTAGGAAGATCCGCGAAGCGGGTTTGCCTAATCCAAACCTAAACCATTTTCCGTCCCGTCTAATGTAGTACCCCATCTTTGAATCACATCCACGAAAGGGTTCACCATTACCCTCTTAGGGTTCTGTTACTTGCGGGATTAGTGACCTTGAATAAGGAAGGAATAGGGTTTAGGGTTAGATAAGGCAGAGCCGCGAAGCAGGTTTGCCTAATCCAACCCCAAACCCTTTTCCGTCCCGTCTTATGCACTACCCCATCTTTGAATCACATTTACGACGGGATCACCAATACCCTCTTAGGGTACAGTTACTTGCGGGATTAGTGACCATGAATTAGGAAAAGGGTTTAGGGTTGGATTAGGCAAAGCCGCGAAGCGTGTATGCCTAATCCAACCCTTAACCGTTTTCCATCCCGTCTTATGCAGTACCACATCTTTGAATCACATCCACGACAGGGTTCACCAATTCCCTCTTGGGGTTAAGTTACTTGCGGGATTAGTGACCCTGGATAAGGAAAAGAGTTTAGGGTTGGATTAGGCGGAGCCACGAAGCGGCTATGCGTAATCCAACCCTAAACCCTTTTACGTCCCGTCTTATGCAGTACCCCATCTTTAAATCATATCCACAACAAGGTTCACCAATACCCTCTTACGGTTCAGTTACTTGCGGGATTAGTGACCTTGAATAAGGAAAAGGGTTTAAGGTTGATTTAGGCGGAGCCGCGAAGTTGGTACGCCTCATCCAATTCTAAATACTTTTCCGTCTAGGAATAAGAAAAAGGGTTTAGGGTTGGATTAGGTAGAGCCGCGAAGCGGGTTTGCCTAATCCAAACCTAAACCATTTTCTGTCTCGTCTAATGCAGTACCCCATCTTTGAATCACATCCACGAAAGGGTTCACCATTACCCTCTTAGGGTTCAGTTACTTGTGGGATTAGTGACCTTGAATAAGGAATAGGGTTTAGGGTTAGATTAGGCAGAGCCGCTGATCCGAATGAGGATACAACTAAAGAATTCAATGAAGTCACACTAGCTCCTAATTGTCCTAGTCCAGCCACATTAGCACCTCCTACTAGCCTAGTAGTGTGCCTCCTTCAATCAGTAAGCTAGCTCGTGTGTGGGTCGAATAAAGGAGCAAATAGTAAAGGTCATATGAAGGCATTAACTTGGGTTCACACTCATTCAAGCATGGGGAGTGCACCGGAGTTAAGAGGATGATTGTGGGCTGGTTGTGTTCACATGGGTGCCGCGTTTAAATGCTTCTTGTTAGCTTTGTTTTTAGCTCCTAAGCTTTGTTATCATCACCATTAGAACTTTGTTTGTATCACCCTTGACCAGCCTGGTTAAGGGACGTTTTGTAGGCTATAAATAGCCATCAACTTGAATGAATAAGACACACAATATTCATAACACAAAACTGAGTAAAGCATTGCTTTTCTTTTACGTCCTTGTTGCTTACAAGACAAAGTCTAGAGTTAGTCGCGTTACAAGCTCTAAACTCACTACTTCAATCGAGTGTTTGATTTAGCACCCGCTTTGTTGAAGTATAGGTCTACTTCACTAAGCATACTATCCCTTGGTTACGGTTCTATCATCCTCACAAACTATCCTTACAAGCTGTTTTGTTTCTTTTGTTTACGTTCATTTCAGAATACTATCAACCTTCACGTTTTTGTTTCAAAGTTCATATTAACTCACATCATTAGTGGTATCAGAGCTTTGGTCTTCCTTTAGACGTAAAGCATGGCAGGAGTAGTGAACTTTGAAGACCCTAGCTTCTTGGAACACCTAAAGAAGGCGTTGGAGAACTACCAGCCCAGGAATTCTCGTTTCCAAGGAAGGAGGGAACCGGTGGACAAGATCAAAGTAAACGAACTTCCTGAGTTCAATGGTGGTACTGATCCTGAAGTCTACTTGGAATGGGAGAGAAACATGGAGAAGCTCTTTGACTTCAAGGACTTGGAGGACGAGGAGAGGTGCAAATATGCAATCCTAAAGCTAAGCAAAGGGGCTTCCCTTTGGTATGAAGGGCTTAAGGTACAACGCACCAGGGATGGAAAGGGTAAGATTTCTTCTTGGGAGTCCTTAAAACGTAAGCTACGTAAGAGGTATGTTCCAACTACACATAAGTTATCCTTATACAAAAAGATTGCTAATCTCGTACAAGGAAAAATGAGTGTTAGTGAATACATTGAAGAGTTTGAGAACTTGGTACTAATGGGGGAAGTAGAAGAAAATGAAGAGATAAAAATGGCTAGGTTCTTACGTGGGTTAAATCGTAGTATTACTAATACGGTTGATTTATGTCCTTATTCTGATTTTGATACGTTATGTGGTTTATGCTTAAAAATTGAGGCTCAAGGGAAAGCTAAGTATGAGAATGAATCTAGTAGGAGTCATACTTGGTCACGAGGTGGGGGAGTAACCCCTTGTCATTAAGAGTAACCCGACTCAACCCACAAACAAGACACCCACTGAAACTAGTTTGTCCAAAGTACGCTGCTTTAAGTGTCAAGGCTTTGGTCACTACAAAAATGCGTGTCCTAATAAGAGAGTCGTTACCTTAAGAGAAGTCATGTCTTTTAGAGAGGAGATGTGGGAGGAGGAACAACGTATAGGGGCTGTGTTTAATGAGGAGGAGGAAGAAGAGGAGGAAGAAAGAGAGGACTATGAACCCCCAACGTATGATACTGTTTTGGTACTACGTACACTTCATGCCAACCCCATCCCACACAACACCGAGCAAAGGGATCAACTATTCCACACTAAGTGTCAAGTTAATAACAAATGTAGCTTGATCATTGATGGAGGTAGTTGCACAAATGTCGCCTCTACTGAAATGGTAACTAAGTTAGGCCTAACCACCACTAATCACCCTAGACCGTATGCATTACATTGGTTGGATGATGGTAACAAAGTAAGAGTCACAAAGCAAGTGAGGGTAGGTTTAACCATGGGGCCTTATGTCGATGAAGTTTTATGTGATGTCATTCCTATGGATGCGTGTCATATACTCTTGGGACGTCCTTGGCAGTTTGATAGGGATGTAGTACACCATGGGAGGAAAAATGAATATGAGTTAAGGGATAAAGGAAAGAAAAATCGTTCTAAAACCCATGACTCCCCAAGCTGTTAGAGCTATGGCAGCCAACAAAACTAAGAAGCCTAACCTTACCATATTTGCTAGTGAGAGTGAAGTAGAACAGGCTTTACAAGGGGGGGAACGTGTCTTTGTCATGGTGGCTAGAGAGGAACCCTTAGTAGTTGAGAATGGGCTTGGAGGAAAGCCATTTGAGGAGTTGTTACACGAATTTGAGGATGTCTTCCCTGAGGAATTACCGGTTGGTTTACCACCTATTAGAGGTATAGAACATCAAATCGACCTCATTCCAGGAGCAGCCTTACCCAATAAGGCAGCCTATAGGTGTAATCCAGTGGAGACTAAGGAATTGCAAAGACAAATTGATGAGTTAATGAGTCGAGGTTATGTACGTGAAAGCCTTAGTCCTTGTGCTGTTCCGGTCCTCTTAGTACCTAAGAAAGATGGGACTTGGAGAATGTGTGTGGATAGTAGGGCCGTTAACAACATTACCATCAAATATAGATTTCCTATTCCAAGGTTGGATGATATGTTGGACGAGCTTCATGGGGCTGTGATCTTCTCCAAAATTGACCTAAGAAGTGGGTACCATCAAATCAGAATGAGAGAAGGAGATGAGTGGAAGACAGCTTTCAAGACCAAACATGGACTCTATGAATGGACGGTCATGCCATTTGGTCTCACCAACGCTCCAAGCACATTCATGAGGCTAATGAACGAAATACTCAAGGCCTATTTAGGTCGATTCATTGTGGTTTACTTGGATGATATTCTTGTTTATAGCAGGTCTTTGGAGGAGCATATGGAGCACTTAAGGCTACTATTTACAACACTTCGCAAGCAACAACTCTTTGGCAAGAAGGAGAAGTGTGCTTTCTTTGTGGAAAGTGTAGTGTTCCTTGGCTACGTAGTGTCCAAAGATGGAGTGTCCGTTGATCAAACCAAAGTGGAATCCATCCGTACTTGGCCAATTCCTTCCACCATTACAGAAGTAAGATCATTCCATGGTTTGGCTTCCTTTTACCGAAGGTTCATCAAGGACTTTAGTACTATCACAAGTCCTATCACCGAATGTTTGAAGAAAGGTGCGTTTGTTTGGTCCAAAGCCGCCCAAGAAGCTTTTGAAGTCATCAAGGAGAAGTTGTGTTCCGCTCCTATCCTAGCTCTTCCTGATTTCTCTCAACCATTTGAGGTTGAATGTGACGCTAGTGGAGTAGGAATTGGTGCTGTTCTCGTGCAAAATAGGCGCCCCATTGCCTACTTTTCAGAAAAACTGAATGGAGCAAGGCTAAACTATTGCACCTACGACAAGGAATTCTATGCCATAGTAAGAGCTCTTGATCATTGGAGTCCTTATCTTCGTACTAACCACTTTATTCTCCATTCAGATCATGAGTCCCTAAAGTACATCAATGGCCAACAAAAGCTAAGTCCAAGGCATGCCAAGTGGGTGGAATTCTTGCAATCCTTTCACTTCTCTTCAAAGTACAAAGATGGTAAAAGTAACGTGGTGGCTGATGCACTATCCCGCCGCTACACTCTATTATCTACTTTGGATGTTAGATTGCTCGGATTTGAAACTCTCAAGGATTACTACAACAATGATGCTGATTTTGGTGAAACTTTCACCAAGTGCAAGGAGGGAGCCTTTGACGAGTTTGTTTTGCAGGAAGGATTTCTTTTCAAAGGAAATCGACTTTGTGTACCCAAGCATCCCATTAGAGAATTGCTGGTTAGGGAAGCTCATGGGGGAGGATTAGCAGGTCATTTTGGCATCACAAGAACCTTGGAGGTCTTAAAGGAACACTTCTTTTGGCCAAAGATACAAGGGAGTGTCCAACATGTAGTAAGCAAGTGTGTGACTTGCCAATTTGCCAAAAGTTCTTTCAAACCAGGAGTCTACATGCCCTTACCCACTCCTAATAGACCGTGGGAAGATGTGTCCATGGATTTCATTGTGGCCTTGCCAAGAACAGCTAGGGGGAAGGATGCTATCATGGTGGTGGTAGACCGGTTTTCAAAAATGGCTCACTTCATTGCTTGTCACAAAACAGATGATGCTAGCAATGTAGCTGACTTGTACTTCAAAGAGGTGATACGTCTCCATGGAGTACCTAAGTCCATTGTTTCGGATCGTGATTCAAAGTTCCTTAGTTATTTTTGGAACACATTATGGAGGAAGGTGGGAACCAAGCTCTTATTTAGCACTTCTCATCATCCACAAACAGATGGACAAACCGAAGTTACCAATCGCACTTTGGGCACGTTGTTGAGGGGCCTTGTGAGCAAGACTCAAAAGGATTGGGATGTCAAGCTTGCCCACGCTGAATTTGCTTACAATCGTTCTCCTACTTATGCTACCTCTCACTCTCCTTTTGAGGCCGTGTATGGAATCAATCCTTACATGCCCTTGGACCTGATTCCTCTACCTAAGGATGAGTTAGTCCACAAAGATGCGGAGTCAAAACTTAAGGCTATGATAAAACTCCACGAGCAAATTCGAGAAAGGATCAAGGAGGTAAATGAAGCATAAAAAAGAAGGTCCAACAAAAACAGGAAACCAAGACTTTTTCAAGAAGGTGACTTAGTTTGGGTTCACTTGAGAAAAGAGAGGTTTCCAAGCAAAAGGAAGAATAAGCTGATGCCACGGGCAGAAGGTCCATACAAGATCATATCAAAGGTGAACGACAATGCTTACAAAGTGGAATTGCCGGATGAGTATGGAGTTCATGCCACGTTCAATGTGGGAGATCTTTCTCCTTATCTTGATGATGATGGCATTTCAGAATTGAGGACAATTCCTTTTCAAGGGGGAGGAGATGATCCGAATGAGGATACAACTAAAGAACTCAATGAAGTCACACTAGCTCCTAATGGTCCTAGTCCAGCCACATTAGCACCTCCTACTAGCCTAGTAGTGTGCCTCCTTCAATCAGTAAGCTAGCTCGTGTGTGGGTCGAATAAAGGAGCAAATAGTCAAGGTCATATGAAGGCATTAACTTGGGTTCACACTCATTCAATCACGGGGAGTGCACCGGAGTTAAGAGGATGATTGTGGGCTGATTGTGTTCACATGGGTGCCGCGTCTAAATGCTTCTTGTTAGCTTTGTTTTTTTTGTTATCATCACCATTAGAACTTTGTTTGTATCACCCTTGACCAGCCTGGTTAAGGGACGTTTTGTAGGCTATAAATAGCCATCAACTTGAATGAATAAGACACACAATATTCATAACACAAAACTGAGTAAAGCATTGCTTTTCTTTTACGTCCTTGTTGCTTACAAGACAAAGTCTAGAGTTAGTCGCGTTACAAGCTCTAAACTCGCTACTTCAATCGAGTGTTTGATTTAGCACCCGCTTTGTTGAAGTATAGGTCTACTTCACTAAGCATACTATCCCTTGGTTACGGTTCTATCATCCTCACAAACTATCCTTACAAGCTGTTTTGTTGCTTTAGTTTACGTTCATTTCAGAATACTATCAACCTTCACGTTTTTGTTTCAAAGTTCATATTAACTCACATCAGCCGCGAAGCAGGTTTGCCTAATCCAACCCTAAACCCTTTTCCGTCCCGTCTTATGCACTATCCCATCTTTGAATCACATCCACGACAGGGTCACCAATACCCTTGTAGGGTTCAGTTACTTGCGGGATTAGTGACCATGAATAAGGAAAAGGGTTTAGGGTTGGATTAGGCAACGCCGCGAAGCGTGTATGCGTAATCCAACCCTTAACCCTTTTCCATCCCGTCTTATGCAGTACCCCATCTTTGAATCACATCCACGACAGGGTTCACCAATACCCTCTTATGGTTAAGTTACTTGCGGGATTAGTGACCCTGAATAAGGAAAAGAGTTTAGGGTTGGATTAGGCGGAGCCGCGAAGCGGGTATGCGTAATCCAACCCTAAACCCTTTTCCGTCCCGTCTTATGCAGTACCCCATCTTTAAATCACCTCCACAACAGGGTTCTCCAATACCCTCTTACGGTTCAGTTACTTGAGGGATTAGTGACCTTGAATAAGGAAAATGGTTTAAGGTTGAATTAGGCGGAGCCGCGAATTTGGTACGCCTCATCCAACCCTAAATCCCTTTCTGTCCATGAATAAGGAAAAGGGTTTAGGGTTGGATTAGGTAGATCCGCGAAGCGGGTTTGCCTAATCCAAACCTAAACCATTTTCCGTCCCGTCTAATCCAGTACCCCTTCTTTGAATCACATCCACGAAAGGGTTCACCATTACCCTCTTAGGGTTCAGTTACTTGCAGGATTATTGACCTTGAATAAGGAATAGGGTTTAGGGTTAGATTAGGCAGAGCCGCGAAGCAGGTTTGCCTAATCCAACCCTAAACCCTTTTCCGTCCCGTCTTATGCACTACCCCATCTTTGAATCACATCCACGACAGGGTCACCAATACCCTCGTAGGGTTCAGTTACTTGCGGGATTAGTGACCATGAATAAGGAAAAGGGTTTAGGGTTGGATTAGGCAACGCCGCGAAGCGTGTATGCGTAATCCAACCCTTAACCCTTTTCCATCCCGTCTTATGCAGTACCCCATCTTTAAATCACATCCACGACAGGGTTCACCAATACCCTTTTATGGTTAAGTTACTTGCGGGATTAGTGACCCTGAATAAGGAAAAGAGTTTAGGGTTGGATTAGGCGGAGCCGCGAAGCGGGTATGCGTAATCCAACCCTAAACCCTTTTCCGTCCCGTCTTATGCAGTACCCCATCTTTAAATCACCTCCACAACAGGGTTCTCCAATACCCTCTAACGGTTCAGTTACTTGCGGGATTAGTGACCTTGAATAAGGAAAATGGTTTAAGGTTGAATTAGGCAGAGCCGCGAATTTGGTACGCCTCATCCAACCCTAAATCCTTTTCCGTCCATGAATAAGGAAAAGGGTTTAGGGTTGGATAAAGAAGATCCGCGAAGCGGGTTTGCCTAATCCAAACCTAAACCATTTTCTGTCCCGTCTAATGCAGTACCCCATCTTTGAATCATATCCACGAAAGGGGTCACCAATACCCTCTTAGGGTTCAGTTACTTGCGGGATTAGTGACCTTGAATAAGGAATAGGGTTTAGGGTTTGATTAGGCAGAGCCGCAAAGCAGGTTTACCTAATCCAACCCTAAACCCTTTTCCGTCCCGTCTTATGCACTACCCCATCTTTGAATCACATCCACGACAGGGTCACTAATACCCTCTTAGGGTTCAGTTACTTGCGGGATTAGTGACCATGAATAAAGAAAAGGGTTTAGGGTTGGATTAGGCAACGCCGCGAAGCGTGTATGCCTAATCCAACCCTCAACCCTTTTCCATCCCGTCTTATGCAGTACCCAATCTTTGAATCACATCCACGACAGGGTTCACCAATACCCTCTTAGGGTTAAGTTACTTGCGGGATTAGTGACCCTGAATAAGGAAAAGAGTTTAGGGTTGGATTAGGAGGAGCCGCGAAGCGGGTATGCGTAATCCAACCCTAAACCCTTTTCCGTCCCGTCTTATGCAGTACCCCATCTTTAAATCACATCCACAACAGGGTTCACCAATACCCTCTTACGGTTCAGTTACTTGCGGGATTAGTGACCTTGAATAAGGAAAATGGTTTAAGGTTGAATTAGGGGGAGCCGCGAATTTGGTACGCCTCATCCAACCCTAAATCCTTTTCCGTCCATGAATAAGGAAAAGGGTTTAGGGTTGGATTATGAAGAGCCGCGAAGCGGGTTTGCCTAATCCAAACCTAAACCATTTTCCGTCCCGTGTAATGCAGTACCCCATCTTTGAATCACATCCACGAAAGGGTTCATCATTACCCTCTTAGGGTTCAGTTACTTGCGGGATTAGTGACCTTGAATAAGGAATAGGGTTTAGGGTTAGATTAGGCAGAGCCGCGAAGCAGGTTTGCCTAATCCAACCCTAAACCCTTTTCCGTCCCGTCTTATGCACTACCCCATCTTTGAATCACACCCATGACAGGGTCACCAATACCCTCGTAGGGTTCAGTTACTTGCGGGATTAGTGACCCTGAATAAGGAAAAGAGTTTAGGGTTGGATTAGGCGGAGCTGCGAAGCGGGTATGCGTAATCCAACCCTAAACCCTTTTCCGTCCCGTCTTATGTACTACCCCATCTTTAAATCACATCCACAACAGGGTTCACCAATTCCCTCTTACGGTTCAGTTACTTGCGGGATTAGTGACCTTGAATAAGGAAAATGGTTTAAGGTTGAATTAGGCGGAGCCGCGAATTTGGTACGCCTCATCCAACCCTAAATCCTGTTCCGTCCATGAATAAGGAAAAGGGTTTAGGGTTGGATTATGAAGATCCGCGAAGCGGGTTTGCCTAATCCAAACCTAAACCATTTTCCGTCCCGTCTAATGTAGTACCCCATCTTTGAATCACATCCACGAAAGGGTTCACCATTACCCTCTTAGGGTTCTGTTACTTGCGGGATTAGTGACCTTGAATAAGGAAGGAATAGGGTTTAGGGTTAGATAATGCAGAGCCGCGAAGCAGGTTTGCCTAATCCAACCCCAAACCCTTTTCCGTCCCGTCTTATGCACTACCCCATCTTTGAATCACATTTACGACGGGGTCACCAATACCCTCTTAGGGTACAGTTACTTGCGGGATTAGTGACCATGAATTAGGAAAAGGGTTTAGGGTTGGATTAGGCAAAGCCTTGAAGCGTGTATGCCTAATCCAACCCTTAACCGTTTTCCATCCCGTCTTATGCAGTACCACATCTTTGAATCACATCCACGACAGGGTTCACCAATTCTCTCTTGGGGTTAAGTTACTTGCGGGATTAGTGACCCTGGATAAGGAAAAGAGTTTAGGGTTGGATTAGGCGGAGCCACGAAGCGGCTATGCGTAATCCAACCCTAAACCCTTTTCCGTCCCGTCTTATGCAGTACCCCATCTTTAAATCATATCCATAACAAGTTTCACCAATACCCTCTTACGGTTCAGTTACTTGCGGGATTAGTGACCTTGAATAAGGAAAAGGGTTTAAGGTTGATTTAGGCGGAGCCGCGAAGTTGGTACGCCTCATCCAACCCTAAATCCTTTTCCGTCTAGGAATAAGAAAAAGGGTTTAGGGTTGGATTAGGTAGAGCCGCGAAGCGGGTTTGCCTAATCCAAACCTAAACCATTTTCCGTCTCGTCTAATGCAGTACCCCATCTTTGAATCACATCCACGAAAGGGTTCACCATTACCCTCTTAGGGTTCAGTTACTTGTGGGATTAGTGACCTTGAATAAGGAATAGGGTTTAGGGTTAGATTAGGCAGAGCCGCTGATCCGAATGAGGATACAACTAAAGAATTCAATGAAGTCACACTAGCTCCTAATTGTCCTAGTCCAGCCACATTAGCACCTCCTACTAGCCTAGTAGTGTGCCTCCTTCAATCAGTAAGCTAGCTCGTGTGTGGGTCGAATAAAGGAGCAAATAGTCAAGGTCATATGAAGGCATTAACTTGAGTTCACACTCATTCAAGCACGGGGAGTGCACCGGAGTTAAGAGGATGATTGTGGGCTGGTTGTGTTCACATGGGTGCCGCGTCTAAATGCTTCTTGTTAGCTTTGTTTTTAGCTCCTAAGCTTTGTTATCATCACCATTAGAACTTTGTTTGTATCACCCTTGACCAGCCTGGTTAAGGGACGTTTTGTAGGCTATAAATAGCCATCAACTTGAATGAATAAGACACACAATATTCATAACACAAAACTGAGTAAAGCATTGCTTTTCTTTTACGTCCTTGTTGCTTACAAGACAAAGTCTAGAGTTAGTCGCGTTACAAGCTCTAAACTCACTACTTCAATCGAGTGTTTGATTTAGCACCCGCTTTGTTGAAGTATAGGTCTACTTCACTAAGCATACTATCCCTTGGTTACGGTTCTATCATCCTCACAAACTATCCTTACAAGCTGTTTTGTTTCTTTTGTTTACGTTCATTTCAGAATACTATCAACCTTCACGTTTTTGTTTCAAAGTTCATATTAACTCACATCATTAGTGGTATCAGAGCTTTGGTCTTCCTTTAGACGTAAAGCATGGCAGGAGTAGTGAACTTTGAAGACCCTAGCTTCTTGGAACACCTAAAGAAGGCGTTGGAGAACTACCAGCCCAGGAATTCTCGTTTCCAAGGAAGGAGGGAACCGGTGGACAAGATCAAAGTAAACGAACTTCCTGAGTTCAATGGTGGTACTGATCCTGAAGTCTACTTGGAATGGGAGAGAAACATGGAGAAGCTCTTTGACTTCATGGACTTGGAGGACGAGGAGAGGTGCAAATATGCAATCCTAAAGCTAAGCAAAGGGGCTTCCCTTTGGTATGAAGGGCTTAAGGTACAACGCACCAGGGATGGAAAGGGTAAGATTTCTTCTTGGGAGTCCTTAAAACGTAAGCTACGTAAGAGGTATGTTCCAACTAGATATAAGTTATCCTTATACAAAAAGATTGCTAATCTCGTACAAGGAAAAATGAGTGTTAGTGAATACATTGAAGAGTTTGAGAACTTGGTACTAATGGGGGAAGTAGAAGAAAATGAAGAGATAAAAATGGCTAGGTTCTTACGTGGGTTAAATCGTAGTATTACTAATACGGTTGATTTATGTCCTTATTCTGATTTTGATACGTTATGTGGTTTATGCTTAAAAATTGAGGCTCAAGGGAAAGCTAAGTATGAGAATGAATCTAGTAGGAGTCATACTTGGTCACGAGGTGAGGGGAGTAACAAGACCAATTCCGTTAACACTAATCAACCCCTTGTCATTAAGAGTAACCCGACTCAACCCACAAACAAGACACCCACTGAAACTAGTTTGTCCAAAGTACGTTGCTTTAAGTGTCAAGGCTTTGGTCACTACAAAAATGCGTGTCCTAATAAGAGAGTCGTTACCTTAAGAGAAGTCATGTCTTTTAGAGAGGAGATGTGGGAGGAGGAACAACGTATAGGGGCTGTGTTTAATGAGGAGGAGGAAGAAGAGGAGGAAGAAAGAGAGGACTATGAACCCCCAACGTATGATACTGTTTTGGTACTACGTACACTTCATGCCAACCCCATCCCACACAACACCGAGCAAAGGGATCAACTATTCCACACTAAGTGTCAAGTTAATAACAAATGTAGCTTGATCATTGATGGAGGTAGTTGCACAAATGTCGCCTCTACTGAAATGGTAACTAAGTTAGGCCTAACCACCACTAATCACCCTAGACCGTATGCATTACATTGGTTGGATGATGGTAACAAAGTAAGAGTCACAAAGCAAGTGAGGGTAGGTTTAACCATGGGGCCTTATGTCGATGAAGTTTTATGTGATGTCATTCCTATGGATGCGTGTCATATACTCTTGGGACGTCCTTGGCAGTTTGATAGGGATGTAGTACACCATGGGAGGAAAAATGAATATGAGTTAAGGGATAAAGGAAAGAAAAATCGTTCTAAAACCCATGACTCCCCAAGCTGTTAGAGCTATGGCAGCCAACAAAACTAAGAAGCCTAACCTTACCATATTTGCTAGTGAGAGTGAAGTAGAACAGGCTTTACAAGGGGGGGAACGTGTCTTTGTCATGGTGGCTAGAGAGGAACCCTTAGTAGTTGAGAATGGGCTTGGAGGAAAGCCATTTGAGGAGTTGTTACACGAATTTGAGGATGTCTTCCCTGAGGAATTACCGGTTGGTTTACCACCTATTAGAGGTATAGAACATCAAATCGACCTCATTCCAGGAGCAGCCTTACCCAATAAGGCAGCCTATAGGTGTAATCCAGTGGAGACTAAGGAATTGCAAAGACAAATTGATGAGTTAATGAGTCGAGGTTATGTACGTGAAAGCCTTAGTCCTTGTGCTGTTCCGGTCCTCTTAGTACCTAAGAAAGATGGGACTTGGAGAATGTGTGTGGATAGTAGGGCCGTTAACAACATTACCATCAAATATAGATTTCCTATTCCAAGGTTGGATGATATGTTGGACGAGCTTCATGGGGCTGTGATCTTCTCCAAAATTGACCTAAGAAGTGGGTACCATCAAATCAGAATGAGAGAAGGAGATGAGTGGAAGACAGCTTTCAAGACCAAACATGGACTCTATGAATGGACGGTCATGCCATTTGGTCTCACCAACGCTCCAAGCACATTCATGAGGCTAATGAACGAAATACTCAAGGCCTATTTAGGTCGATTCATTGTGGTTTACTTGGATGATATTCTTGTTTATAGCAGGTCTTTGGAGGAGCATATGGAGCACTTAAGGCTACTATTTACAACACTTCGCAAGCAACAACTCTTTGGCAAGAAGGAGAAGTGTGCTTTCTTTGTGGAAAGTGTAGTGTTCCTTGGCTACGTAGTGTCCAAAGATGGAGTGTCCGTTGATCAAACCAAAGTGGAATCCATCCGTACTTGGCCAATTCCTTCCACCATTACAGAAGTAAGATCATTCCATGGTTTGGCTTCCTTTTACCGAAGGTTCATCAAGGACTTTAGTACTATCACAAGTCCTATCACCGAATGTTTGAAGAAAGGTGCGTTTGTTTGGTCCAAAGCTGCCCAAGAAGCTTTTGAAGTCATCAAGGAGAAGTTGTGTTCCGCTCCTATCCTTGCTCTTCCTGATTTCTCTCAACCATTTGAGGTTGAATGTGACGCTAGTGGAGTAGGAATTAGTGCTGTTCTCGTGCAAAATAGGCGCCCCATTGCCTACTTTTCAGAAAAACTCAATGGAGCAAGGCTAAACTATTGCACCTACGACAAGGAATTCTATGCCATAGTAAGAGCTCTTGATCATTTGAGTCCTTATCTTCGTACTAACCACTTTATTCTCCATTCAGATCATGAGTCCCTAAAGTACATCAATGGCCAACAAAAGCTAAGTCCAAGGCATGCCAAGTGGGTGGAATTCTTGCAATCCTTTCACTTCTCTTCAAAGTACAAAGATGGTAAAAGTAACGTGGTGGCTGATGCACTATCCCGCCGCTACACTCTATTATCTACTTTGGATGTTAGATTGCTCGGATTTGAAACTCTCAAGGATTACTACAACAATGATGCTGATTTTGGTGAAACTTTCACCAAGTGCAAGGAGGGAGCCTTTGACGAGTTTGTTTTGCAGGAAGGATTTCTTTTCAAAGGAAATCGACTTTGTGTACCCAAGCATCCCATTAGAGAATTGCTGGTTAGGGAAGCTCATGGGGGAGGATTAGCAGGTCATTTTGGCATCACAAGAACCTTGGAGGTCTTAAAGGAACACTTCTTTTGGCCAAAGATACAAGGGAGTGTCCAACATGTAGTAAGCAAGTGTGTGACTTGCCAATTTGCCAAAAGTTCTTTCAAACCAGGAGTCTACATGCCCTTACCCACTCCTAATAGACCATGGGAAGATGTGTCCATGGATTTCATTGTGGCCTTGCCAAGAACAGCTAGGGGGAAGGATGCTATCATGGTGGTGGTAGACCGGTTTTCAAAAATGGCTCACTTCATTGCTTGTCACAAAACAGATGATGCTAGCAATGTAGCTGACTTGTACTTCAAAGAGGTGATACGTCTCCATGGAGTACCTAAGTCCATTGTTTCGGATCGTGATTCAAAGTTCCTTAGTTATTTTTGGAACACATTATGGAGGAAGGTGGGAACCAAGCACTTATTTAGCACTTCTCATCATCCACAAACAGATGGACAAACCGAAGTTACCAATCGCACTTTGGGCACGTTGTTGAGGGGCCTTGTGAGCAAGACTCAAAAGGATTGGGATGTCAAGCTTGCCCACGCTGAATTTGCTTACAATCGTTCTCCTACTTATGCTACCTCTCACTCTCCTTTTGAGGCCGTGTATGGAATCAATCCTTACATGCCCTTGGACCTGATTCCTCTACCTAAGGATGAGTTAGTCCACAAAGATGAGGAGTCAAAACTTAAGGCTATGACTCCACGAGCAAATTCGAGAAAGGATCAAGGAGGTAAATGAAGCATAAAAAAGAAGGTCCAACAAAAACAGGAAACCAAGACTTTTTCAAGAAGGTGACTTAGTTTGGGTTCACTTGAGAAAAGAGAGGTTTCCAAGCAAAAGGAAGAATAAGCTGATGCCACGGGCAGAAGGTCCATACAAGATCATATCAAAGGTGAACGACAATGCTTACAAAGTGGAATTGCCGGATGAGTATGGAGTTCATGCCACGTTCAATGTGGGAGATCTTTCTCCTTATCTTGATGATGATGGCATTTCAGAATTGAGGACAATTCCTTTTCAAGGGGGAGGAGATGATCCGAATGAGGATACAACTAAAGAACTCAATGAAGTCACACTAGCTCCTAATGGTCCTAGTCCAGCCACATAAGCACCTCCTACTAGCCTAGTAGTGTGCCTCCTTCAATCAGTAAGCTAGCTCGTGTGTGGGTCGAATAAAGGAGCAAATAGTCAAGGTCATATGAAGGCATTAACTTGGGTTCACACTCATTCAAGCATGGGGAGTGCACCGGAGTTAAGAGGATGATTGTGGGCTGATTGTGTTCACATGGGTGCCGCGTCTAAATGCTTCTTGTTAGCTTTGTTTTTTTTGTTATCATCACCATTAGAACTTTGTTTGTATCACCCTTGACCAGCCTGGTTAAGGGACGTTTTGTAGGCTATAAATAGCCATCAACTTGAATGAATAAGACACACAATATTCATAACACAAAACTGAGTAAAGCATTGCTTTTCTTTTACGTCCTTGTTGCTTACAAGACAAAGTCTAGAGTTAGTCGCGTTACAAGCTCTAAACTCGCTACTTCAATCGAGTGTTTGATTTAGCACCCGCTTTGTTGAAGTATAGGTCTACTTCACTAAGCATACTATCCCTTGGTTACGGTTCTATCATCCTCACAAACTATCCTTACAAGCTGTTTTGTTGCTTTTGTTTACGTTCATTTCAGAATACTATCAACCTTCACGTTTTTGTTTCAAAGTTTATATTAACTCACATCAGCCGCGAAGCAGGTTTGCCTAATCCAACCCTAAACCCTTTTCCGTCCAGTCTTATGCACTATCCCATCTTTGAATCACATCTACGACAGGGTCACCAATACCCTCGTAGGGTTCAGTTACTTGCGGGATTAGTGACCATGAATAAGGAAAAGGGTTTAGGGTTGGATTAGGCAACGCCGCGAAGCGTGTATGCGTAATCCAACCCTTAACCCTTTTCCATCCCGTCTTATGCAGTACCCCATCTTTGAATCACATCCACGACAGGGTTCACCAATACCCTCTTATGGTTAAGTTACTTGCGGGATTAGTGACCCTGAATAAGGAAAAGAGTTTAGGGTTGGATTAGGCGGAGCCGCGAAGCGGGTATGCGTAATCCAACCCTAAACCCTTTACCGTCCTGTCTTATGCAGTACCCCATCTTTAAATCACCTCCACAACAGGGTTCTCCAATACCCTCTTACGGTTCAGTTACTTGAGGGATTAGTGACCTTGAATAAGGAAAATGGTTTAAGGTTAAATTAGGCGGAGCCGCAAATTTGGTACGCCTCATCCAACCCTAAATCCTTTTCTGTCCATGAATAAGGAAAAGGGTTTAGGGTTGGATTAGGTAGATCCGCGAAGCGGGTTTGCCTAATCCAAACCTAAACCATTTTCCGTCCCGTCTAATCCAGTACCCCTTCTTTGAATCACATCCACGAAAGGGTTCACCATTACCCTCTTAGGGTTCAGTTACTTGCGGGATTATTGACCTTGAATAAGGAATAGGGTTTAGGGTTAGATTAGGCAGAGCCGCGAAGAAGGTTTGCCTAATCCAACCCTAAACCCTTTTCCGTCCCGTCTTATGCACTACCCCATCTTTGAATAACATCCACGACAGGGTCACCAATACCCTCTTAGGGTACAGTTACTTGCGGGATTAGTGACCATGAATAAGGAAAAGGGTTTAGGGTTGGATTAGGCAAAGCCGCGAAGCGTGTATGCCTAATCCAACCCTTAACCGTTTTCCATCCCGTCTTATGCAGTACCCCATCTTTAAATCACATCCACGACAGGGTTCACCAATACCCTCTTAGGGTTAAGTTACTTGCGGGATTAGTGACCCTGAATAAGGAAAAGAGTTTAGGGTTGGATTAGGCGGAGCCACGAAGCGGGTATGCGTAATCCAACCCTAAACCCTTTTCCGTCCCGTCTTATGCAGTACCCCATCTTTAAATCACAACCACAACAGGGTTCACCAATACCCTCTTACGGTTCAGTTACTTGCGGGATTAGTGACCTTGAATAAGGAAAAGAGTTTAAGGTTGAATTAGGCGGAGCCGCGAAGTTGGTACGCCTAATCCAACCCTAAATCCTTTTCCGTCCATGAATAAGGAAAAGGGTTTAGGGTTGGATTAGGAAGAGCCGCGAGTCGGGTTTGCCTAATCCAAACGTAAACCATTTTCCGTCTCGTCTAATGCAGTTCCCCATCATTGAATCACATCCACGAAAGGGTTCACCATTACCCTCTTAGGGTTCAGTTGCTTGCGGGATTAGTGACCTTTAATAAGGAATAAGGTTTAGGGTTAGATTAGGCAGAGCCGCGAAGCAGGTTTGCCTAATCCAACCCTAAACCCTTTTCCATCCCGTCTTATGCAGTACCCCATCTTTGAATCACATCTACGACAGGGTTCACCAATACCCTCTTAGGGTTAAGTTACTTGCGTGATTAGTGACCTTGAATAAGGAAAAGAGTTTAGGGTTGGATTAGGCGGAGCCGCGAAGCGGGTATGCGTAATCCAACCCTAAACCCTTTTCTGTCCTTGAATAAGGAAAAGGGTTTAGGGTTGGATTAGGCAGAGCCGCGAAGCGGGTATGCCTAATCCAACCCTAAACCCTTTTCCGTCCTGTCTTATGCAGTAAGCCATCTTTAAATCACATCCACAACAGGGTTCACCAATACCCTCTTAGGGTTCAGTTACTTGCGGGATTAGTGACTTTCAATAATGAAAAGGGTTTAGGGTTGGATTAGGCAGAGCCGCGAAGCGGGTTTGCCTAATCCAACCCTAAACCCTTTTCCGTCCCGTCTTATGCACTACCCCATTTTTTAATCACATCCACGACAAGGTTCACCAATACCCACTTAGGGTTCAGTTACTTGCGGCATTAGTGACTATGAATAAGGAAAAAGGTTTAGGGTTGGATTAGGCAGAGCCGCGAGTCGGGTTTGCCTAATCCAAACGTAAACCATTTTCCGTCTCGTCTAATGCAGTTCCCCATTATTGAATCACATCTACGACAGAGTTCACCAATACCCTCTTAGGGTTAAGTTACTTGCGGGATTAGTGACCTTGAATAAGGAAAAGAGTTTAGGGTTGGATTAGGCGGAGCCGCGATGCGGGTATGCGTAATCCAACCCTAAACCCTTTTCTGTCCTTGAATAAGGAAAAGGGTTTAGGGTTGGATTAGGCAGAGCCGCGAAGCGGGTATGCCTAATCCAACCCTAAACCCTTTTCCGTCCTGTCTTATGCAGTAAGCCATCTTTAAATCACATCCACAACAGGGTTCACCAATACCCTCTTAGGGTTCAGTTACTTGCGGGATTAGTGACCTTGAATAAGGAAAAGGTTTAGGGTTGAATTAGGCGGAGCCGCGCAGTTAGTACGCCTAATCCAACCCTAAACCCTTTTCCGTCCTTGAATAAGTAAAAGGGTTTAGGGTTGTATTTGGAAGAGCCGCGAAGCGTGTTTGCCTAATCCAAACCTAAACCATTTTCTGTCCCGTCTAATGCAGTACCCCATCTTTGAATCACATCCACGAAAGGGGTCACCATTACCCTCTTAGGGTTCAGTTACTTGCGGGATTAGTGACCTTGAATAAGGAATAGGGTTTAGGGTTGAATTAGGCGGAGCTGCGCAGTTGGTACGCCTAATCCAACCCTAAACCCTTTTTCGTTCTTGAATAAGGAAAAGGGCTTAGGGTTGGATTAGGAAGAGCCGCGAAGCGTGTTTGCCTAATCCAAACCTAAACCATTTTCTGTCTCGTCTAATGCAGTACCCCATCTTTGAATCAAATCCACGAAAGGCGTCACCATTACCCTCTTAAGGTTCAGTTACTTGCGGAATTAGTGACCTTGATAAAAGGAAAGCGTTTAGCGTTGGATTAGGCAGAGCTGCGAAGTGGGTACGCCTAATCTAACCCTAAACCCTTTTCCATCTCGTCTAATGCAGTACCCCATCTTTGAATCACATCCACGAAAGGGTTCACCATTACACTCTTAGGGTTCAATTACATTCGGGATTATTGATCTTGAATAAGAAATAGGGTTTAGGGTTGGATTAGGACGGAAAATGGTTTAGGTTTGGATTAGGCAAACCCGCTTCGCGGCTCTTCCTAATCCAATACCCTCTTAGGGTTCAGTTACTTGCGGGATTAGTGACTTTCAATAATGAAAAGGGTTTAGGGTTGGATTAGGCAGAGCCGCGAAGCGGGTTTGCCTAATCCAACCCTAAACCCTTTTCCGTCCCGTCTTATGCACTACCCCATTTTTTAATCACATCCACGACAAGGTTCACCAATACCCACTTAGGGTTCAGTTACTTGCGGCATTAGTGACTATGAATAAGGAAAAAGGTTTAGGGTTGGATTAGGCAGAGCCGCGAGTCGGGTTTGCCTAATCCAAACGTAAACCATTTTCCGTCTCGTCTAATGCAGTTCCCCATTATTGAATCACATCTACGACAGAGTTCACCAATACCCTCTTAGGGTTAAGTTACTTGCGGGATTAGTGACCTTGAATAAGGAAAAGAGTTTAGGGTTGGATTAGGCGGAGCCGCGATGCGGGTATGCGTAATCCAACCCTAAACCCTTTTCTGTCCTTGAATAAGGAAAAGGGTTTAGGGTTGGATTAGGCAGAGCCGCGAAGCGGGTATGCCTAATCCAACCCTAAACCCTTTTCCGTCCTGTCTTATGCAGTAACCCATCTTTAAATCACATCCACAACAGGGTTCACCAATACCCTCTTAGGGTTCAGTTACTTGCGGGATTAGTGACCTTGAATAAGGAAAAGGTTTAGGGTTGAATTAGGCGGAGCCGCGCAGTTGGTACGCCTAATCCAACCCTAAACCCTTTTCCGTCCTTGAATAAGTAAAAGGGTTTAGGGTTGTATTTGGAAGAGCCGCGAAGCGTGTTTGCCTAATCCAAACCTAAACCATTATCTGTCCCGTCTAATGCAGTACCCCATCTTTGAATCACATCCACGAAAGGCGTCACCATTACCCTCTTAAGGTTCAGTTACTTGCGGGATTAGTGACCTTGATAAAAGGAAAGCGTTTAGGGTTGGATTAGGCAGAGCTGCGAAGTGGGTACGCCTAATCTAACCCTAAACCCTTTTCCATCCCGTCTAATGCAGTACCCCATCTTTGAATCACATCCACGAAAGGGTTCACCATTACACTCTTAGGGTTCAATTACATTCGGGATTATTGATCTTGAATAAGAAATAGGGTTTAGGGTTGGATTAGGGCGGAAAATGGTTTAGGTTTGGATTAGGCAAACCCGCTTCGCGGCTCTTCCTAATCCAATACCCTCTTAGGGTTCAGTTACTTGCGGGATTAGTGACTTTCAATAATCAAAAGGGTTTAGGGTTGGATTAGGCAGAGCCGCGAAGCGGGTTTGCCTAATCCAACCCTAAACCCTTTTCCGTCCCGTCTTATGCACTACCCCATTTTTTAATCACATCCACGACAAGGTTCACCAATACCCACTTAGGGTTCAGTTACTTGCGGGATTAGTGACTATGAATAAGGAAAAAGGTTTAGGGTTGGATTAGGCAGAGCCGCGAAGCGGGTTTGCGTAATCCAACCCTAAACCCTTTTCCATCCCGTCTTACGCAGTACCCTATCTTTGAATCACATCCACAACAGGGTTCACCAATACCCTTAGGGTTCAGTTACTTGCGGGATTAGTGACCTTGAATAAGGAAAAGCGTTTAGGGTTGGATTAGGCAGAGCTGCGAAGTGGGTACGCCTAATCAAACCCTAAACCCTTTTCCGTCCTTGAATAAGGAAAAGGGTTTAGGGTTGGATTAGGCGAAGCTGCGAAGTGGGTACGCCTAATTCAACCCAAAACCCTTTTCCGTCCTTGAATAAGGAAAAGGGATTAGGTTTGGATTAGGCAGAGCCGCGAAGCGGGTTTGCCTAATCCAACCCTAAACCCTTTTCCGTCCCGTCTTATGCAGTACCCCATCTTTAAATCACTTTCACGACAAGGTTCACCAACACCCACTTAGGGTTCAGTTACCTGCGGGATTAGTGACCTTGAATAAGGAAATGGGTTTAGGGTTGGATTAGGCAGAGCCGCAAAGCGGGTGTGCCTAATCCAACCCTAAACTCTTTTCCGTCCCGTCTTACGCAGTACCCCATCTTTGAATCACATCCACGAGTAAGTTCACCAATACCCTCTTAGGGTTCAGTTAATTGCGGGATTAGTGACCTTGAATAAGGAAAAGGGTTTAGGGTTGCATTAGGAAGAGACCGCGAAGCGGGTATGCCTAATCCAACTCTAAACCCTTTTCCGTCCTTGAATAAGGAAAAGGGTTTAGAGTTGCATTACAAAGAGACCACGAAGCGGGTATGCCTAATCCAACCCTAAACCCTTTTCCGTTCCGTCTTTTGCAGTACCCCATCTTTTAATCACATCCACGACAGGGTTCACCAATACCCTCTTTGGTTCAGTTACTTGCAGGATTAGTGACCTTGAATAAGGAAAAGGGTTTAGGGTTGGATTAGGCAGAGCCGCGAAACGGGTTTGCCTAATCCAACCCTAAACCCTTTTCCGTCCCGTCTTATGCACCCCCGTTTTTTAATAACATCCACGACAAGGTTCCCCAATACCCTCTTAGAGTTCAGTTACTTGCGGGATTAGTGACTATGAATAAGGAAAAAGGTTTAGGTTTGGATTAGGCAGAGCCGCGAAGCGGGTTTGCCTAATCCAACCCTAAACCCTTTTCCATCCCATCTTACGCAGTACCATATCTTTGAATCACATCCACAACAGAGTTTACCAATACCCTTTAGGGTTCAGTTACTCGCGGGATTAGTGACCTTGAATAAGGAAAAGGGTTTAGGGTTGGATTAGGCAGAGCTGCGGAGTGGGTACGCGTAATCCAACCCTAAACCTTTTTCCGTCCTTGAATAAGGAAAAGGGTTTAGGGTTGCATTACGAAGAGACCGCGAAGCGGGTATGCCTAATCCAACCCTAAATCCTTTTCCGTTCCGTCTTTTGCAATACCCCATCATTGAATCAAATTCACGACCGGGTTCACCAACACCCACTTAGGGTTCAGTTACTTGCGGGATTACTGACCTTGAATAAGGAAAAGGGTTTAGGGTTGGATTAGGCAGAGCCGCGAAGCGGGTGTGCCTAATCCAACCCTAAACTCTTTTCCGTCACGTCTTACGCAGTACCCCATCTTTGAATCACATCCACGACTAAGTACACCAATACCCTCTTAGGGTTCAGTTACTTGCGGGATTAGTGACCTTGAATAAGGAAAAGGGTTTAGGGATGCATTAGGAAGAGACCGCGGAGCGGGTATGCCTAATCCAACCCTAAACCCTTTTCCGTCCTTGAATAAGGAAAAGGGTGAAAGGTTCATAACCCACTAATTAGACTCCTCTAATTAGTTACTAAATTACTTGTTAATTTAGTATATTAAGATTTAGTTACATGCATGACATCAAATGACAAAAACTAGATACAAGAAGAGATTTCCTTACATATACAATGAGGAAATATTGGGCACAACAAGAAAACTCCTTTTCTTGTTGTTCTTGAGCTATCAATAATATGGATGATCCTCCAAAACCTTGAATCTCCAAAATAGAAGATCTCCTTCAAGTTGCACCAAGAATCAACCCAAATAATCACTAGTATTATAAACTAGATAATAGTAGTGATAATACAATACTAATATTATAAATCTAATACTACTCTAGTAAAAGATGAATATTAGTAGAGAGAGAGTTTTGGAGAGATGAGGTAAAAAGCTAAAAACACATGCATGAATGAATGGGATAGATCAAATAAGAGAACAAATAGTCCTCTTTATGCTCCCCAAAACCGGCCACCCCACATGGGGAAGACCATTTTGCTTTTTATTTTATTTGCATGCTCATGTCTAGTGTCTAGTTTAATTATTACTATCATTTATGCATGTAGTAAAATAAGAACAACCATAATTGCCATTATTTTACTAGTGTGTCACACACACTTGTAAATAAAATGGGTCCATTTTATTTTGTCATTTGTCATACAAATGCAATGTGTGACATGATCAATTATCTCCATAATTGATCACATCAAATAATATACACTTAACTCTTTAAGTAGTATACTACTATTATATCTATATATAATATGTCCCATAATAATAATAATAATAATCAATTAGCTAAATTTACAACTCCTTGTAAATATATTAACGGCTAATTACCACTATCCATAAAAGCATACAAAACCTCAACTAATTTAGTAATTAACGTTTAAATACTAAAAAAGGTCTTATTTAATCGTATTAAAATAAGACGTAAAATTTATTCAGTCAATTATCGTATAATGGACTAATACACTTAATTGGACAGAGTTCCAAACTCTATCTCCAATAAATAACTCTCGTTACCATGCATATATCACTATATACGCAAGGAACTAATTAGCTGTATCAGATACAAATAATTAGTCTTCTATTTGGGTCTCATCCTATAGGTGTGACCAAAAGGGATCAGTTGATCACCGCCGTCATACGACAGTAACGTCTAACTCTAGTCAGCTGAGCGTTACCGATTTACGTTAATCAACCGACGTGGAGTATCCATGTACTAATTATCCCAAGTATATTCCGTCCATGAGATTTAATATATCAATGCACTATTGTGGAGGACACTCGCTCCAACAAAGGGTTTAGGGTTGCATTACGAAGAGACCATGAAGCGGGTATGCCTAATCCAACCCTAAACCCTTTTCCGTTCCGTCTTTTGCAGTTCCCCATCTTTGAATCACATCCACGACAGGGTTCACCAATACCCTCTTGGGGTTCAGTTACTTGCGGGATTAGTGACCATGAATAAGGAAAAGGGTTTAGGGTTGGATTAGGCAGAGCCGCGAAACGGGTTTGCCTAATCCAACCCTAAACCCTTTTCCGTCCCGTCTTATGCACTACCCCATTTTTTAATCACATCCACGACAAGGTTCCCCAATACCCTCTTAGGGTTCAGTTACTTGCAGGATTAGTGACTATGAATAAGGAAAAAGGTTTAGGGTTGGATTAGGCAACCCCACTTCGCGGCTCTGCCTAATCCAACCCTAAACCCTTTTCCATCCCTTCTTACGCAGTACCCCATCTTTAAATCACATCAACGACAGGGTTCACCAATACCCTCTTAGGGTTCAGTTACTTGCGGGATTAGTGACTATGAATAAGGAAAAAGTTTAGGGTTGGATTAGGCAGAGCCGCGAAGCGGGTTTGCCTAATCCAACCCTAAACCCTTTTCCATCCCGTCTTACGCAGTACCCCATCTTTGAATCACATCCACAACAGGGTTCACCAATACCCTTTAGGGTTCATTTACTTGCGGGATTAGTGACCTTGAATAAGGAAAAGCGTTTAGGGTTGGATTAGGCGGAGCTGCGAAGTGGGTATGCCTAATCCAACCCTAAACCCTTTTCCGTCTTTGAATAAGGAAAAGGGTTTAGGGTTACATTACGAAGAGACCACGAAGCGGGTATGCCTACTCCAACCCTAAACACTTTTCCGTTCCGTCTTTTGCAGTACCCCATCTTTGAATCACATCCACGAAAGGGTTCACCAATACCCTCTTGGGGTTCAGTTACTTGCGGGATTATTGACCTTGAATAGGGAAAAGCGTTTAGGGTTGGATTAGGCGACGCTGCGAATTGGGTACGCCTAATCCAACCCTAAACCCTTTTCCGTCCTTGAATAAGGAAAAGAGTTTAGGGTTGCATTACGAAGAGACCACGAAGCGGGTATGCATAATCCAACCCTAAACCCTTTTCCGTTCCGTCTTTTGCAGTACCCCATCTTTGAATCACATCCACGACAGGGTTCTCCAATACCCTCTTGGGGTTCAGTTACTTGCGGGATTAGTGACCTTGAATAAGGAAAAAAGTTTAGGGTTGGATTAGGCAGAGCCGCGAAACGGGTTTGCCTAATCCAACCCTAAACCCTTTTCCGTCCCGTCTTATGCACTACCCTATTTTTTAATCACATCCACGACAAGGTACCCCAATACCCTCTTAGGGTTCAGTTACTTGCGGGATTAGTGACTATGAATAAGGAAAAAGGTTTAGGGTTGGATTAGGCAAACCCAATTCGCGGCTCTGCCTAATCCAACCCTAAACCCTTTTCCATCCCGTCTTACGCAGTACCCCATCTTTAAATCACATCAATGACATGGTTCACCTAAACCCTGTTAAGGTTTAGTTACTTGCGGAATTAGTGACCTTGAATAATGAAAAGGGTTTAGGGTTGGATTAGGCAGAGCTGCGAAGCGGGTTTGCCTAATCCAACCCTAAACCCTTTTCCGTCAGGTCTTACGCAGTACCCCATCTTTGAATCACATCCACGACTAAGTTCACCAATACCCTCTTAGGGTTCAGTTACTTGCGGGATTAGTGACCTTGAATAAGGAAAAGGGTTTAGGGTTGCTTTAGGAAGAGACCGCGGAGCGGGTATGCCTAATCCAACCCTAAACCCTTTTCTGTCCTTGAATAAGGAAAAGGGTTTAGTGTTGCATTACGAAGAGACTACGAAGCGGGTATGCCTAATCCAAACCTAAACCCTTTTCCGTTCCTTCTTTTGCAGTAACCCATCTTTGAATCACATCCACGACAGGGTTCACCAATACCCTGTTGGGGTTCCGTTACTTGAAGGATTATTGACCTTGATTACGGAAAAGCGTTTAGGGTTGGATTATGCGAAGCTGCGAAGTGGGTACGCCTAATCCAACCCGAAACCCTTTTCCGTCCTTGAATAAGGAAAAGGTTTAGGGTTGGTTTAGGCAGATCCGTGAAGCGGGTATGCCTAATCCAACCCTAAACCCTTTTCCGTCTCGTCTTATGCAGTACCCCATCTTTAAATCACATTCACGACAGGGTTCACCAACACCCACTTAGGGTTCAGTTACTTGCGGTATTAGTGACCTTGAATAAGGAAAAGGTTTTAGGGTTGGATTAGGCAGAGCCGTGAAGGGGGTGTGCCTAATCCAACCCTAAACTCTTTTCCGTCCCGTCTTACGCAGTACCCCATCTTTGAATCACCTCCACGACTAAGTTCACCAATACCCACTTAGGGTTCAGTTACTTGCGGGATTAGTGACTATGAATAAGGAAAAAGGTTTAGGGTTGGATTAGGCAAACCCAATTCACGGCTCTGCCTAATCCAACCCTAAACCCTTTTCCATCCCGTCTTACGCAGTACCCCATCTTTAAATCACATCAATGACAGGGTTCACCTATACCCTGTTAAGGTTCAGTTACTAGCGGGATTAGTGACCTTGAATAATGAAAAGGGTTTAGGGTTGGATTAGGCAGAGCCGCGTAGCGGGTTTGCCTAATCCAGCCCTAAACCCTTTTCCGTCCCGTCTTATGCACTACCCCATTTTTTAGTCACATCCACGACAAGGTTCACCAATACCCTCTTAGGGTTCAATTACTTGCGGGATCAGTGACTATGAATAAGGAAAAAGGTTTAGGGTTGGATTTGGCAGAGCCGCGAAGCAGGTTTGCCTAATCCAACCCTAAACCCTTTTCCATTCCGTCTTGCGCAGTACCCCATCTTTGAATCACATCCACGACAGGGTTCACCAATACCCTCTTGGGGTTCAGTTTCTTGCGGGATTAGTGACCTTGAATAAGGAAAAGGGTTTAGGGTTGGATTAGGCAGAGCCGCGAAACGGGTTTGCCTAATCCAACCCTAAACCCATTTCCGTCCCGTCTTATGCACTACCCCATTTTTTAATCACATCCACGACAAGGTTCCCCAATACCCTCTTAGGGTTCAGTTACTTGCGGGATTAGTGACCTTGAATAAGGAATAGGGTTTAGGGTTAGATTAGGCAGAGCCGCGAAGCGGGTGTGCCTAATCCAACCTAAAACCCTTTTTCGTCCTTGAATAAGGAAAAGGGTGAAAGGTTCATAACCCACTAATTAGACTCCTCTAATTAGTTACTAAATTACTTTTTAATTTAGTATATTAAGATCTAGTTACATGCATGACATCAAATGACAAAAACTAGATACAATAAGAGATTTCCTTACATATACAATGAGGAAATATTAGGCACAACAAGAAAACTACTTTTCTTGTTGTTCTTGAGCTATCAATAATATGGATGATCCTCCAAAACCTTGAATCTCCAAAATAGAAGATCTCCTTCAAGTTGCACCAAGAATCAACCCAAATAATCACTAGTATTATAAACTAGATAATAGTAGTGATAATACAATACTAATATTATAAATCTAATACTACTCTAGTAAAAGATGAATATTAGTAGAGAGAGAGAGAGTTTTGGAGAGATGAGGTAAAAAGCTAAAAACACATGCATGAATGAATGGGATAGATCAAATAAGAGAACAAATAGTCCTCTTTATGCTCCCCAAAACCGGCCACCCCACATGGGGAAGACCATTTTGCTTTTTATTTTATTTGAATGCTCATGTCTAGTGTCTAGTTTAATTATTACTATCATTTATGCATGTAGTAAAATAAGAACAACCATAATTGCCATTATTTTACTAGTGTGTAACACACACTTGTACATAAAATGGGTCCATTTTATTTTGTCATTTGTCATACAAATGCAATGTGTGACATGATCAATTATCTCCATAATTGATCACATCAAATAATATACACTTAACTCTTTAAGTAGTATACTTCTATTATATCTATATATAATATGTCCCATAATAATAATAATAATCAATTAGCTAAATTTACAACTCCTTGTAAATATATTAACGGCTAATTACCACTATCCATAAAAGCATACCAAACCTCAACTAATTTAGTAATTAACGTTTAAATACTAAAAAAGGTCTTGCTTAACCGTATTAAAATAAGACGTAAAATTTATTCAGTCAATTATCGTATAATGGACTAATACACTTAATTGGACAGAGTTCCAAACTCTATCTCCAATAAATAACTCTCGTTACCATGCATATATCACTATATACGCAAGGAACTAATTAGCTGTATCAGATACAAATAATTAGTCTTCTATTTGGGTCTCATCCTATAGGTGTGACCAAAAGGGATCAGTTGATCACCGCCGTCATACGACAGTAACGTCTAACTCTAGTCAGCTGAGCGTTACCGATTTACGTTAATCAACCGACGTGGAGTATCCATGTACTAATTATCCCAAGTATATTCCGTCCATGAGATTTAATATATCAATGCACTATTGTGGAGGACACTCGCTCCAACAAAGGGTTTAGGGTTGCATTACGAAGAGACCATGAAGCGGGTATGCCTAATCCAACCCTAAACCCTTTTCCGTTCCGTCTTTTGCAGTTTCCCATCTTTGAATCACATCCACGACAGGGTTCACCAATACCCTCTTGGGGTTCAGTTACTTGCGGGATTAGTGACCATGAATAAGGAAAAGGGTTTAGGGTTGGATTAGGCAGAGCCGCGAAACGGGTTTGCCTAATCCAACCCTAAACCCTTTTCCGTCCCGTCTTATGCACTACCCCATTTTTTAATCACATCCACGACAAGGTTCCCCAATACCCTCTTAGGGTTCAGTTACTTGCAGGATTAGTGACTATGAATAAGGAAAAAGGTTTAGGGTTGGATTAGGCAACCCCACTTCGCGGCTCTGCCTAATCCAACCCTAAACCCTTTTCCATCCCTTCTTACGCAGTACCCCATCTTTAAATCACATCAATGACATGGTTCACCTAAACCCTGTTAAGGTTTAGTTACTTGCGGAATTAGTGACCTTGAATAATGAAAAGGTTTAGGGTTGGATTAGGCAGAGCCGCGAAGCGGGTTTGCCTAATCCAACCCTAAACCCTTTTCCATCCCGTCTTACGCAGTACCCCATCTTTGAATCACATCCACAACAGGGTTCACCAATACCCTTTAGGGTTCAGTTACTTGCCGGATTAGTGACTTTGAATAAGGAAAAGCGTTTAGGGTTGGATTAGGCGGAGCTGCGAAGTGGGTACGCCTAATCCAACCCTAAACCCTTTTCCGTCCTTGAATAAGGAAAAGGGCTTAGGGTTGCAATACGAAGAGACCGCGAAGCGGGTATGCCTAATCCAACCCTAAACCCTTTTCCGTTCCGTCTTTTGCAGTACCCCATCTTTGAATCACATCCACGACAGGGTTCATCAATACCCTCTTGGGGTTCAGTTACTTGCGGGATTAGTGACCCTGAATAAGGAAAAGGGTTTAGGGTTGGATTAGGCAGAGCCGCGAAGCGGGTTTGCCTAATCCAACCCTAAACCCTTTTCCGTCCCATCTTATGCACTACCCCATTTTTTAATCACATCCACGACAAGGTTCACCAATACCCTCTTAGGTTCAGTTACTTGGGGGATTAGTGACTGAATAAGGAAAAAGGTTTAGGGTTGGATTAGGCAAACCCGCTTCGCGGCTATGCCTAATCCAACCCTAAACCCTTTTCCATCCCGTCTAACGAAGTACCCCATCCTTAAATCACATCCACGACTAAGTTCACCAATACCCTCCAAGGGTTCAGTTACTTGCGGGATTTGTGACCTTGAATGGGATTTGTGACCTTGAATAAGGAAAAGGGTTTAGGGTTGCATTAGGAAGAGACCGCAAAGTGGGTATGCCTAATCCAACCCTAAACCCTTTTCCGTCCTTGAATAAGGAAAAGGGTTTAGGGTTGCATTACGAAGAGACCGCGAAGCGGGTATGCCTAATCCAACCCTAAACCCTTTTCCGTTCCGTCTTTTGCAGTACCCCATCTTTGAAACACATCCATGACAGGGTTCACCAATACCCTCTTAGGATTCAGTTACTAGCGGGATTAGTAACTATGAATAAGGAAAAAGGTTTAGGGTTAGCTTAGGCAGAGCCGCAAAGCGGGTCTGCCTAATCCAACCCTAAACCCTTTTCCGTCCCGTCTTATGCACTACCCCATTTTATAATCACATCCACGACAAGGTTCACCAATACCCTCTTAGGGTTCAGTTACTTGCGGGATTAGTGACTATGAATAAGAAAAAAGGTTTAGGGTTGGATTAGGCAGAGCCGCGAAGCGGGTTTGCCTAATCCAACCCTAAACCCTTTTCCATCCCGTCTTATGCAGTACCCCATCTTTGAATCACATCCACAACAGGGTTCACCAATACCCTTTAGGGTTCAGTTACTTGCCGGATTAGTGACCTTGAATAAGGAAAAGCGTTTAGGGTTGGATTAGGCGGAGCTGCGAAGTGGGTACACCTAATCCAACCCTAAACCCTTTTCCGTCCTTGAATAAGGAAAAGGGTTTAGGGTTGCATTACGAAGAGACCGCGAAGCGGGTATGCCTAATCCAACCCTAAACCCTTTTCCATTCCGTCTTTTGCAGTACCCCATATTTGAATCACATCCACGACAGGGTTCATCAATACCCTTTTGGGGTTCAGTTACTTGCGGGATTAGTGACTCTGAATAAGGAAAAGGGTTTAGGGTTGGATTAGGCAGAGCCACGAAGCGGGTTTGCCTAATCCAACCCTAAACCCTTTTCCGTCCCATCTTATGCACTACCCCATTTTTTAATCACATCCACGACAAGGTTCACCAATACCCTCTTAGGTTCAGTTACTTGCGGGATTAGTGACTGAATAAGGAAAAAGGTTTAGGGTTGGATTAGGCAAACCCGCTTCGCGGCTATGCCTAATCCAACCCTAAACCCTTTTCCATCCCGTCTTACGAAGTACCCCATCCTTAAATCACATCCACGACTATGTTCACCAATACCCTCCAAGGGTTCAGTTACTTGCGGGATTTGTGACCTTGAATAAGGAAAAGGGTTTATGGTTGCATTAGGAAGAGACCGCAAAGCGGGTATGCCTAATCCAACCCTAAACCCTTTTCCGTCCTTGAATAAGGAAAAGGGTTTAGGGTTGCATTACGAAGAGACCGCGAAGCGGGTATGCCTAATCCAACCCTAAACCCTTTTCCGTTCCGTCTTTTGCAGTACCCCATCTTTGAAACACATCGATGACAGGGTTCACCAATACCCTCTTAGGGTTCAGTTACTAGCGGGATTAGTAACTATGAATAAGGAAAAAGGTTTAGGGTTAGATTAGGCAGAGCCGCAAAGCGGGTCTGCCTAATCCAACCCTAAACCCTTTTCCGTCCCGTCTTATGCACTACCCCATTTTATAATCACATCCACGACAAGGTTCACCAATACCCTCTTAGGGTTCAGTTACTTGCGGGATTAGTGACTATGAATAAGGAAAAAGGTTTAGGGTTGGATTAGGCAGAGCCGCGAAGCGGGTTTGCCTAATCCAACCCTAAACCCTTTTCCATCCCGTCTTATGCAGTACCCCATCTTTGAATCACATCCACAACAGGGTTCACCAATACCCTTTAGGGTTCAGTTACTTGCCGGATTAGTGACCTTGAATAAGGAAAAGCGTTTAGGGTTGGATTAGGCGGAGCTGCGAAGTGGGTACGCCTAATCCAACCCTAAACCCTTTTTCGTTCTTGAATAAGGAAAAGGGTTTAGGGTTGCATTACGAAGAGACCGCGAAGCGGGTATGCCTAATCCTTAAACCCTTTTCCGTTCCGCCTTTTGCAGTACCCCATCTTTGAAACACATCCATGACAGGGTTCACCAATACCCTCTTAGGGTTCAGTTACTTGCGGGATTAGTAACTATGAATAAGGAAAAAGGTTTAGGGTTAGATTAGGCAGAGCCGCAAAGCGGGTCTGCCTAATCCCACCCTAAACCCTTTTCCGTCCCGTCTTATGCACTACCCCATTTTATAATCACATCCACGACAAGGTTCACCAATACCCTCTTAGGGTTCAGTTACTTGCGGGATTAGTGACTATGAATAAGGAAAAAGGTTTAGTGTTGGATTAGGCAGAGCCGCGAAGCGGGTTTGCCTAATCCAACCCTAAACCCTTTTCCATCCCGCCTTATGCAGTACCCCATCTTTGAATCACGTCCACAACAGGGTTCACCAATACCCTTTAGGGTTCAGTTACTTGCCGGATTAGTGACCTTGAATAAGGAAAAGCGTTTAGGGTTGAATTAGGCGGAGCTGCGAAGTGGGTACGCCTAATCCAACCCTAAACCCTTTTCCGTCCTTGAATAAGGAAAAGGGTTTAGGGTTGCATTACGAAGAGACCGCGAAGCGGGTATGCCTAATCCAACCCTAAACCCTTTTCCATTCCGTCTTTTGCAGTACCCCATATTTGAATCACATCCACGACAGGGTTCATCAATACCCTTTTGGTGTTCAGTTACTTGCGGGATTAGTGACCCTGAATAAGGAAAAGGGTTTAGGGTTGGATTAGGCAGAGCCGCGAAGCGGGTTTGCCTAATCCAACCCTAAACCCTTTTCCGTCCCATCTTATGCACTACCCCATTTTTTAATCACATCCACGACAAGGTTCACCAATACCCTCTTAGGTTCAGTTACTTGCGGGATTAGTGACTGAATAAGGAAAAAGGTTTAGGGTTGGATTAGGCAAACCCGCTTCGCGGCTATGCCTAATCCAACCCTAAACCCTTTTCCATCCCGTCTTACGAAGTACCCCATCCTTAAATCACATCCACGACTAAGTTCACCAATACCCTCCAAGGGTTCAGTTACTTGCGGGATTTGTGACCTTGAATAAGGAAAAGGGTTTAGGGTTGCATTAGGAAGAGACTGCAAAGCGGGTATGCCTAATCCAACCCTAAACCCTTTTCCGTCCTAGAAAAAGGAAAAGGGTTTAGGGTTGCATTACGAAGAGACCGTGAAGCGGGTATGCCTAATCCAACCCTAAACCTTTTTCCGTTCCGTCTTTTGCAGTACCTCATCTTTGAAACACATCCATGACAGGGTTCACCAATACCCTCTTAGGGTTCAGTTACTAGCGGGATTAGTAACTATGAATAAGGAAAAAGGTTTAGGGTTAGATTAGGCAGAGCCGCAAAGCGGGTCTGCCTAATCCAACCCTAAACCCTTTTCCGTCCCGTCTTATGCACTACCCCATTTTATAATCACATCCACGACAAGGTTCACCAATACCCTCTTAGGTTCAGTTACTTGCGGGATTAGTGACTGAATAAGGAAAAAGGTTTAGGGTTGGATTAGGCAAACCCGCTTCGCGGCTATGCCTAATCCAACCCTAAACCCTTTTCCATCCCGTCTTACGAAGTACCCCATCCTTAAATCACATCCACGACTAAGTTCACCAATACCCTCCAAGGGTTCAGTTACTTGCGGGATTTGTGACCTTGAATAAGGAAAAGGGTTTAGGGTTGCATTAGGAAGAGACCGCAAAGCGGGTATGCCTAATCCAACCCTAAACCCTTTTCCGTCCTTGAATAAGGAAAAGGGTTTAGGGTTGCATTACGAAGAGACCGCGAAGCGGGTATGCCTAATCCAACCCTAAACCCTTTTCCGTTCCGTCTTTTGCAGTACCCCATCTTTGCAACACATCCATGACAGGGTTCACCAATACCCTCTTAGGGTTCAGTTACTAGCGGGATTAGTAACTATGAATAAGGAAAAAGGTTTAGGGTTAGATTAGGCAGAGCCGCAAAGCGGGTCTGCCTAACCCAACCCTAAACCCTTTTCCGTCCCGTCTTATGCACTACCCCATTTTATAATCACATCCACGACAAGGTTCACCAATACCCTCTTAGGGTTAAGTTACTTGCGGGATTAGTGACTATGAATAAGGAAAAAGGTTTAGGGTTGGATTAGGCAGAGCCGCGAAGCGGGTTTGCCTAATCCAACCCTAAACCCTTTTCCATCCCGTCTTATGCAGTACCCCATCTTTGAATCACATCCACAACAGGGTTCACCAATACCCTTTAGGGTTCAGTTACTTGCCGGATTAGTGACCTTGAATAAGGAAAAGCGTTTAGGGTTGGATTAGGCGGAGCTGCGAAGTGGGTACGCCTAATCCAACCCTAAACCCTTTTTCGTCCTTGAATAAGGAAAAGGGTTTAGGGTTGCATTACGAAGAGACCGCGAAGCGGGTATGCCTAATCCCTAAACACTTTTCCGTTCCGTCTTTTGCAGTACCCCATCTTTGAAACACATCCATGACAGGGTTCACCAATACCCTCTTAGGGTTCAGTTACTTGCGGGATTAGTAACTATGAATAAGGAAAAAGGTTTAGGGTTAGATTAGGCAGAGCCGCAAAGCGGGTCTGCCTAATCCAACCCTAAACCCTTTTCCGTCCCGTCTTATGCACTACCCCATTTTATAATCACATCCACGACAAGGTTCACCAATACCCTCTTAGGGTTCAGTTACTTGCGGGATTAGTGACTATGAATAAGGAAAAAGGTTTAGTGTTGGATTAGGCAGAGCCGCGAAGCGGGTTTGCCTAATCCAACCCTAAACCCTTTTCCATCCCGTCTTACGCAGTACCCCATCTTTGAATCACGTCCACAACAGGGTTCACCAATACCCTTTAGGGTTCAGTTACTTGCCGGATTAGTGACCTTGAATAAGGAAAAGCGTTTAGGGTTGAATTAGGCGGAGCTGCGAAGTGGGTACGCCTAATCCAACCCTAAACCCTTTTCCGTCCTTGAATAAGGAAAAGGGTTTAGGGTTGCATTACGAAGAGACCGCGAAGCGGGTATGCCTAATCCAACCCTAAACCCTTTTCCATTCCGTCTTTTGCAGTACCCCATATTTGAATCACATCCACGACAGGGTTCATCAATACCCTTTTGGGGTTCAGTTACTTGCGGGATTAGTGACCCTGAATAAGGAAAAGGGTTTAGGGTTGGATTAGGCAGAGCCGCGAAGCGGGTTTGCCTAATCCAACCCTAAACCCTTTTCCGTCCCATCTTATGCACTACCCCATTTTTTAATCACATCCACGACAAGGTTCACCAATACCCTCTTAGGTTCAGTTACTTGCGGGATTAGTGACTGAATAAGGAAAAAGGTTTAGGGTTGGATTAGGCAAACCCGCTTCGCGGCTATGCCTAATCCAACCCTAAACCCTTTTCCATCCCGTCTTACGAAGTACCCCATCCTTAAATCACATCCACGACTAAGTTCACCAATACCCTCCAAGGGTTCAGTTAGTTGCGGGATTTGTGACCTTGAATAAGGAAAAGGGTTTAGGGTTGCATTAGGAAGAGACTGCAAAGCGGGTATGCCTAATCCAACCCTAAACCCTTTTCCGTCCTAGAAAAAGGAAAAGGGTTTAGGGTTGCATTACGAAGAGACCGGGAAGCGGGTATGCCTAATCCAACCCTAAACCCTTTTCCGTTCCGTCTTTTGCAGTACCTCATCTTTGAAACACATCCATGACAGGGTTCACCAATACCCTCTTAGGGTTCAGTTACTAGCGGGATTAGTAACTATGAATAAGGAAAAAGGTTTAGGGTTAGATTAGGCAGAGCCGCAAAGCGGGTCTGCCTAATCCAACCCTAAACCCTTTTCCGTCCCGTCTTATGCACTACCCCATTTTATAATCACATCCACGACAAGGTTCACCAATACCCTCTTAGGGTTCAGTTACTTGCGGGATTAGTGACTATGAATAAGGAAAAAGGTTTAGGGTTGGATTAGGCAGAGCCGCGAAGCGGGTTTGCCTAATCCAACCCTAAACCCTTTTCCATCCTGTCTTATGCAGTACCCCATATTTGAATCACATCCACAACAGGGTTCACCAATACCCTTTAGGGTTCAGTTACTTGCCGGATTAGTGACCTTGAATAAGGAAAAGGGTTTTTCGCGGCTTTGCCTAATCCAACACTAAACCCTTTTCCGTCCCGTCTTATACACTACCCCATTTTTTAATCACATCCACGATAAGGTTCACCAATACCCACTTAGGGTTGGTTTATGGAGATCCGTGAAGCGGGTATGCCTAATCCAACCCTAAACCCTTTTCCGTCCCGTCTTATGCAGTACCCCATCTTTAAATCACATTCACGACAGGGTTCACCAACACCCTCTTAGGGTTCTGTTACTTGTGGGATTATTGACTATGAATAAGGAAAAAGGTTTAGGGTTGGATTAGGCAGAGCCGCAAAGCGGGTCTGCCTAATACAACCCTAAACCCTTTTCCGTCCCGTCTTATGCACTACCCCATTTTTTAATCATATCCACGATAAGGTTCACCAATACCCTCTTAGGGTTGGTTTATGGAGATCCGTGAAGCGGGTATGCCTAATCCAACCCTAAACCCTTTTCCGTCCCGTCTTATGCAGTACCCCATCTTTAAATCACATTCACGACAGGGTTCACCAACACCCTCTTAGGGTTCTGTTACTTGTGGGATTATTGACTATGAATAAGGAAAAAGGTTTAGGGTTGGATTAGGCAAACCCGCTTCGCGGCTATGCCTAATCCAACCCTAAACCCTTTTCTATCCCGTCTTACGAAGTACCCCATCTTTAAATCACATCCACGACTAAGTTCACCAATACCCTCTTAGGGTTCAGTTACTTGCAGGATTAGTGACCTTGAATAAGGAAAAGGGTTTAGGGTTGCATTAGGAAGAGACCGCGAAGCGGGTATGCCTAATCCAACCATAAACCCTTTTCCGTTCTTGAAAACGGAAAAGGGTTTAGGGTTGCATTACGAAGAGACCGCGAAGCGGGTATGCCTAATCCAACCCTAAACCCTTTTCAGTTCCGTCTTTTGCAGTACCCCATCTTTGAAACGCATCCATGACAGAGTTCACCAATACCCTCTTAGGGTTCAGTTACTTGCGGCATTACTGACCTTGAATAAAGAAAATGGTTTAGGGTTAGATTAGGCAGAGGGGCGAAGCGGGTTTGCCTAATCCAACCCTAAACCCTTTTCCGTCCCATCTTATGCACTACCCCATTTTTTAATCACATCCATGACAAGGTTCACCAATACCCTCTTAGGGTTCCGTTACTTGCGGGATTAGTGACTATGAATAAGGAAAAAGGTTTAGGGTTGGATTAGGCAGATCCGCGAAGCGGGTTTGCCTAATCCAACCCTAACCCCTTTTCCATCCCGTCTTACGCAGTACCCCATCTATGAATCACATCAACAACAGGGTTCACCAATATCCTTTAGGGTTCAATTACTTGCGGGATTAGTGACCTTGAATAAGGAAAAGCATTTAGGGTTGGATTAGGCGGAGCTGCGATATGGGTACGCCTAATCCAACCTTAAACCCATTTCCGTCCTTGAATAAGGAAAAGGTTTAGGGTTGGATTAGGCAGATCCGTAAAGCGGGTATGCCTAATCCAACCCTAAACCCTTTTCCGTCGTCTTATGCAGTACCCCATCTTTAAATCACATTTATGACAGGGTTCACCAACACCCTCTTAGGGTTCAGTTACTTGCGGGATTAGTGACTATGAATAAGGAAAAAGGTTTAGGGTTGGATTAGGCAAACCCGCTTCGCGGCTATGCCTAAACCTACCCTAAACCCTTTTCTATCCTGTCTTACGAAGGACCCCATCTTTAAATCACATCCACGACTAAGTTCACCAATACCCTCTTAGGGTTCGGTTACTTGCGGGATTAGTGACCTTGAATAAGGAAAAGGGTTTAGGGTTGCATTAGGAAGAGACCGCGGAGCGGGTATGCCTAATCCAACCCTAAACCCTTTTCCGTTCTTGAATAAGGAAAAGGGTTTAGGGTTGCATTACGAAGAGACCGCGAAGCGGGTATGCCTAATCCAACCCTAAACCCTTTTCAGTTCCGTCTTTTGCAGTACCCCATCTTTGAAACACATCCATGATAGGGTTCACCAATACCCTCTTAGGGTTCAGTTACTTGCGGGATTAGTGACCTTGAATAAAGAAAATGGTTTAGGGTTAGATTAGGGAGAGGGGCGAAGCGGGTTTGCCTAATCCAACCCTAAACCCTTTTCCGTCTCATCTTATGCACTACCCCATTTTTTAATCACATCCACGACAAGGTTCACCAATACCCTCTTAGGGTTCAGTTACTTGCGGGATTAGTGACTATGAATAAGGAAAAAGGTTTAGGGTTGGATTAGGCAGAGCCGCGAAGCGGGTTTGCCTAATCCAACCCTAAACCCTTTTCCATCCCGTCTTACGCAGTACCCCATCTTTGAATCACATCCACAACAGGGTTCACCAATACCCTCTTAGAGTTCATTTACTTGCGGGATTAGTGACCTTGAATAAGGAAAAGGGTTTTTCGCGGCTCTGCCTAATCCAACACTAAACCCTTTTCCGTCCCGTCTTATGCACTACCCCATTTTTTAATCACATTCACGATAAGGTTCACCAATACCCTCTTAGGGTTCAGTTACTTGCGGAATTAGTAACTATGAATAAGGAAAAAGGTTTAGGGTTGGATTAGGCAGAGCCGCAAAGCGGGTCTGCCTAATACAACCCTAAACCCTTTTCCGTCCCGTCTTATGCACTACCCCATTTTATAATCACATCCACGACAAGGTTCACCAATACCCTCTTAGGGCTCAGTTACTTGCGGGATTAGTGACCTTGAATAAAGAAAATGGTTTAGGGTTAGATTAGGCAGAGGGGCGAAGCGGGTTTGCCTAATCCAACCCTAAACCCTTTTCCGTCCCATCTTATGCACTACCCCATTTTTTAATCACATCCACGACAAGGTTCACCAATACCCTCTTAGGGTTCAGTTACTTGCGGGATTAGTGACTATGAATAAGGAAAAAGGTTTAGGGTTGGATTAGGCAGAGCCGCGAAGCGGGTTTGCCTAATCTAACCCTAAACCCTTTTCCATCCCGTCTTACGCAGTACCCCATCTTTGAATCACATCCACAACAGGGTTCACCAATACCCTCTTAGGGTTCATTTACTTGCAGGATTAGTGACCTTGAATAAGGAAAAGGGTTTTTCGCGGCTCTGACTAATCCAACACAAAACCCTTTTCCGTCCCGTCTTATGCACTACCCCATTTTTTAATCACATCCACGATAAGGTTCACCAATACCCTCTTAGGGTTCAGTTACTTGAGGAATTAGTAACTATGAATAAGGAAAAAGGTTTAGGGTTGGATTAGGCAGAGCCGCAAAGCGGGTCTGCCTAATACAACCCTAAACACTTTTTCGTCCCGTCTTATCCACTACCCCATTTTATAATCACATCCACGACAAGGTTCACCAATACCCTCTTAGGGTTCAGTTACTTGTGGGATTAGTGACCATGAATAAGGAAAAAGGTTTAGGGTTGGATTAGGCAGAGCCGCGAAGCGGGTTTGCCTAATCCAACCCTAAACCCTTTTCCATCCCGTCTTATGCAGTACCCCATATTTGAATCACATCCACAACAGGGTTCTCCAATACCCTCTTAGGGTTCATTTACTTGCGGGATTAGTGACCTTGAATAAGGAAAAGGGTTTTTCGCGGCTCTGCCTAATCCAACACTAAACCCTTTTCCGTCCCGTCTTATGCACTACCCCATTTTTTAATCACATCCACGATAAGGTTCACCAATACCCTCTTAGGGTTCAGTTACTTGCGGGATTAGTGAATATGAATAAGGAAAAAGGTTTAGGGTTGGATTAGGCAGAGCCGCGAAGTGGGTTTTCCTAATCCAACCCTAAACCCTTTTCCATCCCGTCTTACGCAGTACCCCATCTTTGAATCACATCCACAACAGGGTTCACCAATACCCTCTTAGAGTTCATTTACTTGCGGGATTAGTGACCTTGAATAAGGAAAAGGGTTTTTCGCGGCTCTGCCTAATCCAACACTAAACCCTTTTCCGTCCCGTCTTATGCACTACCCCATTTTTTAATCACATTCACGATAAGGTTCACCAATACCCTCTTAGGGTTCAGTTACTTGCGGAATTAGTAACTATGAATAAGGAAAAAGGTTTAGGGTTGGATTAGGCAGAGCCGCAAAGCGGGTCTGCCTAATACAACCCTAAACCCTTTTCCGTCCCGTCTTATGCACTACCCCATTTTATAATCACATCCACGACAAGGTTCACCAATACCCTCTTAGGGCTCAGTTACTTGCGGGATTAGTGACCTTGAATAAAGAAAATGGTTTAGGGTTAGATTAGGCAGAGGGGCGAAGCGGGTTTGCCTAATCCAACCCTAAACCCTTTTCCGTCCCATCTTATGCACTACCCCATTTTTTAATCACATCCACGACAAGGTTCACCAATACCCTCTTAGGGTTCAGTTACTTGCGGGATTAGTGACTATGAATAAGGAAAAAGGTTTAGGGTTGGATTAGGCAGAGCCGCGAAGCGGGTTTGCCTAATCTAACCCTAAACCCTTTTCCATCCCGTCTTACGCAGTACCCCATCTTTGAATCACATCCACAACAGGGTTCACCAATACCCTCTTAGGGTTCATTTACTTGCAGGATTAGTGACCTTGAATAAGGAAAAGGGTTTTTCGCGGCTCTGACTAATCCAACACAAAACCCTTTTCCGTCCCGTCTTATGCACTACCCCATTTTTTAATCACATCCACGATAAGGTTCACCAATACCCTCTTAGGGTTCAGTTACTTGAGGAATTAGTAACTATGAATAAGGAAAAAGGTTTAGGGTTGGATTAGGCAGAGCCGCAAAGCGGGTCTGCCTAATACAACCCTAAACACTTTTTCGTCCCGTCTTATCCACTACCCCATTTTATAATCACATCCACGACAAGGTTCACCAATACCCTCTTAGGGTTCAGTTACTTGTGGGATTAGTGACCATGAATAAGGAAAAAGGTTTAGGGTTGGATTAGGCAGAGCCGCGAAGCGGGTTTGCCTAATCCAACCCTAAACCCTTTTCCATCCCGTCTTATGCAGTACCCCATATTTGAATCACATCCACAACAGGGTTCTCCAATACCCTCTTAGGGTTCATTTACTTGCGGGATTAGTGACCTTGAATAAGGAAAAGGGTTTTTCGCGGCTCTGCCTAATCCAACACTAAACCCTTTTCCGTCCCGTCTTATGCACTACCCCATTTTTTAATCACATCCACGATAAGGTTCACCAATACCCTCTTAGGGTTCAGTTACTTGCGGGATTAGTGAATATGAATAAGGAAAAAGGTTTAGGGTTGGATTAGGCAGAGCCGCGAAGTGGGTTTTCCTAATCCAACCCTAAACCCTTTTCCATCCCGTCTTACGCAGTACCCCATCTTTGAATCACATCCACAACAGGGTTCACCAATACCCTTTAGGGTTTAGTTACTTGCGGGATTAGTGACCTTGAATAAGGAAAAGCGTTTAGGGTTGGATTAGGCGGAGCTGCGATATGGGTACGCCTAATCCAACCCTAAACCCTTTTCCGTCCTTGAATAAGGAAAAGGTTTAGGGTTGGATTAGGCAGATCCGTGAAGCGGGTATGGCTAATCCAACCCTAAATCCTTTTCCGTCCCGTCTTATGCAGTACCTCATCTTTAAATCACATTCACGACAGGGTTCACCAACACCCTCTTAGGGTTCAGTTACTTGCGGGATTATTGACTATGAATAAGGAAAAAGGTTTAGGGTTGGATTAGGCAAACCCGCTTCGCGGCTATGCCTAATCCAACCCTAAACCCTTTTCTATCCCGTCTTACGAAGTACCCCATCTTTAAATCACATCCACGACTAAGTTCACCAATACCCTCTTAGGGTTCAGTTACTTGCGGGATTAGTGACCTTGAATAAGGAAAAGGGTTTAGGGTTGCATTAGGAAGAGACCGCGAAGCGGGTATGCCTAATCCAACCCTAAACCCTTTTCCGTTCTTGAAAAAGGAAAAGGGTTTAGGGTTGCATTACGAAGAGACCGCGAAGCGGGTATGCATAATCCAACCCTAAACCCTTTTCAGTTCCGTCTTTTGCAGTACCCCATCTTTGAAACACATCCATGACAGGGTTCACCAATACCCTCTTAGGGTTCAGTTACTTGCGGGATTAGTGACCTTGAATAACGAAAATGGTTTAGGGTTAGATTAGGCAGAGGGGCGAAGCGGGTTTTCCTAATCCAACCCTAAACTCTTTTCCGTCCCATCTTATGCACTACCCCATTTTTTAATCACATCCATGACAAGGTTCACCAATACCCTCTTAGGGTTCCGTTACTTGCGGGATTAGTGACTATGAATAAGGAAAAAGGTTTAGGGTTGGATTAGGCAGATCCGCGAAGCGGGTTTGCCTAATCCAACCCTAAACCCTTTTCCATCCCGTCTTACGCAGTACCCCATCTTTGAATCATATCCACAACAGCGTTCACCAATACCCTTTAGGGTTTAGTTACTTGCGGGATTAGTGACCTTGAATAAGGAAAAGCGTTTAGGGTTGGATTAGGCGGAGCTGCGATATGGGTACGCCTAATCCAACCCTAAACCCTTTTCCGTCCTTGAATAAGGAAAAGGTTTAGGGTTGGATTAGGCAGATCCGTGAAGCGGGTATGGCTAATCCAACCCTAAATCCTTTTCCGTCCCGTCTTATGCAGTACCTCATCTTTAAATCACATTCACGACAGGGTTCACCAACACCCTCTTAGGGTTCAGTTACTTGCGGGATTATTGACTATGAATAAGGAAAAAGGTTTAGGGTTGGATTAGGCAAACCCGCTTCGCGGCTATGCCTAATCCAACCCTAAACCCTTTTCTATCCCGTCTTACGAAGTACCCCATCTTTAAATCACATCCACGACTAAGTTCACCAATACCCTCTTAGGGTTCAGTTACTTGCGGGATTAGTGACCTTGAATAAGGAAAAGGGTTTAGGGTTGCATTAGGAAGAGACCGCGAAGCGGGTATGCCTAATCCAACCCTAAACCCTTTTCCGTTCTTGAAAAAGGAAAAGGGTTTAGGGTTGCATTACGAAGAGACCGCGAAGCGGGTATGCATAATCCAACCCTAAACCCTTTTCAGTTCCGTCTTTTGCAGTACCCCATCTTTGAAACACATCCATGACAGGGTTCACCAATACCCTCTTAGGGTTCAGTTACTTGCGGGATTAGTGACCTTGAATAACGAAAATGGTTTAGGGTTAGATTAGGCAGAGGGGCGAAGCGGGTTTTCCTAATCCAACCCTAAACTCTTTTCCGTCCCATCTTATGCACTACCCCATTTTTTAATCACATCCATGACAAGGTTCACCAATACCCTCTTAGGGTTCCGTTACTTGCGGGATTAGTGACTATGAATAAGGAAAAAGGTTTAGGGTTGGATTAGGCAGATCCGCGAAGCGGGTTTGCCTAATCCAACCCTAAACCCTTTTCCATCCCGTCTTACGCAGTACCCCATCTTTGAATCATATCCACAACAGCGTTCACCAATACCCTTTAGGGTTCAGTTACTTGCGGGATTAGTGACCTTGAATAAGGAAAAGCATTTAGGGTTGGATTAGGCGGAGCTGCGATATGGGTACGCCTAATCCAACCTTAAACCCATTTCCGTCCTTGAATAAGGAAAAGGTTTAGGGTTGGATTAGGCAGATCCTTGAAGCGGGTATGCCTAATCCAACCATAAACCCTTTTCCGTCGTCTTATGCAGTACCCCATATTTAAATCACATTTATGACAGGGTTCACCAACACCCTCTTAGGGTTCAGTTACTTGCGGGATTAGTGACTATGAATAAAGAAAAAGGTTTAGGGTTGGATTAGGCAAACCCGCTTCGCGGCTATGCCTAAACCTACCCTAAACCCTTTTCTATCCCGTCTTACGAAGTACCCCATCTTTAAATCACAACCACGAGTAAGTTCACCAATACCCTCTTAGGGTTCGGTTACTTGCGGGATTAGTGACCTTGAATAAGGAAAAGGGTTTAGGGTTGCATTAGGAAGAGACCGCGAAGCGGGTATGCCTAATCCAACCCTAAACCCTTTTCCGTTCTTGAATAAGGAAAAGGGTTTAGGGTTGCATTACGAAGAGACCGCGAAGCGGGTATGCCTAATCCAACCCTAAACCCTTTTCAGTTCCGTCTTTTGCAGTACCCCATCTTTGAAACACATCCATGATAGGGTTCACCAATACCCTCTTAGGGTTCAGTTACTTGCGGGATTAGTGACTTTGAATAAAGAAAATGGTTTAGGGTTAGATTAGGCAGAGGGGCGAAGCGGGTTTGCCTAATCCAACCCTAAACCCTTTTCCGTCCCATCTTATGCACTACCCCATTTTTTAATCACATCCACGACAGGTTCACCAATACCCTCTTAGGGTTCAGTTACTTGCGGGATTAGTGACTATGAATAAGGAAAAAGGTTTAGGATTGGATTAGGCAGAGCCGCGAAGCGGGTTTGCCTAATCCAACCCTAAACCCTTTTCCATCCCGTCTTACGCAGTACCCCATCTTTGAATCACATCCACAACAGGGTTCACCAATACCCTCTTAGGGTTCATTTACTTGCGGGATTAGTGACCTTGAATAAGGAAAAGGGTTTTTCGCGGCTCTGCCTAATCCAACACTAAACCCTTTTCCGTCCCGTCTTATGCACTACCCCATTTTTTAATCACATTCACGATAAGGTTCACCAATACCCTCTTAGGGTTCAGTTACTTGCGGGATTAGTGACTATGAATAAGGAAAAAGGTTTAGGGTTGGATTAGGCAGAGCCGTGAAGTGGGTTTGCCTAATCCAACCCTAAACCCTTTTCCATCCCGTCTTACGCAGTACCCCATCTTTGAATCACATCCACAACAGGGTTCACCAATACCCTCTTAGGGTTCATTTACTTGCGGGATTAGTGACCTTGAATAAGGAAAAGGGTTTTTCGCGGCTCTGCCTAATCCAACACTAAACCCTTTTCCGTCCCGTCTTATGCACTACCCCATTTTTTAATCACATTCACGATAAGGTTCACCAATACCCTCTTAGGGTTCAGTTACTTGCGGAATTAGTAACTATGAATAAGGAAAAAGGTTTAGGGTTGGATTAGGCAGAGCCGCAAAGCGGGTCTGCCTAATACAACCCTAAACCCTTTTCCGTCCCGTCTTATGCACTACCCCATTTTATAATCACATCCACGACAAGGTTCACCAATACCCTCTTAGGGCTCAGTTACTTGCGGGATTAGTGACCTTGAATAAAGAAAATGGTTTAGGGTTAGATTAGGCAGAGGGGCGAAACGGGTTTGCCTAATCCAACCCTAAACCCTTTTCCGTCCCATCTTATGCACTACCCCATTTTTTAATCACATCCACGACAAGGTTCACCATTACCCTCTTAGGGTTCAGTTACTTGCGGGATTAGTGACTATGAATAAGGAAAAAGGTTTAGGGTTGGATTAGGCAGATCCGCGAAGCGGGTTTGCCTAATACAACCCTAAACCCTTTTCCATCCCGTCTTACGCAGTACCCCATCTTTGAATCACATCCACAACAAGGTTCACCAATACCCTTTAGGGTTCAGTTACTTGCGGGATTAGTGACCTTGAATAAGGAAAAGCGTTTAGGGTTGGATTAGGCGGAGCTGCGATATGGGTACGCCTAATCCAACCCCAAACCCTTTTCCGTTCTTGAATAAGGAAAAGGTTTAGGGTTGGATTAGGCAGATCCGTGAAGCGGGTATGCCTAGTCCAACTCTAAACCCTTTTCCGTCCCGTCTTATGCAGTACCCCATCTTTAAATCACATTCACGACAGGGTTCACCAACACCCTCTTAGGGTTCAGTTACTTGCGGGATTAGTGACCTTGAATAAGGAAAAGGGTTTAGGGTTGCATTAGGAAGAGACCGCGAAGCGGGTATGCCTAATCCAACCCTAAACCCTTTTCCGTTCTTGAATAAGGAAAAGGGTTTAGGGTTGCATTACGAAGAGACCGCGAAGCGGGTATGCCTAATCCAACCCTAACCCTTTTCAGTTCCGTCTTTTGCAGTACCCCATCTTTGAAACGCATCCATGACAGAGTTCACCAATACCCTCTTAGGGTTCAGTTACTTGCGGGATTAGTGACCTTGAATAAAGAAAATGGTTTAGGGTTAGATTAGGCAGAGGGGCGAAGCGGGTTTGCCTAATCCAACCCTAAACCCTTTTCCGTCCCATCTTATGCACTACCCCATTTTTTAATCACATCCATGACAAGGTTCACCAATACCCTCTTAGGGTTCCGTTACTTGCGGGATTAGTGACTATGAATAAGGAAAAAGGTTTAGGGTTGGATTAGGCAGATCCGCGAAGCGGGTTTGCCAAATCCAACCCTAAACCCTTTTCCATCCCGTCTTACGCAGTACCCCATCTTTGAATCATATCCACAACAGGGTTCACCAATACCCTTTAGGGTTCAGTTACTTGCGGGATTAGTGACCTTGAATAAGGAAAAGCATTTAGGTTTGGATTAGGCGGAGCTGCGATACGGGTACGCCTAATCCAACCTTAAACCCATTTCCGTCCTTGAATAAGGAAAAGGTTTAGGGTTGGATTAGGCAGATCCGTGAAGCGGGTATGCCTAATCCAACCCTAAACCCTTTTCCGTCGTCTTATGCAGTACCCCATCTTTAAATCACATTTATGACAGGGTTCACCAACACCCTCTTAGGGTTCAGTTACTTGCGGGATTAGTGACTATGAATAAGGAAAAAGGTTTAGGGTTGGATTAGGCAAACCCGCTTCGCGGCTACGCCTAAACCTACCCTAAACCCTTTTCTATCGCGTCTTACGAAGTACCCCATCTTTAAATCACATCCACGACTAAGTTCACCAATACCCTCTTAGGGTTCGGTTACTTGCGGGATTAGTGACCTTGAATAAGGAAAAGGGTTTAGGGTTGCATTAGGAAGAGACCGCGAAGCGGGTATGCCTAATCCAACCCTAAACCCTTTTCCGTTCTTGAATAAGGAAAAGGGTTTAGGGTTGCATTACGAAGAGACCGCGAAGCGGGTCTGCCTTATACAACCCTAAACCCTTTTCCGTCCCGTCTTATGCACTACCCTATTTTATAATCACATCCACGACAAAGTTCACCAATACCCTCTTACGGTTCAGTTACTTGCGGGATTAGTGACCTTGAATAAAGAAAATGGTTTAGGGTTTGATTAGGCAGAGGGGCGAAGCGGGTTTGCCTAATCCAACCCTAAACCATTTTCCGTCCCATCTTATGCACTACCCCATTTTTTAATCACATCCACGACAAGGTTCACCAATTCCCTCTTAGGGTTCAGTTACTTGCGGGATTAGTGACTATGAATAAGGAAAAAGGTTTAGGGTTGGATTAGGCAGAGCCGCGAAGCGGGTTTGCCTAATCTAACCCTAAACCCTTTTCCATCCCGTCTTACGCAGTACCCCATCTTTGAATCACATCCACAACAGGGTTCACCAATACCCTCTTAGGGTTCATTTACTTGCGGGATTAGTGACCTTGAATAAGGAAAAGGGTTTTTTGCGGCTCTGCCTAATCCAACACTAAACCCTTTTCCGTCCCGTCTTATGCACTACCCCATTTTTTAATCACATTCACGATAAGGTTCACCAATACCCTCTTAGGGTTCAGTTACTTGCGGGATTAGTAACTATGAATAAGGAAAAAGGTTTAGGGTTGGATTAGGCAGAGCCGTGAAGCGGGTCTGCCTAATACAACCCTAAACCCTTTTCCGTCCCGTCTTATGCACTACCCCATTTTATAATCACATCCACAACAGGGTTCACCAATACCCTCTTAAGGCTCAGTTACTTGCGGGATTAGTGACCTTGAAAAAAGAAAATGGTTTAGGGTTAGATTAGGCAGAGGGGCGAAGCGGGTTTGCCTAATCCAACCCTAAACCCTTTTCCGTCCCATCTTATGCACTACCCCATTTTTTAATCACATCCACGACAAGGTTCACCAATACCCTCTTAGGGTTCAGTTACTTGCGGGATTAGTGACTATGAATAAGGAAAAAGGTTTAGGGTTGGATTAGGCAGAGCCGCGAAGTGGGTTTGCCTAATAGAACCCTAAACCCTTTTCCATCCCGTCTTACGCAGTACCCCATCTTTGAATCACATCCACAACAGGGTTCACCAATACCCTCTTAGGGTTCATTTACTTGCGGGATTAGTGACCTTGAATAAGGAAAAGGGTTTTTCGCGGCTCTGCCTAATCCAACACTAAACCCTTTTCCGTCCCGTCTTATGCACTACCCCATTTTTTAATCACATTCACGATAAGGTTCACCAATACCCTCTTAGGGTTCAGTTACTTGCGGAATTAGTAACTATGAATATGGAAAAGGGTTTAGGGTTGCATTACGAAGAGACCGCGAAGCGGGTATGCCTAATCCAACCCTAAACCCTTTTCAGTTCCGTCTTTTGCAGTACCCCATCTTTGAAACGCATGCATGACAAAGTTCACCAATACCCTCTTAGGGTTCAGTTACTTGCGGGATTAGTGACCTTGAATAAAGAATAAGGTTTAGGGTTAGATTAGGCAGAGGGGCGAAGCGGGTTTGCCTAATCCAACCCTAAACCCTTTTCCGTCCCATCTTATGCACTACCCCATTTTTTAATCACATCCATGACAAGGTTCACCAATACCCTCTTAGGGTTCCGTTACTTGCGGTATTAGTGACTATGAATAAGGAAAAAGGTTTAGGGTTGGATTAGGCAGATCCGCGAAGCGGGTTTGCCTAATCCAACCCTAAACCCTTTTCCATCCCGTCTTACGCAGTACCCCATCTATGAATCACATCAAGAACAGGGTTCACCAATACCCTTTAGGGTTCAATTACTTGCGGGATTAGTGACCTTGAATAAGGAAAAGCATTTAGGGTTGGATTAGGCGGAGCTGCGATATGGGTACGCCTAATCCAACCTTAAACCCATTTCCGTCCTTGAATAAGGAAAAGGTTTAGGGTTGGATTAGGCAGATCCGTAAAGCGGGTATGCCTAATCCAACCCTAAACCCTTTTCCGTCGTCTTATGCAGTACCCCATCTTTAAATCACATTTATGACAGGGTTCACCAACACCCTCTTAGGGTTCAGTTACTTGCGGGATTAGTGACTATGAATAAGGAAAAAGGTTTAGGGTTGGATTAGGCAAACCCGCTTCGCGGCTATGCCTAAACCTACCCTAAACCCTTTTCTATCCCGTCTTACGAAGTACCCCATCTTTAAATCACATCCACGACTAAGTTCACCAATACCCTCTTAGGGTTCGGTTACTTGCGGGATTAGTGACCTTGAATAAGGAAAAGGGTTTAGGGTTGCATTAGGAAGAGACCGCGGAGCGGGTATGCCTAATCCAACCCTAAACCCTTTTCCGTTCTTGAATAAGGAAAAGGGTTTAGGGTTGCATTACGAAGAGACCGCGAAGCGGGTATGCCTAATCCAACCCTAAACCCTTTTCAGTTCCGTCTTTTGCAGTACCCCATCTTTGAAACACATCCATGATAGGGTTCACCAATACCCTCTTAGGGTTCAGTTACTTGCGGGATTAGTGAGCTTGAATAAAGAAAATGGTTTAGGGTTAGATTAGGCAGAGGGGCGAAGCGCGTTTGCCTAATCCAACCCTAAACCCTTTTCCGTCCCATCTTATGCACTACCCCATTTTTTAATCACCTCCACGACAAGGTTAACCAATACCCTCTTACGGTTCAGTTACTTGCGGGATTAGTGACTATGAATAAGGAAAAAGTTTTAGGGTTGGATTAGGCAGAGCCGCGAAGCGGGTTCGCCTAATCCAACCCTAAACCCTTTTCCATCCCGTCTTACGCAGTACCCCATCTTTGAATCACATCCACAACTGGGTTCACCAATACCCTTTAGGGTTCAGTTACTTGCGGGATTAGTGACCGTGAATAAGGAAAAGGGTTTAGGGTTGCATTAGGAAGAGACCGCGAAGCGGGTATGCCTAATCCAACCCTTAACCCTTTTCCGTTCTTGAATAATGAAAAGGGTTTAGGGTTGCATTACGAAGAGACCGCGAAGCGGGTATGCCTAATCCAACCCTAAACCCTTTTCAGTTCCGTCTTTTGCAGTACCCCATCTTTGAAACGCATCCATGACAGAGTTCACCAATACCCTCTTAGGGTTCAGTTACTTGCGGGATTAGTGACCTTGAATAAAGAAAATGGTTTTGCGTTAGATTAGGCAAAGGGGCGAAGCGGGTTTGCCTAATCCAACCCTAAACCCTTTTCCGTCCCATCTTATGCACTACCTCATTTTTTAATCACATCCATGACAAGGTTCACCAATACCCTCTTAGGGTTCAGTTACTTGCGGGATTAGTGACTATGAATAAGGAAAAAGGTTTAGGGTTGGATTAGGCAGAGCCGCGAAGTGGGTTTGCCTAATACAACCCTAAACCCTTTTCCATCCCGTCTTACGCAGTACCCCATCTTTGAATCACATCCACAACAAGGTTCACCAATACCCTTTAGGGTTCAGTTACTTGCGGGATTAGTGACATTGAATAAGGAAAAGCGTTTAGGGTTGGATTAGGCGGAGCTGCGATATGGGTACGCCTAATCCAACCCCAAAACCTTTTCCGTCCTTGAATAAGGAAAAGGTTTAGGGTTGGATTAGGCAGATCCCTGAAGCGGGTATGCCTAATCCAACCCTAAACCCTTTTCCGTCCCGTCTTATGCAGTACCCCATCTTTAAATCACATTCACGACAGGGTTCACCAATACCCTCTTAGGGTTCAGTTACTTGCGGGATTATTGACTATGAATAAGGAAAAAGGTTTAGGGTTGGATTAGGCAAACCCGCTTCGCGGCTATGCCTAATCCAACCCTAAACCCTTTTCTATCCCGTCTTACGAAGTACCCCATCTTTAAATCACATCCACGACTAAGTTCACCAATACCCTCTTAGGGTTCAGTTACTTGCAGGATTAGTGACCGTGAATAAGGAAAAGGGTTTAGGGTTGCATTAGGAAGAGACCGCGAAGCGGGTATGCCTAATCCAACCCTTAACCCTTTTCCGTTCTTGAATAAGGAAAAGGGTTTAGGGTTGCATTAGGAAGAGACCGCGAAGCGGGTATGCCTAATCCAACCCTAAACCCTTTTCCGTTCTTGAAAACGGAAAAGGGTTTAGGGTTGCATTACGAAGAGACCGCGAAGCGGGTATGCCTAATCCAACCCTAAACCCTTTTCAGTTCCGTCTTTTGCAGTACCCCATCTTTGAAACGCATCCATGACAGAGTTCACCAATACCCTCTTAGGGTTCAGTTACTTGCGGGATTAGTGACCTTGAATAAAGAAAATGGTTTAGGGTTAGATTAGGCAGAGGGGCGAAGCGGGTTTGCCTAATCCAACCCTAAACCCTTTTCCGTCCCATCTTATGCACTACCCCATTTTTTAATCACATCCATGACAAGGTTCACCAATACCCTCTTAGGGTTCCGTTACTTGCGGGATTAGGGACTATGAATAAGGAGAAAGGTTTAGGGTTGGATTAGGCAGATCCGCGAAGCGGGTTTGCCTAATCCAACCCTAAACCCTTTTCCATCCCGTCTTACGCAGTACCCCATCTATGAATCACATCAACAACAGGGTTCACCAATACCCTTTAGGGTTCAATTACTTGCGGGATTAGTGACCTTGAATAAGGAAAAGCATTTAGGGTTGGATTAGGCGGAGCTGCGATATGGGTACGCCTAATCCAACCTTAAACCCATTTCCGTCCTTGAATAAGGAAAAGGTTTAGGGTTGGATTAGGCAGATCCGTAAAGCGGGTATGCCTAATCCAACCCTAAACCCTTTTCCGTCGTCTTATGCAGTACCCCATCTTTAAATCACATTTATGACAGGGTTCACCAACACCCTCTTAGGGTTCAGTTACTTGCGGGATTAGTGACTATGAATAAGGAAAAAGGTTTAGGGTTGGATTAGGCAAACCCGCTTCGCGGTTATGCCTAAACCTACCCTAAACTCTTTTCTATCCTGTCTTACGAAGTACCCCATCTTTAAATCACATCCACGACTAAGTTCACCAATACCCTCTTAGGGTTCGGTTACTTGCGGGATTAGTGACCTTGAATAAGGAAAAGGGTTTAGGGTTGCATTAGGAAGAGACCGCGGAGCGGGTATGCCTAATCCAACCCTAAACCCTTTTCCGTTCTTGAACAAGGAAAAGGGTTTAGGGTTGCATTACGAAGAGACCGCGAAGCGGGTATTCCTAATCCAACCCTAAACCCTTTTCAGTTCCGTGTTTTGCAGTACCCCATCTTTGAAACACATCCATGATAGGGTTCACCAATACCCTCTTAGGGTTCAGTTACTTGCGGGATTAGTGACCTTGAATAAAGAAAATGGTTTAGGGTTAGATTAGGCAGAGGAGCGAAGCGGGTTTGCCTAATCCAACCCTAAACCCTTTTCCGTCCCATCTTATGCAGTACCCCATTTTTTAATCACATCCACGACAAGGTTCACCAATACCCTCTTAGGGTTCAGTTACTTGCGGGATTAGTGACTATGAATAAGGAAAAAGGTTTAGGGTTGGATTAGGCAGAGCCGCGAAGCGGGTTTGCCTAATCTAACCCTAAACCCTTTTCCATCCCGTCTTACGCAGTACCCCATCTTTGAATCACATCCACAACAGGGTTCACCAATACCCTCTTAGGGTTCATTTACTTGCGGGATTAGTGACCTTGAATAAGGAAAAGGGTTTTTCGCGGCTCTGACTAATCCAACACAAAACCCTTTTCCGTCCCGTCTTATGCACTACCCCATTTTTTAATCACATCCACGATAAGGTTCACCAATACCCTCTTAGGGTTCAGTTACTTGCGGAATTAGTAACTATGAATAAGGAAAAAGGTTTAGGGTTGGATTAGGCAGGGCCGCAAAGCGGGTCTGCCTAATACAACCCTAAACCCTTTTTCGTCCCGTCTTATGCTCTACCCCATTTTATAATCACATCCACGACAAGGTTCACCAATACCCTCTTAGGGTTCAGTTACTTGCGGGATTAGTGACTATGAATAAGGAAAAAGGTTTAGGGTTGGATTAGGCAGAGCCGCGAAGCGGTTTGCCTAATCCAACCCTAAACCCTTTTCCATCCCGTCTTACGCAGTACCCCATCTTTGAATCACATCCACAACAGGGTTCACCAATACCCTCTTAGGGTTCATTTACTTCCGGGATTAGTGACCTTGAATAAGGAAAAGGGTTTTTCGCGGCTCTGCCTAATCCAACACTAAACCCTTTTCCGTCCCGTCTTATGCACTACCCCATTTTTTAATCACATTCACGATAAGGTTCACCAATACCCTCTTAGGGTTCAGTTACTTGCGGAATTAGTAACTATGAATAAGGAAAAAGGTTTAGGGTTGGATTAGGCAGAGCCGCAAAGCGGGTCTGCCTAATACAACCCTAAACCCTTTTCCGTCCCGTCTTATGCACTACCCCATTTTATAATCACATCCACGACAAGGTTCACCAATACCCTCTTAGGGCTCAGTTACTTGCGGGATTAGTGACCTTGAATAAAGAAAATGGTTTAGGGTTAGATTAGGCAGAGGGGCGAAGCGGGTTTGCCTAATCCAACCCTAAACCCTTTTCCGTCCCATCTTATGCACTACCCCATTTTTTAATCACATCCACGACAAAGTTCACCAATACCCTCTTAGGGTTCAGTTACTTGCGGGATTAGTGACTATGAATAAGGAAAAAGGTTTAGGGTTGGATTAGGCAGATCCGCGAAGCGGGTTTGCCTAATCCAACCCTAAACCCTTTTCCATCCCGTCTTACGCAGTACCCCATCTTTGAATCACATCCACAACAGGGTTCACCAATACCCTTTAGGGTTTAGTTACTTGCGGGATTAGTGACCTTGAATAAGGAAAAGCGTTTAGGGTTGGATTAGGCGGAGCTGCGATATGGGTACGCCTAATCCAACCCTAAACCCTTTTCCGTCCTTGAATAAGGAAAAGGTTTAGGGTTGGATTAGGCAGATCCGTGAAGCGGGTATGGCTAATCCAACCCTAAACCCTTTTCCGTCCCGTCTTATGCAGTACCCCATCTTTAAATCACATTCACGACAGGGTCCACCAACACCCTCTTAGGGTTCAGTTACTTGCGGGATTATTGACTATGAATAAGGAAAAAGGTTTAGGGTTGGATTAGGCAAACCCGCTTCGCGGCTATGCCTAATCCAACCCTAAACCCTTTTCTATCCCGACTTACTAAGTACCCCATCTTTAAATCACATCCATGACAGGGTTCATCAATACCCTCTTAGGGTTCAGTTACTTGCGGGATTAGTGACCTTGAATAATGAAAAGGGTTTAGGGTTGCATTAGGAAGAGACCGCGAAGCGGGTATGCCTAATCCAACCCTAAACCCTTTTCCGTTCTTGAAAAAGGAAAAGGGTTTAGGGTTGCATTACGAAGAGACCGCGAAGCGGGTATGCATAATCCAACCCTAAACCCTTTTCAGTTCCGTCTTTTGCAGTACCCCATCTTTGAAACACATCCATGACAGGGTTCATCAATACCCTCTTAGGGTTCAGTTACTTGCGGGATTAGTGACCTTGAATAAAGAAAATGGTTTAGGGTTAGATTAGGCAGAGGGGCAAAGCGCGTTTGCCTAATCCAACCCTAAACCCTTTTCCGTCCCATCTTATGCACTACCCCATTTTTTAATCACCTCCACGACAAGGTTAACCAATACCCTCTTAGGGTTCAGTTACTTGCGGGATTAGTGACTATGAATAAGGAAAAAGTTTTAGGGTTGGATTAGGCAGAGCCGCGAAGCGGGTTCGCCTAATCCAACCCTAAACCCTTTTCAGTTCCGTCTTTTGCAGTACCCCATCTTTGAAACGCATCCATGACAGAGTTCACCAATACCCTCTTAGGGTTCAGTTACTTGCGGGATTAGTGACCTTGAATAAAGAAAATGGTTTAGGGTTAGATTAGGCAGAGGGGCGAAGCGGGTTTGCCTAATCCAACACTAAACCCTTTTCCGTCCCATCTTATGCACTACCCCATTTTTTAATCACATCCATGACAAGGTTCACCAATACCCTCTTAGGGTTCCGTTACTTGCGGGATTAGTGACTATGAATAAGGAAAATGGTTTAGGGTTGGATTAGGCAGATCAGCGGGTTTGCCTAATCCAACCCTAAACCCTTTTCCATCCCGTCTTACGCAGTACCCCATCTTTGAATCATATCCACAACAGGGTTCACCAATACCCTTTAGGGTTCAGTTACTTGCGGGATTAGTGACCTTGAATAAGGAAAAGCATTTAGGGTTGGATTAGGCGGAGCTGCGATATGGGTACGCCTAATCCAACCTTAAACCCATTTCCGTCCTTGAATAAGGAAAAGGTTTAGGGTTGGATTAGGCAGATCCGTGAAGCGGGTATTCTTAATCCAACCCTAAACCCTTTTCCGTCGTCTTATGCAGTACCCCATATTTAAATCACATTTATGACAGGGTTCACCAACACCCTCTTAGGGTTCAGTTACTTGCGGGATTAGTGACTATGAATAAAGAAAAAGGTTTAGGGTTGGATTAGGCAAACCCGCTTCGCGGCTATGCCTAAACCTACCCTAAACCCTTTTCTATCCCGTCTTACGAAGTACCCCATCTTTAAATCACAACCACGAGTAAGTTCACCAATACCCTCTTAGGGTTCGGTTACTTGCGGGATTAGTGACCTTGAATAAGGAAAAGGGTTTAGGGTTGCATTAGGAAGAGACCGCGAAGCGGGTATGCCTAATCCAACCCTAAACCCTTTTCAGTTCCGTCTTTTGCAGTACCCCATCTTTGAAACACATCCATGATAGGGTTCACCAATACCCTCTTATGGTTCAGTTACTTGCGGGATTAGTGACCTTGAATAAAGAAAATGGTTTAGGGTTAGATTAGGCAGAGGGGCGAAGCGGGTTTGCCTAATCCAACCCTAAACCCTTTTCCATCCCGTCTTACGCAGTACCCCATCTTTGAATCATATCCACAACAGGGTTCACCAATACCCTTTAGGGTTCAGTTACTTGCGGGATTAGTGACCTTGAATAAGGAAAAGCATTTAGGGTTGGATTAGGCGGAGCTGCGATACGGGTACGCCTATTCCAACCTTAAACCCATTTCCGTCCTTGAATAAGGAAAAGGTTTAGGGTTGGATTAGGCAGATCCGTGAAGCGGGTATGCCTAATCCAACCCTAAACCCTTTTCCGTCGTCTTATGCAGTACCCCATCTTTAAATCACATTTATGACAGGGTTCACCAACACCCTCTTAGGGTTCAGTTACTTGCGGGATTAGTGACTATGAATAAGGAAAAAGGTTTAGGGTTGGATTAGGCAAACCCGCTTCGCGGCTACGCCTAAACCTACCCTAAACCCTTTTCTATCGCGTCTTACGAAGTACCCCATCTTTAAATCACATCCACGACTAAGTTCACCAATACCCTCTTAGGGTTCGGTTACTTGCGGGATTAGTGACCTTGAATAAGGAAAAGGGTTTAGGGTTGCATTAGGAAGAGACCGCGAAGCGGGTATGCCTAATCCAACCCTAAACCCTTTTCCGTTCTTGAATAAGGAAAAGGGTTTAGGGTTGCATTACGAAGAGACCGCGAAGCGGGTCTGCCTTATACAACCCTAAACCCTTTTCCGTCCCGTCTTATGCACTACCCTATTTTATAATCACATCCACGACAAAGTTCACCAATACCCTCTTAAGGTTCAGTTACTTGCGGGATTAGTGACCTTGAATAAAGAAAATGGTTTAGGGTTTGATTAGGCAGAGGGGCGAAGCGGGTTTGCCTAATCCAACCCTAAACCATTTTCCGTCCCATCTTATGCACTACCCCATTTTTTAATCACATCCACGACAAGGTTCACCAATTCCCTCTTAGGGTTCAGTTACTTGCGGGATTAGTGACTATGAATAAGGAAAAAGGTTTAGGGTTGGATTAGGCAGAGCCGCGAAGCGGGTTTGCCTAATCCAACCCTAAACCCTTTTCCATCCCGTCTTAAGCAGTACCCCATCTTTGAATCACATCCACAACATGGTTCACCAATACCCTCTTAGGGTTCATTTACTTGCGGGATTAGTGACCTTGAATAAGGAAAAGGGTTTTTCGCGGCTCTGCCTAATCCAACACTAAACCCTTTTCCGTCCCGTCTTATGCACTAACCCATTTTTTAATCACATTCACGATAAGGTTCACCAATACCCTCTTAGGGTTCAGTTACTTGCGGAATTAGTAACTATGAATAAGGAAAAAGGTTTAGGGTTGGATTAGGCAGAGCCGCAAAGCGGGTCTGCCTAATAGAACCCTAAACTCTTTTCCGTCCCGTCTTATGCACTACCCCATTTTTTAATCACATCCACGATAAGGTTCAATAATACCCTCTTAGGGTTCAGTTACTTGCGGAATTAGTAACTATGAATAAGGAAAAAGGTTTAGGGCTGGATTAGGCAGAGCCGCAAAGCGGGTCTGCCTAATACAACCCTAAACCCTTTTCCGTCCCGTCTTATGCACTACCCCATTTTATAATCACATCCACGACAAGGTTCACCAATACCCTCTTAGGGTTCAGTTACTTGCGGGATTAGTGACTATGAATAAGGAAAAAGGTTTAGGGTTGGATTAGGCAGAGCCGCGAAACTCTTTTCCATCCCGTCTTACGCAGTACCCCGTCTTTGAATCACATCCACAACAGGGTTCTCCAATACCCTCTTAGGGTTCATTTACTTGCGGGATTAGTGACCTTGAATAAGGAAAAGGGTTTTTCGCGGCTCTGCCTAATCCAACACTAAACCCTTTTCCGTCCCGTCTTATGCACTACCCCATTTTTTAATCACATCCACGATAAGGTTCACCAATACCCTCTTAGGGTTCAGTTACTTGCGGGATTAGTGACTATGAATAAGGAAAAAGGTTTAGGGTTGGATTAGGCAGAGCCGTGAAGTGGGTTTGCCTAATCCAACCCTAAACCCTTTTCAATCCCGTCTTACGTAGTACCTCATCTTTGAATCACATCCACAACAGGGTTCACCAATACCCTTTAGGGTTCAGTTACTTGCGGGATTAGTGACCTTGAATAAGGAAAAGTGTTTAGGGTTGGATTAGGCGGAGCTGCGATATGGGTACGCCTAATCCAACCATAAACCCTTTTCCATCCTTGAATAAGGAAAAGGTTTAGGGTTGGATTAGGCAGATCCGTGAAGCGGGTATGCCTAGTCCAACTCTAAACCCTTTTCCGTCCCGTCTTATGCAGTACCCCATCTTTAAATCACATTCACGACAGAGTTCACCAACACCCTCTTAGGGTTCAGTTACTTGCGGGATTAGTGATCTTGAATAAGGAAAAGGGTTTAGGGTTGCATTAGGAAGAGACCGCGAAGCGGGTATGCCTAATCCAACCGTAAACCCTTTTCCGTTCATGAATAAGGAAAAGGGTTTAGGGTTGCATTACGAAGAGACCGCGAAGCGGGTATGCCTAATCCGACCCTAACCCTTTTCAGTTCCGTCTTTTGCAGTACCCCATCTTTGAAATGCATCCATGACAGAGTTCACCAATACCCTCTTAGGGTTCAGTTACTTGCGAGATTAGTGACCTTGAATAAAGAAAATGGTTTAGGGTTAGATTAGGCAGAGGGGCGAAGCGGGTTTGCCTAATCCAACCCTAAACCCTTTTCCGTCCCATCTTATGCACTACCCCATTTTTTAATCACATCCATGACAAGGTTCACCAATACCCTCTTAGGGTTCCGTTACTTGCGGGATTAGTGACTATAAACAAGGAAAAAGGTTTAGGGTCTGATTAGGCAGATCCGCGAAGCGGGTTTGCCTAATCCAACCCTAAACCCTTTTCCATCCCGTCTTACGCAGTACCCCATCTTTGAATCATATCCACAACAGGGTTCACCAATACCCTTTAGGGTTCAGTTACTTGCGGGATTAGTGACCTTGAATAAGGAAAAGCATTTAGGGTTGGATTAGGCGGAGCTGCGATATGGGTACGCCTAATCCAACCTTAAACCCATTTCCGTCCTTGAATAAGGAAAAGGTTTAGGGTTGGATTAGGCAGATCCGTGAAGCGGGTATGCCTAATCCAACCCTAAACCCTTTTCCGTCGTCTTATGCAGTACCCCATCTTTAAATCACATTTATGACAGGGTTCACCAACACCCTCTTAGGGTTCAGTTACTTGCGGGATTAGTGACTATGAATAAGGAAAAAGGTTTAGGGTTGGATTAGACAAACCCGCTTCGCGGCTACGCCTAAACCTACCCTAAACCCTTTTCTATCCCGTCTTACGAAGTACCCCATCTTTAAATCACATCCACGACTAAGTTCACCAATACCCTCTTAGGGTTCGGTTACTTGCGGGATTAGTGACCTTGAATAAGAAAAAGGGTTTAGGGTTGCATTAGGAAGAGACCGCAGAGCGGGTATGCCTAATCCAACCCTAAACCCTTTTCCGTTCTTGAATAGGGAAAAGGGTTTAGGGTTGCATTACGAAGAGACCGCGAAGCGGGTATGCCTAATCCAACCCTAAACCCTTTTCAGTTCCGTCTTTTGCAGTACCCCATCTTTGAAACACATCCATGATAGGGTTCACCAATACCCTCTTAGGGTACAGTTACTTGAGGGATTAGTGACCTTGAATAAAGAAAATGGTTTAGGGTTAGATTAGGCAGAGGGGCGAAGCGGGTTTGCCTAATCCAACCCTAAACCCTTTTCCGTCCCATCTTATGCACTATCCCATTTTTTAATCACATCCACGACAAGGTTCACCAATACCCTCTTAGGGTTCTGTTACTTGCGGGAATAGTGACTATGAATAAGGAAAAAGGTTTAGGGTTGGATTAGGCAGAGCCGCGAAGCGGGTTTGCCTAATCCAACCCTAAACCCTTTTCCATCCCGTCTTACGCAGTACCCCATCTTTGAATCACATCCACAACAGGGTTCACCAATACCCTCTTAGGGTTCATTTACTTGCGGGATTAGTGACCTTGAATAAGGAAAAGGGGTTTTCGCGGCTCTGCCTAATCCAACACTAAACCCTTTTCCGTCCCGTCTTATGCACTACCCCATTTTTTAATCACATTCACGATAAGGTTCACCAATACCCTCTTAGGGTTCAGTTACTTGCGGAATTAGTAACTATGAATAAGGAAAAAGGTTTAGGGTTGGATTAGGCAGAGCCGCAAAGCGGGTCTGCCTAATACAACCCTAAACCCTTTTCCGTCCCGTCTTATGCACTACCCCATTTTATAATCACATCCACGACAAGGTTCACCAATACCCTCTTAGGGTTCAGTTACTTGCGGGATTAGTGACCTTGAATAAAGAAAATGGTTTAGGGTTAGATGAGGCAGAGGGGCGAAGCGGGTTTGCCTAATCCAACCCTAAACCCTTTTCCGTCCCATCTGATGCACTACCCCATTTTTTAATCACATCCACGACAAGGTTCACCAATACCCTCTTAGGGTTCAGTTACTTGAGGGATTAGTGACTATGAATAAGGAAAAAGGTTTAGGGTTGGATTAGGCAGAGCCGCGAAGCGGGTTTGCCTAATCCAACCCTAAACCCTTTTCCATCCCGTCTTACGCAGTACCCCATCTTTGAATCACATCCACAACAGGGTTCACCAATACCCACTTAGGGTTCATTTACTTGCGGGATTAGTGACCTTGAATAAGGAAAAGGGTTTTTCGCGGCTCTGCCTAATCCAACACTAAACCCTTTTCCGCCCCGTCTTATGCACTACCCCATTTTTTAATCACATCCACGATAAGGTTCACCAATACCCTCTTAGGGTTCAGTTACTTGCGGGATTAGTAACTGTGAATAAGGAAAAAGGTTTAGGGTTGGATTAGGTAGAGCCGCAAAGCGGGTCTGCCTAATCCAACCCAAAACCCTTTTCTGTCCCGTCTTATGCACTACCCCATTTTATAATCACATCCACGACAAGGTTCACCAATACCCTCTTAGGGTTCAGTTACTTGCGGGATTAGTGACTATGAATAAGGAAAAAGGTTTAGCGTTGGATTAGGCAGATCCGCGAAGCGGGTTTGCCTAATCCAACCCTAAACCCTTTTCCATCCCGTCTTACGCAGTACCCCATCTTTGAATCACATCCACAACAGGGTTCACCAATACCCTTTAGGGTTCAGTTACTTGCGGGATTAGTGACCTTGAATAAGGAAAAGTATTTAGGGTTGGATTAGGCGGAGCTGCGATATGGGTACGCCTAATCCAACCCTAAACCCTTTTCCGTCCTTGAATAAGGAAAAGGTTTAGGGTTGGATTAGGCAGATCCGTGAAGCGGGTATGCCTAATCCAACCCTAAACCCTTTTCCGTCCCGTCTTATGCAGTACCCTATCTTTAAATCACATTCACGACAGGGTTCACCAACACCCTCTTAGGGTTCAGTTACTTGCGGGATTAGTGACTATGAATAAGGAAAAAGGTTTAGGGTTGGATTAGGCAAATCCGCTTCGCGGCTATGCCTAATCCAACCCTAAACCTTTTTCTATCCCGTCTTACGAAGTACCCCATCTTTAAATCACATCCACGACTAAGTTCACCAATACCCTCTTAGGGTTCAGTTACTTGCGGGATTAGTGACCTTGAATAAGGAAAAGGGTTTAGGGTTGCATTAGGAAGAGACCGCGAACCGGGTATGCCTAATCCAACCCTAAACCCTTTTCCGTTCTTGAATAAGGAAAAGGGTTTAGGGTTGCATTACGAAGAGACCGCGAAGCGGGTATGCCTAATCCAACCCTAAACCCTTTTCAGTTCCGTCTTTTGCAGTACCCCATCTTTGAAACGCATCCATGACAGAGTTCACCAATACCCTCTTAAGGTTCAGTTACTCTCGGGATTAGTGACCTTGAATAAAGAAAATGGTTTAGGGTTAGATTAGGCAGAGGGGCGAAGCGGGTTTGCCTAATCCAACCCTAAACCCTTTTCCGTCCCATCTTATGCACTACCCCATTTTTTAATCACATCCATGACAAGGTTCACCAATACCCTCTTAGGGTTCCGTTACTTGCGGGATTAGTGACTATGAATAAGGAAAAAGGTTTAGGGTTGGATTAGGCAGATCCGCGAAGCGGGTTTGCCTAATCCAACCCTAAACCCTTTTCCATCCCGTCTTACGCAGTACCCCATCTTTGAATCACATCCACAACAGGGTTCACCAATACCCTTTAGGGTTCAGTTACTTGCGGGATTAGTGACCTTGAATAAGGAATAGCATTTAGGGTTGGATTAGGCGGAGCTGCGATATGGGTACGCCTAATCCAACCCTAAACCCTTTTCCGTCCTTGAATAAGGAAAAGGTTTAGGGTTGGATTAGGCAGATCCGTGAAGCGGGTATGCCTAATCCAACCCTAAACCCTTTTCCGTCCCGTCTTATGCAGTACCCCATCTTTAAATCACATTCACGACAGGGTTCACCAACACCCTCTTAGGGTTCAGTTACTTGCGGGATTAGTGACTATGAATAAGGAAAAAGGTTTAGGGTTGGATTAGGCAAATCCGCTTCGCGGCTATGCCTAATCCAACCCTAAACCTTTTTCTATCCCGTCTTACGAAGTACCCCATCTTTAAATCACATCCACGACTAAGTTCACCAATACCCTCTTAGGGTTCAGTTACTTGCGGGATTAGTGACCTTGAATAAGTGATCCGAATGAAGAAGCAACAACAATTCTGGATTTCAATGAGCTCACACTAGCTCCAAATGGTTCAAGTTCAAGCCCCTTAGCCCCTCCTTCAAGTCTAGTAGTGTGCCTTCTTCAAGTGTTAAACTAGCTCTTGTGAACACCTACTTGGACTGAATAAAAGAGCTGAAACGCACATTGCTCTATTCTGATTTCCAAGTTCAAATAACAAGCAATTGGAGTTATTGCTTTCATACATGAATAAGACTCATTCACACCTCCAACCAGCCAAAGCACACCAAGAGAAAAGCACCAGATTTGAAGTATAACTAGAGGATGAATTCAGTCATTTTAGTTCAATGTATTTACTTTGTTTTTATCACTTAGTAGTTTGTATCCTTTAATGAGGCTTGACTATTCTGGTTGGAGCCTCATTTGGGACGTGTTGCTTGGCTATAAATAGCCAAACACTTGATGAATAAAGCATTCAACTTTCATCAAACAAATCTGAGATAAGCTTTGCTTTTTCTTTCCGTCTTTGTAGTTCACAAGACAAAGTATTAGAGTTAGTCGCGTCACAAGCTCTATACTCGCTATTTCAATCGAGTGTTTGAATTAGCACCTGCTTTGTTGAGGTATAGGTCTATCTCACTTAGCACACTATCCTTGGCTACTTTCTATCATCCCTTACGACAACTTTTCCATTCTGATTTCGTTACTTTATTTCATTCATTTCGATCTACTATCAATCACCAAATCACTTGTTCAAAGTTCATTCCAAATCACATCATCAGTGGTATCAGAGCTTTGGTCTTCCAAAGACGTAAAGAATGGCAGGAGGAGTGAACTTTGACGACCCTAACTTCTTGGAGCACCTGAAGAAGGCGTTGGAGAACTTTCAACCCGTGAATTCTCGTTTCCAAGCAAGAAGGGAGCCCGTGGACAGAATCAAAGTGAATGAACTCCCTGAGTTCATGGGTGGTACTGATCCAGAAGTGTACTTGGAGTGGGAGCGAAACATCGAGAAGCTCTTCGATTTCAAGGACCTAGAAGACGAGGAAAGGTGCAAGTATGCAATTCTGAAATTAAGCTAGGGGGCATCTCTTTGGTACGAGGGGCTGAAGGTACGCACTAGGGCTGGTAAGAGTAAAATCTCATCGTGGGAGTCCTTAAAACGTAAGCTACGTAAGAGGTATGTTCCAACTACACATAAGTTGTCCTTGTACAAAAAGATTGCTAATCTGACACAAGGGAGGTTAAGTGTTAGTGAGTATATTGATGAGTTTGAGAATTTGGTTTTAATGGGGGAAGTAGAAGAAAATGAAGAAATAAAAATGGCTAGATTCTTGCATGGGTTAAATCGTAGTATTGCTAATACGGTCGATTTATGTCCTTATTCTGACTTTGATACATTATGTGGGCTGTGTTTAAAAATTGAGGCACAAGGGAAGGCAAAACATGAAGGTGAGTCTAGTAAGGGTCATACTTGGCCGCGAACTGATGAAGGTAATAGGTTCAATTCTACTAATACCAATCAACCCCTCACCATTAAGAATAACCCAGCAACCCCACTTCAAACTACTACTAAAACACCCACCGAAACTAGTCTATCCAAAGTACGTTGTTTCAAGTGTCAAGGGTTTGGTCACTACAAAAATGCTTGTCCTAATAGGAGAGTTGTGACCTTAAGAGAAGTGATCACTGTTAGGGATGAAATATGGGAAGAGGAACAACGAATAGGGGCTGTTTTCAATGTTAATGAGAAAGAGGAAGAGGAAGATATTGAGGCTTATGAACCCCCAACTTATGATACACTCTTAGTACTACGTACTCTACATGCTAACCCCATTCAACATGATACTGAACAAAGAGACCAACTATTCCATACTAAGTGTCAAGTTAACAACAAATGGTGTAGTTTAATAATTGATGGAGGTAGTTGTACCAACGTCGCTTCAACTGAAATGGTAACCAAACTAGGTCTAGCTACTACTAATCACCCTAAACCTTATGCACTACATTGGTTAGATAACGGGAACAAAGTGAGGGTCACTAAACAAGTAAGAGTTGGTTTGACCATGGGTTCCTATGTTGATGAGGTCTTATGTGATGTTATTCCTATGGATGCTTGTCACATACTATTGGGTCGTCCTTGGCAGTTTGATAGGGATGTAGTTCACCATGGGAGGAAGAATGAGTATGAATTGAGGGATAGGGGAAAGAAAATTGTGCTAAAACCAATGACACCTCAAAATGTGTGTACCATGTTAGCTAATCGAGTCAGGAAACCCAACCTCTACATATTTTCTAGTAAAAGTGTGGTAGAACATGCCATAGAAGAGGGAGAGTGTGTCTTTGTCATGGGTACTAGAGAGGAACCAGTTAGGGTTGATAATGGGTTTGGAGGGAAACGATTTGAGGAGTTGCTAAAGGAACTGGGTTTTGTCATTCCTAATGAATTACCAGCTGGTTTGACACCTATTAGAGATCATGAGTCCTTAAAGTACATCAATGGCTCGCAAAAGCTAAGTCCAAGACATACCAAATGGGTGGAACTCTCGCAACCCTTTCATTTCTCTTCCAGATATAAGGATGGTATGAGCAATATCGTGGCTGATGCTTTATCTTGTCGCTACACACACTTATCCACCCTAGATGTAAGATCGCTTGGATTTGAGACTTTAAAGGACTACTACTCTGTGGATGCTGATTTTGGTGAAGTATTCACCAAGTACAAGGCTGGTGCTCTTAGTATTTTTGATGAGTTTGTTTTGCAGGAAGATTTTCTTTTTAAAGGGAACCATCTTTGTGTTCCTAAACATCCTATTTCAGAATTTCTAGTTAGAGAAGCTCATGGAGGAGGGCCAGCTGGGCATTTTGGCGTGACTAGGACCTTAGAGGTGTTGAAAGAACTCTTCTTCTGGCTAAAGATACAAGGGAACATTCAAAACATTGTGGGCAAATGTGTGACATGTCATTTCTCAAAAAGTCCTTTCGAACCAAGAGAGTACTTGCCATTCTCCAAAATGGCTCACTTCACTATTTGTCACATAACTGACGATGCTAACAAAAGGCCTGACTTTTACTTTCGAGGAGTGGTACGCCTACATGGGAGTCCCAAGCCTTTTGTTTCTGATCAAGATTCCAAGTTCCTTAGCTACTTGTGGAACACATTATGGAGAAAGCTCAAATCCATGATAAAACTCCACGAACAAATTCGAGAAAGGATCAAGGAAGTAAATGAAGCCTGCAAAAGAAGGTCCAACAAAAACAGGAAACCAAGACTCTTCCAAGAGGGTGACTTGGTTTGGGTTCACTTAGGAAAGGAGAGGCTTCCAAGCAAGAGAAAGAATAAATTGATACCACAAGCAGAAGGTCCATATAAGATCATATCAAGGGTAAACGACAATGCCTACAAGGTGGAATTACCGGATGATTATGGAGTTCATGCCACGTTCAACGTGGGAGATCTTTCTCCTTATCTTGATGATGACGGCATTTCATAATTGAGGACAATTCCTTTTCAAGGGGGAGGAGATGATCCGAATGAAGAAGCAACAACAAATCTGGGTTTCAATGAGCTCACACTAGCTCCAAATGGTTCAAGTTCAAGCCCCTTAGCCCCTCCTTCAAGTCTAGTAGTGTGCCTTCTTCAAGTGTTAAACTAGCTCTTGTGAACACCGATCTACCACCACCATGATAGCATCCTTCCCCCTAGCTGTTCTTGGCAAGGCCACAATGAAATCCATGGACACATCTTCCCACGGTCTATTAGGAGTGGGTAAGGGCATGTAGACTCCTGGTTTGAAAGAACTTTTGGCAAATTGGCAAGTCACACACTTGCTTACTACATGTTGGACACTCCCTTGCATCTTTGGCCAAAAGAAGTGTTCGTTTAAGACCTCCAAGGTTCTTGTGATGCCAAAATGACCTGCTAATCCTCCCCCATGAGCTTCCCTAACCAGCAATTCTCTAATGGGATGCTTGGGTACACAAAGTCGATTTCCTTTGAAAAGAAATCCTTCCTGCAAAACAAACTCGTCAAAGGCTCCCTCCTTGCACTTGGTGAAAGTTTCACCAAAATCAGCATCATTGTTGTAGTAATCCTTGAGAGTCTCAAATCCGAGCAATCTAACATCCAAAGTAGATAATAGAGTGTAGCGGCGGGATAGTGCATCAGCCACCACGTTACTTTTACCATCTTTGTACTTTGAAGAGAAGTGAAAGGATTGCAAGAATTCCACCCACTTGGCATGCCTTGGACTTAGCTTTTGTTGGCCATTGATGTACTTTAGGGACTCATGATCTGAATGGAGAATAAAGTGGTTAGTACGAAGATAATGACTGCAATGATCAAGAGCTCTTACTATGGCATAGAATTCCTTGTCGTAGGTGCAATAGTTTAGCCTTGCTCCATTGAGTTTTTCTGAAAAGTAGGCAATGGGGCGCCTATTTTGCACGAGAACAGCACCAATTCCTACTCCACTAGCGTCACATTCAACCTCAAATGGTTGAGAGAAATCAGGAAGAGCTAGGATAGGAGCGGAACACAACTTCTCCTTGATGACTTCAAAAGCTTCTTGGGCAGCTTTGGACCAAACAAACGCACCTTTCTTCAAACATTCGGTGATAGGACTTGTGATAGTACTAAAGTCCTTGATGAACCTTCGGTAAAAGGAAGTCAAACCATGGAATGATCTTACTTCTGTAATGGTGGCATCCACGACAAGGTTCACCAATACCCTCTTAGGGTTCAGTTACTTGCGGGATTAGTGACTATGAATAAGGAAAAAGGTTTAGGGTTGGATTAGGCAGAGCCGCGAAGCGGGTTTGCCTAATCTAACCCTAAACCCTTTTCCATCCCGTCTTACGCAGTACCCCATCTTTGAATCACATCCACAACAGGGTTCACCAATACCCTCTTAGGGTTCATTTACTTGCAGGATTAGTGACCTTGAATAAGGAAAAGGGTTTTTCGCGGCTCTGACTAATCCAACACAAAACCCTTTTCCGTCCCGTCTTATGCACTACCCCATTTTTTAATCACATCCACGATAAGGTTCACCAATACCCTCTTAGGGTTCAGTTACTTGAGGAATTAGTAACTATGAATAAGGAAAAAGGTTTAGGGTTGGATTAGGCAGAGCCGCAAAGCGGGTCTGCCTAATACAACCCTAAACACTTTTTCGTCCCGTCTTATCCACTACCCCATTTTATAATCACATCCACGACAAGGTTCACCAATACCCTCTTAGGGTTCAGTTACTTGCGGAATTAGTAACTATGAATAAGGAAAAAGGTTTAGGGTTGGATTAGGCAGAGCCGCAAAGCGGGTCTGCCTAATACAACCCTAAACCCTTTTCCGTCCCGTCTTATGCACTACCCCATTTTATAATCACATCCACGACAAGGTTCACCAATACCCTCTTAGGGCTCAGTTACTTGCGGGATTAGTGACCTTGAATAAAGAAAATGGTTTAGGGTTAGATTAGGCAGAGGGGCGAAACGGGTTTGCCTAATCCAACCCTAAACCCTTTTCCGTCCCATCTTATGCACTACCCCATTTTTTAATCACATCCACGACAAGGTTCACCATTACCCTCTTAGGGTTCAGTTACTTGCGGGATTAGTGACTATGAATAAGGAAAAAGGTTTAGGGTTGGATTAGGCAGAGCCGCGAAGTGGGTTTGCCTAATACAACCCTAAACCCTTTTCCATCCCGTCTTACGCAGTACCCCATCTTTGAATCACATCCACAACAAGGTTCACCAATACCCTTTAGGGTTCAGTTACTTGCGGGATTAGTGACCTTGAATAAGGAAAAGCGTTTAGGGTTGGATTAGGCGGAGCTGCGATATGGGTACGCCTAATCCAACCCCAAACCCTTTTCCGTTCTTGAATAAGGAAAAGGTTTAGGGTTGGATTAGGCAGATCCGTGAAGCGGGTATGCCTAGTCCAACTCTAAACCCTTTTCCGTCCCGTCTTATGCAGTACCCCATCTTTAAATCACATTCACGACAGGGTTCACCAACACCCTCTTAGGGTTCAGTTACTTGCGGGATTAGTGACCTTGAATAAGGAAAAGGGTTTAGGGTTGCATTAGGAAGAGACCGCGAAGCGGGTATGCCTAATCCAACCCTAAACCCTTTTCCGTTCTTGAATAAGGAAAAGGGTTTAGGGTTGCATTACGAAGAGACCGCGAAGCGGGTATGCCTAATCCAACCCTAACCCTTTTCAGTTCCGTCTTTTGCAGTACCCCATCTTTGAAACGCATCCATGACAGAGTTCACCAATACCCTCTTAGGGTTCAGTTACTTGCGGGATTAGTGACCTTGAATAAAGAAAATGGTTTAGGGTTAGATTAGGCAGAGGGGCGAAGCGGGTTTGCCTAATCCAACCCTAAACCCTTTTCCGTCCCATCTTATGCACTACCCCATTTTTTAATCACATCCATGACAAGGTTCACCAATACCCTCTTAGGGTTCCGTTACTTGCGGGATTAGTGACTATGAATAAGGAAAAAGGTTTAGGGTTGGATTAGGCAGATCCGCGAAGCGGGTTTGCCAAATCCAACCCTAAACCCTTTTCCATCCCGTCTTACGCAGTACCCCATCTTTGAATCATATCCACAACAGGGTTCACCAATACCCTTTAGGGTTCAGTTACTTGCGGGATTAGTGACCTTGAATAAGGAAAAGCATTTAGGGTTGGATTAGGCGGAGCTGCGATACGGGTACGCCTAATCCAACCTTAAACCCATTTCCGTCCTTGAATAAGGAAAAGGTTTAGGGTTGGATTAGGCAGATCCGTGAAGCGGGTATGCCTAATCCAACCCTAAACCCTTTTCCGTCGTCTTATGCAGTACCCCATCTTTAAATCACATTTATGACAGGGTTCACCAACACCCTCTTAGGGTTCAGTTACTTGCGGGATTAGTGACTATGAATAAGGAAAAAGGTTTAGGGTTGGATTAGGCAAACCCGCTTCGCGGCTACGCCTAAACCTACCCTAAACCCTTTTCTATCGCGTCTTACGAAGTACCCCATCTTTAAATCACATCCACGACTAAGTTCACCAATACCCTCTTAGGGTTCGGTTACTTGCGGGATTAGTGACCTTGAATAAGGAAAAGGGTTTAGGGTTGCATTAGGAAGAGACCGCGAAGCGGGTATGCCTAATCCAACCCTAAACCCTTTTCCGTTCTTGAATAAGGAAAAGGGTTTAGGGTTGCATTACGAAGAGACCGCGAAGCGGGTCTGCCTTATACAACCCTAAACCCTTTTCCGTCCCGTCTTATGCACTACCCTATTTTATAATCACATCCACGACAAAGTTCACCAATACCCTCTTACGGTTCAGTTACTTGCGGGATTAGTGACCTTGAATAAAGAAAATGGTTTAGGGTTTGATTAGGCAGAGGGGCGAAGCGGGTTTGCCTAATCCAACCCTAAACCATTTTCCGTCCCATCTTATGCACTACCCCATTTTTTAATCACATCCACGACATGGTTCACCAATTCCCTCTTAGGGTTCAGTTACTTGCGGGATTAGTGACTATGAATAAGGAAAAAGGTTTAGGGTTGGATTAGGCAGAGCCGCGAAGCGGGTTTGCCTAATCTAACCCTAAACCCTTTTCCATCCCGTCTTACGCAGTACCCCATCTTTGAATCACATCCACAACAGGGTTCACCAATACCCTCTTAGGGTTCATTTACTTGCGGGATTAGTGACCTTGAATAAGGAAAAGGGTTTTTTGCGGCTCTGCCTAATCCAACACTAAACCCTTTTCCGTCCCGTCTTATGCACTACCCCATTTTTTAATCACATTCACGATAAGGTTCACCAATACCCTCTTAGGGTTCAGTTACTTGCGGGATTAGTAACTATGAATAAGGAAAAAGGTTTAGGGTTGGATTAGGCAGAGCCGTGAAGCGGGTCTGCCTAATACAACCCTAAACCCTTTTCCGTCCCGTCTTATGCACTACCCCATTTTATAATCACATCCACAACAGGGTTCACCAATACCCTCTTAAGGCTCAGTTACTTGCGGGATTAGTGACCTTGAAAAAAGAAAATGGTTTAGGGTTAGATTAGGCAGAGGGGCGAAGCGGGTTTGCCTAATCCAACCCTAAACCCTTTTCCGTCCCATCTTATGCACTACCCCATTTTTTAATCACATCCACGACAAGGTTCACCAATACCCTCTTAGGGTTCAGTTACTTGCGGGATTAGTGACTATGAATAAGGAAAAAGGTTTAGGGTTGGATTAGGCAGAGCCGCGAAGTGGGTTTGCCTAATAGAACCCTAAACCCTTTTCCATCCCGTCTTACGCAGTACCCCATCTTTGAATCACATCCACAACAGGGTTCACCAATACCCTCTTAGGGTTCATTTACTTGTGGGATTAGTGACCTTGAATAAGGAAAAGGGTTTTTCGCGGCTCTGCCTAATCCAACACTAAACCCTTTTCCGTCCCGTCTTATGCACTACCCCATTTTTTAATCACATTCACGATAAGGTTCACCAATACCCTCTTAGGGTTCAGTTACTTGCGGAATTAGTAACTATGAATATGGAAAAGGGTTTAGGGTTGCATTACGAAGAGACCGCGAAGCGGGTATGCCTAATCCAACCCTAAACCCTTTTCAGTTCCGTCTTTTGCAGTACCCCATCTTTGAAACGCATCCATGACAAAGTTCACCAATACCCTCTTAGGGTTCAGTTACTTGCGGGATTAGTGACCTTGAATAAAGAATAAGGTTTAGGGTTAGATTAGGCAGAGGGGCGAAGCGGGTTTGCCTAATCCAACCCTAAACCCTTTTCCGTCCCATCTTATGCACTACCCCATTTTTTAATCACATCCATGACAAGGTTCACCAATACCCTCTTAGGGTTCCGTTACTTGCGGTATTAGTGACTATGAATAAGGAAAAAGGTTTAGGGTTGGATTAGGCAGATCCGCGAAGCGGGTTTGCCTAATCCAACCCTAAACCCTTTTCCATCCCGTCTTACGCAGTACCCCATCTATGAATCACATCAAGAACAGGGTTCACCAATACCCTTTAGGGTTCAATTACTTGCGGGATTAGTGACCTTGAATAAGGAAAAGCATTTAGGGTTGGATTAGGCGGAGCTGCGATATGGGTACGCCTAATCCAACCTTAAACCCATTTCCGTCCTTGAATAAGGAAAAGGTTTAGGGTTGGATTAGGCAGATCCGTAAAGCGGGTATGCCTAATCCAACCCTAAACCCTTTTCCGTCGTCTTATGCAGTACCCCATCTTTAAATCACATTTATGACAGGGTTCACCAACACCCTCTTAGGGTTCAGTTACTTGCGGGATTAGTGACTATGAATAAGGAAAAAGGTTTAGGGTTGGATTAGGCAAACCCGCTTCGCGGCTATGCCTAAACCTACCCTAAACCCTTTTCTATCCCGTCTTACGAAGTACCCCATCTTTAAATCACATCCACGACTAAGTTCACCAATACCCTCTTAGGGTTCGGTTACTTGCGGGATTAGTGACCTTGAATAAGGAAAAGGGTTTAGGGTTGCATTAGGAAGAGACCGCGGAGCGGGTATGCCTAATCCAACCCTAAACCCTTTTCCGTTCTTGAATAAGGAAAAGGGTTTAGGGTTGCATTACGAAGAGACCGCGAAGCGGGTATGCCTAATCCAACCCTAAACCCTTTTCAGTTCCGTCTTTTGCAGTACCCCATCTTTGAAACACATCCATGATAGGGTTCACCAATACCCTCTTAGGGTTCAGTTACTTGCGGGATTAGTGAGCTTGAATAAAGAAAATGGTTTAGGGTTAGATTAGGCAGAGGGGCGAAGCGCGTTTGCCTAATCCAACCCTAAACCCTTTTCCGTCCCATCTTATGCACTACCCCATTTTTTAATCACCTCCACGACAAGGTTAACCAATACCCTCTTACGGTTCAGTTACTTGCGGGATTAGTGACTATGAATAAGGAAAAAGTTTTAGGGTTGGATTAGGCAGAGCCGCGAAGCGGGTTCGCCTAATCCAACCCTAAACCCTTTTCCATCCCGTCTTACGCAGTACCCCATCTTTGAATCACATCCACAACTGGGTTCACCAATACCCTTTAGGGTTCAGTTACTTGCGGGATTAGTGACCGTGAATAAGGAAAAGGGTTTAGGGTTGCATTAGGAAGAGACCGCGAAGCGGGTATGCCTAATCCAACCCTTAACCCTTTTCCGTTCTTGAATAATGAAAAGGGTTTAGGGTTGCATTACGAAGAGACCGCGAAGCGGGTATGCCTAATCCAACCCTAAACCCTTTTCAGTTCCGTCTTTTGCAGTACCCCATCTTTGAAACGCATCCATGACAGAGTTCACCAATACCCTCTTAGGGTTCAGTTACTTGCGGGATTAGTGACCTTGAATAAAGAAAATGGTTTTGCGTTAGATTAGGCAAAGGGGCGAAGCGGGTTTGCCTAATCCAACCCTAAACCCTTTTCCGTCCCATCTTATGCACTACCTCATTTTTTAATCACATCCATGACAAGGTTCACCAATACCCTCTTAGGGTTCAGTTACTTGCGGGATTAGTGACTATGAATAAGGAAAAAGGTTTAGGGTTGGATTAGGCAGAGCCGCGAAGTGGGTTTGCCTAATACAACCCTAAACCCTTTTCCATCCCGTCTTACGCAGTACCCCATCTTTGAATCACATCCACAACAAGGTTCACCAATACCCTTTAGGGTTCAGTTACTTGCGGGATTAGTGACCTTGAATAAGGAAAAGCGTTTAGGGTTGGATTAGGCGGAGCTGCGATATGGGTACGCCTAATCCAACCCCAAAACCTTTTCCGTCCTTGAATAAGGAAAAGGTTTAGGGTTGGATTAGGCAGATCCCTGAAGCGGGTATGCCTAATCCAACCCTAAACCCTTTTCCGTCCCGTCTTATGCAGTACCCCATCTTTAAATCACATTCACGACAGGGTTCACCAATACCCTCTTAGGGTTCAGTTACTTGCGGGATTATTGACTATGAATAAGGAAAAAGGTTTAGGGTTGGATTAGGCAAACCCGCTTCGCGGCTATGCCTAATCCAACCCTAAACCCTTTTCTATCCCGTCTTACGAAGTACCCCATCTTTAAATCACATCCACGACTAAGTTCACCAATACCCTCTTAGGGTTCAGTTACTTGCAGGATTAGTGACCTTGAATAAGGAAAAGGGTTTAGGGTTGCATTAGGAAGAGACCGCGAAGCGGGTATGCCTAATCCAACCCTAAACCCTTTTCCGTTCTTGAAAACGGAAAAGGGTTTAGGGTTGCATTACGAAGAGACCGCGAAGCGGGTATGCCTAATCCAACCCTAAACCCTTTTCAGTTCCGTCTTTTGCAGTACCCCATCTTTGAAACGCATCCATGACAGAGTTCACCAATACCCTCTTAGGGTTCAGTTACTTGCGGGATTAGTGACCTTGAATAAAGAAAATGGTTTAGGGTTAGATTAGGCAGAGGGGCGAAGCGGGTTTGCCTAATCCAACCCTAAACCCTTTTCCGTCCCATCTTATGCACTACCCCATTTTTTAATCACATCCATGACAAGGTTCACCAATACCCTCTTAGGGTTCCGTTACTTGCGGGATTAGGGACTATGAATAAGGAGAAAGGTTTAGGGTTGGATTAGGCAGATCCGCGAAGCGGGTTTGCCTAATCCAACCCTAAACCCTTTTCCATCCCGTCTTACGCAGTACCCCATCTATGAATCACATCAACAACAGGGTTCACCAATACCCTTTAGGGTTCAATTACTTGCGGGATTAGTGACCTTGAATAAGGAAAAGCATTTAGGGTTGGATTAGGCGGAGCTGCGATATGGGTACGCCTAATCCAACCTTAAACCCATTTCCGTCCTTGAATAAGGAAAAGGTTTAGGGTTGGATTAGGCAGATCCGTAAAGCGGGTATGCCTAATCCAACCCTAAACCCTTTTCCGTCGTCTTATGCAGTACCCCATCTTTAAATCACATTTATGACAGGGTTCACCAACACCCTCTTAGGGTTCAGTTACTTGCGGGATTAGTGACTATGAATAAGGAAAAAGGTTTAGGGTTGGATTAGGCAAACCCGCTTCGCGGTTATGCCTAAACCTACCCTAAACTCTTTTCTATCCTGTCTTACGAAGTACCCCATCTTTAAATCACATCCACGACTAAGTTCACCAATACCCTCTTAGGGTTCGGTTACTTGCGGGATTAGTGACCTTGAATAAGGAAAAGGGTTTAGGGTTGCATTAGGAAGAGACCGCGGAGCGGGTATGCCTAATCCAACCCTAAACCCTTTTCCGTTCTTGAACAAGGAAAAGGGTTTAGGGTTGCATTACGAAGAGACCGCGAAGCGGGTATTCCTAATCCAACCCTAAACCCTTTTCAGTTCCGTCTTTTGCAGTACCCCATCTTTGAAACACATCCATGATAGGGTTCACCAATACCCTCTTAGGGTTCAGTTACTTGCGGGATTAGTGACCTTGAATAAAGAAAATGGTTTAGGGTTAGATTAGGCAGAGGAGCGAAGCGGGTTTGCCTAATCCAACCCTAAACCCTTTTCCGTCCCATCTTATGCAGTACCCCATTTTTTAATCACATCCACGACAAGGTTCACCAATACCCTCTTAGGGTTCAGTTACTTGCGGGATTAGTGACTATGAATAAGGAAAAAGGTTTAGGGTTGGATTAGGCAGAGCCGCGAAGCGGGTTTGCCTAATCTAACCCTAAACCCTTTTCCATCCCGTCTTACGCAGTACCCCATCTTTGAATCACATCCACAACAGGGTTCACCAATACCCTCTTAGGGTTCATTTACTTGCGGGATTAGTGACCTTGAATAAGGAAAAGGGTTTTTCGCGGCTCTGACTAATCCAACACAAAACCCTTTTCCGTCCCGTCTTATGCACTACCCCATTTTTTAATCACATCCACGATAAGGTTCACCAATACCCTCTTAGGGTTCAGTTACTTGCGGAATTAGTAACTATGAATAAGGAAAAAGGTTTAGGGTTGGATTAGGCAGGGCCGCAAAGCGGGTCTGCCTAATACAACCCTAAACCCTTTTTCGTCCCGTCTTATGCTCTACCCCATTTTATAATCACATCCACGACAAGGTTCACCAATACCCTCTTAGGGTTCAGTTACTTGCGGGATTAGTGACTATGAATAAGGAAAAAGGTTTAGGGTTGGATTAGGCAGAGCCGCGAAGCGGTTTGCCTAATCCAACCCTAAACCCTTTTCCATCCCGTCTTACGCAGTACCCCATCTTTGAATCACATCCACAACAGGGTTCACCAATACCCTCTTAGGGTTCATTTACTTCCGGGATTAGTGACCTTGAATAAGGAAAAGGGTTTTTCGCGGCTCTGCCTAATCCAACACTAAACCCTTTTCCGTCCCGTCTTATGCACTACCCCATTTTTTAATCACATTCACGATAAGGTTCACCAATACCCTCTTAGGGTTCAGTTACTTGCGGAATTAGTAACTATGAATAAGGAAAAAGGTTTAGGGTTGGATTAGGCAGAGCCGCAAAGCGGGTCTGCCTAATACAACCCTAAACCCTTTTCCGTCCCGTCTTATGCACTACCCCATTTTATAATCACATCCACGACAAGGTTCACCAATACCCTCTTAGGGCTCAGTTACTTGCGGGATTAGTGACCTTGAATAAAGAAAATGGTTTAGGGTTAGATTAGGCAGAGGGGCGAAGCGGGTTTGCCTAATCCAACCCTAAACCCTTTTCCGTCCCATCTTATGCACTACCCCATTTTTTAATCACATCCACGACAAAGTTCACCAATACCCTCTTAGGGTTCAGTTACTTGCGGGATTAGTGACTATGAATAAGGAAAAAGGTTTAGGGTTGGATTAGGCAGATCCGCGAAGCGGGTTTGCCTAATCCAACCCTAAACCCTTTTCCATCCCGTCTTACGCAGTACCCCATCTTTGAATCACATCCACAACAGGGTTCACCAATACCCTTTAGGGTTTAGTTACTTGCGGGATTAGTGACCTTGAATAAGGAAAAGCGTTTAGGGTTGGATTAGGCGGAGCTGCGATATGGGTACGCCTAATCCAACCCTAAACCCTTTTCCGTCCTTGAATAAGGAAAAGGTTTAGGGTTGGATTAGGCAGATCCGTGAAGCGGGTATGGCTAATCCAACCCTAAACCCTTTTCCGTCCCGTCTTATGCAGTACCCCATCTTTAAATCACATTCACGACAGGGTCCACCAACACCCTCTTAGGGTTCAGTTACTTGCGGGATTATTGACTATGAATAAGGAAAAAGGTTTAGGGTTGGATTAGGCAAACCCGCTTCGCGGCTATGCCTAATCCAACCCTAAACCCTTTTCTATCCCGACTTACTAAGTACCCCATCTTTAAATCACATCCATGACAGGGTTCATCAATACCCTCTTAGGGTTCAGTTACTTGCGGGATTAGTGACCTTGAATAATGAAAAGGGTTTAGGGTTGCATTAGGAAGAGACCGCGAAGCGGGTATGCCTAATCCAACCCTAAACCCTTTTCCGTTCTTGAAAAAGGAAAAGGGTTTAGGGTTGCATTACGAAGAGACCGCGAAGCGGGTATGCATAATCCAACCCTAAACCCTTTTCAGTTCCGTCTTTTGCAGTACCCCATCTTTGAAACACATCCATGACAGGGTTCATCAATACCCTCTTAGGGTTCAGTTACTTGCGGGATTAGTGACCTTGAATAAAGAAAATGGTTTAGGGTTAGATTAGGCAGAGGGGCAAAGCGCGTTTGCCTAATCCAACCCTAAACCCTTTTCCGTCCCATCTTATGCACTACCCCATTTTTTAATCACCTCCACGACAAGGTTAACCAATACCCTCTTAGGGTTCAGTTACTTGCGGGATTAGTGACTATGAATAAGGAAAAAGTTTTAGGGTTGGATTAGGCAGAGCCGCGAAGCGGGTTCGCCTAATCCAACCCTAAACCCTTTTCAGTTCCGTCTTTTGCAGTACCCCATCTTTGAAACGCATCCATGACAGAGTTCACCAATACCCTCTTAGGGTTCAGTTACTTGCGGGATTAGTGACCTTGAATAAAGAAAATGGTTTAGGGTTAGATTAGGCAGAGGGGCGAAGCGGGTTTGCCTAATCCAACACTAAACCCTTTTCCGTCCCATCTTATGCACTACCCCATTTTTTAATCACATCCATGACAAGGTTCACCAATACCCTCTTAGGGTTCCGTTACTTGCGGGATTAGTGACTATGAATAAGGAAAATGGTTTAGGGTTGGATTAGGCAGATCAGCGGGTTTGCCTAATCCAACCCTAAACCCTTTTCCATCCCGTCTTACGCAGTACCCCATCTTTGAATCATATCCACAACAGGGTTCACCAATACCCTTTAGGGTTCAGTTACTTGCGGGATTAGTGACCTTGAATAAGGAAAAGCATTTAGGGTTGGATTAGGCGGAGCTGCGATATGGGTACGCCTAATCCAACCTTAAACCCATTTCCGTCCTTGAATAAGGAAAAGGTTTAGGGTTGGATTAGGCAGATCCGTGAAGCGGGTATTCTTAATCCAACCCTAAACCCTTTTCCGTCGTCTTATGCAGTACCCCATATTTAAATCACATTTATGACAGGGTTCACCAACACCCTCTTAGGGTTCAGTTACTTGCGGGATTAGTGACTATGAATAAAGAAAAAGGTTTAGGGTTGGATTAGGCAAACCCGCTTCGCGGCTATGCCTAAACCTACCCTAAACCCTTTTTTATCCCGTCTTACGAAGTACCCCATCTTTAAATCACAACCACGAGTAAGTTCACCAATACCCTCTTAGGGTTCGGTTACTTGCGGGATTAGTGACCTTGAATAAGGAAAAGGGTTTAGGGTTGCATTAGGAAGAGACCGCGAAGCGGGTATGCCTAATCCAACCCTAAACCCTTTTCAGTTCCGTCTTTTGCAGTACCCCATCTTTGAAACACATCCATGATAGGGTTCACCAATACCCTCTTATGGTTCAGTTACTTGCGGGATTAGTGACCTTGAATAAAGAAAATGGTTTAGGGTTAGATTAGGCAGAGGGGCGAAGCGGGTTTGCCTAATCCAACCCTAAACCCTTTTCCATCCCGTCTTACGCAGTACCCCATCTTTGAATCATATCCACAACAGGGTTCACCAATACCCTTTAGGGTTCAGTTACTTGCGGGATTAGTGACCTTGAATAAGGAAAAGCATTTAGGGTTGGATTAGGCGGAGCTGCGATACGGGTACGCCTATTCCAACCTTAAACCCATTTCCGTCCTTGAATAAGGAAAAGGTTTAGGGTTGGATTAGGCAGATCCGTGAAGCGGGTATGCCTAATCCAACCCTAAACCCTTTTCCGTCGTCTTATGCAGTACCCCATCATTAAATCACATTTATGACAGGGTTCACCAACACCCTCTTAGGGTTCAGTTACTTGCGGGATTAGTGACTATGAATAAGGAAAAAGGTTTAGGGTTGGATTAGGCAAACCCGCTTCGCGGCTACGCCTAAACCTACCCTAAACCCTTTTCTATCGCGTCTTACGAAGTACCCCATCTTTAAATCACATCCACGACTAAGTTCACCAATACCCTCTTAGGGTTCGGTTACTTGCGGGATTAGTGACCTTGAATAAGGAAAAGGGTTTAGGGTTGCATTAGGAAGAGACCGCGAAGCGGGTATGCCTAATCCAACCCTAAACCCTTTTCCGTTCTTGAATAAGGAAAAGGGTTTAGGGTTGCATTACGAAGAGACCGCGAAGCGGGTCTGCCTTATACAACCCTAAACCCTTTTCCGTCCCGTCTTATGCACTACCCTATTTTATAATCACATCCACGACAAAGTTCACCAATACCCTCTTAAGGTTCAGTTACTTGCGGGATTAGTGACCTTGAATAAAGAAAATGGTTTAGGGTTTGATTAGGCAGAGGGGCGAAGCGGGTTTGCCTAATCCAACCCTAAACCATTTTCCGTCCCATCTTATGCACTACCCCATTTTTTAATCACATCCACGACAAGGTTCACCAATTCCCTCTTAGGGTTCAGTTACTTGCGGGATTAGTGACTATGAATAAGGAAAAAGGTTTAGGGTTGGATTAGGCAGAGCCGCGAAGCGGGTTTGCCTAATCCAACCCTAAACCCTTTTCCATCCCGTCTTAAGCAGTACCCCATCTTTGAATCACATCCACAACAGGGTTCACCAATACCCTCTTAGGGTTCATTTACTTGCGGGATTAGTGACCTTGAATAAGGAAAAGGGTTTTTCGCGGCTCTGCCTAATCCAACACTAAACCCTTTTCCGTCCCGTCTTATGCACTAACCCATTTTTTAATCACATTCACGATAAGGTTCACCAATACCCTCTTAGGGTTCAGTTACTTGCGGAATTAGTAACTATGAATAAGGAAAAAGGTTTAGGGTTGGATTAGGCAGAGCCGCAAAGCGGGTCTGCCTAATAGAACCCTAAACTCTTTTCCGTCCCGTCTTATGCACTACCCCATTTTTTAATCACATCCACGATAAGGTTCAATAATACCCTCTTAGGGTTCAGTTACTTGCGGAATTAGTAACTATGAATAAGGAAAAAGGTTTAGGGCTGGATTAGGCAGAGCCGCAAAGCGGGTCTGCCTAATACAACCCTAAACCCTTTTCCGTCCCGTCTTATGCACTACCCCATTTTATAATCACATCCACGACAAGGTTCACCAATACCCTCTTAGGGTTCAGTTACTTGCGGGATTAGTGACTATGAATAAGGAAAAAGGTTTAGGGTTGGATTAGGCAGAGCCGCGAAACTCTTTTCCATCCCGTCTTACGCAGTACCCCGTCTTTGAATCACATCCACAACAGGGTTCTCCAATACCCTCTTAGGGTTCATTTACTTGCGGGATTAGTGACCTTGAATAAGGAAAAGGGTTTTTCGCGGCTCTGCCTAATCCAACACTAAACCCTTTTCCGTCCCGTCTTATGCACTACCCCATTTTTTAATCACATCCACGATAAGGTTCACCAATACCCTCTTAGGGTTCAGTTACTTGCGGGATTAGTGACTATGAATAAGGAAAAAGGTTTAGGGTTGGATTAGGCAGAGCCGTGAAGTGGGTTTGCCTAATCCAACCCTAAACACTTTTCAATCCCGTCTTACGTAGTACCTCATCTTTGAATCACATCCACAACAGGGTTCACCAATACCCTTTAGGGTTCAGTTACTTGCGGGATTAGTGACCTTGAATAAGGAAAAGTGTTTAGGGTTGGATTAGGCGGAGCTGCGATATGGGTACGCCTAATCCAACCCTAAACCCTTTTCCATCCTTGAATAAGGAAAAGGTTTAGGGTTGGATTAGGCAGATCCGTGAAGCGGGTATGCCTAGTCCAACTCTAAACCCTTTTCCGTCCCGTCTTATGCAGTACCCCATCTTTAAATCACATTCACGACAGAGTTCACCAACACCCTCTTAGGGTTCAGTTACTTGCGGGATTAGTGATCTTGAATAAGGAAAAGGGTTTAGGGTTGCATTAGGAAGAGACCGCGAAGCGGGTATGCCTAATCCAACCGTAAACCCTTTTCCGTTCATGAATAAGGAAAAGGGTTTAGGGTTGCATTACGAAGAGACCGCGAAGCGGGTATGCCTAATCCAACCCTAACCCTTTTCAGTTCCGTCTTTTGCAGTACCCCATCTTTGAAATGCATCCATGACAGAGTTCACCAATACCCTCTTAGGGTTCAGTTACTTGCGAGATTAGTGACCTTGAATAAAGAAAATGGTTTAGGGTTAGATTAGGCAGAGGGGCGAAGCGGGTTTGCCTAATCCAACCCTAAACCCTTTTCCGTCCCATCTTATGCACTACCCCATTTTTTAATCACATCCATGACAAGGTTCACCAATACCCTCTTAGGGTTCCGTTACTTGCGGGATTAGTGACTATAAACAAGGAAAAAGGTTTAGGGTCTGATTAGGCAGATCCGCGAAGCGGGTTTGCCTAATCCAACCCTAAACCCTTTTCCATCCCGTCTTACGCAGTACCCCATCTTTGAATCATATCCACAACAGGGTTCACCAATACCCTTTAGGGTTCAGTTACTTGCGGGATTAGTGACCTTGAATAAGGAAAAGCATTTAGGGTTGGATTAGGCGGAGCTGCGATATGGGTACGCCTAATCCAACCTTAAACCCATTTCCGTCCTTGAATAAGGAAAAGGTTTAGGGTTGGATTAGGCAGATCCGTGAAGCGGGTATGCCTAATCCAACCCTAAACCCTTTTCCGTCGTCTTATGCAGTACCCCATCTTTAAATCACATTTATGACAGGGTTCACCAACACCCTCTTAGGGTTCAGTTACTTGCGGGATTAGTGACTATGAATAAGGAAAAAGGTTTAGGGTTGGATTAGACAAACCCGCTTCGCGGCTACGCCTAAACCTACCCTAAACCCTTTTCTATCCCGTCTTACGAAGTACCCCATCTTTAAATCACATCCACGACTAAGTTCACCAATACCCTCTTAGGGTTCGGTTACTTGCGGGATTAGTGACCTTGAATAAGAAAAAGGGTTTAGGGTTGCATTAGGAAGAGACCGCAGAGCGGGTATGCCTAATCCAACCCTAAACCCTTTTCCGTTCTTGAATAGGGAAAAGGGTTTAGGGTTGCATTACGAAGAGACCGCGAAGCGGGTATGCCTAATCCAACCCTAAACCCTTTTCAGTTCCGTCTTTTGCAGTACCCCATCTTTGAAACACATCCATGATAGGGTTCACCAATACCCTCTTAGGGTTCTGTTACTTGCGGGAATAGTGACTATGAATAAGGAAAAAGGTTTAGGGTTGGATTAGGCAGAGCCGCGAAGCGGGTTTGCCTAATCCAACCCTAAACCCTTTTCCATCCCGTCTTACGCAGTACCCCATCTTTGAATCACATCCACAACAGGGTTCACCAATACCCTCTTAGGGTTCATTTACTTGCGGGATTAGTGACCTTGAATAAGGAAAAGGGGTTTTCGCGGCTCTGCCTAATCCAACACTAAACCCTTTTCCGTCCCGTCTTATGCACTACCCCATTTTTTAATCACATTCACGATAAGGTTCACCAATACCCTCTTAGGGTTCAGTTACTTGCGGAATTAGTAACTATGAATAAGGAAAAAGGTTTAGGGTTGGATTAGGCAGAGCCGCAAAGCGGGTCTGCCTAATACAACCCTAAACCCTTTTCCGTCCCGTCTTATGCACTACCCCATTTTATAATCACATCCACGACAAGGTTCACCAATACCCTCTTAGGGTTCAGTTACTTGCGGGATTAGTGACCTTGAATAAAGAAAATGGTTTAGGGTTAGATGAGGCAGAGGGGCGAAGCGGGTTTGCCTAATCCAACCCTAAACCCTTTTCCGTCCCATCTGATGCACTACCCCATTTTTTAATCACATCCACGACAAGGTTCACCAATACCCTCTTAGGGTTCAGTTACTTGCGGGATTAGTGACTATGAATAAGGAAAAAGGTTTAGGGTTGGATTAGGCAGAGCCGCGAAGCGGGTTTGCCTAATCCAACCCTAAACCCTTTTCCATCCCGTCTTACGCAGTACCCCATCTTTGAATCACATCCACAACAGGGTTCACCAATACCCACTTAGGGTTCATTTACTTGCGGGATTAGTGACCTTGAATAAGGAAAAGGGTTTTTCGCGGCTCTGCCTAATCCAACACTAAACCCTTTTCCGCCCCGTCTTATGCACTACCCCATTTTTTAATCACATCCACGATAAGGTTCACCAATACCCTCTTAGGGTTCAGTTACTTGCGGGATTAGTAACTGTGAATAAGGAAAAAGGTTTAGGGTTGGATTAGGTAGAGCCGCAAAGCGGGTCTGCCTAATCCAACCCAAAACCCTTTTCTGTCCCGTCTTATGCACTACCCCATTTTATAATCACATCCACGACAAGGTTCACCAATACCCTCTTAGGGTTCAGTTACTTGCGGGATTAGTGACCTTGAATAAGGAAAAGTATTTAGGGTTGGATTAGGCGGAGCTGCGATATGGGTACGCCTAATCCAACCCTAAACCCTTTTCCGTCCTTGAATAAGGAAAAGGTTTAGGGTTGGATTAGGCAGATCCGTGAAGCGGGTATGCCTAATCCAACCCTAAACCCTTTTCCGTCCCGTCTTATGCAGTACCCTATCTTTAAATCACATTCACGACAGGGTTCACCAACACCCTCTTAGGGTTCAGTTACTTGCGGGATTAGTGACTATGAATAAGGAAAAAGGTTTAGGGTTGGATTAGGCAAATCCGCTTCGCGGCTATGCCTAATCCAACCCTAAACCTTTTTCTATCCCGTCTTACGAAGTACCCCATCTTTAAATCACATCCACGACTAAGTTCACCAATACCCTCTTAGGGTTCAGTTACTTGCGGGATTAGTGACCTTGAATAAGGAAAAGGGTTTAGGGTTGCATTAGGAAGAGACCGCGAAGCGGGTATGCCTAATCCAACCCTAAACCCTTTTCCGTTCTTGAATAAGGAAAAGGGTTTAGGGTTGCATTACGAAGAGACCGCGAAGCGGGTATGCCTAATCCAACCCTAAACCCTTTTCAGTTCCGTCTTTTGCAGTACCCCATCTTTGAAACGCATCCATGACAGAGTTCACCAATACCCTCTTAAGGTTCAGTTACTCTCGGGATTAGTGACCTTGAATAAAGAAAATGGTTTAGGGTTAGATTAGGCAGAGGGGCGAAGCGGGTTTGCCTAATCCAACCCTAAACCCTTTTCCGTCCCATCTTATGCACTACCCCATTTTTTAATCACATCCATGACAAGGTTCACCAATACCCTCTTAGGGTTCCGTTACTTGCGGGATTAGTGACTATGAATAAGGAAAAAGGTTTAGGGTTGGATTAGGCAGATCCGCGAAGCGGGTTTGCCTAATCCAACCCTAAACCCTTTTCCATCCCGTCTTACGCAGTACCCCATCTTTGAATCACATCCACAACAGGGTTCACCAATACCCTTTAGGGTTCAGTTACTTGCGGGATTAGTGACCTTGAATAAGGAATAGCATTTAGGGTTGGATTAGGCGGAGCTGCGATATGGGTACGCCTAATCCAACCCTAAACCCTTTTCCGTCCTTGAATAAGGAAAAGGTTTAGGGTTGGATTAGGCAGATCCGTGAAGCGGGTATGCCTAATCCAACCCTAAACCCTTTTCCGTCCCGTCTTATGCAGTACCCCATCTTTAAATCACATTCACGACAGGGTTCACCAACACCCTCTTAGGGTTCAGTTACTTGCGGGATTAGTGACTATGAATAAGGAAAAAGGTTTAGGGTTGGATTAGGCAAATCCGCTTCGCGGCTATGCCTAATCCAACCCTAAACCTTTTTCTATCCCGTCTTACGAAGTACCCCATCTTTAAATCACATCCACGACTAAGTTCACCAATACCCTCTTAGGGTTCAGTTACTTGCGGGATTAGTGACCTTGAATAAGTGATCCGAATGAAGAAGCAACAACAATTCTGGATTTCAATGAGCTCACACTAGCTCCAAATGGTTCAAGTTCAAGCCCCTTAGCCCCTCCTTCAAGTCTAGTAGTGTGCCTTCTTCAAGTGTTAAACTAGCTCTTGTGAACACCTACTTGGACTGAATAAAAGAGCTGAAACGCACATTGCTCTATTCTGATTTCCAAGTTCAAATAACAAGCAATTGGAGTTATTGCTTTCATACATGAATAAGACTCATTCACACCTCCAACCAGCCAAAGCACACCAAGAGAAAAGCACCAGATTTGAAGTATAACTAGAGGATGAATTCAGTCATTTTAGTTCAATGTATTTACTTTGTTTTTATCACTTAGTAGTTTGTATCCTTTAATGAGGCTTGACTATTCTGGTTGGAGCCTCATTTGGGACGTGTTGCTTGGCTATAAATAGCCAAACACTTGATGAATAAAGCATTCAACTTTCATCAAACAAATCTGAGATAAGCTTTGCTTTTTCTTTCCGTCTTTGTAGTTCACAAGACAAAGTATTAGAGTTAGTCGCGTCACAAGCTCTATACTCGCTATTTCAATCGAGTGTTTGAATTAGCACCTGCTTTGTTGAGGTATAGGTCTATCTCACTTAGCACACTATCCTTGGCTACTTTCTATCATCCCTTACGACAACTTTTCCATTCTGATTTCGTTACTTTATTTCATTCATTTCGATCTACTATCAATCACCAAATCACTTGTTCAAAGTTCATTCCAAATCACATCATCAGTGGTATCAGAGCTTTGGTCTTCCAAAGACGTAAAGAATGGCAGGAGGAGTGAACTTTGACGACCCTAACTTCTTGGAGCACCTGAAGAAGGCGTTGGAGAACTTTCAACCCGTGAATTCTCGTTTCCAAGCAAGAAGGGAGCCCGTGGACAGAATCAAAGTGAATGAACTCCCTGAGTTCATGGGTGGTACTGATCCAGAAGTGTACTTGGAGTGGGAGCGAAACATCGAGAAGCTCTTCGATTTCAAGGACCTAGAAGACGAGGAAAGGTGCAAGTATGCAATTCTGAAATTAAGCTAGGGGGCATCTCTTTGGTACGAGGGGCTGAAGGTGCAACGCACTAGGGCTGGTAAGAGTAAAATCTCATCGTGGGAGTCCTTAAAACGTAAGCTACGTAAGAGGTATGTTCCAACTACACATAAGTTGTCCTTGTACAAAAAGATTGCTAATCTGACACAAGGGAGGTTAAGTGTTAGTGAGTATATTGATGAGTTTGAGAATTTGGTTTTAATGGGGGAAGTAGAAGAAAATGAAGAAATAAAAATGGCTAGATTCTTGCATGGGTTAAATCGTAGTATTGCTAATACGGTCGATTTATGTCCTTATTCTGACTTTGATACATTATGTGGGCTGTGTTTAAAAATTGAGGCACAAGGGAAGGCAAAACATGAAGGTGAGTCTAGTAAGGGTCATACTTGGCCGCGAACTGATGAAGGTAATAGGTTCAATTCTACTAATACCAATCAACCCCTCACCATTAAGAATAACCCAGCAACCCCACTTCAAACTACTACTAAAACACCCACCGAAACTAGTCTATCCAAAGTACGTTGTTTCAAGTGTCAAGGGTTTGGTCACTACAAAAATGCTTGTCCTAATAGGAGAGTTGTGACCTTAAGAGAAGTGATCACTGTTAGGGATGAAATATGGGAAGAGGAACAACGAATAGGGGCTGTTTTCAATGTTAATGAGAAAGAGGAAGAGGAAGATATTGAGGCTTATGAACCCCCAACTTATGATACACTCTTAGTACTACGTACTCTACATGCTAACCCCATTCAACATGATACTGAACAAAGAGACCAACTATTCCATACTAAGTGTCAAGTTAACAACAAATGGTGTAGTTTAATAATTGATGGAGGTAGTTGTACCAACGTCGCTTCAACTGAAATGGTAACCAAACTAGGTCTAGCTACTACTAATCACCCTAAACCTTATGCACTACATTGGTTAGATAACGGGAACAAAGTGAGGGTCACTAAACAAGTAAGAGTTGGTTTGACCATGGGTTCCTATGTTGATGAGGTCTTATGTGATGTTATTCCTATGGATGCTTGTCACATACTATTGGGTCGTCCTTGGCAGTTTGATAGGGATGTAGTTCACCATGGGAGGAAGAATGAGTATGAATTGAGGGATAGGGGAAAGAAAATTGTGCTAAAACCAATGACACCTCAAAATGTGTGTACCATGTTAGCTAATCGAGTCAGGAAACCCAACCTCTACATATTTTCTAGTAAAAGTGTGGTAGAACATGCCATAGAAGAGGGAGAGTGTGTCTTTGTCATGGGTACTAGAGAGGAACCAGTTAGGGTTGATAATGGGTTTGGAGGGAAACGATTTGAGGAGTTGCTAAAGGAACTGGGTTTTGTCATTCCTAATGAATTACCAGCTGGTTTGACACCTATTAGAGATCATGAGTCCTTAAAGTACATCAATGGCTCGCAAAAGCTAAGTCCAAGACATACCAAATGGGTGGAACTCTCGCAACCCTTTCATTTCTCTTCCAGATATAAGGATGGTATGAGCAATATCGTGGCTGATGCTTTATCTTGTCGCTACACACACTTATCCACCCTAGATGTAAGATCGCTTGGATTTGAGACTTTGAAGGACTACTACTCTGTGGATGCTGATTTTGGTGAAGTATTCACCAAGTACAAGGCTGGTGCTCTTAGTATTTTTGATGAGTTTGTTTTGCAGGAAGATTTTCTTTTTAAAGGGAACCATCTTTGTGTTCCTAAACATCCTATTTCAGAATTTCTAGTTAGAGAAGCTCATGGAGGAGGGCCAGCTGGGCATTTTGGCGTGACTAGGACCTTAGAGGTGTTGAAAGAACTCTTCTTCTGGCTAAAGATACAAGGGAACATTCAAAACATTGTGGGCAAATGTGTGACATGTCATTTCTCAAAAAGTCCTTTCGAACCAAGAGAGTACTTGCCATTCTCCAAAATGGCTCACTTCACTATTTGTCACATAACTGACGATGCTAACAAAAGGCCTGACTTTTACTTTCGAGGAGTGGTACGCCTACATGGGAGTCCCAAGCCTTTTGTTTCTGATCAAGATTCCAAGTTCCTTAGCTACTTGTGGAACACATTATGGAGAAAGCTCAAATCCATGATAAAACTCCACGAACAAATTCGAGAAAGGATCAAGGAAGTAAATGAAGCCTGCAAAAGAAGGTCCAACAAAAACAGGAAACCAAGACTCTTCCAAGAGGGTGACTTGGTTTGGGTTCACTTAGGAAAGGAGAGGCTTCCAAGCAAGAGAAAGAATAAATTGATACCACAAGCAGAAGGTCCATATAAGATCATATCAAGGGTAAACGACAATGCCTACAAGGTGGAATTACCGGATGATTATGGAGTTCATGCCACGTTCAACGTGGGAGATCTTTCTCCTTATCTTGATGATGACGGCATTTCATAATTGAGGACAATTCCTTTTCAAGGGGGAGGAGATGATCCGAATGAAGAAGCAACAACAAATCTGGGTTTCAATGAGCTCACACTAGCTCCAAATGGTTCAAGTTCAAGCCCCTTAGCCCCTCCTTCAAGTCTAGTAGTGTGCCTTCTTCAAGTGTTAAACTAGCTCTTGTGAACACCGATCTACCACCACCATGATAGCATCCTTCCCCCTAGCTGTTCTTGGCAAGGCCACAATGAAATCCATGGACACATCTTCCCACGGTCTATTAGGAGTGGGTAAGGGCATGTAGACTCCTGGTTTGAAAGAACTTTTGGCAAATTGGCAAGTCACACACTTGCTTACTACATGTTGGACACTCCCTTGCATCTTTGGCCAAAAGAAGTGTTCGTTTAAGACCTCCAAGGTTCTTGTGATGCCAAAATGACCTGCTAATCCTCCCCCATGAGCTTCCCTAACCAGCAATTCTCTAATGGGATGCTTGGGTACACAAAGTCGATTTCCTTTGAAAAGAAATCCTTCCTGCAAAACAAACTCGTCAAAGGCTCCCTCCTTGCACTTGGTGAAAGTTTCACCAAAATCAGCATCATTGTTGTAGTAATCCTTGAGAGTCTCAAATCCGAGCAATCTAACATCCAAAGTAGATAATAGAGTGTAGCGGCGGGATAGTGCATCAGCCACCACGTTACTTTTACCATCTTTGTACTTTGAAGAGAAGTGAAAGGATTGCAAGAATTCCACCCACTTGGCATGCCTTGGACTTAGCTTTTGTTGGCCATTGATGTACTTTAGGGACTCATGATCTGAATGGAGAATAAAGTGGTTAGTACGAAGATAATGACTGCAATGATCAAGAGCTCTTACTATGGCATAGAATTCCTTGTCGTAGGTGCAATAGTTTAGCCTTGCTCCATTGAGTTTTTCTGAAAAGTAGGCAATGGGGCGCCTATTTTGCACGAGAACAGCACCAATTCCTACTCCACTAGCGTCACATTCAACCTCAAATGGTTGAGAGAAATCAGGAAGAGCTAGGATAGGAGCGGAACACAACTTCTCCTTGATGACTTCAAAAGCTTCTTGGGCAGCTTTGGACCAAACAAACGCACCTTTCTTCAAACATTCGGTGATAGGACTTGTGATAGTACTAAAGTCCTTGATGAACCTTCGGTAAAAGGAAGTCAAACCATGGAATGATCTTACTTCTGTAATGGTGGAAGGAATTGGCCAAGTACGGATGGATTCCACTTTGGTTTGATCAACGGACACTCCATCTTTGGACACTACGTAGCCAAGTAACACTACACTTTCCACAAAGAAAGCACACTTCTCCTTCTTGCCAAAGAGTTGTTGCTTGCGAAGTGTTGTAAATAGTAGCCTTAAGTGCTCCATATGCTCCTCCAAAGACCTGCTATAAACAAGAATATCATCCAAGTAAACCACAATGAATCGACCTAAATAGGCCTTGAGTATTTCGTTCATTAGCCTCATGAATGTGCTTGGAGCGTTGGTGAGACCAAATGGCATGACCGTCCATTCATAGAGTCCATGTTTGGTCTTGAAAGCTGTCTTCCACTCATCTCCTTCTCTCATTCTGATTTGATGGTACCCACTTCTTAGGTCAATTTTGGAGAAGATCACAGCCCCATGAAGCTCGTCCAACATATCATCCAACCTTGGAATAGGAAATCTATATTTGATGGTAATGTTGTTAACGGCCCTACTATCCACACACATTCTCCAAGTTCCATCTTTCTTAGGTACTAAGAGGACCGGAACAGCACAAGGACTAAGGCTTTCACGTACATAACCTCGACTCATTAACTCATCAATTTGTCTTTGCAATTCCTTAGTCTCCTCTGGATTACACCTATAGGCTGCCTTATTGGGTAAGGCTGCTCCTGGAATGAGGTCGATTTGATGTTCTATACCTCTAATAGGTGGTAAACCAACCGGTAATTCCTCAGGGAAGTGTGGACATGACGTAGGTCCACCCCGACGCGGCGAAGCGCGGGTTTGGGTAGGCGAATGAATCTCGTGGTAAGATTGTTCTCGGGTTCGAAATTTAAGTCAAAATGGAGTCGCCCCCGAATTTTGTGGTTATTCGGAACCATACGAGCCCACTCTATGTCGTCATGGGCTATACACAAAGTAAGCCCACTTCGATGTCAGAGTTTATGGGGCTCGTCCCTTTGCATTGCAATATCGATACCGTTTACATCGACTTTCGTATATAGAATGACTCTCGTGCGCCAAGGGTTTCGGACATCCGGAAACCAAAGGTTCTGAGTAAGGGGTGAGGGTACGTGTTGGGAAGCCCACTAAGGACACCCAACCCCGCCCGCACATGGCGGCCTCTACTAAGACATCGTTCGTGTTCGTGTACGCGCGCTAGTAAAATAATTAAATGATATGCAAACAGCATTTTGTCTAAGCATGTGAATTTTGCGTTAACTACGTCATTTAATGCATCTTATTATTTGTCGGAATGATTTAGCATGCGAGGTTCATTTATAAAGCGTAAAAGCAAGTAAATAAACAAAGCTCGAAAATAAATAGAAATAACGTACAAGTAACACGGGCGGAAATACAACCCGGAATTCACAATACAACGTTACATAAAAATAATGAACGATAGAAAGCAATATAATGATAGAAACGGACCCGTATATAAACTAGACCGCGAAAATATGTAGATGGACTAACCCCGATTAAGTACACATCATGTCGTGTACTAAACAAAGGACAGGAACATGAGACTGTGGCATATTGCTAGCCCGATCTCATATCCCGTAGTCTTGTCCCGACTTATCACGTCAAAAGGTGGTCAAAGTCGTTCTACGTGTCGTGATGTGCATGGTTTTGAAAATAGGATAGTCACGTGATAATCTTTGCACGTGATGACTAAAGTCGATAAAGAGTCGGGGCTTGACTTGTGGGTCAAACCCCTCGGTTTTGTGGGTTACAGGACCCACTCGACCGAGTTATGGTGTGACTCGGTCGAGTGCACGTTTAACGTGGCTACTGACCACTTTTTGGGGTGCTACTCGATCGAGTGGCCTATGGCACTCGGTCGAGTGCCCCCTGTACGAGTGGTAACTCGCTTTGTTTTATGACTTGAAATCGATGATCGGCCGAATCAAATACAAATATCGCACGATTTGTATTTAACTCGGCCTCCGGTACTATAATCGTGTACGAACGACTATAATACCGTTACCGGAGTTTATGAAAAATGTTTACGTTAGATTAGGAAATTTTGAATTAGTGACGAAATGTATCCCTCTACGTCACGACATCGGAACTAACCCTTTCGGGTCACGTGATGTCGGTTTTCGTGTCAACGGGTTTCGTACCAATTATGGAAAGGGAATTAAATCCGTTCAACTACGACCGATCACGGTCGTGTCACGCCCTTGAGTACATTGGGGCGGGGCTCCTCGAAAGGGCTCCACCTCCGTCGTTGCTCGTAAAGGGATTAGACGGACCAAAAGTGATCATCGTAGTCCAACGTTTTAAAACCGATTTTCGATACTAGTTTACGTATACATGGTATTATTAATGCTAATGACGATAAAATAATACAAAAAACGAAAATATAAAAGAAAGGTACAAAAATGCTAGTGTTAGTGTTACTACGATTACAAATATGATGCAAAAATACGATAAATAAAGCGAAAATGAGATTAGATAAAAGAGATTAAAACGGGGTTTAGGACACCCTCAACATACATGCTTAGTAAGGACCTCGGAAATGGACTCGTGAATAGCGGCACGGCTTGGGAGTATCGAGGATGTACGCGAGTTATGGTGTGTATGGATGCGTGTGTGTATGTGTCGGTTTATCGAGGGACAAGAGCTCGGTTTTTGTAGGTTTTTGGCTTAGATTTTCTAAGCCTTGGATGTGTAGGATGGTAGGGTTGAAGTAGGGTAAATGTAGCTGAAAAATGTAGGGTAAAGTGAGTGAAAAAGTTCTGAAATGCATGGGGGGGTGAAGCGGTATTTATAGACTTCACCCCTCGACATAGGGGCACTCGATCGAGTGGCCCTAGTGCACTCGATCGAGTGCCTTCGCAAACGGGCCAAACCCGGGTTCAAAAGGCTCCACTCAATCGAGTGGGGTCAATCCATTCGATCGAGTGGATCAACAAATCGAGATAAATAAGGAAAGATTTGATTTTGTTTGTTTTGATTATTTTTTGAATTTTGATTTGTGCGCCAATCTGAAATTGGCTGATTTATGAGACGGTTTCGTCTTTGACCGGGTTTTGACCCGGTCGTCAAAAGACGGGATTTATTTTTGGTGTCGGTTTTGGCCCAAATTAGTCTCATTTGACTCGGAATGACCCACTGGGCCTGAATTTGAGGTCTGTTTTGTGAGATTTTTACTCCGCTAAAAGTCCATGTCGGATATTATTGATTTCGGGCCCAAATCCGAGTATACCAAGTCACGTTTGCGTCCGATCATCATCGGGTGTTTTTCGGAGACTACCATAGACACGTGGCAGTCAAAATGCGGGTGTCTACAGGAAGACATCCTCAAATTCGTGTAACAACTCCTCAAATGGCTTTCCTCCAAGCCCATTCTCAACTACTAAGGGTTCCTCTCTAGCCACCATGACAAAGACACGTTCCCGCCCTTGTAAAGCCTGTTCTACTTCACTCTCACTAGCAAATATGGTAAGGTTAGGCTTCTTAGTTTTGTTGGCTGCCATAGCTCTAACAGCTTGGGGAGTCATGGGTTTTAGAACGATTTTCTTTCCTTTATCCCTTAAGTCATATTCATTTTTCCTCCCATGGTGTACTACATCCCTATCAAACTGCCAAGGACGTCCCAAGAGTATATGACACGCATCCATAGGAATGACATCACATAAAACTTCATCGACATAAGACCCCATGGTTAAACCTACCCTCACTTGCTTTGTGACTCTTACTTTGTTACCATCATCCAACCAATGTAATGCATACGGTCTAGGGTGATTAGTGGTGGTTAGGCCTAACTTAGTTACCATTTCAGTAGAGGCAACATTTGTGCAACTACCTCCATCAATGATCAAGCTACACCATTTGTTATTAACATGACACTTAGTGTGGAATAGTTGATCCCTTTGCTCGGTGTTGTGTGGGATGGGGTTGGCATGAAGTGTACGTAGTACCAAAACAGTATCATACGTTGGGGGTTCACAGTCCTCTCTTTCTTCCTCCTCTTCTTCCTCCTCCTCATTAAACACAGCCCCTATACGTTGTTCCTCCTCCCACATCTCCTCTCTAAAAGACATGACTTCTCTTAAGGTAACAACTCTCTTATTAGGACACGCATTTTTGTAGTGACCAAAGCCTTGACACTTAAAGCAACGTACTTTGGACAAACTAGTTTCAGTGGGTGTCTTGTTTGTGGGTTGAGTCGGGTTACTCTTAATGACAAGGGGTTGATTAGTGTTAACAGAATTGGTCTTGTTACTCCCCTCACCTCGTGACCAAGTATGACTCCTACTAGATTCATTCTCATACTTAGCTTTCCCTTGAGCCTCAATTTTTAAGCATAAACCACATAACGTATCAAAATCAGAATAAGGACATAAATCAACCGTATTAGCAATACTACGATTTAACCCACGTAAGAACCTAGCCATTTTTATCTCTTCATTTTCTTCTACTTCCCCCATTAGTACCAAGTTCTCAAACTCTTCAATGTATTCACTAACACTCATTTTTCCTTGTACGAGATTAGCAATCTTTTTGTATAAAGATAACTTATGTGTAGTTGGAACATACTTCTTACGTAGCTTACGTTTTAAGGACTCCCAATAAGAAATCTTACCCTTTCCATCCCTAGTGCGTTGTACCTTAAGCCCTTCATACCAAAGGGAAGCCCCTTTGCTTAGCTTTAGGATTGCATATTTGCACCTCTCCTCGTCCTCCAAGTCCTTGAAGTCAAAGAGCTTCTCCATGTTTCTCTCCCATTCCAAGTAGACTTCAGGATCAGTACCACCATTGAACTCAGGAAGTTCGTTTACTTTGATCTTGTCCACCGGTTCCCTCCTTGCTTGGAAACGAGAATTCCTGGGCTGGTAGTTCTCCAACGCCTTCTTTAGGTGTTCCAAGAAGTTAGGGTCTTCAAAGTTCACTACTCCTGCCATGCTTTACGTCTAAAGGAAGACCAAAGCTCTGATACCACTAATGATGTGAGTTAATATGAACTTTGAAACAAAAACGTGAAGGTTGATAGTATTCTGAAATGAACGTAAACAAAAGCAACAAAACAGCTTGTAAGGATAGTTTGTGAGGATGATAGAACCGTAATCAAGGGATAGTATGCTTAGTGAAGTAGACCTATACTTCAACAAAGCGGGTGCTAAATCAAACACTCGATTGAAGTAGCGAGTTTAGAGCTTGTAACGCGACTAACTCTAGACTTTGTCTTGTGAGCAATAAGGACGTAAAAGAAAAGCAATGCTTTACTCAGTTTTGTGTTATGAATATTGTGTGTCTTATTCATTCAAGTTGATGGCTATTTATAGCCTACAAAAAGTCCCTTAACCAGGCTGGTCAAGGGTGATACAAACAAAGTTCTAATGGTGATGATAACAAAGCTTAGGAGCTAAAAACAAAGCTAACAAGAAGCATTTAGACGCGGCACCCATGTGAACACAATCAGCCCACAATCATCCTCTTAACTCCGGTGCACTCCCCATACTTGAATGAGTGTGAACCCAATTTAATGCCTTCATATGACCTTGACTATTTGCTCCTTTATTCGACCCACACACGAGCTAGCTTACTGATTGAAGGAGGCACACTACTAGGCTAGTAGGAGGTGCTAATGTGGCTTGACTAGGACCATTAGGAGCTAGTGTGACTTCATTGAATTCTTTAGTTGTATCCTCATTCGGATCAAAATCACATCCTCGACTAAGTTCACCAATACCCTCTTAGGGTTCAGTTACTTGCGGGATTAGTGACCTTGAATAAGGAAAAGGGTTTAGGGTTGCATTAGGAAGAGACCGCGAAGCGGGTATGCCTAATCCAACCCTAAACCCTTTTCCGTTCTTGAATAAGGAAAAGGATTTAGGGTTGCACTACGAAAAGACCGCGAAGCGGGTATGCCTAATCCCATTTTTTAATCACATTCACGATAAGGTTCACCAATACCCTCTTAGGGTTCAGTTACTTGCGGGATTAGTGACTATGAATAAGGAAAAAGGTTCACCAAACCCGCTTCACGACTCTGCCTAATCCAGCCCTAAACCCTTTTCCATCCCGTCTTACGCAGTACCCCATCTTTGAATCGACAACAGGGTTCACCAATACCCTTTAGGGTTCAGTTACTTGCGGGATTAGTAACCTTGAATAAGGAAAAGCGTTTAGGGTTGGATTAGGCGGAGCTGCGATATGGGTACGCCTAATCCAACCCTAAACCCTTTTCCGTCCTTGAATAAGGAAAAGGTTTAGGGTTGGATTAGGCAGATCCGTGAAGCGGGTATGCCTAATCCAACCCTAAACCCTTTTCCGTCCCGTCTTATGCAGTACCCATCTTTAAATCACATTCACGACAGGGTTCACCAACACCCTCTTAGGGTTCAGTTACTTGCGGGATTAGTGACTATGAATAAGGAAAAAGGTTTAGGGTTGGATTAGTCAAACCCTCAAACCCGCTTCACGGCTATGCCTAATCCAACCCTAAACCCTTTTCTATCACGTCTTACGAAGTACCCCATCTTTAAATCACATCCACGACTAAGTTCACCAATACCCTCTTAGGGTTCAGTTACTTGCGGGATTAGTGACCTTGAATAAGGAAAAGGGTTTAGGGTTGCATTACGAAGAGACCGCGAAGCGGGTTTGCCTAATCCAACCCTAAACCCTTTTCCATCCCGTCTTACGCAGTACCCCATCTTTGAATCACATCCACAACAGGGTTCACCAATACCCTTTAGGGTTCAGTTACTTGCGGGATTAGTGACCTTGAATAAGGAAAAGCGTTTAGGGTTGGATTAGGCGGAGCTGCGACGTGGGTACGCCTAATCCAACCCTAAACCCTTTTCTAATCCAACCCTAAACCCTTTTCCGTTCCGTCTTTTGCAGTACCCCATTTTCGAATCACATCCACGACAGGGTTCACTAATACCCTCTTGGGGTTCAGTTACTTGCGGGATTAGTGACTCTGAATAAGGAAAAGGGTTTAGGGTTGGATTAGGCAGAGCCGCAAAGCGGGTTTGCCTAATCCAACCCTAAACCCTTTTCCGTCCCATCTTATGCTCTACCCCATTTTTTAATCACATCCACGACAAGGTTCACCAATACCCTCTTAGGTTCAGTTACTTGCGGGATTAGTGACTATGAATAAGGAAAAAGGTTTAGGGTTGGATTAGGCAGAGCCGCAAAGCGGGTCTGCCTAATCCAACCCTAAACCCTTTTCCGTCCCGTCTTATGCACTACCCCATTTTATAATCACATCCACGACAAGGTTCACCAATACTCTCTTAGGGTTCAGTTACTTGCGGGATTAGTGACTATGAATAAGGAAAAAGGTTTAGGGTTGGATTAGGCAGAGCCGCGAAGCGGGTTTGCCTAATCCAACCCTAAACCTTTTCCATCCCGTCTTACGCAGTACCCCATCTTTGAATCACATTCAGGACAGGGTTCACCAACACCCACTTAGGGTTCAGTTACTTGCGGGATTAGTGACCTTGAATAAGGAAAAGGGTTTAGGGTTGGATTAGGCAGAGCCGCGAAGCGGGTGTGCCTAATCCAACCCTAAACTCTTTTCTGTCACGTCTTAGCAGTACCCCATATTTGAATCACATCCACGACTAAGTTCACCAATACCCTCGTAGGGTTCAGTTACTTGCGGGATTAGTGACCTTGAATAAGGAAAAGGGTTTAGGGTTGCATTAGGAAGAGACCTCGGAGCGGGTATGCCTAATCCAACCCTAAACCCTTTTCCGTCCTTGAAAAAGGAAAAGGGTTTAGGGTTGCATTACGAAGAGACCACGAAGCGGGTATGCCTAATCCAACCCTAAATCCTTTTCCGTTCCGTCTTTTGCATTACCCCATCTTTGAATCACATCCACGACCGGGTTCACCAATACCCTCTTGGGGTTTAGTTACTTGCGGGATTTTTGAACTTGAATAAGGAAAAGCGTTTAGGGTTGGATTAGGCGAAGCTGCGAAGTGGGTACGCCTAATCCAACCCTAAACCCTTTTCCGTCCCGTCTTATGCACTACCCCATTTTATAATCACATCCACGACAAGGTTCACCAATACCCTCTTAGGGTTCAGTTACTTGCGGGATTAGTGACTATGAATAAAGAAAATGGTTTAGGGTTGGATTAAGCAGAGCGGTGAAGCGGGTATGCCTAATCCAACCCTAAACCCTTTTCCGTCCCGTCTTATGCAGTACCCCATCTTTAAATCACATTCACGACAGGGTTCACCAACACCCTCTTAGGGTTCAGTTACTTGCGGGATTAGTGACTATGAACAAGGAAAAAGGTTTAGGGTTTGATTAGGCAAACCCTCAAACCCGCTTCACGGCTATGCCTAATCCAACCCTAAACCCTTTTCTATCCCGTCTTACAAAGTACCCCATCTTTAAATCACATCCACGACTAAGTTCACCAATACCCTCTTAGGGTTCAGTTACTTGCGGGATTAGTGACCTTGAATAAGGAAAAGGGTTTAGGGTTGCATTACGAAGAGACCGCGAAGCGGGTTTGCCTAATCCAACCCTAAACCCTTTTCCATCCCGTCGTACGCAGTACCCCATCTTTGAATCACATCCACAACAGGGTTCACCAATACCCTTTAGGGTTCAGTTACTTGCGGGATTAGTGACCTTGAATAAGGAAAAGCGTTTAGGGTTGGATTAGGCGGAGCTGCGACGTGGGTACGCCTAATCCAACCCTAAACCCTTTTCTAATCCAACCCTAAACCCTTTTCCGTTCCGTCTTTTGCAGTACCCCATCTTCGAATCACATCCACGACAGGGTTCACTAATACCCTCTTGGGGTTCAGTTACTTGCGGGATTAGTGACTCTGAATAAGGAAAAGGGTTTAGGGTTGGATTAGGCAGAGCCGCAAAGCGGGTCTGCCTAATCCAACCCTAAACCCTTTTCCGTCCCGTCTTATGCACTACCCCATTTTATAATCACATCCACGACAAGGTTCACCAATACCCTCTTAGGGTTCAGTTACTTGCGGGATTAGTGACTATGAATAAGGAAAAAGGTTTAGGGTTGGATTAGGCAGAGCCGCGAAGCGGGTTTGCCTAATCCAACCCTAAACCTTTTCCATCCCGTCTTACGCAGTACCCCATCTTTGAATCACATTCAGGACAGGGTTCACCAACACCCACTTAGGGTTCAGTTACTTGCGGGATTAGTGACCTTGAATAAGGAAAAGGGTTTAGGGTTGGATTAGGCAGAGCCGCGAACCGGGTGTGCCTAATCCAACCCTAAACTCTTTTCCGTCACGTCTTAGCAGTACCCCATATTTGAATCACATCCACGACTAAGTTCACCAATACCCTCTTAGGGTTCAGTTACTTGCGGGATTAGTGACCTTGAATAAGGAAAAGGGTTTAGGGTTGCATTAGGAAGAGACCTCGGAGCGGGTATGCCTAATCCAACCCTAAACCCATTTCCGTCCTTGAAAAAGGAAAAGGGTTTAGGGTTGCATTACGAAGAGACCACGAAGCGGGTATGCCTAATCCAACCCTAAACCCTTTTTCCGTTCCGCCTTTTGCAGTACCCCATCTTTGAATCACATCCACGACCGGGTTCACCAATACCCTCTTGGGGTTTAGTTACTTGCGGGATTATTGAACTTGAATAAGGAAAAGCGTTTAGGGTTGGATTAGGCGAAGCTGCGAAGTGGGTACGCCTAATCCAACCCTAAACCCTTTTCCGTCCTTGAATAAAGAAAAGGTATAGGGTTGGATTAGGCAGATCCGTGAAGCGGGTATGCCTAATCCAACCCTAAACCCTTTTCCGTCCCGTCTTATGCAGTACCCCATCTTTAAATCACATTCACGACAGGGTTCACCAACACCCACTTAGGGTTCAGTTACTTGCGGGATTAGTGACCTTGAATAAAGAAAATGGTTTAGGGTTGGATTAGGTAGAGCCGCGAAGCGGGTTTGCCTAATCCAACCCTAAACCATTTTCCGACCCATCTTATGCACTACCACATTTTTTAATCACATCCACGACAAGGTTCACCAATACCCTCTTAGGGTTCAGTTACTTGCGTGATTAGTGACTATGAATAAGGAAAAAGGCTTAGGGTTGGATTAGGCAGAGCCGCGAAGCGGGTTTGCCTAATCCAACCCTAAACCCTTTTCCATCCCGTTTTACGCAGTACCCCATCTTTGAATCACATCCACAACAGGGTTCACCAATACCCTTTAGGGTTCAGTTACTTGCGGGATTAGTGACCTTGAATAAGGAAAAGCGTTTAGGGTTGGATTAGGCGGAGCTGCGAAGTGGGTACGCGTAATCCAACCCTAAACCCTTTTCTAATCCAACCGTAAACCCTTTTCCGTTCCGTCTTTTGCAGTACCCCATCTTTGAATCACATCCACGACAGGGTTCATCAATACCCTCTTGGGGTTCAGTTACTTGCGGGATTAGTGACCCTGAATAAGGAAAAGGGTTTAGGGTTGGATTAGGCAGAGCCGCGAAGCGGGTTTACCTAATCTAACCCTAAACCCTTTTCCGTCCCATCTTATGCACTACCCCATTTTTTAATCACATCCATGACAAGGTTCACCAATACCCTCTTAGGGTCAGTTACTTGCGGGATTAGTGACTATGAATAAGGAAAAAGGTTTAGGGTTGGATTAGGCAAACCCGCTTCGCGGCTATGCCTAATCCAACCCTAAACCCTTTTCCATCCCGTCTTACGAAGTACCCCATCTTTAAATCACATCCACGACTAAGTTCACCAATACCCTCTTAGGGTTCAGTTACTTGCGGGATTAGTGACCTTGAATAAGGAAAAGGGTTTAGGGTTGCATTAGGAATAGACCGCGAAGCGGGTATGCCTAATCCAACCCTAAACCCTTTTCCGTCCTTGAATAAGGAAAAGGGTTTAGGGTTGCATTACGAAGAGACCGCGAAGCGGGTATGCCTAATCCAACCCTAAACCCTTTTCCTTCCGTCTTTTGCAGTACCTGTAGACACCCGCATTTTGACTGCCAGGTCTCTATGGTAGTTTCCAAAAAACACCCGATGATGATCGGATGCTAACATGTTCTAACGCGCTCGGATACGGGCTCGAAATCAATAATGTCCGGCATGGGCTCTTAACGGGATGCAAATCTCACAAAACCAACCTCAAATTCAGGCCAAGTGGGTCGTTCCGAGTAAAATGAGACTAATTTGGGTCAAAACCGACACCAAAAATGATGCGCGTTCAGTTTGCAATGTTGTTTTGATCGGTCCATATCTCGAGTTATACTTGGAAATTTGTAGTCATTCAAAATGCAGGAGATAGATTTCGAGTTTATCGTTCCAATGACTACTCGTGAAGGTTCATTGAACAAGTATTGACGAAGTTATGCACCAAACAAGTCAACTGTGCATTGAAAAACGCTGCTGTTAAATTCTTTGACGGAATTGTTTCTTTGCCTCGATTTTCTTTAAAGCTTTCAATAAATTCCCGAGGAGAAGAGCTGCTATCTTCAAGTCCGCTTAATCAAGACTACTCGTGCAAACATGGAGCATTGTACCCATAATGTACAATGAATGTAACGTGTTGGTCCTTGGTAGTTGCCTGATTTTAGGCATCCTAGTTCTTTGTAGTTTATTTTTCTAGTTCTTTGTAATTTGATTTCCTAGTTCTTTGTTCTAGCATTTAAGAAGTTTGACTTGGGTGGCTGATTTTTGCCTTGCCCTTCTCGTGCTTAATGGCTATTTATAGCCTTTAGTTTGTTTGTAAACGGCAGATTTTAAAAAAAAGAAAATTGTAAGCTTTTTCTTGTTTAATTTTAATTGTCGAGTTACAATTAAGAGTCTTAGAGTTCGACGCGTTTTCGAGTTCTAATTCCCGCTTATTCAATCGAGTGTTTGAATAGCGACCCGCTTAGTTGAGATATAGGTCTATCTCACTTAGCATACTATCCCTTTTGTTTTACTCTTATCTATTTTTGTTTGTTTCTTGTCGTGACCAGCAACTTTGTTTCGTGTCCTTGTGATACGAGATCAAGGTCCGTTCCAAATCACATCAAAAAATAATTCCCGTCTTTTAGCGACCGGGTCAAAACCCGGTCAAGACAAACCCGACACACAAAAGCGACCCGATGCGTCTCGAAACTTGCGCCACAATCCAAAAGATCAGCCAAATCAACCCAAATTAATGCAAATCAATCACAATCAATCAAGAGCAAATCAAGGCAATCACGCCCAAAATAAACCCGGCCAAATTGATCCACTCGGTCGAGTGGATTGACCACTCGATCGAGTGAAGCCTCAAAAAACTAGTCCAGGTGCACCCGCGCCACTCGGTCGAGTGACCCTATGTCGGGGCTCCCTATAAATACCCGTCAACCTTTGAGACAATCATGAACTCTTACACAACCCTTTTGCATACATTTTTCAGCCATAAACGCCGTCATCCTTGCATGCATTTCGAGAGCACAAACTCGTAAAAATCCCACACAAACCGAGTCATACATACACACCATCAACTCCTCCTACATATCTCGATGTTCCCGTGCCATTGCCGCCATTTGACGAACCGTATCCCGAGAAGCAAGAACATGTAGGTTGAGGGTGTAACAATTCAACACCGACTTTTCCTTCTTCATCCTTTTTCTCGATCTTTTATGTATATCTATATTTATGCTTATAGTATTATATTTAGTCGATAATAACGACATTACTAACGCTAACATTTTACTTTTCGCATTTATTTATCGTTATTATATTTTACTATAATATCGTACGTACCGTGTATATGTACATATATTTCTACGTAATAATTTCAAAGCTCGGATCCAAACACGTTTAATTACGATGATCATTTTTATGGTTCGTTTATTAACACGATCCCGATCATTCGTAGTTGAACGCGTATGCATCCATTTCTAAGATTGGTACGGAACCCGTTGATACGAAAATCGACATCTCATAATCCGTAAGGATTAATTTCAATGTCGCGACGTAGAGGGACACAATTTCGTCACTAATCAAAATTTCAAACTAATAAACGTTTTTATAAAATTTCGATGACGATATTATAGTCATATAAAACATGACTATAATACCGAAAAACTGAGTTAAATTTAAATCGTCAATATTTTTATTTAACTCGGCCAATCATCGATTTTAAACGCATAAAATCACACGAGTCATAACTCGTACAGGTGCCACTCGGCCGAGTACACCTGCTACTCGACCGAGTAGCACCCCAAATCGTGGGCAGAAACCTTTTTTAAGGACACACTCGACCGAGTCAGCCCCGACTCGATCGAGTGGGTCCTGTAGCCCAGAAAACAGAGAGCTCTTTTTATAGCATTCAAGCCTCGTCTTTTTAAAAGCGACTTAGTCGACACGTGTAAAGTCAATCACGGGATCTCCTTTTCAAAATACATGCACAACTTTGATCGACGGTCTCACTATTAATCTTGCGTTGACGACTCCGTAGTCGCATCCGACGCATAATTAATTTAGGCTCCAATTTACCGACATGATAAGTTGGGACAAGGCATCGGGATTTGGGATCGGGCTAGCACCACGCCTAGGTCCTATATCCCCGTCCTTCGATTAATACATAAAACAATACGTATTTAATTGAAGTTCGTCCATCTACACAAATTCACGGTCTAGTTTACACACGGGTCCGTTTGTAATTATTGCTCGCCATTTCAATTGAATATTTCGGCTATTATCTTTTATTGCTCGTTGTATTGTGAATTCCGGGTTGTATTCCGCCCGTGTAACTTGTAACTGATTTATCTTGCTTTGTTTTATTTATTTACGTTTTACCGTTTATAAATGAACCCTCGCATGCTAAATCACTTCGACAATAAATTAGATGCATTAAAATGACGTAGCTCACATTTAATTCGCATGCTTAGCAAAAAACGCTGTTTGCATATCATTCCACCGAATCACTAACGCGCATATTAGAAAGTCAAACGATGTCTTAGTAGAGGCCGCTAAGTGCGGGCGGGGTTGGGTGTCCTTAGTGGGCTTCCCAACACGTACCCTCACCTTACTCAGAACCTCGGTTTCCGGATGCCCGAAACCGTTGGCGCACGAGAGTCATTCTTTACACGATTATCGGTATAGATGGTATCGGTATCGTAATGCAAAGGGACGAGCCCAATAAACTCTAAAACCGAAATGGGTCATACTTTGTGTATGGTCCATAGCGATATAGAGTGGGCTCGAACGGTTCCGAATAACAATAAAATTCGGTGGCGACTCCATTTCGACTTAAATTTCAATTCGATCCATTCTCATATGGAGGTGCATTCGCCTACCCAAACCCGCGCGTGGCCGCGTCGGGGTGGACCTACGTCATGTCCACAATTTGGCGACTCCGCTGAGGATTAACCGATGAGTGCCTAACCATCGGCATCCTCAGGGTGAGACTCGAATAGAAATCGCTTGACAAATACAATATGCGTTTTAGTTTTACGGTCCATGCATAACCCCTATTTTTCCCGGGCCGGTACTGGTGACCGACGTCCCACTATACCACGACGTATTCCGCCTTGGATACGTTAAAGGTGTTCATAGTCGATTCGTATGGACTTTGCGGCATGTTCTAAGCTCAACTCGACTTAGGAAGTCCGTCCCGTTTCTCGTATAGACTATGAACACTGGTATAGACCCCATTTAGACCGACCGAGACTTAGTGTAAATCATACATGGCGTCATTATAATGTTTGCGTGACTATGTGCTACTTGGTTTCCGTGTCGTTTTTTTTCAAAAACCGTCATTTTCAAAAATGCATCTTTTCAAAATATATTCAAATTTCAAAACTCAGGATACATACCGAATTTAGGACTTATGATTTTACTCAAATTAGCCCACTTTCTAGTCGGTATGCTGCCCAATTCAAAACTCAAAAAAGCATTTTCGAACTTTCAAAACCGAGGCCCGATGTCCTTTTCGATTTTTCTTGAAGAAATCGGGCCTTTCCCCGAGCTTTCTCGGACTTTCCAAAAATAATCATTTTCAAAACTTTCCTCCTCCTTAGGACCTTCCCGTATTTAGCAGTATCGGGTCATGTCGAGGTCTTTAGCGTCGAAACTCTGTCGATCTTACATCGCGAGTTTCCTCCCTATCCCAATCCGCCTTATTAGACTAAGGCAAGGCCCACCTACGTAGGACATACTGCTACAAAGGAGGGCCCGTCTACACATTCGAGTCCAAAGTCTGGGGACATCTCACATTGACCTTCCTTCGAACAGGATTCGGCCCACCCGCCGAGTCCTGAGGGAAGCTGTCATCCACGAGTCACCCGTCTAAAGGTCTCTTTCGAGTCGTTTTTTTAGTCTTTTCCCTGCTCGGGATGTACTAGTTTGGTTCCAAGGTCCGGGTTCAGTTCCTGATTACGTGGTGTTCTTACAGACAGGCCACCATCCACCAGACACACCCGCAAGATGGAAGCGGCTTTGAGCGATCTGAAAACCTCTGTGGACGCCATGGTCACGAAGCAGACCGACATTGATGCCCAACTGACTGAAATGAGGGCTGGTCAAGTGGCAATTGTTGCTCGCTTAGCTGCAGTGGAGCACATAACTCCAAATACCGGGGTCACGGAACCCCTAGCTGAACTAGTTAGCTCGGTTCGCCGACTGGAAGAACAAGTCCACCTAACCGGAAGTAACAATATTCACCGGGAAAACAGTCGGGAGTACTCGCCAGTAAGTGACAAACTGCCCGCAAACCTGAATCTCACGGGCTTACCCATGTTCGAAGGGACTAAAGACCCGTTACTACATGTACGGGCCTTCAAGGAGTTCATGGCTATTAAGGGAGTAGACTCTTCCATGTTCAAAAACCTCTTTGTTGCATCTCTGGAGAAACACCCAAAGGCCTGGTACTACAGGCTAGATCCCAAGAAGTTCTCGACATGGGATGATGTGGCTACGGAATTTGCTCGGAACTATGCTGACAACACCGAGATCCAGACCACAATGCGGTCTCTAGAGGTTATGGCCCAAGAACCTAAGGAGGGCTTTACCAAATACCTCCAACGTTGGAGGGCTGAAAGTGTGAAACTGGTCGATAAGCCTAGTGAGAAAACTTTAGTGGAGGCTTTTGTCAAGAACCTCCTCCCTTCCTACCGGGTCCACCTCCGGTATGCAGTCATACCCAATTTCACCACTCTTACTGAAATGGGCATGAGAATTGAAGACGATCTAAGACTAGAGAGCCTGACTAAGGCCCCTAGCAAGGGATATCAGGGAGCCTCCTCATCCACTACCAAGCCTCCGGCCGCAACCCGAAGCATCTTCGACACGGTTAATCTCTTGGATGCCCCATCCAAAAGAACCACTCCTCCTAGGGTATTCACTGATATAGGGACTACCTATACATATGCCTTACAAAGGCTATCTTCCAAGGGCCTGATCCAACCGATAGGCCCAATTCCTGAAGTCCCAGTTGAAAAACGCACCAAAGGCTACAATGCCCAAGCCTATTGCCAATATCATCGGGGCAATGGGCACGATACCGAGAAATGTTGGAAGCTGAAGCATCTGATTCAGAATTTGATTGAGAGCGGGAAAATACCGTTACTCGGGGACAAGCCAAGCAACAAGGACAACCCCTTTAGCTCTCATGCTATCTTCACCGGTGAAGTGATCGACTGTTCTCACCTTATCTCTCCTTTCATCCCACAAATCAATGGAATCTGGTTCGATGATGAGGAAGATGTGTACCTCACCAAAGGGGAAACTGTCCCTATCACTCCCGAAGAAATCCGGAAGGCTAAGTCCAAAGCCTTAGCCAGTAACCACCTCACCACCGCCGGTCGTCTTTATTCAGCCACTAGCTCCAAGGACATCTCAGTCCCAGCAACCGTTACTGAACTTGCCAGGACGGAAGAAGCCATTGAAGAGCCAAATACCGATACGGCTCTTGTCAAACAATTGAAGAGAACCCGAGTTGACCTCACTATATGGCAACTCTTGGTTAGCTCACAAGAACACCGAGAGGCACTTACAAAGGCTCTCGATCAGATTAAGGTCGACTCCCAGGTTACCCCTACTGAAATGGTAGCCACTATCCTGCCCTACCTCAAGGGCAAGTCCAAAGAAGTCACCTTCTCGGATGCTGACCTACCACCGTTCGGGGCCTCTCACAATATGGCTCTGTATATCACGGTAATTTGCCGGGGTAAGTATCTACCAATGACCCTAGTCGACGACGGGTCTGCTGTGAATGTCCTCCCTCTATGGACTGCCAAAGCCCTCGGTATCACCGAGGCTGACTACCTACCAACCGCCCACACTATCCAAGCTTTCGATGGAAGCCCAAAGGTGGTTTCTGGGGCCGTTAAACTAGCAATTACAACGGGTCCAATTGAAAAGGAGCTAGAATTCCAGGTGATCGATGTCACCTCCTCTTTCAATCTACTCCTCGGAAGACCTTGGATTCATGCTGTAAAGGCGGTGTCTTCTACTCTTCACCGAAAGATCAAAATGCCCTTGCAAGACGGCATCATCACCCTAGAAGAAACCCCTATGACTGTGGCTAGCTGTAACACCACTGACCGCACCGACCTATGGGGATTCGATTTTGTGGGGATGATTAAAGAAGAGTACCTTTTCAGGCCCTATTTCACCACAAGCATTGACGCAATGCTGCAAAATTTGGGGTATTTACCGGGGGCTACTTCGAGGCCATATCTTCCAGCTGGGAAGATTATTGAAGTCCTAAATGGCGGGGAATCTCACTTCGGTTTAGGGTATGCCATAACCCCGGGGAATGTGGTCCGAGCAGGCATTGAGAAAGCTTGCAACATCATCAAGGGTACTTACTTGGGCCCTTATAGCCCAAGGTTGACTGACTATTTCGTCACACCGGTATTCGGGGCTGTCCAAGTTGGCCTATATCAACCAACTATCACATATCCCGAGACTGAACTAGCTCGGGAATGCAACTACATTCCAGATGACATATTTGCCCTCATCCAATCCGAATCCAAGGAGGGTACTGACAATGCCGAGCCCGTGCTGGGGCTCTTGTTTGGGGAAGACAAAGCTATTCCGAACCCCAAGGAAGATCTGGTGAACCTGATCCTTCGAAGCAACAGGTTCGATCCTTCAAAGCTGATCTCGGAAGCCGGCGCTGATACTGGGAAAAGAAGCTGGAAGAAGACCATCAAGTGGACCGACGGCCAAGGTCGAGTAAACAAGCTGACCACCGGGGAAGGAGACATGCCGGACACCGATTCCGAGTCTGAGTCTGAGTCTGAGTCAAAGTCCGAGTCTGAGTCTGTATTCGAGTCTAAGGGGTCTGGTGCTAGAGTCCAAACTGTAACCCCCCTCCCTATAGTCACTGCCACTGGAGCCTCGGGGTCTGTCCCGAGAGCACTCCCAATCCCGCCTCTGACCAATGATCAGATGGCCGCTCTCTTTGAGCTGTTCTCCAAATTTTCTATCAATAATAACGAAAACCGTTCCGCTTATGACTTGTCTTATTTTCAAAATATTTCCAATTTCAAAAATATTTTTTGCAATGACATTGAGAAACCCGATGAACAAGTATCCTTACCTCCACATCTGATCGAGCAGCTAGAACAGAGGGAATCCCGAGATCCGGTAATTGAAGAAACTGAGTCTATCAATGTGGGAACAACCTTAGAGCCCCAGATGCTTAAGATAGGGTTATCTTTAGGTCCCGAGGAGAGACAACAACTCACAAACCTCCTCCAAGAGTTCAAAGATGTCTTCGCATGGTCCTACAAGGACATATCGGGGATAGATCGGGAAATAGCTGAACACCGCATACCCATCAAAGATGGATGCAAACCGGTAAAACAGAAGCTTCGAAGAATGAAGCCCGAGTGGTCTCTCAAAGTCAAAGAAGAAGTAGACAAACAATTCAAAGCAGGCTTTATACAAGTGTCTGAATATCCAGACTGGGTTGCGAACATCGTGCCGGTACCCAAGAAGGACGGCAAGGTTCGGGTATGTGTAGATTTCCGAGACCTTAACAAGGCTAGCCCAAAAGACGATTTTCCGTTGCCACACATCGACATATTGGTGGACAACATGGCGGATCATGCTCTTCTATCATTTATGGACGGGTATGCCGGATACAACCAAATCAAGATGGCAGAAGAAGATATGGGTAAAACCACTTTCACTAGACCATGGGGTACTTATTGTTATACAGTTATGCCATTTGGGCTCATTAATGCCGGGGCCACTTATCAACGAACAGCCACGACCCTGTTACATGACATGATGCATAAGGAAGTGGAGGTCTATGTCGATGACATGATTATTAAGTCTAAAGACCGAGATGGGCATGTTGCTGCCCTAAGAAAGTTCTTCACCCGATTACGTAAGTACAACATGAGGTTGAACCCTCAAAAATGCAGTTTCGGGGTAACATCAGGCAAATTACTGGGCCATATCGTTAGCCAACGCGACATCGAGGTCGACCCAGCTAAAATCAAAGCCATCACCGAGATGCAACCAACTAAGACCGAAAAAGAAATAAGGGGGTTTCTCGGGAAAGTTCAATACATCAGCCGGTTTATCTCAAAGTTAACCATGGTATGTGAGCCCATTTTCAAGAAACTGAAGATAGGGGAACGGGTACTATGGGACGATAAATGTCAGATGGCTTTTGACAAAATCAAAGAGATCATGTCTGCTCCGCCAGTATTAATGTCACCTCAACCCGGTTTGCCTCTGTCGTTATACCTAGCAACGACTCAGACAGCCATGGGGGCTATGCTGGCCCAGACAGTCAATTCAGAAGAACGGGCTATTTACTACATCAGTAAAAAGTTCCTAGAATATGAATGCAAATATACAATGCTCGAGAAAACGTGCCTAGCTCTGGTTTGGGCCACTAAAAAGCTCAGACACTACATGCTCAGTCACGAGGTACATGTTCCGTCCAAAATGGATCCAATCAAATACTTGTTCGAAAAGCCCATTCTTAATGGAAGAATGTCCAGATAGACTTTAATGCTAGCTGAGTTTGACCTCAAGTTTGTACCGTTAAAAGCCATCAAAGGCCGGATGGTAGCCGAGTTCCTCGCCGACAGCCCGATATCTGAAGAAGACCATACCGATACTTGGGCCTTTCCTGACGAAGACATATTCCATACTGACACCGAAACTTGGGATCTGTATTTCGATGGAGCATCCAACTTTCGAGGGTTCGGAGTCGGTATTCTCCTTATATCACCACAAGGGGAGCACACACCGTTATCCATCAAATTAGACTATGATGTGACAAACAATGCGGCCGAGTATGAAGCATGCATCCACGGGTTGCAAGCGGCTGCTGATTTGGGAATTACAAATCTCCGGGTTCACGGGGACTCGTCCCTAGTCATCAATCAAGCCCTTCAAAAATGGAAAACTCGGAATGCCAATCTCGTGGCTTACCAAGCACGAGTAAGGGTTCTGGAGAAGCAATTCCAGAAGGTAGAATATATTTATCTGCCGCGTGAATAAAATCAGTTCGCGGACGCACTTTTCAAATTAGCATCCTTACTAAACATCCCGGAACATATGCCCAGTATGCAAATCTGTGTCGAAAGACGGTCCGAGCCGGCGTATGTCAACGCCATTCAAGATATTGAGATCACCAATCCAGAACCTTGGTATCAGGCTGTTCTAACCTATTTGACTACGGGAGAATATCCACCAGGAACTGAAAATCGGGCCAAGAAAGCCCTGCGAAGACTGGCCACCCAATTCATCCGTACGGACGACGGTCAGTTATACAAAAAGACGGCACAGGGGGCTTTACTCCTATGTATCGACAAAACACAGGCCGAAAAAGTAATGGCTGAAGTACACGACGGCGAAAATGGTCCGCATATGAACGCCCATATGCTAGCCCGAAAAATCATGAGGCTCGGATACTACTGGAACAGTATGGAGACCGAGTGTCAATCATATGTCAAACACTGCCATAATTGTCAAATTTTCGGTAATGTTCAACACATGCCATCGTCCCTACTGTACACCATGACCTCGCCATGGCCATTTTCGACATGGGGGATTGACATAATTGGGAAAGTGAACCCTTCCGGGACGGGAGGTCACTGTTTTATTTTGGTAGCTATCGACTATTTCACCAAATGGGTCGAAGCTGAATCATACCGTGTCTTGAACGCCAAGCACGTAGCCAAGTTTATTCAAAATAAAATCATATGCCGATATGGGATCCCACATGAGTTTATCAGTGATCACGGGACCCACTTCCAGGCCGAAACCACTACTTTGCTAGCGAAATACAAAATCCAGAGGCATACATCTTCGCCATACCGTCCCCAAACAAATGGAGCGGTAGAAGCTGCTAATAAAACAATTGTCACCATACTTAAAAAGATGGCTGATAATTATCGGGACTGGCCCGACAAAATACCCTTTGCCCTGTGGGGGTACCGGACGTCGATCCGAACTACAACCGGAGCAACTCCATATTATTTAACATATGACATGGAGGCAGTCCAGCCGGTTGAATTGGAAATACCGTCTCTCAGAATTCTACTAGAAAGCCAAGTGCCCGAAGCGGATTGGGTTCAAGCTCGATATGACTCGTTAATTCTCTTGGACGAACGACGGTCGCGGGCTCTCAATAACATCCAAATATATCAAAAAAGAATCAAGCGGGCCTTTAACAAGAGAGTCAGGCCCGGGAACATCAAGGAAGGGGATTTGGTCCTAAAATCGGTTCGTACCTTACTACCGGTTGACCCAAGGGGAAAATTCAAACCCAATTGGGCTGGGCCATACTTAGTCAAAAAGGTTCTATCAGGAGGAGCCGTAATGCTGACGGACCTGGACGGGAACGAATTTGTCAACCCAACCAACCTAGACCAGCTGAAGCGCTACTACCCCTAAACCTTATCTCAAATGTCATTTGCAAAAATTATTTAAAAACACCTTTTTTCAAAATTTATAAGCAAGTCAATAAGTTAGGATTATTTATCCTACTGTCGCACATCTTGAACTCATAGTCTTGGTGTATTTCGAAATTGCAAAAAAATCTACGCCCGAACTACGTTTGGTTTGATTCTGCTAATCGCGGATACGTAGGCAACCCCTCAAAAGGGTACAACCACTGCAATAACGAAAAAAGACAGAAGCGGTTTCACTAAAATAATACTTTTATTATTCCAAAAAAAAACACCGATAAACTCGGTATTTCAAAAATTACAAAAAGCCACAAAAAAACAACACACAACAAAAATAGTAATAATATCTAAATAATAATAGCAGGAGACTAGTATCCGGGCATCTTGCCCTTGCCCTTATCCTTCGGGTCTTGTGGAGCCCGAGGTCGCTGGGGTGGAGAAGATCGTTCCCGAATAACCACGGGAACCTCCTTGGCCCGAGTCCTCTTCTTAGACAGAGGATCTTCAGCTATTGTCACGGGTCCAAGTCGAGCCCGTATATGCTCTGGCAACCTGTCTTTAGGACCAAGTCGGTCCTGAACTAAAGGCCTGGCTCCTGGTCTCCTCTCCAAATTTGTCTGGGGGCTCACTTCCCCCCGTGCACCTCTAGCATCGGACCCCCTAGCTCGAGTCCTAGCTCCTCTCCTCTGGCTTGGCCTCAGACGGACTATCGGAGCTTGAATTTCCCCTTCAGCAAAAAAGTCTCTGTTATCCTTGACCTTCTCGCGCCGAAGCAAGTCGAAGGCCTCGTCGACCTTTAGAGCAGCACGAGCTTCGGCAGTCTCGGCTTTGGTCCACCTTTCGTAGGAATAAGACACCCAGGTAGAATGAAGTGACTTGGGAACGGACCAAGTAGTTCGAATATACCACCTCTGAATCCAGGTGTCACACATAATGTCAGTCAGCTGGGTAGGTGCACTCACAACTGCCTCGTTCTCCGGGATGCGCTGAGTCCACCCATACTGCCTGAGTATGCGGTCGGGATAGAGGTGAACTGTATGGCTAAAGGACAGAATCACCAGGTAGCGGGCCTTGTCTCCAGACGCCAGACCCGTCCAAGCATAAATTGGCCACCATGGAACCACCCATCGTATCAATGGACCACGATGGAATGTTAATTCTTCCTCCCAATATTTCTGGGTAGTCAGGCAGGACGAGTCGGTAGGCCGTCTCCTTGTCATTACCTGGTTGAACCAATATTGACTCGGGTTGGGAGGAGGCTCGATCTTTGACAACCTCTCAAATAGCCAGAGTTGAAAAGAACACAACATTCATCAGAACAATTCGGAGGTTCGCCAGAAGGCACTCGATCGAGTGCCGGGGTCACTCGATCGAGTGACACCCCTAAAACGAGGCAGTAGACCCTTAACGAGGGCACTCGATCGAGTGCCAAGGTAACTCGGTCGAGTGCCCCCTGGAGCAGCGTATCGCAAAAAAAAAAAAAATCGAAAAAATCGAAAAGAAAAAAAAATGAAAAAAAAATCGAAAAGCGATATACCTGCAGCAGACGGGTGCTCCCAGTGAAACGGGCTGACTCATCCCTCTTTCGGTTGTCCAAGCCCTGGATAATTTCCCCCGTGATCAACGATGCGGGACTACACTCCGTCTCCATAAGGTCAGCAATCACGAGAAGACGAACGCTACCCATACAAGACAGCAGGTCCATATGGCCTTCGAAGGCATACACATGCAGCATACAGAAGGCGAACGCCCTACGGCTATGAATGGGCGTAACCCGGATGTCATACAGGTTCATGAACTTCTCAGCTAAGGCAAGCAGAGAAACGGTATCCCCTTCAAGCATGCGGGATACTTCAGCATGGGAGAGCCCCAAAAACTCCCGTAACTTCCTCCTGGGATCCCGAACTGAAAAAGGGACGGCAGGACGGAGCAGTGGATTCCACCCTCCTATGGCAGCAATTTCCTCAGGGAGAGGACAGATCTCGCCCCGAGGGAAGGCGAAAACGTGGTAAGTGTCATCCCAGAAGGTCAGACAGGCATCGAGGAAATGGCGGTCCACGTGCATTTGACGAAACGTGAACAACTGAGTTATGCCCGACTGCCTTAAGGCTACCTTGCTCGCATCCCTAAAACGGTGTGCCCAATCTTGCAACATGTTGATCAGACGGTCGATAGCCATGATAAAGTTTCTTGAAAGGAACAAGGTTTTCTTTTGAGAAGATAAAGCGTTTTTGAGTTGTGACAAAGGAAGGAGCTAGGGTGATGTATTTATAATACCAAAACCCTGGAGCTTTCCCTGCAGCTGTGCCTCCTTGGCCCAAGCGGGCCTAGACATACAGGCCCGACCCATGACTCTCCCCACAGACACAGGAATTCAGTCATCTCGAGCAGTCTGTCAAAATTCTAAAATACAAAAAAATACATTCTTTTTTTTATTCAAAAAAAAAAAAATTCAATCATCCAAATTTTTATTCCCCAGCGCGAGTCATTTTTACTACCTACGTGTTGCATACATTTTATGTGACTTATAGAGGTACGACTCAAACAGGGACATGCAACCCTCTAAATCTCCCCAGCGGAAGCCCAAGGCGGCATTTTCCCAGGAATGGTACGGGATGAGCCCACATATAGGCGCACCCAGGACTTTTGCGACAAGTCCAATTCCCCACGGAGTTATCATCATCAGCTCAGGTATGATTTTTATCTTATGGCTGGCGAGCCCTTCACGCAAGTCTAATGGACTATAAACGACCCGATCGGAAGTCTACCGGGTCTTAACGGGCTTGGTAGCTACTTAGACTTTCGCCCTGTCCAAGCCTCAGTCAGAGTGGGGGCTCTGTAGACACCCGCATTTTGACTGCCAGGTGTCTATGGTAGTTTCCAAAAAACACCCGATGATGATCGGACGCTAACATGTTCTAACGCGCTCGGATACGGGCTCGAAATCAATAATGTCCGGCATGGGCTCTTAACGGGATACAAATCTCACAAAACCAACCTCAAATTCAGGCCCAGTGGGTCGTTCCGAGCAAAATGAGACTAATTTGGGTCAAAACCGACACCAAAAATAATTCCCGTCTTTTAGCGACCGGGTCAAAACCCGGTCAAGACAAACCCGACACACAAAAGCGACCCGATGCGTCTCGAAACTTGCACCACAATCCAAAAGATCAGTCAAATCAACCCAAATTAATGCAAATCAATCACAATCAATCAAGAGCAAATCAAGGCAATCACGCCCAAAATAAACCCGGCCAAATTGATCCACTCGGTCGAGTGGATTGACCACTCGATCGAGTGAAGCCTCAAAAAACTAGTCCAGGTGCATCCACGAGGGCACTCGACCGAGTGCACCCGCGCCACTCGGTCGAGTGACCCTATGTCGGGGCTCCCTATAAATACCCGTCAACCTTTGAGACAATCATGAACTCTTACACAACCCTTTTGCATACATTTTTCAGCCATAAACGCCGTCATCCTTGCATGCATTTCGAGAGCACAAACTCGTAAAAATCCCACACAAACCGAGTCATACATACACACCATCAACTCCTCCTACATATCTCGACGTTCCCGTGCCATTGCCGCCATTTGACGAACCGTATCCCGAGAAGCAAGAACATGTAGGTTGAGGGTGTAACAATTCAACACCGACTTTTCCTTCTTCATCCTTTTTCTCGATCTTTTATGTATATCTATATTTATGCTTATAGTATTATATTTAGTCGATAATAACGACATTACTAACGCTAACATTTTACTTTTCGCATTTATTTATCGTTATTATATTTTACTATAATATCGTAAGTACCGTGTATATGTATATATATTTCTACGTAATAATTTCAAAGCTCGGATCCAAACACGTTTAATTACGATGATCATTTTTATGGTTCGTTTATTAACACGATCCCGATCATTCGTAGTTGAACGCGTATGCATCCATTTCTAAGATTGGTACGGAACCCGTTGATACGAAAATCGACATCTCATAATCCGTAAGGATTAATTTCAATGTCGCGACGTAGAGGGACACAATTTCGTCACTAATCAAAATTTTCAAACTAATAAACGTTTTTATAAAATTTCGATGACGATATTATAGTCATATAAAACATGACTATAATACCGAAAAACTGAGTTAAATTTAAATCGTCAATATTTTTATTTAACTCGGCCAATCATCGATTTTAAACGCATAAAATCACACGAGTCATAACTCGTACAGGTGCCACTCGGCCGAGTACACCTGCTACTCGACCGAGTAGCACCCCAAATCGTGGGCAGAAACCTTTTTTAAGGACACACTCGACCGAGTCAGCCCCGACTCGATCGAGTGGGTCCTGTAGCCCAGAAAACCGAGAGCTCTTTTTATAGCATTCGAGCCTCGTCTTTTTAAAAGTGACTTAGTCGACACGTGTAAAGTCAATCACGGGATCTCCTTTTCAAAATACATGCACAACTTTGATCGACGGTCTCACTATTAATCTTGCGTTGACGACTCCGTAGTCGCATCCGACGCATAATTAATTTAGGCTCCAATTTACCGACATGATAAGTTGGGACAAGGCATCGGGATTTGGGATCGGGCTAGCACCACGCCTAGGTCCTATATCCCCGTCCTTCGATTAATACATAAAACAATACGTATTTAATTGAAGTTCGTCCATCTACACAAATTCACGGTCTAGTTTACACACGGGTCCGTTTGTAATTATTGCTCGCCATTTCAATTGAATATTTCGGCTATTATCTTTTATTGCTCGTTGTATTGTGAATTCCGGGTTGTATTCCGCCCGTGTAACTTGTAACCGATTTATCTTGCTTTGTTTTATTTATTTACGTTTTACCGTTTATAAATGAACCCTCGCATGCTAAATCACTTCGACAATAAATTAGATGCATTAAAATGACGTAGCTCACATTTAATTCGCATGCTTAGCAAAAAACGCTGTTTGCATATCATTCCACCGAATCACTAACGCGCATATTAGAAAGTCAAACGATGTCTTAGTAGAGGCCGCTAAGTGCGGGCGGGGTTGGGTGTCCTTAGTGGGCTTCCCAACACGTACCCTCACCCCTTACTCAGAACCTCGGATTCCGGATGCCCGAAACCGTTGGCGCACGAGAGTCATTCTTTACACGATTATCGGTATAGATGGTATCGGTATCGTAATGCAAAGGGACGAGCCCAATAAACTCTAAAACCGAAATGGGTCATACTTTGTGTATGGTCCATAGCGATATAGAGTGGGCTCGAACGGTTCCGAATAACAATAAAATTCGGTGGCGACTCCATTTCGACTTAAATTTCAATTCGATCCATTCTCATATGGAGGTGCATTCGCCTACCCAAACCCGCGCGTGGCCGCGTCGGGGTGGACCTACGTCATGTCCACAGTACCCCATCTTTGAAACACATCCATGACAGGGTTCACCAATACCCTCTTAGGGTTCAGTTACCTGCGGGATTAGTGACCTTGAATAAATAAAATGGGTTAGGGTTGGATTAGGCAGAGCCACGAAGCGGGTTTGCCTAATCCAACCCTAAACCCTTTTCCGTCCCATTTTATGCACTACCCCATTTTTTAATCACATCCACGACAAGGTTAACCAATACCCTCTTAGGGTTCAGTTACTTGCGGGATTAGTGACTATGAATAAGGAAAAAGGTTTAGGGTTGGATTAGGCAGAGCCGTGAAGCAGGTTTGCCTAATCCAACCCTAAACCCTTTTCCGTCCCATCTTATGCACTACTCCATTTTTTAATCACATCCACGACAAGGTTCACCAATACCCTCTTAGTGTTCAGTTACTTGCGGGATTAGTAACTATGAATAAGGAAAAAGGATTAGGGTTGGATTAGGCAGAGCCACGAAGCGGGTTTGCCTAATCCAACCCTAAACCCTTTTCCATCCCGTCTTACGCAGTACCCCATCTTTGAATAACATCCACAACAGGGTTCACCAATACCCTCTTAGGGTTCATTTACTTGCGGGATTAGTGACCTTGAATAAGGAAAAGGGTTTTTCGCGGCTCTACCTAATCCAACACTAAACCCTTTTCCATCCCGTCTTATGCACTACCCCATTTTTTAATCACATCCACGATAAGGTTCACCAGTACCCTCTTAGGGTTCAGTTACTTGCGGGATTAGTGACTATGAATAAGAAAAAAGGTTTAGGGTTGGATTAGGCAGAGCCGCGAAGCGGGTTTGCCTAATCCAACCCTAAACCCTTTTCCATCCCATCTTACGCAGTACACCATCTTTGAATCACATCCACAACAGGGTTCACCAATATCCTTTAGGGTTCAGTTACTTCCGGGATTAGTGACCTTGAATAAGGAAAAGCGTTTAGGGTTGGATTAGGCGGAGCTCCGATATGGGTACGCCTAATCCAACCCTAAACCCTTTTCTGTCCTTGAATAAGGAAAAGGTTTAGGGTTGGATTAGGCAGATCCGTGAAGCGGGTATGCCTAATCCAACACTAAACCCTTTTCCGTCCCGTCTTATGTAGTACCCATCTTTAAATCACATTCACGACAGGGTTCACCAACACCCTCTTAGGGTTCAGTTATTTGCGGGATTAGTTAGTATGAATAAGGAAAAAGGTTTAGGGTTGGATTAGGCAAACCCGCTTCGCGGCTATGCCTAATCTAACCCTAAACCCTTTTCTATCCCGTCTTACGAAGTACCCCATCTTTAAATCACATCCACGACTAAGTTCACCAATACCCTCTTAGGGTTCAGTTACTTGCGGGATTAGTGACCTTGAATAAGGAAGAGGGTTTAGGGTTGCATTAGGAAGAGGCCGCAAAGCGGGTATGCCTAATCCAACCCTAAACCCTTTTCCGTCCTTGAATAAGGAAAAGGGTTTAGGGTTGCATTACGAAGAGACCGCGAAGCGGGTATGCCTAATCCAATCTTAAACCCTTTTCCGTTCCGTCTTTCGCAGTACCCCATCTTTGAAACACATCCATGACAGGGTTCACCAATACCCTCTTAGGGTTCAGTTACTTGCGGGATTAGTGACTATGAATAAGGAAAAAGGTTTAGGGTTGGATTAGGCAGAGCCGCGAAGGGGTTTGCCTAATCCAACCTTGAACCCTTTTCCATTCCGTCTTACGCAGTACCCCATCTTTGAATCACATCCACAACAGGGTTCACCAATACCCTTTAGGGTTCAGTTACTTGTGGGATTAGTGACCTTGAATAAGGAAAAGAGTTTAGGGTTGGATTACGCGGATCTGCGATGTGGGTACGCCTAATTCAACCCTAAACCCTTTTCCGTCCTTGAATAAGGAAAAGGTTTAGGGTTGGATTAGGCAGATCCGTGAAGCGGGTTTGCCTAATCCAACCCTAAACCCTTTTCCGTCCCATTTTATGCACTACCCCATTTTTTAATCACATCCACGACAAGGTTAACCAATACCCTCTTAGGGTTCAGTTACTTGCGGGATTAGTGACTATGAATAAGGAAAAAGGTTAAGGGTTGGATTAGGCAGAGCCGCGAAGCGGGTTTGCCTAATCCAACCCTAAACCCTTTTCCATCCCGTCTTACGCAGTACCCCATCTTTGAATCATATCCACAACAGGGTTCACCATTACCCTCTTAGGGTTCAGTTACTTGCGGGATTAGTGACCTTGAATAAGAAAAAGGGTTTAGGGTTGCATTACGAAGAGACCGCGAAGCGGGTATGCCTAATACAACCCTAAACACTTTTCCGTTCCGTCTTTTGCAGTACCCCATCTTTGAAACACATCCATGACAGGGTTCACCAATACCCTCTTAGGGTTCAGTTACTTGCGGGATTAGTGACCTTGAATAAAGAAAATGGTTTAGGGTTGGATTAGGCAGAGGGGCGAAGCGGGTTTGCCTAATCCAACCCTAAACCCTTTTCCGTTCCGTCTTTTGCAGTACCCCATCTTTGAAACACATCCATGACAGGGTTCACCAATACCCTCTTAGAGTTCAGTTACTTGCGGGATTAGTGACCTTGAATAAAGAAAATGGTTTAGGGTTGGATTAGGCAGAGCCACGAAGCGGGTTTGCCTAATCCAACCCTAAACCCTTTTCCGTCCCATTTTATGCACTACCCCATTTTTTAATAACATCCACGACAAGGTTAACCAATACCCTCTTAGGGTTCAGTTACTTGCGGGATTAGTGACTATGAATAAGGAAAAAGGTTTAGGGTTGGATTAGGCAGAGCCGTGAAGCAGGTTTGCCTAATCCAACCCTAAACCCTTTTCCGTCCCATCTTATGCACTACTCCATTTTTTAATCACATCCACGACAAGGTTCACCAATACCCTCTTAGTGTTCAGTTACTTGCGGGATTAGTAACTATGAATAAGGAAAAAGGATTAGGGGTGGATTAGGCAGAGCCGCGAAGCGGGTTTGCCTAATCCAACCCTAAACCCTTTTCCATCCCGTCTTACGCAGTACCCCATCTTTGAATAACATCCACAACAGGGTTCACCAATACCCTCTTAGGGTTCATTTACTTGCGGGATTAGTGACCTTGAATAAGGAAAAGGGTTTTTCGCGGCTCTACCTAATCCAACACTAAACCCTTTTCCATCCCGTCTTATGCACTACCCCATTTTTTAATCACATCCACGATAAGGTTCACCAGTACCCTCTTAGGGTTCAGTTACTTGCGGGATTAGTGACTATGAATAAGAAAAAAGGTTTAGGGTTGGATTAGGCAGAGCCGCGAAGCGGGTTTGCCTAATCCAACCCTAAACCCTTTTCCATCCCATCTTACGCAGTACACCATCTTTGAATCACATCCACAACAGGGTTCACCAATATCCTTTAGGGTTCAGTTACTTCCGGGATTAGTGACCTTGAATAAGGAAAAGCGTTTAGGGTTGGATTAGGCGGAGCTCCGATATGGGTACGCCTAATCCAACCCTAAACCCTTTTCCGTCCTTGAATAAGGAAAAGGTTTAGGGTTGGATTAGGCAGATCCGTGAAGCGGGTATGCCTAATCCAACCCTAAACCCTTTTCCGTCCCGTCTTATGTAGTACCCATCTTTAAATCACATTCACGACAGGGTTCACCAACACCCTCTTAGGGTTCAGTTATTTGCGGGATTAGTGAGTATGAATAAGGAAAAAGGTTTAGGGTTGGATTAGGCAAACCCGCTTCGCGGCTATGCCTAATCTAACCCTAAACCCTTTTCTATCCCGTCTTACGAAGTACCCCATCTTTAAATCACATCCACGACTAAGTTCACCAATACCCTCTTAGGGTTCAGTTACTTGCGGGATTAGTGACCTTGAATAAGGAAGAGGGTTTAGGGTTGCATTAGGAAGAGGCCGCAAAGCGGGTATGCCTAATCCAACCCTAAACCCTTTTCCGTCCTTGAATAAGGAAAAGGGTTTAGGGTTGCATTACGAAGAGACCGCGAAGCGGGTATGCCTAATCCAATCTTAAACCCTTTTCCGTTCCGTCTTTTGCAGTACCCCATCTTTGAAACACATCCATGACAGGGTTCACCAATACCCTCTTAGGGTTCAGTTACTTGCGGGATTAGTGACTATGAATAAGGAAAAAGGTTTAGGGTTGGATTAGGCAGAGCCGCGAAGGGGTTTGCCTAATCCAACCTTGAACCCTTTTCCATCCCGTCTTACGCAGTACCCCATCTTTGAATCACATCCACAACAGGGTTCACCAATACCCTTTAGGGTTCAGTTACTTGTGGGATTAGTGACCTTGAATAAGGAAAAGAGTTTAGGGTTGGATTACGCGGATCTGCGATGTGGGTACGCCTAATTCAACCCTAAACCCTTTTCCGTCCTTGAATAAGGAAAAGGTTTAGGGTTGGATTAGGCAGATCCGTGAAGCGGGTTTGCCTAATCCAACCCTAAACCCTTTTCCGTCCCATTTTATGCACTACCCCATTTTTTAATCACATCCACGACAAGGTTAACCAATACCCTCTTAGGGTTCAGTTACTTGCGGGATTAGTGACTATGAATAAGGAAAAAGGTTAAGGGTTGGATTAGGCAGAGCCGCGAAGCGGGTTTGCCTAATCCAACCCTAAACCCTTTTCCATCCCGTCTTACGCAGTACCCCATCTTTGAATCATATCCACAACAGGGTTCACCATTACCCTCTTAGGGTTCAGTTACTTGCGGGATTAGTGACCTTGAATAAGAAAAAGGGTTTAGGGTTGCATTACGAAGAGACCGCGAAGCGGGTATGCCTAATACAACCCTAAACACTTTTCCGTTCCGTCTTTTGCAGTACCCCATCTTTGAAACACATCCATGACAGGGTTCACCAATACCCTCTTAGGGTTCAGTTACTTGCGGGATTAGTGACCTTGAATAAAGAAAATGGTTTAGGGTTGGATTAGGCAGAGGGGCGAAGCGGGTTTGCCTAATCCAACCCTAAACCCTTTTCCGTTCCGTCTTTTGCAGTACCCCATCTTTGAAACACATCCATGACAGGGTTCACCAATACCCTCTTAGAGTTCAGTTACTTGCGGGATTAGTGACCTTGAATAAAGAAAATGGTTTAGGGTTGGATTAGGCAGAGCCACGAAGCGGGTTTGCCTAATCCAACCCTAAACCCTTTTCCGTCCCATTTTATGCACTACCCCATTTTTTAATAACATCCACGACAAGGTTAACCAATACCCTCTTAGGGTTCAGTTACTTGCGGGATTAGTGACTATGAATAAGGAAAAAGGTTTAGGGTTGGATTAGGCAGAGCCGTGAAGCAGGTTTGCCTAATCCAACCCTAAACCCTTTTCCGTCCCATCTTATGCACTACTCCATTTTTTAATCACATCCACGACAAGGTTCACCAATACCATCTTAGTGTTCAGTTACTTGCGGGATTAGTAACTATGAATAAGGAAAAAGGATTAGGGGTGGATTAGGCAGAGCCGCGAAGCGGGTTTGCCTAATCCAACCCTAAACCCTTTTCCATCCCGTCTTACGCAGTACCCCATCTTTGAATAACATCCACAACAGGGTTCACCAATACCCTCTTAGGGTTCATTTACTTGCGGGATTAGTGACCTTGAATAAGGAAAAGGGTTTTTCGCGGCTCTACCTAATCCAACACTAAACCCTTTTCCATCCCGTCTTATGCACTACCCCATTTTTTAATCACATCCACGATAAGGTTCACCAGTACCCTCTTAGGGTTCAGTTACTTGCGGGATTAGTGACTATGAATAAGAAAAAAGGTTTAGGGTTGGATTAGGCAGAGCCGCGAAGCGGGTTTGCCTAATCCAACCCTAAACCCTTTTCCATCCCATCTTACGCAGTACACCATCTTTGAATCACATCCACAACAGGGTTCACCAATATCCTTTAGGGTTCAGTTACTTCCGGGATTAGTGACCTTGAATAAGGAAAAGCGTTTAGGGTTGGATTAGGCGGAGTTCCGATATGGGTACGCCTAATCCAACCCTAAACCCTTTTCCGTCCTTGAATAAGGAAAATGTTTAGGGTTGGATTAGGCAGATCCGTGAAGCGGGTATGCCTAATCCAACCCTAAACCCTTTTCCGTCCCGTCTTATGTAGTACCCATCTTTAAATCACATTCACGACAGGGTTCACCAACACCCTCTTAGGGTTCAGTTATTTGCGGGATTAGTGAGTATGAATAAGGAAAAAGGTTTAGGGTTGGATTAGGCAAACCCGCTTCGCGGCTATGCCTAATCTAACCCTAAACCCTTTTCTATCCCGTCTTACGAAGTACCCCATCTTTAAATCACATCCACGACTAAGTTCACCAATACCCTCTTAGGGTTCAGTTACTTGCGGGATTAGTGACCTTGAATAAGGAAGAGGGTTTAGGGTTGCATTAGGAAGAGGCCGCAAAGCGGGTATGCCTAATCCAACCCTAAACCCTTTTCCGTCCTTGAATAAGGAAAAGGTTTAGGGTTGGATTAGGCAGATCCGTGAAGCGGGTTTGCCTAATCCAACCCTAAACCCTTTTCCGTCCCATTTTATGCACTACCCCATTTTTTAATCACATCCACGACAAGGTTAACCAATACCCTCTTAGGGTTCAGTTACTTGCGGGATTAGTGACTATGAATAAGGAAAAAGGTTAAGGGTTGGATTAGGCAGAGCCGCGAAGCGGGTTTGCCTAATCCAACCCTAAACCCTTTTCCATCCCGTCTTACGCAGTACCCCATCTTTGAATCATATCCACAACAGGGTTCACCATTACCCTCTTAGGGTTCAGTTACTTGCGGGATTAGTGACCTTGAATAAGAAAAAGGGTTTAGGGTTGCATTACGAAGAGACCGCGAAGCGGGTATGCCTAATACAACCCTAAACACTTTTCCGTTCCGTCTTTTGCAGTACCCCATCTTTGAAACACATCCATGACAGGGTTCACCAATACCCTCTTAGGGTTCAGTTACTTGCGGGATTAGTGACCTTGAATAAAGAAAATGGTTTAGGGTTGGATTAGGCAGAGGGGCGAAGCGGGTTTGCCTAATCCAACCCTAAACCCTTTTCCGTTCCGTCTTTTGCAGTACCCCATCTTTGAAACACATCCATGACAGGGTTCACCAATACCCTCTTAGAGTTCAGTTACTTGCGGGATTAGTGACCTTGAATAAAGAAAATGGTTTAGGGTTGGATTAGGCAGAGCCACGAAGCGGGTTTGCCTAATCCAACCCTAAACCCTTTTCCGTCCCATTTTATGCACTACCCCATTTTTTAATAACATCCACGACAAGGTTAACCAATACCCTCTTAGGGTTCAGTTACTTGCGGGATTAGTGACTATGAATAAGGAAAAAGGTTTAGGGTTGGATTAGGCAGAGCCGTGAAGCAGGTTTGCCTAATCCAACCCTAAACCCTTTTCCGTCCCATCTTATGCACTACTCCATTTTTTAATCACATCCACGACAAGGTTCACCAATACCATCTTAGTGTTCAGTTACTTGCGGGATTAGTAACTATGAATAAGGAAAAAGGATTAGGGGTGGATTAGGCAGAGCCGCGAAGCGGGTTTGCCTAATCCAACCCTAAACCCTTTTCCATCCCGTCTTACGCAGTACCCCATCTTTGAATAACATCCACAACAGGGTTCACCAATACCCTCTTAGGGTTCATTTACTTGCGGGATTAGTGACCTTGAATAAGGAAAAGGGTTTTTCGCGGCTCTACCTAATCCAACACTAAACCCTTTTCCATCCCGTCTTATGCACTACCCCATTTTTTAATCACATCCACGATAAGGTTCACCAGTACCCTCTTAGGGTTCAGTTACTTGCGGGATTAGTGACTATGAATAAGAAAAAAGGTTTAGGGTTGGATTAGGCAGAGCCGCGAAGCGGGTTTGCCTAATCCAACCCTAAACCCTTTTCCATCCCATCTTACGCAGTACACCATCTTTGAATCACATCCACAACAGGGTTCACCAATATCCTTTAGGGTTCAGTTACTTCCGGGATTAGTGACCTTGAATAAGGAAAAGCGTTTAGGGTTGGATTAGGCGGAGTTCCGATATGGGTACGCCTAATCCAACCCTAAACCCTTTTCCGTCCTTGAATAAGGAAAATGTTTAGGGTTGGATTAGGCAGATCCGTGAAGCGGGTATGCCTAATCCAACCCTAAACCCTTTTCCGTCCCGTCTTATGTAGTACCCATCTTTAAATCACATTCACGACAGGGTTCACCAACACCCTCTTAGGGTTCAGTTATTTGCGGGATTAGTGAGTATGAATAAGGAAAAAGGTTTAGGGTTGGATTAGGCAAACCCGCTTCGCGGCTATGCCTAATCTAACCCTAAACCCTTTTCTATCCCGTCTTACGAAGTACCCCATCTTTAAATCACATCCACGACTAAGTTCACCAATACCCTCTTAGGGTTCAGTTACTTGCGGGATTAGTGACCTTGAATAAGGAAGAGGGTTTAGGGTTGCATTAGGAAGAGGCCGCAAAGCGGGTATGCCTAATCCAACCCTAAACCCTTTTCCGTCCTTGAATAAGGAAAAGGGTTTAGGGTTGCATTACGAAGAGACCGCGAAGCGGGTATGCCTAATCCAATCTTAAACCCTTTTCCGTTCCGTCTTTTGCAGTACCCCATCTTTGAAACACATCCATGACAGGGTTCACCAATACCCTCTTAGGGTTCAGTTACTTGCGGGATTAGTGACTATGAATAAGGAAAAAGGTTTAGGGTTGGATTAGGCAGAGCCGCGAAGGGGTTTGCCTAATCCAACCTTGAACCCTTTTCCATCCCGTCTTACGCAGTACCCCATCTTTGAATCACATCCACAACAGGGTTCACCAATACCCTTTAGGGTTCAGTTACTTGTGGGATTAGTGACCTTGAATAAGGAAAAGAGTTTTGGGTTGGATTACGCGGATCTGCGATGTGGGTACGCCTAATTCAACCCTAAACCCTTTTCCGTCCTTGAATAAGGAAAAGGTTTAGGGTTGGATTAGGCAGATCCGTGAAGCGGGTTTGCCTAATCCAACCCTAAACCCTTTTCCGTCCCATTTTATGCACTACCCCATTTTTTAATCACATCCACGACAAGGTTAACCAATACCCTCTTAGGGTTCAGTTACTTGCGGGATTAGTGACTATGAATAAGGAAAAAGGTTAAGGGTTGGATTAGGTAGAGCCGCGAAGCGGGTTTGCCTAATCCAACCCTAAACCCTTTTCCATCCCGTCTTACGCAGTACCCCATCTTTCAATCATATCCACAACAGGGTTCACCATTACCCTCTTAAGGTTCAGTTACTTGCGGGATTAGTGACCTTGAATAAGAAAAAGGGTTTAGGGTTGCATTACGAAGAGACCGCGAAGCGGGTATGCCTAATACAACCCTAAACACTTTTCCGTTCCGTCTTTTGCAGTACCCCATCTTTGAAACACATCCATGACAGGGTTCACCAATACCCTCTTAGGGTTCAGTTACTTGCGGGATTAGTGACCTTGAATAAAGAAAATGGTTTAGGGTTGGATTAGGAAGAGGGGCGAAGCGGGTTTGCCTAATCCAACCCTAAACCCTTTTCCGTTCCGTCTTTTGCAGTACCCCATCTTTGAAACACATCCATGACAGGGTTCACCAATACCCTCTTAAAGTTCAGTTACTAGCGGGATTAGTGACCTTGAATAAAGAAAATGGTTTAGGGTTGGATTAGGCAGAGCCACGAAGCGGGTTTGCCTAATCCAACCCTAAACCCTTTTCCGTCCCATTTTATGCACTACCCCATTTTTTAATAACATCCACGACAAGGTTAACCAATACCCTCTTAGGGTTCAGTTCTTTGCGGGATTAGTGACTATGAATAAGGAAAAAGGTTTAGGGTTGGATTAGGCAGAGCCGTGAAGCAGGTTTGCCTAATCCAACCCTAAACCCTTTTCCGTCCTATCTTATGCACTACTCCATTTTTTAATCACATCCACGACAAGGTTCACCAATACCATCTTAGTGTTCAGTTACTTGCGGGATTAGTAACTATGAATAAGGAAAAAGGATTAGGGGTGGATTAGGCAGAGCCGCGAAGCGGGTTTGCCTAATCCAACCCTAAACCCTTTTCCATCCCGTCTTACGCAGTACCCCATCTTTGAATAACATCCACAACAGGGTTCACCAATACCCTCTTAGGGTTCATTTACTTGCGGGATTAGTGACCTTGAATAAGGAAAAGGGTTTTTCGCGGCTCTACCTAATCCAACACTAAACCCTTTTCCATCCCGTCTTATGCACTACCCCATTTTTTAATCACATCCACGATAAGGTTCACCAGTACCCTCTTAGGGTTCAGTTACTTGCGGGATTAGTGACTATGAATAAGAAAAAAGGTTTAGGGTTGGATTAGGCAGAGCCGCGAAGCGGGTTTGCCTAATCCAACCCTAAACCCTTTTCCATCCCATCTTACGCAGTACACCATCTTTGAATCACATCCACAACAGGGTTCACCAATATCCTTTAGGGTTCAGTTACTTCCGGGATTAGTGACCTTGAATAAGGAAAAGCGTTTAGGGTTGGATTAGGCGGAGTTCCGATATGGGTACGCCTAATCCAACCCTAAACCCTTTTCCGTCCTTGAATAAGGAAAAGGTTTAGGGTTGGATTAGGCAGATCCGTGAAGCGGGTATGCCTAATCCAACCCTAAACCCTTTTCCGTCCCGTCTTATGTAGTACCCATCTTTAAATCACATTCACGACAGGGTTCACCAACACCCTCTTAGGGTTCAGTTATTTGCGGGATTATTGAGTATGAATAAGGAAAAAGGTTTAGGGTTGGATTAGGCAAACCCGCTTCGCGGCTATGCCTAATCTAACCCTAAACCCTTTTCTATCCCGTCTTACGAAGTACCCCATCTTTAAATCACATCCACGACTAAGTTCACCAATACCCTCTTAGGGTTCAGTTACTTGCGGGATTAGTGACCTTGAATAAGGAAGAGGGTTTAGGGTTGCATTAGGAAGAGGCCGCAAAGCGGGTATGCCTAATCCAACCCTAAACCCTTTTCCGTCCTTGAATAAGGAAAAGGGTTTAGGGTTGCATTACGAAGAGACCGCGAAGCGGGTATGCCTAATCCAATCTTAAACCCTTTTCCGTTCCGTCTTTTGCAGTACCCCATCTTTGAAACACATCCATGACAGGGTTCACCAATACCCTCTTAGGGTTCAGTTACTTGCGGGATTAGTGACTATGAATAAGGAAAAAGGTTTAGGGTTGGATTAGGCAGAGCCGCGAAGGGGTTTGCCTAATCCAACCTTGAACCCTTTTCCATCCCGTCTTACGCAGTACCCCATCTTTGAATCACATCCACAACAGGGTTCACCAATACCCTTTAGGGTTCAGTTACTTGTGGGATTAGTGACCTTGAATAAGGAAAAGAGTTTTGGGTTGGATTACGCGGATCTGCGATGTGGGTACGCCTAATTCAACCCTAAACCCTTTTCCGTCCTTGAATAAGGAAAAGGTTTAGGGTTGGATTAGGCAGATCCGTGAAGCGGGTTTGCCTAATCCAACCCTAAACCCTTTTCCGTCCCATTTTATGCACTACCCCATTTTTTAATCACATCCACGACAAGGTTAACCAATACCCTCTTAGGGTTCAGTTACTTGCGGGATTAGTGACTATGAATAAGGAAAAAGGTTAAGGGTTGGATTAGGTAGAGCCGCGAAGCGGGTTTGCCTAATCCAACCCTAAACCCTTTTCCATCCCGTCTTACGCAGTACCCCATCTTTCAATCATATCCACAACAGGGTTCACCATTACCCTCTTAAGGTTCAGTTACTTGCGGGATTAGTGACCTTGAATAAGAAAAAGGGTTTAGGGTTGCATTACGAAGAGACCGCGAAGCGGGTATGCCTAATACAACCCTAAACACTTTTCCGTTCCGTCTTTTGCAGTACCCCATCTTTGAAACACATCCATGACAGGGTTCACCAATACCCTCTTAGGGTTCAGTTACTTGCGGGATTAGTGACTATGAATAAGGAAAAAGGTTAAGGGTTGGATTAGGTAGAGCCGCGAAGCGGGTTTGCCTAATCCAACCCTAAACCCTTTTCCATCCCGTCTTACGCAGTACCCCATCTTTCAATCATATCCACAACAGGGTTCACCATTACCCTCTTAAGGTTCAGTTACTTGCGGGATTAGTGACCTTGAATAAGAAAAAGGGTTTAGGGTTGCATTACGAAGAGACCGCGAAGCGGGTATGCCTAATACAACCCTAAACACTTTTCCGTTCCGTCTTTTGCAGTACCCCATCTTTGAAACACATCCATGACAGGGTTCACCAATACCCTCTTAGGGTTCAGTTACTTGCGGGATTAGTGACCTTGAATAAAGAAAATGGTTTAGGGTTGGATTAGGAAGAGGGGCGAAGCGGGTTTGCCTAATCCAACCCTAAACCCTTTTCCGTTCCGTCTTTTGCAGTACCCCATCTTTGAAACACATCCATGACAGGGTTCACCAATACCCTCTTAAAGTTCAGTTACTAGCGGGATTAGTGACCTTGAATAAAGAAAATGGTTTAGGGTTGGATTAGGCAGAGCCACGAAGCGGGTTTGCCTAATCCAACCCTAAACCCTTTTCCGTCCCATTTTATGCACTACCCCATTTTTTAATAACATCCACGACAAGGTTAACCATTACCCTCTTAGGGTTCAGTTACTTGCGGGATTAGTGACTATGAATAAGGAAAAAGGTTTAGGGTTGGATTAGGCAGAGCCGTGAAGCAGGTTTGCCTAATCCAACCCTAAACCCTTTTCCGTCCCATCTTATGCACTACTCCATTTTTTAATCACATCCACGACAAGGTTCACCAATACCATCTTAGTGTTCAGTTACTTGCGGGATTAGTAACTATGAATAAGGAAAAAGGATTAGGGGTGGATTAGGCAGAGCCGCGAAGCGGGTTTGCCTAATCCAACCCTAAACCCTTTTCCATCCCGTCTTACGCAGTACCCCATCTTTGAATAACATCCACAACAGGGTTCACCAATACCCTCTTAGGGTTCATTTACTTGCGGGATTAGTGACCTTGAATAAGGAAAAGGGTTTTTCGCGGTTCTACCTAATCCAACACTAAACCCTTTTCCATCCCGTCTTATGCACTACCCCATTTTTTAATCACATCCACGATAAGGTTCACCAGTACCCTCTTAGGGTTCAGTTACTTGCGGGATTAGTGACTATGAATAAGAAAAAAGGTTTAGGGTTGGATTAGGCAGAGCCGCGAAGCGGGTTTGCCTAATCCAACCCTAAACCCTTTTCCATCCCATCTTACGCAGTACACCATCTTTGAATCACATCCACAACAGGGTTCACCAATATCCTTTAGGGTTCAGTTACTTCCGGGATTAGTGACCTTGAATAAGGAAAAGCGTTTAGGGTTGGATTAGGCGGAGTTCCGATATGGGTACGCCTAATCCAACCCTAAACCCTTTTCCGTCCTTGAATAAGGAAAAGGTTTAGGGTTGGATTAGGCAGATCCGTGAAGCGGGTATGCCTAATCCAACCCTAAACCCTTTTCCGTCCCGTCTTATGTAGTACCCATCTTTAAATCACATTCACGACAGGGTTCACCAACACCCTCTTAGGGTTCAGTTATTTGCGGGATTATTGAGTATGAATAAGGAAAAAGGTTTAGGGTTGGATTAGGCAAACCCGCTTCGCGGCTATGCCTAATCTAACCCTAAACCCTTTTCTATCCCGTCTTACGAAGTACCCCATCTTTAAATCACATCCACGACTAAGTTCACCAATACCCTCTTAGGGTTCAGTTACTTGCGGGATTAGTGACCTTGAATAAGGAAGAGGGTTTAGGGTTGCATTAGGAAGAGGCCGCAAAGCGGGTATGCCTAATCCAACCCTAAACCCTTTTCCGTCCTTGAATAAGGAAAAGGGTTTAGGGTTGCATTACGAAGAGACCGCGAAGCGGGTATGCCTAATCCAATCTTAAACCCTTTTCCGTTCCGTCTTTTGCAGTACCCCATCTTTGAAACACATCCATGACAGGGTTCACCAATACCCTCTTAGGGTTCAGTTACTTGCGGGATTAGTGACTATGAATAAGGAAAAAGGTTTAGGGTTGGATTAGGCAGAGCCGCGAAGGGGTTTGCCTAATCCAACCTTGAACCCTTTTCCATCCCGTCTTACGCAGTACCCCATCTTTGAATCACATCCACAACAGGGTTCACCAATACCCTTTAGGGTTCAGTTACTTGTGGGATTAGTGACCTTGAATAAGGAAAAGAGTTTTGGGTTGGATTACGCGGATCTGCGATGTGGGTACGCCTAATTCAACCCTAAACCCTTTTCCGTCCTTGAATAAGGAAAAGGTTTAGGGTTGGATTAGGCAGATCCGTGAAGCGGGTTTGCCTAATCCAACCCTAAACCCTTTTCCGTCCCATTTTATGCACTACCCCATTTTTTAATCACATCCACGACAAGGTTAACCAATACCCTCTTAGGGTTCAGTTACTTGCGGGATTAGTGACTATGAATAAGGAAAAAGGTTAAGGGTTGGATTAGGTAGAGCCGCGAAGCGGGTTTGCCTAATCCAACCCTAAACCCTTTTCCATCCCGTCTTACGCAGTACCCCATCTTTCAATCATATCCACAACAGGGTTCACCATTACCCTCTTAAGGTTCAGTTACTTGCGGGATTAGTGACCTTGAATAAGAAAAAGGGTTTAGGGTTGCATTACGAAGAGACCGCGAAGCGGGTATGCCTAATACAACCCTAAACACTTTTCCGTTCCGTCTTTTGCAGTACCCCATCTTTGAAACACATCCATGACAGGGTTCACCAATACCCTCTTAGGGTTCAGTTACTTGCGGGATTAGTGACCTTGAATAAAGAAAATGGTTTAGGGTTGGATTAGGAAGAGGGGCGAAGCGGGTTTGCCTAATCCAACCCTAAACCCTTTTCCGTTCCGTCTTTTGCAGTACCCCATCTTTGAAACACATCCATGACAGGGTTCACCAATACCCTCTTAGAGTTCAGTTACTTGCGGGATTAGTGACCTTGAATAAAGAAAATGGTTTAGGGTTGGATTAGGCAGAGCCACGAAGCGGGTTTGCCTAATCCAACCCTAAACCCTTTTCCGTCCCATTTTATGCACTACCCCATTTTTTAATAACATCCACGACAAGGTTAACCAATACCCTCTTAGGGTTCAGTTACTTGCGGGATTAGTGACTATGAATAAGGAAAAAGGTTTAGGGTTGGATTAGGCAGAGCCGTGAAGCAGGTTTGCCTAATCCAACCCTAAACCCTTTTCCGTCCCATCTTATGCACTACTCCATTTTTTAATCACATCCACGACAAGGTTCACCAATACCCTCTTAGTGTTCAGTTACTTGCGGGATTAGTAACTATGAATAAGGAAAAAGGATTAGGGGTGGATTAGGCAGAGCCGCGAAGCGGGTTTGCCTAATCCAACCCTAAACCCTTTTCCATCCCGTCTTACGCAGTACCCCATCTTTGAATAACATCCACAACAGGGTTCACCAATACCCTCTTAGGGTTCATTTACTTGCGGGATTAGTGACCTTGAATAAGGAAAAGGGTTTTTCGCGGCTCTACCTAATCCAACACTAAACCCTTTTCCATCCCGTCTTATGCACTACCCCATTTTTTAATCACATCCACGATAAGGTTCACCAGTACCCTCTTAGGGTTCAGTTACATGCGGGATTAGTGACTATGAATAAGAAAAAAGGTTTAAAGTTGGATTAGGCAGAGCCGCGAAGCGGGTTTGCCTAATCCAACCCTAAACCCTTTTCCATCCCGTCTTACGCAGTACACCATCTTTGAATCACATCCACAACAGGGTTCACCAATATCCTTTAGGGTTCAGTTACTTCCGGGATTAGTGACCTTGAATAAGGAAAAGCGTTTAGGGTTGGATTAGGCGGAGCTCCGATATGGGTACGCCTAATCCAACCCTAAACCCTTTTCCGTCCTTGAATAAGGAAAAGGTTTAGGGTTGGATTAGGCAGATCCGTGAAGCGGGTATGCCTAATCCAACCCTAAACCCTTTTCCGTCCCGTCTTATGTAGTACCCATCTTTAAATCACATTCACGACAGGGTTCACCAACACCCTCTTAGGGTTCAGTTATTTGCGGGATTAGTGAGTATGAATAAGGAAAAAGGTTTAGGGTTGGATTAGGCAAACCCGCTTCGCGGCTATGCCTAATCTAACCCTAAACCCTTTTCTATCCCGTCTTACGAAGTACCCCATCTTTAAATCACATCCACGACTAAGTTCACCAATACCCTCTTAGGGTTCAGTTACTTGCGGGATTAGTGACCTTGAATAAGAAAAAAGGTTTAGGGTTGGATTAGGCAGAGCCGCGAAGCGGGTTTGCCTAATCCAACCCTAAACCCTTTTCCATCCCATCTTACGCAGTACACCATCTTTGAATCACATCCACAACAGGGTTCACCAATATCCTTTAGGGTTCAGTTACTTCCGGGATTAGTGACCTTGAATAAGGAAAAGCGTTTAGGGTTGGATTAGGCGGAGCTCCGATATGGGTACGCCTAATCCAACCCTAAACCGTTTTCCGTCCTTGAATAAGGAAAAGGTTTAGGGTTGGATTAGGCAGATCCGTGAAGCGGGTATGCCTAATCCAACCCTAAACCCTTTTCCGTCCCGTCTTATGTAGTACCCATCTTTAAATCACATTCACGACAGGGTTCACCAACACCCTCTTAGGGTTCAGTTATTTGCGGGATTAGTGAGTATGAATAAGGAAAAAGGTTTAGGGTTGGATTAGGCAAACCCGCTTCGCGGCTATGCCTAATCTAACCCTAAACCCTTTTCTATCCCGTCTTACAAAGTACCCCATCTTTAAATCACATCCACGACTAAGTTCACCAATACCCTCTTAGGGTTCAGTTACTTGCGGGATTAGTGACCTTGAATAAGGAAGAGGGTTTAGGGTTGCATTAGGAAGAGGCCGCAAAGCGGGTATGCCTAATCCAACCCTAAACCCTTTTCCGTCCTTGAATAAGGAAAAGGGTTTAGGGTTGCATTACGAAGAGACCGCGAAGCGGGTATGCCTAATCCAATCTTAAACCCTTTTCCGTTCCGTCTTTTGCAGTACCCCATCTTTGAAACACATCCATGACAGGGTTCACCAATACCCTCTTAGGGTTCAGTTACTTGCGGGATTAGTGACTATGAATAAGGAAAAAGGTTTAGGGTTGGATTAGGCAGAGCCGCGAAGGGGTTTGCCTAATCCAACCTTGAACCCTTTTCCATCCCGTCTTACGCAGTACCCCATCTTTGAATCACATCCACAACAGGGTTCACCAATACCCTTTAGGGTTCAGTTACTTGTGGGATTAGTGACCTTGAATAAGGAAAAGAGTTTAGGGTTGGATTACGCGGATCTGCGATGTGGGTACGCCTAATTCAACCCTAAACCCTTTTCCGTCCTTGAATAAGGAAAAGGTTTAGGGTTGGATTAGGCAGATCCGTGAAGCGGGTTTGCCTAATCCAACCCTAAACCCTTTTCCGTCCCATTTTATGCACTACCCCATTTTTTAATCACATCCACGACAAGGTTAACCAATACCCTCTTAGGGTTCAGTTACTTACGGGATTAGTGACTATGAATAAGGAAAAAGGTTAAGGGTTGGATTAGGTAGAGCCGCGAAGCGGGTTTGCCTAATCCAACCCTAAACCCTTTTCCATCCCGTCTTACTCAGTACCCCATCTTTCAATCATATCCACAACAGGGTTCACCATTACCCTCTTAGGGTTCAGTTACTTGCGGGATTAGTGACCTTGAATAAGAAAAAGGGTTTAGGGTTGCATTACGAAGAGACCGCGAAGCGGGTATGTCTAATACAACGCTAAACACTTTTCCGTTCCGTCTTTTGCAGTACCCCATCTTTGAAACACATCCATGACAGGGTTCACCAATACCCTCTTAGGGTTCAGTTACTTGCGGGATTAGTGACCTTGAATAAAGAAAATGGTTTAGGGTTGGATTAGGAAGAGGGGCGAAGCGGGTTTGCCTAATCCAACCCTAAACCCTTTTCCGTTCTGTCTTTTGCAGTACCCCATCTTTGAAACACATCCATGACAGGGTTCACCAATACCCTCTTAGAGTTCAGTTACTAGCGGGATTAGTGACCTTGAATAAAGAAAATGGTTTAGGGTTGGAGTAGGCAGAGCCACGAAGCGGGTTTGCCTAATCCAACCCTAAACCCTTTTCCGTCCCATTTTATGCACTACCCCATTTTTTAATAACATCCACGACAAGGTTAACCAATACCCTCTTAGGGTTCAGTTACTTGCGGGATTAGTGACTATGAATAAGGAAAAAGGTTTAGGGTTGGATTAGGCAGAGCCGTGAAGCAGGTTTGCCTAATCCAACCCTAAACCCTTTTCCGTCCCATCTTATGCACTACTCCATTTTTTAATCACATCCACGACAAGGTTCACCAATACCCTCTTAGTGTTCAGTTACTTGCGGGATTAGTAACTATGAATAAGGAAAAAGGATTAGGGGTGGATTAGGCAGAGCCGCGAAGCGGGTTTGCCTAATCCAACCCTAAACCCTTTTCCATCCCGTCTTACGCAGTACCCCATCTTTGAATAACATCCACAACAGGGTTCACCAATACCCTCTTAGGGTTCATTTACTTGCGGGATTAGTGACCTTGAATAAGGAAAAGGGTTTTTCGCGGCTCTACCTAATCCAACACTAAACCCTTTTCCATCCCGTCTTATGCACTACCCCATTTTTTAATCACATCCACGATAAGGTTCACCAGTACCCTCTTAGGGTTCAGTTACATGCGGGATTAGTGACTATGAATAAGAAAAAAGGTTTAAAGTTGGATTAGGCAGAGCCGCGAAGCGGGTTTGCCTAATCCAACCCTAAACCCTTTTCCATCCCGTCTTACGCAGTACACCATCTTTGAATCACATCCACAACAGGGTTCACCAATATCCTTTAGGGTTCATTTACTTCCGGGATTAGTGACCTTGAATAAGGAAAAGCGTTTAGGGTTGGATTAGGCGGAGCTCCGATATGGGTACGCCTAATCCAACCCTAAACCCTTTTCCGTCCTTGAATAAGGAAAAGGTTTAGGGTGAGATTAGGCAGATCCGTGAAGCGGGTATGCCTAATCCAACCCTAAACCCTTTTCCGTCCCGTCTTATGTAGTACCCATCTTTAAATCACATTCACGACAGGGTTCACCAACACCCTCTTAGGGTTCAGTTATTTGCGGGATTAGTGAGTATGAATAAGGAAAAAGGTTTAGGGTTGGATTAGGCAAACCCGCTTCGCGGCTATGCCTAATCTAACCCTAAACCCTTTTCTATCCCGTCTTACGAAGTACCCCATCTTTAAATCACATCCACGACTAAGTTCACCAATACCCTCTTAGGGTTCAGTTACTTGCGGGATTAGTGACCTTGAATAAAGAAGAGGGTTTAGGGTTGCATTAGGAAGAGGCCGCAAAGCGGGTATGCCTAATCCAACCCTAAACCCTTTTCCGTCCTTGAATAAGGAAAAGGGTTTAGGGTTGCATTACGAAGAGACCGCGAAGCGGGTATGCCTAATCCAATCTTAAACCCTTTTCCGTTCCGTCTTTTGCAGTACCCCATCTTTGAAACACATCCATGACAGGGTTCACCAATACCCTCTTAGGGTTCAGTTACTTGCGGGATTAGTGACTATGAATAAGGAAAAAGGTTTAGGGTTGGATTAGGCAGAGCCGCGAAGGGGTTTGCCTAATCCAACCTTGAACCCTTTTCCATCCCGTCTTACGCAGTACCCCATCTTTGAATCACATCCACAACAGGGTTCACCAATACCCTTTAGGGTTCAGTTACTTGTGGGATTAGTGACCTTGAATAAGGAAAAGAGTTTAGGGTTGGAATACGCGGATCTGCGATGTGGGTACGCCTAATTCAACCCTAAACCCTTTTCCGTCCTTGAATAAGGAAAAGGTTTAGGGTTGGATTAGGCAGATCCGTGAAGCGGGTTTGCCTAATCCAACCCTAAACCCTTTTCCGTCCCATTTTATGCACTACCCCATTTTTCAATCACATCCACGACAAGGTTAACCAATACTCTCTTAGGGTTCAGTTACTTGCGGGATTAGTGACTATGAATAAGGAAAAAGGTTAAGGGTTGGATTAGGCAGAGCCGCGAAGCGGGTTTGCCTAATCCAACCCTAAACCCTTTTCCATCCCGTCTTACGCAGTACCCCATCTTTCAATCATATCCACAACAGGGTTCACCATTACTCTCTTAGGGTTCAGTTTCTTGCGGGATTAGTGACTTTGAATAAGAAAAAGGGTTTAGGGTTGCATTACGAAGAGACCGCGAAGCGGGTATGCCTAATACAACCCTAAACCCTTTTCCGTTCCGTCTTTTGCAGTACCCCATCTTTGAAACACATCCATGACAGGGTTCACCAATACCCTCTTAGAGTTCAGTTACTTGCGGGATTAGTGACCTTGAATAAAGAAAATGGTTTAGGGTTGGATTAGGCAGAGCCACGAAGCGGGTTTGCCTAATCCAACCCTAAACCCTTTTCCGTCCCATTTTATGCACTACCCCATTTTTTAGTAACATCCACGACAAGGTTAACCAATACCCTCTTAGGGTTCAGTTACTTGCGGGATTAGTGACTATGAATAAGGAAAAAGGTTTAGGGTTGGATTAGGCAGAGCCGTGAAGCGGGTTTGCCTAATCCAACCCTAAACCCTTTTCCATCCCGTCTTACGCAGTACCCCATCTTTGAATAACATCCACAACAGGGTTCACCAATACCCTCTTAGGGTTCATTTACTTGCGGGATTAGTGACCTTGAATAAGGAAAAGGGTTTTTCGCGGCTCTACCTAATCCAACACTAAACCCTTTTCCATCCCGTCTTATGCACTACCCCATTTTTTAATCACATCCACGATAAGGTTCACCAGTACCCTCTTAGGGTTCAGTTACATGCGGGATTAGTGACTATGAATAAGAAAAAAGGTTTAAAGTTGGATTAGGCAGAGCCGCGAAGCGGGTTTGCCTAATCCAACCCTAAACCCTTTTCCATCCCGTCTTACGCAGTACACCATCTTTGAATCACATCCACAACAGGGTTCACCAATATCCTTTAGGGTTAAGTTACTTCCGGGATTAGTGACCTTGAATAAGGAAAAGCGTTTAGGGTTGGATTAGGCGGAGCTCCGATATGGGTACGCCTAATCCAACCCTAAACCCTTTTCCGTCCTTGAATAAGGAAAAGGTTTAGGGTTGGATTAGGCAGATCCGTGAAGCGGGTTTGCCTAATCCAACCCTAAACCCTTTTCCGTCCCATTTTATGCACTACCCCATTTTTTAATCACATCCACGACAAGGTTAACCAATACCCTCTTAGGGTTCAGTTACTTGCGGGATTAGTGACTATGAATAAGGAAAAAGGTTAAGGGTTGGATTAGGCAGAGCCGCGAAGCGGGTTTGCCTAATCCAACCCTAAACCCTTTTCCATCCCGTCTTACGCAGTACCCCATCTTTGAATCATATCCACAACAGGGTTCACCATTACCCTCTTAGGGTTCAGTTACTTGCGGGATTAGTGACCTTGAATAAGAAAAAGGATTTAGGGTTGCATTACGAAGAGACCGCGAAGCGGGTATGCCTAATACAACCCTAAACACTTTTCCGTTCCGTCTTTTGCAGTACCCCATCTTTGAAACACATCCATGACAGGGTTCACCAATACTCTCTTAGAGTTCAGTTACTTGCGGGATTAGTGACCTTGAATAAAGAAAATGGTTTAGGGTTGGATTAGGCAGAGCCACGAAGCGGGTTTGCCTAATCCAACCCTAAACCCTTTTCCGTCCCATTTTATGCACTACCCCATTTTTTAATAACATCCACGACAAGGTTAACCAATACCCTCTTAGGGTTCAGTTACTTGCGGGATTAGTGACTATGAATAAGGAAAAAGGTTTAGGGTTGGATTAGGCAGAGCCGTGAAGCAGGTTTGCCTAATCCAACCCTAAACCCTTTTCCGTCCCATCTTATGCACTACTCCATTTTTTAATCACATCCACGACAAGGTTCACCAATACCCTCTTAGTGTTCAGTTACTTGCGGGATTAGTAACTATGAATAAGGAAAAAGGATTAGGGGTGGATTAGGCAGAGCCGCGAAGCGGGTTTGCCTAATCCAACCCTAAACCCTTTTCCATCCCGTCTTACGCAGTACCCCATCTTTGAATAACATCCACAACAGGGTTCACCAATACCCTCTAAGGGTTCATTTACTTGCGGGATTAGTGACCTTGAATAAGGAAAAGGGTTTTTCGCGGCTCTACCTAATCCAACACTAAACCCTTTTCCATCCCGTCTTATGCACTACCCCATTTTTTAATCACATCCACGATAAGGTTCACCAGTACCCTCTTAGGGTTCAGTTACATGCAGGATTAGTGACTATGAATAAGAAAAAAGGTTTAAAGTTGGATTAGGCAGAGCCGCGAAGCGGGTTTGCCTAATCCAACCCTAAACCCTTTTCCATCCCGTCTTACGCAGTACACCATCTTTGAATCACATCCACAACAGGGTTCACCAATATCCTTTAGGGTTCATTTACTTCCGGGATTAGTGACCTTGAATAAAGAAAAGCGTTTAGGGTTGGATTAGGCGGAGCTGCGATATGGGTACGCCTAATCCAACCCTAAACCCTTTTCCGTCCTTGAATAAGGAAAAGGTTTAGGGTTGGATTAGGCAGATCCGTGAAGCGGGTATGCCTAATCCAACCCTAAACCCTTTTCCGTCCCGTCTTATGTAGTACCCATCTTTAAATCACATTCACGAAAGGGTTCACCAACACCCTCTTAGGGTTCAGTTATTTGCGGGATTAGTGAGTATGAATAAGGAAAAAGGTTTAGGGTTGGATTAGGCAAACCCGCTACGCGGCTATGCCTAATCTAACCCTTAACCCTTTTCTATCCCGTCTTACGAAGTACCCCATCTTTAAATCACATCCACGACTATGTTCACCAATACCCTCTTAGGGTTCAGTTACTTGCGGGATTAGTGACCTTGAATAAGGAAGAGGGTTTAGGGTTGCATTAGGAAGAGGCCGCAAAGCGGGTATGCCTAATCCAACCCTAAACCCTTTTCCGTCCTTGAATAAGGAAAAGGGTTTAGGGTTGCATTACGAAGAGACCGCGAAGCGGGTATGCCTAATCCAATCTTAAACCCTTTTCCGTTCCGTCTTTTGCAGTACCCCATCTTTGAAACACATCCATGACAGGGTTCACCAATACCCTCTTAGGATTCAGTTACTTGCGGGATTAGTGACCTTGAATAAAGAAAATGGTTTAGGGTTAGATTAGGCAGAGGGGCGAAGCGGGTTTGCCTAATCCAACCCTAAACCCTTTTCCGTCCCATCTTATGCACTACCCCATTTTTTAATCACATCCACGACAAAGTTCACCAATACCCTCTTAGGGTTCAGTTACTTGCGAGATTAGTGACTATGAATAAGGAAAAAAGTTTAGGGTTGGATTAGTCAGAGCCGCGAAGCGGGTTTGCCTAATCCAACCCTGAACCCTTTTCCATCCCGTCTTACGCAGTACCCCATCTTTGAATCACATCCACAACAGGGTTCACCAATACCCTTAAGGGTTCAGTTACTTGCGGGATTAGTGACCTTGAATAAGGAAAAGCGTTTAGGATTGGATTAGGCGGAGCTGCGAAGTGGGTACGCCTAATCCAACCCTAAACCCTTTTCTAATCCTACCCTAAACCCTTTTCCGTTCCGTCTTTTGCAGTACCCCATCTTTGAATCACATCCACGACAGGGTTCACCTACACCCTCTTAGGGTTCAGTTACTTGCGGGATTAGTGACCCTGAATAAGGAAAAGGGTTTAGGGTTTGATTAGGCAGAGCCGCTAAGCGGGTTTGCCTAATCCAACCCTAAACCCTTTTCCGTCCCATCTTATGCACTACCCCATTTTTTAATCACATCCACGACAAGGTTCACCAATACCCTCTTAGGTTCAGTTACTTGCGGGATTAGTGACTATGAATAAGGAAAAAGGTTTAGGGTTGGATTAGGCAAACCCGCTTCGCGGCTATGCCTAATCCAACCCTAAACCCTTTTCCATCCCGTCTTACGAAGTACCCCATCTTTAAATCACATCCACGACTAAGTTCACTAATACCCTCATAGGGTTCAGTTACTTACGGGATTAGTGACCTTGAATGAGGAAAAGTGTTTAGGGTTGCATTACGAAGAGATCGCGAAACACGTATGCCTAATCCAACCCTAAACCCTTTTTCGTTCCGTCTTTTGCAGTACCCTATCTTTGAAACACATCCATGACAGGGTTCACCAATACCCTCTTAGGGTTCAGTTACTTGCGGGATTAGTGACCTTGAATAAAGAAAATGGTTTAGGGTTGGATTAGACAGAGCCGCGAAGCGGGTTTGCCTAATCCAACCCTAAACCCTTTTCCGTCCCATTTTATGCACTACCCCATTTTTTAATCATATCCACGACAAGGTTAACCAATACCCTCTTAGGGTTCAGTTAGTTGCGGGATTAGTGACTATGAATAAGGAAAAAGGTTTAGGGTTGGATTAGGCAGAGCCGCAAAGCGGGTCTGCCTAATCCAACCCTAAACCCTTTTCTGTCCCGTCTAATGCACTACCCCATTTTATAATCACATCCACGACAAGGTTTGCCAATACCCTCTTAGGGTTCAGTTACTTGCGGGATTAGTGACTATGAATAAGGAAAAAGGTTTAGGGTTGGATTAGGCAGAGCCGCGAAGCGGGTTTGCTTAATCCAAACCTAAACCCTTTTCCATCCCGTCTTACGCAGTACCCCATCTTTGAATCACATCCACAACAGGGTTCACCAATACCCTTTAAGGTTCAGTTACTTGTGGGATTAGTGACCTTGAATAAGGAAAAGAGTTTAGGGTTGGATTAGGCAGATCTGCGATGTGGGTACGCCTAATTCAACCCTAAACCTTTTCCGTCCTTGAATAAGGAAAAGGTTTAGGGTTGGATTAGGCAGATCCGTGAAGCGGGTTTGCCTAATCCAACCCTAAACCCTTTTCCGTCCCATTTTATGCACTACCCCATTTTTTAATCACATCCACGACAAGGTTAACCAATACCCTTTTAGAGTTCAGTTACTTGCGGGATTAGTGACTATGAATAAGGAAAAAGGTTAAGGGTTGGATTAGGCAGAGCTGCGAAGCGGGTTTGCCTAATCCAACCCTAAACCCTTTTCCATCCCGTCTTACGCAGTACCCCATCTTTGAATCATATCCACAACAGGGTTCACCAATACCCTCTTAGGGTTCAGTTACTTGCGGGATTAGTGACCTTGAATAAAGAAAATGGTTTAGGGTTGGATTAGGCAGAGGGGCGAAGCGGGTTTGCCTAATCCAACCCTAAACCCTTTTCCGTTCCGTCTTTTGCAGTACCCCATCTTTGAAACACATCCATGACAGGGTTCACCAATACCCTCTTAGAGTTCAGTTACTTGCGGGATTAGTGACCTTGAATAAAGAAAATGGTTTAGGGTTGGATTAGGCAGAGCCACGAAGCGGGTTTGCCTAATCCAACCCTAAACCCTTTTCCGTCCCATTTTATGCACTACCCCATTTTTTAGTAACATCCACGACAAGGTTAACCAATACCCTCTTAGGGTTCAGTTACTTGCGGGATTAGTGACTATGAATAAGGAAAAAGGTTTAGGGTTGGATTAGGCAGAGCCGTGAAGCGGGTTTGCCTAATCCAACCCTAAACCCTTTTCCATCCCGTCTTACGCAGTACCCCATCTTTGAATAACATCCACAACAGGGTTCACCAATACCCTCTTAGGGTTCATTTACTTGCGGGATTAGTGACCTTGAATAAGGAAAAGGGTTTTTCGCGGCTCTACCTAATCCAACACTAAACCCTTTTCCATCCCGTCTTATGCACTACCCCATTTTTTAATCACATCCACGATAAGGTTCACCAGTACCCTCTTAGGGTTCAGTTACATGCGGGATTAGTGACTATGAATAAGAAAAAAGGTTTAAAGTTGGATTAGGCAGAGCCGCGAAGCGGGTTTGCCTAATCCAACCCTAAACCCTTTTCCATCCCGTCTTACGCAGTACACCATCTTTGAATCACATCCACAACAGGGTTCACCAATATCCTTTAGGGTTAAGTTACTTCCGGGATTAGTGACCTTGAATAAGGAAAAGCGTTTAGGGTTGGATTAGGCGGAGCTCCGATATGGGTACGCCTAATCCAACCCTAAACCCTTTTCCGTCCTTGAATAAGGAAAAGGTTTAGGGTTGGATTAGGCAGATCCGTGAAGCGGGTTTGCCTAATCCAACCCTAAACCCTTTTCCGTCCCATTTTATGCACTACCCCATTTTTTAATCACATCCACGACAAGGTTAACCAATACCCTCTTAGGGTTCAGTTACTTGCGGGATTAGTGACTATGAATAAGGAAAAAGGTTAAGGGTTGGATTAGGCAGAGCCGCGAAGCGGGTTTGCCTAATCCAACCCTAAACCCTTTTCCATCCCGTCTTACGCAGTACACCATCTTTGAATCACATCCACAACAGGGTTCACCAATATCCTTTAGGGTTAAGTTACTTCCGGGATTAGTGACCTTGAATAAGGAAAAGCGTTTAGGGTTGGATTAGGCGGAGCTCCGATATGGGTACGCCTAATCCAACCCTAAACCCTTTTCCGTCCTTGAATAAGGAAAAGGTTTAGGGTTGGATTAGGCAGATCCGTGAAGCGGGTTTGCCTAATCCAACCCTAAACCCTTTTCCGTCCCATTTTATGCACTACCCCATTTTTTAATCACATCCACGACAAGGTTAACCAATACCCTCTTAGGGTTCAGTTACTTGCGGGATTAGTGACTATGAATAAGGAAAAAGGTTAAGGGTTGGATTAGGCAGAGCCGCGAAGCGGGTTTGCCTAATCCAACCCTAAACCCTTTTCCATCCCGTCTTACGCAGTACCCCATCTTTGAATCATATCCACAACAGGGTTCACCATTACCCTCTTAGGGTTCAGTTACTTGCGGGATTAGTGACCTTGAATAAGAAAAAGGGTTTAGGGTTGCATTACGAAGAGACCGCGAAGCGGGTATGCCTAATACAACCCTAAACACTTTTCCGTTCCGTCTTTTGCAGTACCCCATCTTTGAAACACATCCATGACAGGGTTCACCAATACTCTCTTAGAGTTCAGTTACTTGCGGGATTAGTGACCTTGAATAAAGAAAATGGTTTAGGGTTGGATTAGGCAGAGCCACGAAGCGGGTTTGCCTAATCCAACCCTAAACCCTTTTCCGTCCCATTTTATGCACTACCCCATTTTTTAATAACATCCACGACAAGGTTAACCAATACCCTCTTAGGGTTCAGTTACTTGCGGGATTAGTGACTATGAATAAGGAAAAAGGTTTAGGGTTGGATTAGGCAGAGCCGTGAAGCAGGTTTGCCTAATCCAACCCTAAACCCTTTTCCGTCCCATCTTATGCACTACTCCATTTTTTAATCACATCCACGACAAGGTTCACCAATACCCTCTTAGTGTTCAGTTACTTGCGGGATTAGTAACTATGAATAAGGAAAAAGGATTAGGGGTGGATTAGGCAGAGCCGCGAAGCGGGTTTGCCTAATCCAACCCTAAACCCTTTTCCATCCCGTCTTACGCAGTACCCCATCTTTGAATAACATCCACAACAGGGTTCACCAATACCCTCTAAGGGTTCATTTACTTGCGGGATTAGTGACCTTGAATAAGGAAAAGGGTTTTTCGCGGCTCTACCTAATCCAACACTAAACCCTTTTCCATCCCGTCTTATGCACTACCCCATTTTTTAATCACATCCACGATAAGGTTCACCAGTACCCTCTTAGGGTTCAGTTACATGCAGGATTAGTGACTATGAATAAGAAAAAAGGTTTAAAGTTGGATTAGGCAGAGCCGCGAAGCGGGTTTGCCTAATCCAACCCTAAACCCTTTTCCATCCCGTCTTACGCAGTACACCATCTTTGAATCACATCCACAACAGGGTTCACCAATATCCTTTAGGGTTCATTTACTTCCGGGATTAGTGACCTTGAATAAAGAAAAGCGTTTAGGGTTGGATTAGGCGGAGCTGCGATATGGGTACGCCTAATCCAACCCTAAACCCTTTTCCGTCCTTGAATAAGGAAAAGGTTTAGGGTTGGATTAGGCAGATCCGTGAAGCGGGTATGCCTAATCCAACCCTAAACCCTTTTCCGTCCCGTCTTATGTAGTACCCATCTTTAAATCACATTCACGAAAGGGTTCACCAACACCCTCTTAGGGTTCAGTTATTTGCGGGATTAGTGAGTATGAATAAGGAAAAAGGTTTAGGGTTGGATTAGGCAAACCCGCTACGCGGCTATGCCTAATCTAACCCTTAACCCTTTTCTATCCCGTCTTACGAAGTACCCCATCTTTAAATCACATCCACGACTATGTTCACCAATACCCTCTTAGGGTTCAGTTACTTGCGGGATTAGTGACCTTGAATAAGGAAGAGGGTTTAGGGTTGCATTAGGAAGAGGCCGCAAAGCGGGTATGCCTAATCCAACCCTAAACCCTTTTCCGTCCTTGAATAAGGAAAAGGGTTTAGGGTTGCATTACGAAGAGACCGCGAAGCGGGTATGCCTAATCCAATCTTAAACCCTTTTCCGTTCCGTCTTTTGCAGTACCCCATCTTTGAAACACATCCATGACAGGGTTCACCAATACCCTCTTAGGATTCAGTTACTTGCGGGATTAGTGACCTTGAATAAAGAAAATGGTTTAGGGTTAGATTAGGCAGAGGGGCGAAGCGGGTTTGCCTAATCCAACCCTAAACCCTTTTCCGTCCCATCTTATGCACTACCCCATTTTTTAATCACATCCACGACAAAGTTCACCAATACCCTCTTAGGGTTCAGTTACTTGCGAGATTAGTGACTATGAATAAGGAAAAAAGTTTAGGGTTGGATTAGTCAGAGCCGCGAAGCGGGTTTGCCTAATCCAACCCTGAACCCTTTTCCATCCCGTCTTACGCAGTACCCCATCTTTGAATCACATCCACAACAGGGTTCACCAATACCCTTAAGGGTTCAGTTACTTGCGGGATTAGTGACCTTGAATAAGGAAAAGCGTTTAGGATTGGATTAGGCGGAGCTGCGAAGTGGGTACGCCTAATCCAACCCTAAACCCTTTTCTAATCCTACCCTAAACCCTTTTCCGTTCCGTCTTTTGCAGTACCCCATCTTTGAATCACATCCACGACAGGGTTCACCTACACCCTCTTAGGGTTCAGTTACTTGCGGGATTAGTGACCCTGAATAAGGAAAAGGGTTTAGGGTTTGATTAGGCAGAGCCGCTAAGCGGGTTTGCCTAATCCAACCCTAAACCCTTTTCCGTCCCATCTTATGCACTACCCCATTTTTTAATCACATCCACGACAAGGTTCACCAATACCCTCTTAGGTTCAGTTACTTGCGGGATTAGTGACTATGAATAAGGAAAAAGGTTTAGGGTTGGATTAGGCAAACCCGCTTCGCGGCTATGCCTAATCCAACCCTAAACCCTTTTCCATCCCGTCTTACGAAGTACCCCATCTTTAAATCACATCCACGACTAAGTTCACTAATACCCTCATAGGGTTCAGTTACTTACGGGATTAGTGACCTTGAATGAGGAAAAGGGTTTAGGGTTGCATTAGGAAGAGACCGCGAAGCGGGTATGCCTAATCCAACCCTAAACCATTTTCCGTCCTTGAATAAGGAAAAGTGTTTAGGGTTGCATTACGAAGAGATCGCGAAACACGTATGCCTAATCCAACCCTAAACCCTTTTTCGTTCCGTCTTTTGCAGTACCCTATCTTTGAAACACATCCATGACAGGGTTCACCAATACCCTCTTAGGGTTCAGTTACTTGCGGGATTAGTGACCTTGAATAAAGAAAATGGTTTAGGGTTGGATTAGACAGAGCCGCGAAGCGGGTTTGCCTAATCCAACCCTAAACCCTTTTCCGTCCCATTTTATGCACTACCCCATTTTTTAATCATATCCACGACAAGGTTAACCAATACCCTCTTAGGGTTCAGTTAGTTGCGGGATTAGTGACTATGAATAAGGAAAAAGGTTTAGGGTTGGATTAGGCAGAGCCGCAAAGCGGGTCTGCCTAATCCAACCCTAAACCCTTTTCTGTCCCGTCTAATGCACTACCCCATTTTATAATCACATCCACGACAAGGTTCGCCAATACCCTCTTAGGGTTCAGTTACTTGCGGGATTAGTGACTATGAATAAGGAAAAAGGTTTAGGGTTGGATTAGGCAGAGCCGCGAAGCGGGTTTGCTTAATCCAAACCTAAACCCTTTTCCATCCCGTCTTACGCAGTACCCCATCTTTGAATCACATCCACAACAGGGTTCACCAATACCCTTTAAGGTTCAGTTACTTGTGGGATTAGTGACCTTGAATAAGGAAAAGAGTTTAGGGTTGGATTAGGCAGATCTGCGATGTGGGTACGCCTAATTCAACCCTAAACCTTTTCCGTCCTTGAATAAGGAAAAGGTTTAGGGTTGGATTAGGCAGATCCGTGAAGCGGGTTTGCCTAATCCAACCCTAAACCCTTTTCCGTCCCATTTTATGCACTACCCCATTTTTTAATCACATCCACGACAAGGTTAACCAATACCCTTTTAGAGTTCAGTTACTTGCGGGATTAGTGACTATGAATAAGGAAAAAGGTTAAGGGTTGGATTAGGCAGAGCTGCGAAGCGGGTTTGCCTAATCCAACCCTAAACCCTTTTCCATCCCGTCTTACGCAGTACCCCATCTTTGAATCATATCCACAACAGGGTTCACCATTACCCTCTTAGGGTTCAGTTACTTGCGGGATTAGTGACCTTGAATAAGAAAAAAAGTTTAGGGTTGCATTACGAAAAGACCGCGAAGCGGGTATGCCTAATACAACCCTAAACACTTTTCCGTTCCGTCTTTTGCAGTACCCCATCTTTGAAACACATCCATGACAGGGTTCACCAATACCCTCTTAGGGTTCAGTTACTTACGGGATTAGTGACCTTGAATGAGGAAAAGGGTTTAGGGTTGCATTAGGAAGAGACCGCGAAGCGGGTATGCCTAATCCAACCCTAAACCATTTTCCGTCCTTGAATAAGGAAAAGTGTTTAGGGTTGCATTACGAAGAGATCGCGAAACACGTATGCCTAATCCAACCCTAAACCCTTTTTCGTTCCGTCTTTTGCAGTACCCTATCTTTGAAACACATCCATGACAGGGTTCACCAATACCCTCTTAGGGTTCAGTTACTTGCGGGATTAGTGACCTTGAATAAAGAAAATGGTTTAGGGTTGGATTAGACAGAGCCGCGAAGCGGGTTTGCCTAATCCAACCCTAAACCCTTTTCCGTCCCATTTTATGCACTACCCCATTTTTTAATCATATCCACGACAAGGTTAACCAATACCCTCTTAGGGTTCAGTTAGTTGCGGGATTAGTGACTATGAATAAGGAAAAAGGTTTAGAGTTGGATTAGGCAGAGCCGCAAAGCGGGTCTGCCTAATCCAACCCTAAACCCTTTTCTGTCCCGTCTAATGCACTACCCCATTTTATAATCACATCCACGACAAGGTTCGCCAATACCCTCTTAGGGTTCAGTTACTTGCGGGATTAGTGACTATGAATAAGGAAAAAGGTTTAGGGTTGGATTAGGCAGAGCCGCGAAGCGGGTTTGCTTAATCCAAACCTAAACCCTTTTCCATCCCGTCTTACGCAGTACCCCATCTTTGAATCACATCCACAACAGGGTTCACCAATACCCTTTAAGGTTCAGTTACTTGTGGGATTAGTGACCTTGAATAAGGAAAAGAGTTTAGGGTTGGATTAGGCAGATCTGCGATGTGGGTACGCCTAATTCAACCCTAAACCTTTTCCGTCCTTGAATAAGGAAAAGGTTTAGGGTTGGATTAGGCAGATCCGTGAAGCGGGTTTGCCTAATCCAACCCTAAACCCTTTTCCGTCCCATTTTATGCACTACCCCATTTTTTAATCACATCCACGACAAGGTTAACCAATACCCTTTTAGAGTTCAGTTACTTGCGGGATTAGTGACTATGAATAAGGAAAAAGGTTAAGGGTTGGATTAGGCAGAGCTGCGAAGCGGGTTTGCCTAATCCAACCCTAAACCCTTTTCCATCCCGTCTTACGCAGTACCCCATCTTTGAATCATATCCACAACAGGGTTCACCATTACCCTCTTAGGGTTCAGTTACTTGCGGGATTAGTGACCTTGAATAAGAAAAAAAGTTTAGGGTTGCATTACGAAGAGACCGCGAAGCGGGTATGCCTAATACAACCCTAAACACTTTTCCGTTCCGTCTTTTGCAGTACCCCATCTTTGAAACACATCCATGACAGGGTTCACCAATACCCTCTTAGGGTTCAGTTACTTGCGGGATTAGTGACCTTGAATAAAGAAAATGGTTTAGGGTTGGATTAGGCAGAGGGGCGAAGCGGGTTTGCCTAATCCAACCCTAAACCCTTTTCCGTTCCGTCTTTTGCAGTACCCCATCTTTGAAACACATCCATGACAGGGTTCACCAATACCCTCTTAGGGTTCAGTTACTTGCGGGATTAGTGACCTTGAATAAAGAAAATGGTTTAGGGTTGGATTAGGCAGAGCCACGAAGCGGGTTTGCCTAATCCAACCCTAAACCCTTTTCCGTCCCATTTTATGCAGTACCCCATTTTTTAATCACATCCACAACAAGGTTAACCAATACCCTCTTAGGGTTCAGTTACTTGCGGGATTAATGACTATGAATAAGGAAAAAGGTTTAGGGTTGGATTAGGCAGAGCCGCAAAACGGGTCTGCCTAATCCAACCCTAAACCCTTTTCCGTCCCGTCTTATGCACTACCCTATTTTATAATCACATCCACGACAAGGTTCACCAATACCCTCTTAAGGTTCAGTTACTTGCGGGATTAGTGACTATGAATAAGGAAAAAGGTTTAGGGTTGGAATAGGTAGAGCCGCAAAGCGGGTCTGCCTAATCCAACCCTAAACCCTTTTCCGTCCCGTCTTATGCACTACCCCATTTTATAATCACATCCACGACAAGGTTCACCAATACCCTCTTAGGATTCAGTTACTTGCGGGATTAGTGACTATGAATAAGGAAAAAGGTTTAGGGTTGGATTAGGCAGAGCCGCGAAGCGGGTTTGCCTAATCCAAACCTAAACCCTTTTCCATCCCGTCTTACGCAGTACCCCATCTTTGAATCACATCCACAACAGGGTTCACCAATACCCTTTAGGATTCAGTTACTTGTGGGATTAGTGACCTTGAATAAGGAAAAGAGTTTAGGGTTGGATTAGGCGGATCTGCGATGTGGGTATGCCTAATCCAACCCTAAACCCTTTTCCGTCCTTGAATAAGGAAAAGTTTAGGGTTGGATTAGGCAGATCCGTGAAGCGGGTTGCCTAATCCAACCCTGAACCCTTTTCCGTCCCGTCTTACGCAGTACCTCATCTTTGAATCACATCCACAACAGGGTTCACCAATACACTCTTAGGGTTCAGTTACTTGCAGGATTAGTGACCTTGAATAAGAAAAAGGGTTTAGGGTTGCATTACGAAGAGACCGCGAAGCGGGTATGCCTAATCCAACCCTAAACCCTTTTCCGTTCCGTCTTTTGCAGTACCCCATCTTTGAAACACATCCATGACAGGGTTCACCAATACCCTCTTAGGGTTCAGTTACTTGCGGGATTAGTGATCTTGAATAAGAAAAAGGGTTTAGGGTTGCATTACGAAAAGACCGCGAAGCGGGTATGCCTAATCCAACCCTAAACCCTTTTCCGTTCCGTCTTTTGCAGTACCCTATCTTTGAAACACATCCATGACAGGGTTCACCAATACCCTCTTAGGGTTCAGTTACTTGCGGGATTAGTGACCTTGAATAAATAAAATGGTTTAGGGTTGGATTAGGCAGAGGGGCGAAGCGGGCTTGCCTAATCCAACCATAAACCCTTTTCCGTTCCGTCTTTTGCAGTACCCCATCTTTGAAACACATCCATGACAGGGTTCACCAATACCCTCTTGGGGTTCAGTTACCTGCGGGATTAGTGACCTTGAATAAAGAAAATGGTTTAGGGTTGGATTAGGCAGAGCCACGAAGCGGGTTTGCCTAATCCAACCCTAAACCCTTTTCCGTCCCATTTTATGCACTACCCCATTTTTTAATCACATCCACGACAAGGTTAACCAATACCCTCTTAGGGTTCAGTTACTTGCGGGATTAGTGATTATGAATAAGGAAAACGGTTTAGGGTTGGATTAGGCAGAGCCGCAAAGCGGGTCTGCCTAATTTAACCCTAAACCCTTTTCCGTCCCGTCTTATGCACTACCCCATTTTATAATCACATCCACGACAAGGTTCACCAATACCCTCTTAGGGTTCAGTTACTTGCGGGATTAGTGACTATGAATAAGGAAAAAGGTTTAGGGTTGGATCAGGCAGAGCCGCGAAGCGGGTTTGCCTAATCCAACCCTAAACCCTTTTCCATCCTGTCTTACGCAGTACCCCATCTTTGAATCACATCCACAACAGGGTTCACAAATATCCTTTTAGGGTTCAGTTACTTGCGGGATTAGTGATCCGAATCAAGGAGCTACCAAAGAGTTCAATAAAGTCACCTTAGCTCCTCTTGTTCTTAGTTCAGCCACACTAGCACCTCTTACCAGCTTAGTAGTGTGCCTACTACAATTAGTGAGCTAGCTCGTGTGTGAGCTGAATAAGGGAGCAAATAATCAAGGTAATATGAAGATATTAACTTGGGTTCACACTCATTCAAGCATGGGAAGTGTACTGAAGTTATGAAGGTGTTTGAGGCTGATTGTGTTCACATAGTGTGCACATCCTCAAGCTTTGTTTATGGCTCCATGTTCACACAAGTGTGCCGTGGCTGATGCTCTTTGTTAGAGCTTTGTTATTAGTTCCTAGTTTACATAGCATTGTTATTAGCTCCTAGTTCACATAAGGTGTAAGCTTTGTTTTTGTCACCCTAACCAGCCGGTTTAAGGGTCTTGTTGTAGGCTATATATAGCCATCTATTTGAATGAATAAGACATCCAATATTGAAATCAAAAACCTGAGTAAAGCTAAGCTTTCTTTTACGTCCTTGTTGCTTACAAGACAAAGTCTAGAGTTTGTCGCGTTACAAGCTCTAAACTCGCTACTTCAATCGCGTTGTTTGATTTAGCACCCGCTTTGTTGAAGTATAGGTCTACTTCACCTAGCATACTATCCTTGGTTACGGTTTATTCATCCTCAAACTAACCTTTTCAATCTGTTTTGTTGCTTTTGTTTACGTCCATTTCAGTATACTAATCATTCTTCACATTCTTGTTCAAAGTTCATATCAACTCACATCAATTAGTGACCTTGAATAAGAAAAAGGGTTTAAGGTTGCATTACGAAGAGACCGCGAAGCGGGTATTCCTAATCCAACCCTAAACCCTTTTCCGTTCCGTCTTTTGCAGTACCCCATCTTTGAAACAAATCCATGACAGGGTTCACCAATACCCTCTTAGGGTTCAGTTACTTGCGGGATTAGTGACCTTGAATAAGAAAAAGGGTTTAGGGTTGCATTACGAAGAGACCGCGAAGCGGGTATGCCTAATCCAACCCTAAACCCTTTTCCGTTCCGTCTTTTGCAGTACCCCATCTTTGAAACACATCCATGACAGGGTTCACCAATACCCTCTTAGGGTTCAGTTACTTGCGGGATTAATGACCTTGAATAAAGAAAATGGTTTAGGGTTAGATTAGGCAAAGGGGCGAAGCGGGTTTGCCTAATCCAACCCTAAACCCTTTTCCGTTCCGTCTTTTGCAGTACCCCATCTTTGAAACACATCCATGACAGGGTTCACCAATACCCTCTTAGGGTTCAGTTACTTGCGGGATTAGTGACCTTGAATAAAGAAAATGGTTTAGGGTTAGATTAGGCAAAGGGGCGAAGCGGGTTTGCCTAATCCAACCCTAAACCCTTTTCCGTTCCGTCTTTTGCAGTACCCCATCTTTGAAACACATCCATGACAGGGTTCACCAATACCCTCTTAGGGTTCAGTTACTTGCGGGATTAGTGACCTTGAATAAAGAAAATGGTTTAGGGTTGGATTAGGCAGAGCCACGAAGCGGGTTTGCCTAATCCAACCCTAAACCCTTTTCCGTCCCATTTTATGCACTACCCCATTTTTTAATCGCATCCATGACAAGGTTAACCAATACCCTCTTAGGGTTCAGTTACTTGCGGGATTAGTGACTATGAATAAGGAAAAAGGTTTAGGGTTGGATTAGGCAGAGCCGCAAAGCGGGTCTGCCTAATCCAACCCTAAACCCTTTTCCGTCCCGTCTTATGCACTACCCCATTTTATAATCACATCCACGACAAGGTTCACCAATACCCTCTTAGGGTTCAGTTACTTGCGGGATTAGTGACTATGAATAAGGAAAAAGGTTTAGGGTTGGATTAGGCAGAGCCGCGAAGCGGGTTTGCCTAATCCAAGCCTAAACCCTTTTCCATCCCGTCTTACGCAGTACCCCATCTTTGAATCACATCCACAACAGGGTTCACCAATACCCTCTTAGGGTTCAGTTACTTGCGGGATTAGTGACCTTGAATAAGAAAAAGGGTTTAGGGTTGCATTACGAAGAGACCGTGAAGCGGGTATGCCTAATCCAACCCTAAACCCTTTTCCGTTCCGTCTTTTGCAGTACCCCATCTTTGAAACACATCCATGACAGGGTTCACCAATACCCTCTTAGGGTTCAGTTACTTGCGGGATTAGTGACCTTAAATAAGGAAAATGGTTTAGGGTTGGATTAGGCAGAGGGGCGAAGCGGGTTTGCCTAATCCAACTCTAAACCCTTTTCTGTTCCGTCTTTTGCAGTACCCCATCTTTGAAACACATTCATGACAGGGTTCACCAATACCCTCTTAGGGTTCAGTTACTTGCGGGATTAGTGACCTTGAATAAAGAAAATGGTTTAGGGTTGGATTACACGAAGCGGGTTTGCCTAATCCAACCCTAAACCCTTTTCCGTCCCATTTTATGCACTACCGCATTTTTTAATCACATCCACGACAAGGTTAACCAATACCCTCTTAGGGTTCAGTTACTTGCAGGATTAGTGACTATGAATAAGGAAAAAGGTTTAGGGTTGGATTAGGCAGAGCCGCGAAGCGGGTTTGCCTAATCCAACCCTAAAACCTTTTCCATCCCGTCTTACGCAGTACCCCATCTTTGAATCACTTCCACAATAGGGTTCACCAATACCCTCTTAGGGTTCAGTTACTTGCGGGATTAGTGACCTTGAATAAGAAAAAGGGTTTAGGGTTGCATTACGAAGAGACCGCGAAGCGGGTATGCCTAATCCAACCCTAAACCCTTTTCCGTTCCGTCTTTTGCAGTACCCCATCTTTGAAACACATCCATGACAGGGTTCACCAATACCCTCGTAGGGTTCAGTTACTTGCGGGATTAGTGACCTTGAATAAAGAAAATGGTTTAGGATTGGATTAGGCAGAGGGGCGAAGCGGGTTTGCCTAATCCAACCCTAAACCCTTTTCCGTTCCGTCTTTTGCAGTACCCCATCTTTGAAACACATCCATGACAGGGTTCACCAATACCCTCTTAGGGTTCAGTTACTTGCGGGATTAGTGACCTTGAATAAAGAAAATGGTTTAGGGTTAGATTAGGCAAAGGGGCGAAGCGGGTTTGCCTAATCCAACCCTAAACCCTTTTCCGTTCCGTCTTTTGCAGTACCCCATCTTTGAAACACATCCATGACAGGGTTCACCAATACCCTCTTAGGGTTCAGTTACTTGCGGGATTAGTGACCTTGAATAAGAAAAAGGGTTTGGGGTTGCATTACGAAGAGACCGCGAAGCGGGTATGCCTAATCCAACCCTAAACCCTTTTCCGTTCCGTCTTTTGCAGTACCCCATCTTTGAAACAAATCCATGACAGGGTTCACCAATACCCTCTTAGGGTTCAGTTACTTGCGGGATTAGTGACCTTGAATAAGAAAAAGGGTTTAGGGTTGCATTACGAAGAGACCGCGAAGCGGGTATGCCTAATCCAACCCTAAACCCTTTTCCGTTCCGTCTTTTGCAGTACCCCATCTTTGAAACACATCCATGACAGGGTTCACCAATACCCTCTTAGGGTTCAGTTACTTGCGGGATTAATGACCTTGAATAAAGAAAATGGTTTAGGGTTAGATTAGGCAAAGGGGCGAAGCGGGTTTGCCTAATCCAACCCTAAACCCTTTTCCGTTCCGTCTTTTGCAGTACCCCATCTTTGAAACACATCCATGACAGGGTTCACCAATACCCTCTTAGGGTTCAGTTACTTGCGGGATTAGTGACCTTGAATAAAGAAAATGGTTTAGGGTTAGATTAGGCAAAGGGGCGAAGCGGGTTTGCCTAATCCAACCCTAAACCCTTTTCCGTTCCGTCTTTTGCAGTACCCCATCTTTGAAACACATCCATGACAGGGTTCACCAATACCCTCTTAGGGTTCAGTTACTTGCGGGATTAGTGACCTTGAATAGAGAAAATGGTTTAGGGTTGGATTAGGCAGAGCCACGAAGCGGGTTTGCCTAATCCAACCCTAAACCCTTTTCCGTCCCATTTTATGCACTACCCCATTTTTTAATCACATCCATGACAAGGTTAACCAATACCCTCTTAGGGTTCAGTTACTTGCGGGATTAGTGACTATGAATAAGGAAAAAGGTTTAGGGTTGGATTAGGCAGAGCCGCAAAGCGGGTCTGCCTAATCCAACCCTAAACCCTTTTCCGTCCCGTCTTATGCACTACCCCATTTTATAATCACATCCACGAAAAGGTTCACCAATACCCTCTTAGGGTTCAGTTACTTGCGGGATTAGTGACTATGAATAAGGAAAAAGGTTTAGGGTTGGATTAGGCAGAGCCGCGAAGCGGGTTTGCCTAATCCAACCCTAAACCCTTTTCCATCCCGTCTTACGCAGTACCCCATCTTTGAATCACATCCACAACAGGGTTCACCAATACCCTCTTAGGGTTCAGTTACTTGCGGGATTAGTGACCTTGAATAAGAAAAAGGGTTTAGGGTTGCATTACGAAGAGACCGTGAAGCGGGTATGCCTAATCCAACCCTAAACCCTTTTCCGTTCCGTCTTTTGCAGTACCCCATCTTTGAAACACATCCATGACAGGGTTCACCAATACCCTCTTAGGGTTCAGTTACTTGCGGGATTAGTGACCTTAAATAAGGAAAATGGTTTAGGGTTGGATTAGGCAGAGGGGCGAAGCGGGTTTGCCTAATCCAACTCTAAACCCTTTTCCGTTCCGTCTTTTGCAGTACCCCATCTTTGAAACACATTCATGACAGGGTTCACCAATACCCTCTTAGGGTTCAGTTACTTGCGGGATTAGTGACCTTGAATAAAGAAAATGGTTTAGGGTTGGATTACACGAAGCGGGTTTGCCTAATCCAACCCTAAACCCTTTTCCGTCCCATTTTATGCACTACCGCATTTTTTAATCACATCCACGACAAGGTTAACCAATACCCTCTTAGGGTTCAGTTACTTGCAGGATTAGTGACTATGAATAAGGAAAAAGGTTTAGGGTTGGATTAGGCAGAGCCGCGAAGCGGGTTTGCCTAATCCAACCCTAAAACCTTTTCCATCCCGTCTTACGCAGTACCCCATCTTTGAATCACTTCCACAATAGGGTTCACCAATACCCTCTTAGGGTTCAGTTACTTGCGGGATTAGTGACCTTGAATAAGAAAAAGGGTTTAGGGTTGCATTACGAAGAGACCGCGAAGCGGGTATGCCTAATCCAACCCTAAACCCTTTTCCGTTCCGTCTTTTGCAGTACCCCATCTTTGAAACACATCCATGACAGGGTTCACCAATACCCTCGTAGGGTTCAGTTACTTGCGGGATTAGTGACCTTGAATAAAGAAAATGGTTTAGGATTGGATTAGGCAGAGGGGCGAAGCGGGTTTGCCTAATCCAACCCTAAACCCTTTTCCGTTCCGTCTTTTGCAGTACCCCATCTTTGAAACACATCCATGACAGGGTTCACCAATACCCTCTTAGGGTTCAGTTACTTGCGGGATTAGTGACCTTGAATAAAGAAAATGGTTTAGGGTTGGATTAGGCAGAGCCACGAAGCGGGTTTGCCTAATCCAACCCTAAATCCTTTTCCGTCCCATTTTATGCACTACCCCATTTTTTAATCACATCCACGACAAGGTTAACCAATACCCTCTTAGGGTTCAGTTACTTGCGGGATTAGTGACTATGAATAAGGAAAAAGGTTTAGGGTTGGATTAGGTAGAGCCGCAAAGCGGGTCTGCCTAATCCAACCCTAAACCCTTTTCTGTCCCGTCTTATGCACTACCCCATTTTATAATCACATCCACGACAAGGTTCACCAATACCCTCTTAGGGTTCAGTTACTTGCGGGATTAGTGACTATGAATAAGGAAAAAGGTTTAGGGTTGGATTAGGCAGAGCCGCGAAGCGGGTTTGCCTAATTCAAACCTAAACCCTTTTCCATCCCGTCTTACGGAGTACCCCATCTTTGAATCACATCCACAACAGGGTTCACCAATACCCTCTTAGAGTTCAGTTACTTGCGGGATTAGAGACCTTGAATAAGAAAAAGGGTTTAGAGTTGCATTACGAAGAGACCGCGAAGCGGGTTTGCCTAATCCAAACCTAAACCCTTTTCCGTTCCGTCTTTTGCAGTACCCCATCTTTGAAACACATCCATGACAGGGTTCACCAATACCCTCTTAGGGTTCAGTTACTTGCGGGATTTGTGACCTTGAATAAAGAAAATGGTTTAGTGTTGGATTAGGCAGAGCCACGAAGCGGGTTTGCCTAATCCAACCCTAAACCCTTTTCCGTCCCATTTTATGCACTACCCCATTTTTTAATCACATCCACGACAAGGTTAACCAATACCCTCTTAGGGTTCAGTTACTTGCGGGATTAGTGACTATGAATAAGGAAAAAGGTTTAGGGTTGGATTAGGCAGAGCCGCAAAGCGGGTCTGCCTAATCCAACCCTAAACCCTTTTCCGTCCTGTCTTATGCACTACCCCATTTTATAATCACATCCACGACAAGGTTCACCAATACCCTCTTAGGGTTCAGTTACTTGCGGGATTAGTGACTATGAATAAGGAAAAAGGTTTAGGGTTGGATTAGGCAGAGCCGCGAAGCGGGTTTGCCTAATCCAAACCTAAACCCTTTTCGATCCCGTCTTACGCAGTACCCCATATTTGAATCACATCCACAACAGGGTTCACCAATACCCTTTAGGGTTCTGATGTGAGTTAATATGAACTTTGAAACAAAAATGTGAAGGTTGATAGTATTCTGAAATGAACGTAAACAAAAGCAACAAAACAGCTTGTAAGGATAGTTTGTGAGGATGATAGAACCGTAACCAAGGGATAGTATGCTTAGTGAAGTAGACCTATACTTCAACAAAGCGGGTGCTAAATCAAACACTCGATTGAATTAGCGAGTTTAGAGCTTGTAACGCGACTAACTCTAGACTTTGTCTTGTGAGCAATAAGGACGTAAAAGAAAAGCAATGCTTTACTCAGTTTTGTGTTATGAATATTGTGTGTCTTATTCATTCAAGTTGATGGCTATTTATAGCCTACAAAACGTCCCTTAACCAGGCTGGTCAAGGGTGATACAAACAAAGTTCTAATGGTGATGATAACAAAGCTTAGGAGCTAAAAACAAAGCTAACAAGAAGCATTTAGACGCGGCACCCATGTGAACACAATCAGCCCACAATCATCCTCTTAACTTTGGTGCACTCCCCATGCTTGAATGAGTGTGAACCCAAGTTAATGCCTTCATATGACCTTGACTATTTGCTCCTTTATTCGACCCTCACACGAGCTAGCTTACTGATTGAAGGAGGCACACTACTAGGCTAGTAGGAGGTGCTAATGTGGCTGGACTAGGACCATTAGGAGCTAGTGTGACTTCATTGAATTCTTTAGTTGTATCCTCATTCGGATCATCTCCTCCCCCTTGAAAAGGAATTGTCCTCAATTCTGAAATGCCATCATCATCAAGATAAGGAGAAAGATCTCCTACATTGAACGTGGCATGAACTCCATACTCATCCGGCAATTCCACCTTGTAAGCATTGTCGTTCACCTTTGATATGATCTTGTATGGACCTTCTGCTCGTGGCATCAACTTATTCTTCCTTTTGCTTGGAAACCTCTCTTTTCTCAAGAGAACCCAAACTAAGTCACCTTCTTGAAAAAGTCTTGGTTTCCTGTTTTTGTTGGACCTTCTTTTGTAGGCTTCATTTACTTCCTTGATCCTTTCTCGAATTTGTTCGTGGAGTTTTATCATGGATTTGAGCTTTCTCCATAATGTGTTCCACAAGTAGCTAAGGAACTTGGAATCTTGATCAGAAACAAAAGGCTTGGGACTCCCATGTAGGCGTACCACTCCTCGAAAGTAAAAGTCAGGCCTTTTGTTAGCATCGTCAGTTATGTGACAAATAGTGAAGTGAGCCATTTTGGAGAATGGCAAGTACTCTCTTGGTTCAAAAGGACTTTTTGAGAAATGACATGTCACACATTTGCCCACAATGTTTTGAATGTTCCCTTGTATCTTTAGCCAGAAGAAGAGTTATTTCAACACCTCTAAGGTTCTAGTCACGCCAAAATGTCCAGCTGGCCCTCCTCCATGAGCTTCTCTAACTAGAAATTCTGAAATAGGATGTTTAGGAACACAAAGATGGTTCCCTTTAAAAAGAAAATCTTCCTGCAAAACAAACTCATCAAAAATACTAAGAGCACCAGCCTTGTACTTGGTGAATACTTCACCAAAATCAGCATCCACAGAGTAGTAGTCCTTCAAAGTCTCAAATCCAAGCGATCTTACATCTAGGGTGGATAAGTGTGTGTAGCGACAAGATAAAGCATCAGCCACAATATTGCTCATACCATCCTTATATCTGGAAGAGAAATGAAAGGGTTGCGAGAGTTCCACCCATTTGGTATGTCTTGGACTTAGCTTTTGCGAGCCATTGATGTACTTTAAGGACTCATGATCTCTAATAGGTGTCAAACCAGCTGGTAATTCATTAGGAATGACAAAACCCAGTTCCTTTAGCAACTCCTCAAATCGTTTCCCTCCAAACCCATTATCAACCCTAACTGGTTCCTCTCTAGTACCCATGACAAAGACACACTCTCCCTCTTCAATGGCATGTTCTACCACGCTTTTTCTAGCAAATATGGAGAGGTTGGGTTTCCTGACTCGATTAGCTAACATGGTACAAACATCTTGAGGTGTCATTGGTTTTAGCACAATTTTCTTTCCCCTATCCCTCAATTCATACTCATTCTTCCTCCCATGATGAACTACATCCCTATCAAACTGCCAAGGACGACCCAATAGTATGTGACAAGCATCCATAGGAATAACATCACATAAGACCTCATCAACATAGGAACCCATGGTCAAACCAACCCTTACTAGTTTAGTGACCCTCACTTTGTTCCCGTTATCTAACCAATGTAGTGCATAAGGTTTAGGGTGATTAGTAGTAGCTAGACCTAGTTTGGTTACCATTTCAGTTGAGGCGACGTTGGTACAACTACCTCCATCAATTATTAAACTACACCATTTGTTGTTAACTTGACGCTTAGTATGGAATAGTTGGTCTCTTTGTTCAGTATCATGTTGAATGGGGTTAGCATGTAGAGTACGTAGTACTAAGAGTGTATCATAAGTTGGGGGTTCATAAGCCTCAATATCTTCCTCTTCCTCTTCCTCATTAACATTGAAAACAGCCCCTATACGTTGTTCCTCTTCCCATATTTCATCCCTAACAGTGATCACTTCTCTTAAGGTCACAACTCTCCTATTAGGACAAGCATTTTTGTAGTGACCAAACCCTTGACACTTGAAACAACGTACTTTGGATAGACTAGTTTCGGTGGGTGTTTTAGTAGTAGATTGAAGTGGGGTTGCTGGGTTATTCTTAATGGTGAGGGGTTGATTGGTATTAGTAGAATTGAACCTATTACCTTCATCAGTTCGTGGCCAAGTATGACCCTTACTAGACTCACCTTCATGTTTTGCCTTCCCTTGTGCCTCAATTTTCAAACACAGCCCACATAATGTATCAAAATCAGAATAAGGACATAAATCAACCGTATTAGCAATACTACGATTTAACCCACGTAAGAACCTAGCCATTTTTATCTCTTCATTTTCTTCTACTTCCCCCATTAGTACCAAGTTCTCAAACTCTTCAATGTATTCACTAATACTCATTTTTCCTTGTACGAGATTAGCAATCTTTTTGTATAAGGATAACTTATGTGTAGTTGGAACATACCTCTTACGTAGCTTACGTTTTAAGGACTCCCAAGAAGAAATCTTACCCTTTCCATCCCTGGTGCGTTGTACCTTAAGCCCTTCATACCAAAGGGAAGCCCCTTTGCTTAGCTTTAGGATTGCATATTTGCACCTCTCCTCGTCCTCCAAGTCCTTGAAGTCAAAGAGCTTCTCCATGTTTCTCTCCCATTCCAAGTAGACTTCAGGATCAGTACCACCATTGAACTCAGGAAGTTCGTTTACTTTGATCTTGTCCACCGGTTCCCTCCTTGCTTGGAAACGAGAATTCCTGGGCTGGTAGTTCTCCAACGCCTTCTTTAGGTGTTCCAAGAAGCTAGGGTCTTCAAAGTTCACTACTCCTGTCATGCTTTACGTCTAAAGGAAGACCAAAGCTCTGATACCACTAATGATGTGAGTTAATATGAACTTTGAAACAAAAACGTGAAGGTTGATAGTATTCTGAAATGAACGTAAACAAAAGCAACAAAACAGCTTGTAAGGATAGTTTGTGAGGATGATAGAACCGTAACCAAGGGATAGTATGCTTAGTGAAGTAGACCTATACTTCAACAAAGCGGGTGCTAAATCAAACACTCGATTAAATTAGCGAGTTTAGAGCTTGTAACGCGACTAACTCTAGACTTTGTCTTGTAAGCAACAAGGACGTAAAAGAAAAGCAATGCTTTACTCAGTTTTGTGTTATGAATATTGTGTGTCTTATTCATTCAAGTTGATGGCTATTTATAGCCTACAAAACGTCCCTTAACCAGGCTGGTCAAGGGTGATACAAACAAAGTTCTAATGGTGATGATAACAAAGCTTAGGAGCTAAAAACAAAGCTGACAAGAAGCATTTAGACGCGGCACCTATGTGAACACAATCAGCCCACAATCATCCTCTTAACTTCGGTGCACTCCCCATGCTTGAATGAGTGTGAACCCAAGTTAATGCCTTCATATGACCTTGACTATTTGCTCCTTTATTCGACCCACACACGAGCTAGCTTACTGATTGAAGGAGGCACACTACTAGGCTAGTAGGAGGTGCTAATGTGGCTGGACTAGGACCATTAGGAGCTAGTGTGACTTCATTGAATTCTTTAGTTGTATCCTCATTCGGATCAGGTTCAGTTACTTGTGGGATTAGTGACCTTGAATAAGAAAAAGAGTTTAGGGTTAGATTAGGCGGATCTGCGATGTGGGTACGCCTAATCCAACCCTAAACCCTTTTCCGTCCTTGAATAAGGAAAAGGTTTAGGGTTGGATTAGGCAGATCCGTGAAGCGGGTTTGCCTAATCCAACCCTAAACCCTTTTCCGTCCCGTCTTATGCAGTACCCCATCTTTAAATCACATTCACGACAGGGTTCACCAACACCCTCTTAGGGTTCAGTTACTTGCGGGATTAGTGACTATGAATAAGGAAAAAGGTTTAGGGTTGGATTAGGCAGAGCCGCGAAGCGGGTTTGCCTAATCCAACCCTAAACCCTTTTCCATCCCGTCTTACGCAGTACCCCATCATTGAATCACATCCACAACATGGTTCACCAATACCCTCTTAGGGTTCAGTTACTTGCGGGATTAGTGACCTTGAATAAGAAAAAGGGTTTAGGGTTGCATTACGAAGAGACCGCGAAGCGGGTATGCCTAATCCAACCCTAAACCCTTTTCTGTTCCGTCTTTTGCAGTACCCCATCTTTGAAACACATCCATGACAGGGTTCACCAATACCCTCTTAGGGTTCAGTTACTTGCGGGATTAGTGACCTTGAATAAAGAAAATGGTTTAGGGTTGGATTAGGCAGAGCCACGAAGCGGGTTTGCCTAATCCAACCCTAAACCCTTTTCCGTCCTAGTTTATGCACTACCCTATTTTTTAATCACATCCACGACAAGGTTAACCAATACCCTCTTAGGGTTCAATTACTTGCGGGATTAGTGACCTTGAATAAAGAAAATGGTTTAGGGTTGGATTAGGTAGAGCCATGAAGCGGGTTTGCCTACTCCAACTCTAAACCCTTTTCCGTCCCATTTTATGCACTACCCCATTTTTTAATCACATCCACGACAAGGTTAACCAATACCCTCTTAGGGTTCAGTTACTTTCGGGATTAGTGACTATGAATAAGGAAAAAGGTTTAGGGTTGGATTAGGCAGAGCCGCAAAGCGGGTCTGCCTAATCCAACCCTAAAACCTTTTCCGTCCCGTCTTATGCACTACCCCATTTTATAACCACATCCACGACAAGGTTCACCAATACCCTCTAAGGGTTCAGTTACTTGCGGGATTAGTGACTATGAATAAGGAAAAAGGTTTAGGGTTGGGTTAGGCTGAGCCGCGAAGCGGGTTTGCCTAATCCAACCCTAAACCCATTTCCATCCCGTCTTATGCAGTACCCCATCTTTAAATCACATTCACGACATGGTTCACCAACACCCTCTTAGGGTTCAGTTACTTGCGGGATTGATGACAATGAATAAGGAAAAAGGTTTAGGGTTGGATTAGGCAGAGCCGAGAAGCGAGTTTGCCTAATCCAACCCTAAACCCTTTTCCATCCCGTCTTACGCAGTACCCCATCTTTGAATCACATCCACGACTAAGTTCACCAATACCCTCTTAGGGTTAAGTTACTTGCGGGATTAGTGACCTTGAATAAGGAAAAGGGTTTAGGGTTGCATTAGGAAGACACCGCGAAGCAGGTATGCCTAATCCAACCCTAATCCCTTTTCCGTCCTTGAATAAGGAAAAGGGTTTAGGGTTGCATTACGAAGAGACTGCGAAGCGGGTATGCCTAATCCAACCGTAAACCCTTTTCCGTTCCGTCTTTTGCAGTACCCCATCTTTGAAACACATCCATGACAGGGACCACCAATACCCTCTTAGGGTTCAGTTACTTGCGGGATTAGTGACCTTGAATAAAGAAAATGGTTTAGGGTTCGTCTAGGCAGAGCCGCGAAGCGGGTTTGCCTAATCCAACCCTAAACCCTTTTCCGTCCCATCTTATGCACTACCCCATCTTTAAATCACATCCACGACAAGGTTCACCAACACCCTCTTAGGGTTCAGTTACTTGCGGGATTAGTGACTATGAATAAGGAAAAAGGTTTAGGGTTGGATTAGGCAGAGCCGCGAAGCGGGTTTGCCTAATCCAACCCTAAACCCTTTTCCATCCCGTCTTACGCAGTACCCCATCTTTGAATCACATCCACGACTAAGTTTACCAATACCCTCTTAGGGTTCAGTTACTTGCGGGATTAGTGACCTTGAATAAGGAAAAGGGTTTAGGGTTGCATTAGGAAGACACCGCGAAGCGGGTATGCCTAATCCAACCCTAATCCCTTTTCCGTCCTTGAATAAGGAAAAGGGTTTAGGGTCGCATTACGAAGAGACCGCGAAGCGGGTATGCCTAATCCAACCCTAAACCCTTTACCCTTCCGTCTTTTGCAGTACCCCATCTTTGAAACACATCCATGACAGGGATCACCAATACCCTCTTAGGGTTCAGTTACTTGCGGGATTAGTGACCTTGAATAAAGAAAATGGTTTAGTGTTGGTCTAGGCAGAGCCGCGAAGCGGGTTTGCCTAATCCAACCCTAAACCCTTTTCCGTCCCATCTTATGCACTACCCCATTTTTTAATCACATCCGCGACAAGGTTCACCAATACCCTCTTAGGGTTCAGTTACTTGCGGGATTAGTGACTATGAATAAGGAAAAAGGTTTAGGGTTGGATTAGGCAGAGCCGCAAAACGGGTCTGCCTAATACAACCCTAAACCCTTTTCCGTCCCGTCTTATGCACTACCCCATTTTATAATCACATCCACGACAACGTTCACCAATACCCTCTTAGGGTTCAGTTACTTGTGGGATTAGTGACTATGAATAAGGAAAAAGGTTTAGGGTTGGGTTAGGCAGAGCCGCGAAGCGGGTTTGCCTAATCCAACCATAAACCCTTTTCCATCCCGTCTTATGCAGTACCCCATCTTTAAATCACATTCACGACATGTTTCACCAACACCCTCTTAGGGTTCTGTTACTTGCGGGATTAGTGACTATGAATAAGGAAAAAGGTTTAGGGTTGGATTAGGCAATTCCACAAAGCGGGTACGCCTAATCCAACCCTAAACCCTTTTCTATTCCGTCTTACGCAGTACCCCATCTTTGAATCACATCCACGACTAAGTTCACCAATACCCTCTTAGGGTTCAGTTACTTGCGGGATTAGTGACCTTGAATAAGGAAAAGGGTTTAGGCTTGCATTAGGAAGACACCGCGAAGCGGGTATGCCTAATCCAACCCTAATCCCTTTTCCATACTTGAATAAGGAAAAGGGTTTAGGGTTGCATTACGAAGAGACTGCGAAGCGGGTATGCCTAATCCAACCGTAAACCCTTTTCCGTTCCGTCTTTTGCAGTACCCCATCTTTGAAACACATCCATGAAAGGGATCACCAATACCCTCTTAGGGTTCAGTTACTTGCGGGATTAGTGACCTTGAATAAAGAAAATGGTTTAGGGTTCGTCTAGGCAGAGCCGCGAAGCGGGTTTGCCTAATCCAACCCTAAACCCTTTTCCGTCCCATCTTATGCACTACCCCATCTTTAAATCACATCCATGACAGGGTTCACCAATACCCTCTTAGGGTTCAGCTACTTGCGGGATTAGTGACCTTGAATAAAGAAAATGGTTTAGGGTTGGATTAGGCAGTGGGGCGAAGCGGGTTTGCCTAATCTAACCCTAAACCCTTTCCCGTCCCATCTTATGCACTACCTCATTTTTTAATCACATCCACGACAAGGTTCACCAATATCCTCTTAGGGTTCAGTTACTTGCGGGATTAGTGACTATGAATAAGGAAAAAGGTTTAGGGATGGATTAGGCAGAGCCGCGAAGCGGGTTTGCCTAATCCAACCCTAAACCCTTTTCCATCCCGTCTTACGCAGTACCCTATCTTTGAATCACATCCACAACAGGGTTCAGTTACTTGCGGGATTAGTGACCTCGAATAAGGAAAAGCGTTTAGGGTTGGATTAGGCGGAGCTGCGATGTGGGTACGCCTAATCCAACCCTAAACCCTTTTCCGTCCTTGAATAAGGAAAAGGTTTAGGGTTGGATTAGGCAGATCCGTGAAGCGGGTATGCCTAATCCAACCATAAACCCTTTTCCGTCCCGTCTTATGCAGTACCCCATCTTTAAATCACATTCACGACAGGGTTCACCAACACCCTCTTAAGGTTCAGTTACTTGCGGGATTAGTGACTCTGAATAAGGAAAAAGGTTTAGGGTTGGATTAGGCAGAGCCGCGAAGCGGGTTTGCCTAATCCAACCCTAAACCCTTTTCCATCCCGTCTTACGCAGTACCCCATCTTTGAATCACATCCACAACAGGGTTCACCAATACCCTCTTAGGGTTCAGATACTTGCGGGATTAGTGACCTTGAATAAGGAAAAGGGTTTAGGGTTGCATTACGAAGAGACCGCGAAGCGGGTATGCCTAATCTAACCCTAAACCCTTTTCCGTTCCGTCTTTTGCAGTACGCCATCTTTGAAACACATCCATCACAGGGTTCACCAATACCCTCTTAGGGTTCAGCTACTTGCGGGATTAGTGACCTTGAATAAAGAAAATGGTTTAGGGTTGGATTAGGCAGTGGGGCGAAGCGGGTTTGCCTAATCTAACCCTAAACCCTTTCCCGTCCCATTTTATGCACTACCCCATTTTTTAATCACATCCACGACAAGGTTAACCAATACCATCTTAGGGTTCAGTTACTTTCGGGATTAGTGACTATGAATAAGGAAAAAGGTTTAGGGTTGGATTAGGCAGAGCCGCAAAGCGGGTCTGCCTAATCCAACCCTAAAACCTTTTCCGTCCCGTCTTATGCACTACCCCTTATAATCACATCCACGACAAGGTTCACCAATACCCTCTTAGGGTTCAGTTACTTGCGGGATTAGTGACTATGAATAAGGAAAAAGGTTTAGGGTTGGGTTAGGCAGAGCCGCGAAGCGGGTTTGCCTAATCCAACCCTAAACCCATTTCCATCCCGTCTTATGCAGTACCCCATCTTTAAATCACATTCACGACATGGTTCACCAACACCCTCTTAGGGTTCAGTTACTTGCGGGATTGATGACTATGAATAAGGAAAAAGGTTTAGGGTTGGATTAGGCAGAGCCGAGAAGCGGGTTTGCCTAATCCAACCCTAAACCCTTTTCCATCCCGTCTTACGCAGTACCCCATCTTTGAATCACATCCACGACTAAGTTCACCAATACCCTCTTAGGGTTCAGTTACTTGCGGGATTAGTGACCTTGAATAAGGAAAAGGGTTTAGGGTTGCATTAGGAAGACACCGCGAAGCGGGTATGCCTAATCCAACCCTAATCCCTTTTTCGTCCTTGAATAAGGAAAAGGGTTTATGGTTGCATTACGAAGAGACTGCGAAGCGGGTATGCCTAATCCAACCGTAAACCCTTTTCCGTTCCGTCTTTTGCAGTACCCCATCTTTGAAACACATCCATGACAGGGATCACCAATACCCTCTTAGGGTTCAGTTACTTGCGGGATTAGTGACCTTGAATAAAGAAAATGGTTTAGGGTTCGTCTAGGCAGAGCCGCGAAACGGGTTTGCCTAATCCAACCCTAAACCCTTTTCCGTCCCATCTTATGCACTACCCCATCTTTAAATCACATTCACAACAAGGTTCACCAACACCCTCTTAGGGTTCAGTTACTTGCGGGATTAGTGACTATGAATAAGGAAAAAGGTTTAGGGTTGGATTAGGCAGAGCCGCGAAGCGGGTTTGCCTAATCCAACCCTAAACCCTTTTCCATCCCGTCTTACGCAGTACCCCATCTTTGAATCACATCCACGACTAAGTTCACCAATACCCTCTTAGGGTTCAGTTACTTGCGGGATTAGTGACCTTGAATAAGGAAAAGGGTTTAGGGTTTCATTAGGAAGACACCGCGAAGCGGGTATGCCTAATCCAACCCTAATCCCTTTTCCGTCCTTGAATAAGGAAAAGGGTTTAGGGTCGCATTACGAAGAGACCGCGAAGCGGGTATGCCTAATCCAACCCTAAACCCTTTTCCCTTCCGTCTTTTGCAGTACCCCATCTTTGAAACACATCCATGACAGGGATCACCAATACCCTCTTAGGGTTCAGTTACTTGCGGGATTAGTGACCTTGAATAAAGAAAATGGTTTAGGGTTGGTCTAGGCAGAGCCGCGAAGCGGGTTTGCCTAATCCAACCCTAAACCCTTTTCCGTCCCATCTTATGCACTACCCCATTTTTTAATCACATCCACGACAAGGTTCACCAATACCCTCTTAGGGTTCAGTTACTTGCGGGATTAGTGACTATGAATAAGGAAAAAGGTTTAGGGTTGGATTAGGCAGAGCCGCGAAGCGGGTTTGCCTAATCCAACCCTAAACCCTTTTCCATCCCGTCTTACGCAATACCCTATCTTTGAATCACATCCACAACAGGGTTCAGTTACTTGCGGGATTAGTGACCTCGAATAAGGAAAAGCGTTTAGGGTTGGATAAGGCGGAGCTGCGATGTGGGTACGCCTAATCCAACCATAAACCCTTTTCCGTCCTTGAATAAGGAAAAGGTTTAGGGTTGGATTAGGCAGATCCGTGAAGCGGGTATGCCTAATCCAACCCTAAACCCTTTTCCGTCCCGTCTTATGCAGTACGCCATCTTTAAATCACATTCACTACAGGGTTCACCAACACCCTCTTAGGGTTCAGTTACTTGCGGGATTAGTGACTCTGAATAAGGAAAAAGGTTTAGGGTTGGATTAGGCAGAGCCGCGAAGCGGGTTTGCCTAATCCAACCCTAAACCCTTTTCCATCCCGTCTTACACAGTACCCCATCTTTAAATCACATCCACAACAGGGTTCACCAATACCCTCTTAGGGTTCAGATACTTGCGGGATTAGTGACCTTGAATAAGGAAAAGGGTTTAGGGTTGCATTACGAAGAGACCGCGAAGCGGGTATGCCTAATCTAACCCTAAACCCTTTTCCGTTCCGTCTTTTGCAGTACCCCATCTTTGAAACACATCCATGACAGGGTTCACCAATACCCTCTTAGGGTTCAGCTACATGCGGGATTAGTGACCTTGAATAAAGAAAATGGTTTAGGGTTGGATTAGGCAGTGGGACGAAGCGGGTTTGCCTAATCCAACCCTAAACCCTTTTCCGTCCCATCTTATGCACTACCCCATTTTTTAATCACATCCGCGACAAGGTTCACCAATACCCTCTTAGGGTTCAGTTACTTGCGGGATTAGTGACTATGAATAAGGAAAAAGGTTTAGGGTTGGGTTAGGCAGAGCCGCGAAGCGGGTTTGCCTAATCCAACCCTAAACCCTTTTCCATCCCGTCTTACGCAGTACCCCATCTTTGAATCACATCCACGACTAAGTTCACCAATACCCTCTTAGGGTTCAGTTACTTGCGGGATTAGTGACCTTGAATAAGGAAAAGGGTTTAGGGTTTCATTAGGAAGACACCGCGAAGCGGGTATGCCTAATCCAACCCTAATCCCTTTTCCGTCCTTGAATAAGGAAAAGGGTTTAGGGTCGCATTACGAAGAGACCGCGAAGCGGGTATGCCTAATCCAACCCTAAACCCTTTTCCCTTCCGTCTTTTGCAGTACACCATCTTTGAAACACATCCATGACAGGGATCACCAATACCCTCTTAGGGTTCAGTTACTTGCGGGATTAGTGACCTTGAATAAAGAAAATGGTTTAGGGTTGGTCTAGGCAGAGCCGCGAAGCGGGTTTGCCTAATCCAACCCTAAACCCTTTTCCGTCCCATCTTATGCACTACCCCATTTTTTAATCACATCCACGACAAGGTTCACCAATACCCTCTTAGGGTTCAGTTACTTGCGGGATTAGTGACTATGAATAAGGAAAAAGGTTTAGGGTTGGATTAGGCAGAGCCGCGAAGCGGGTTTGCCTAATCCAACCCTAAACCCTTTTCCATCCCGTCTTACGCAATACCCTATCTTTGAATCACATCCACAACAGGGTTCAGTTACTTGCGGGATTAGTGACCTCGAATAAGGAAAAGCGTTTAGGGTTGGATAAGGCGGAGCTGCGATGTGGGTACGCCTAATCCAACCATAAACCCTTTTCCGTCCTTGAATAAGGAAAAGGTTTAGGGTTGGATTAGGCAGATCCGTGAAGCGGGTATGCCTAATCCAACCCTAAACCCTTTTCCGTCCTGTCTTATGCAGTACGCCATCTTTAAATCACATTCACTACAGGGTTCACCAACACCCTCTTAGGGTTCAGTTACTTGCGGGATTAGTGACTCTGAATAAGGAAAAAGGTTTAGGGTTGGATTAGGCAGAGCCGCGAAGCGGGTTTGCCTAATCCAACCCTAAACCCTTTTCCATCCCGTCTTACACAGTACCCCATCTTTGAATCACATCCACAACAGGGTTCACCAATACCCTCTTAGGGTTCAGATACTTGCGGGATTAGTGACCTTGAATAAGGAAAAGGGTTTAGGGTTGCATTACGAAGAGACCGCGAAGCGGGTATGCCTAATCTAACCCTAAACCCTTTTCCGTTCCGTCTTTTGCAGTACCCCATCTTTGAAACACATCCATGACAGGGTTCACCAATACCCTCTTAGGGTTCAGCTACTTGCGGGATTAGTGACCTTGAATAAAGAAAATGGTTTAGGGTTGGATTAGGCAGTGGGACGAAGCGGGTTTGCCTAATCCAACCCTAAACCCTTTTCCGTCCCATCTTATGCACTACCCCATTTTTTAATCACATCCGCGACAAGGTTCACCAATACCCTCTTAGGGTTCAGTTACTTGCGGGATTAGTGACTATGAATAAGGAAAAAGGTTTAGGGTTGGGTTAGGCAGAGCCGCGAAGCGGGTTTGCCTAATCCGGTTGGGTTAGGCAGAGCCGCGAAGCGGGTTTGCCTAATCCAACCCTAAACCCTTTTCCATCCCGTCTTACGCAGTACCCCATCTTTGAATCACATCCACGACTAAGTTCACCAATACCCTCTTAGGGTTCAGTTACTTGCGGGATTAGTGACCTTGAATAAGGAAAAGGGTTTAGGGTTTCATTAGGAAGACACCGCGAAGCGGGTATGCCTAATCCAACCCTAATCCCTTTTCCGTCCTTGAATAAGGAAAAGGGTTTAGGGTCGCATTACGAAGAGACCGCGAAGCGGGTATGCCTAATCCAACCCTAAACCCTTTTCCCTTCCGTCTTTTGCAGTACCCCATCTTTGAAACACATCCATGACAGGGATCACCAATACCCTCTTAGGGTTCAGTTACTTGCGGGATTAGTGACCTTGAATAAAGAAAATGGTTTAGGGTTGGTCTAGGCAGAGCCGCGAAGCGGGTTTGCCTAATCCAACCCTAAACCCTTTTCCGTCCCATCTTATGCACTACCCCATTTTTTAATCACATCCACGACAAGGTTCACCAATACCCTCTTAGGGTTCAGTTACTTGCGGGATTAGTGACTATGAATAAGGAAAAAGGTTTAGGGTTGGATTAGGCAGAGCCGCGAAGCGGGTTTGCCTAATCCAACCCTAAACCCTTTTCCATCCCGTCTTACGCAATACCCTATCTTTGAATCACATCCACAACAGGGTTCAGTTACTTGCGGGATTAGTGACCTCGAATAAGGAAAAGCGTTTAGGGTTGGATAAGGCGGAGCTGCGATGTGGGTACGCCTAATCCAACCATAAACCCTTTTCCGTCCTTGAATAAGGAAAAGGTTTAGGGTTGGATTAGGCAGATCCGTGAAGCGAGTATGCCTAATCCAACCCTAAACCCTTTTCCGTCCTGTCTTATGCAGTACGCCATCTTTAAATCACATTCACTACAGGGTTCACCAACACCCTCTTAGGGTTCAGTTACTTGCGGGATTAGTGACTCTGAATAAGGAAAAAGGTTTAGGGTTGTATTAGGCAGAGCCGCGAAGCGGGTTTGCCTAATCCAACCCTAAACCCTTTTCCATCCCGTCTTACACAGTACCCCATCTTTGAATCACATCCACAACAGGGTTCATCAATACCTTCTTAGGGTTCAGATACTTGCGGGATTAGTGACCTTGAATAAGGAAAAGGGTTTAGGGTTGCATTACGAAGAGACCGCGAAGCGGGTATGCCTAATCTAACCCTAAACCCTTTTCCGTTCCGTCTTTTGCAGTACCCCATCTTTGAAACACATCCATGACAGGGTTCACCAATACCCTCTTAGGGTTCAGCTACTTGCGGGATTAGTGACCTTGAATAAAGAAAATGGTTTAGGGTTGGATTAGGCAGTGGGACGAAGCGGGTTTGCCTAATCCAACCCTAAACCCTTTTCCGTCCCATCTTATGCACTACCCCATTTTTTAATCACATCCGCGACAAGGTTCACCAATACCCTCTTAGGGTTCAGTTACTTGCGGGATTAGTGACTATGAATAAGGAAAAAGGTTTAGGGTTGGGTTAGGCAGAGCCGCGAAGCGGGTTTGCCTAATCCGGTTGGGTTAGGCAGAGCCGCGAAGCGGGTTTGCCTAATCCAACCCTAAACCCTTTTCCATCCCGTCTTACGCAGTACCCCATCTTTGAATCACATCCACAACAGGGTTCACCAATACCCTCTTAGGGTTCAGTTACTTGCGGGATTAGTGACCTTGAATAAAGAAAATGGTTTAGGGTTGGATTAGGCAGAGCCACGAAGCGGGTTTGCCTAATCCAACCCTAAACCCTTTTCCGTCCCAGTTTATGCACTACCCTATTTTTTAATCACATCCACGACAAGGTTAACCAATACCCTCTTAGGGTTCAATTACTTGCGGGATTAGTGACCTTGAATAAAGAAAATGGTTTAGGGTTGGATTAGGTAGAGCCATGAAGCGGGTTTGCCTAATCCAACCCTAAACCCTTTTCCGTCCCATTTTATGCACTACCCCATTTTTTAATCACATCCACGACAAGGTTAACCAATACCCTCTTAGGGTTCAGTTACTTGCGGGATTAGTGACTATGAATAAGGAAAAAGGTTTAGGGTTGGATTAGGCAGAGCCGCAAAGCGGGTCTGCCTAATACAACCCTAAACCCTTTTCCGTCCCGTCTTATGCACTACCCCATTTTATAATCACATCCACGACAAGGTTCACCAATACCCTCTTAGGGTTCAGTTACTTGTGGGATTAGTGACTATGAATAAGGAAAAAGGTTTAGGGTTGGGTTAGGCAGAGCCGCGAAGCGGGTTTGCCTAATCCAACCATAAACCCTTTTCCATCCCGTCTTATGCAGTACCCCATCTTTAAATCACATTCACGACATGTTTCACCAACACCCTCTTAGGGTTCAGTTACTTGCGGGATTAGTGACTATGAATAAGGAAAAAGGTTTAGGGTTGGATTAGGCAGAGCCGCAAAGCGGGTCTGCCTAATACAACCCTAAACCCTTTTCCGTCCCGTCTTATGCACTACCCCATTTTATAATCACATCCACGACAAGGTTCACCAATACCCTCTTAGGGTTCAGTTACTTGCGGGATTAGTGACTATGAATAAGGAAAAAGGTTTAGGGTTGGATTAGGCAATTCCACAAAGCGGGTACGCCTAATCCAACCCTAAACCCTTTTCTATCCCGTCTTACGCAGTACCCCATCTTTGAATCACATCCACGACTAAGTTCACCAATACCCTCTTAGGGTTCAGTTACTTGCGGGATTAGTGACCTTGAATAAGGAAAAGGGTTTAGGGTTGCATTAGGAAGACACCGCGAAGCGGGTATGCCTAATCCAACCCTAATCCCTTTTCCATACTTGAATAAGGAAAAGGGTTTAGGGTTGCATTACGAAGAGACTGCGAAGCGGGTATGCCTAATCCAACCGTGAACCCTTTTCCGTTCCGTCTTTTGCAGTACCCCATCTTTGAAACACATCCATGACAGGGATCACCAATACCCTCTTAGGGTTCAGTTACTTGCGGGATTAGTGACCTTGAATAAAGAAAATGGTTTAGGGTTCGTCTAGGCAGAGCCGCGAAGCGGGTTTGCCTAATCCAACCCTAAACCCTTTTCCGTCCCATCTTATGCACTACCCCATCTTTAAATCACATCCACGACAAGGTTCACCAACACCCTCTTAGGGTTCTGTTACTTGCGGGATTAGTGACTATGAATAAGGAAAAAGGTTTAGGGTTGGATTAGGCAATTCCACAAAGCGGGTACGCCTAATCCAACCTTAAACCCTTTTCTATCCCGTCTTACGCAGTACCCCATCTTTGAATCACATCCACGACTAAGTTCACCAATACCCTCTTAGGGTTCAGTTACTTGCGGGATTAGTGACCTTGAATAAGGAAAAGGGTTTAGGGTTGCATTAGGAAGACACCGCGAAGCGGGTATGCCTAATCCAACCCTAATCCCTTTTCCATACTTGAATAAGGAAAAGGGTTTAGGGTTGCATTACGAAGAGACTGCGAAGCGGGTATGCCTAATCCAACCGTAAACCCTTTTCCGTTCCGTCTTTTGCAGTACCCCATCTTTGAAACACATCCATGACAGGGATCACCAATACCCTCTTAGGGTTCAGTTACTTGCGGGATTAGTGACCTTGAATAAAGAAAATGGTTTAGGGTTCGTCTAGGCAGAGCCGCGAAGCGGGTTTGCCTAATCCAACCCTAAACCCTTTTCCGTCCCATCTTATGCACTACCCCATCTTTAAATCACATCCACGACAAGGTTCACCAACACCCTCTTAGGGTTCAGTTACTTGCGGGATTAGTGACCTTGAATAAAGAAAATGGTTTAGGGTTCGTCTAGGCAGAGCCGCGAAGCGGGTTTGCCTAATCCAACCCTAAACCCTTTTCCGTCCCATCTTATGCACTACCCCATCTTTAAATCACATCCACGACAAGGTTCACCAACACCCTCTTAGGGTTCTGTTACTTGCGGGATTAGTGACTATGAATAAGGAAAAAGGTTTAGGGTTGGATTAGGCAGAGCCGCGAAGCGGGTTTGCCTAATCCAACCCTAAACCCTTTTCCATCCCGTCTTACGCAGTACCCCATCTTTGAATCACATCCACGACTAAGTTCACCAATACCCTCTTAGGGTTCAGTTACTTGCGGGATTAGTGACCTTGAATAAGGAAAAGGGTTTAGGGTTGCATTAGGAAGACACCGCGAAGCGGGTATGCCCAATCCAACCCTAATCCCTTTTCCGTCCTTGAATAAGGAAAAGGGTTTAGGGTCGCATTACGAAGAGACCGCAAAGCGGGTCTGCCTAATACAACCCTAAACCCTTTTCCGTCCCGTCTTATGCACTACCCCATTTTATAATCACATCCACGACAAGGTTCACCAATACCCTCTTAGGGTTCAGTTACTTGTGGGATTAGTGACTATGAATAAGGAAAAAGGTTTAGGGTTGGGTTAGGCAGAGCCGCGAAGCGGGTTTGCCTAATCCAACCATAAACCCTTTTCCATCCCGTCTTATGCAGTACCCCATCTTTAAATCACATTCACGACATGTTTCACCAACACCCTCTTAGGGTTCAGTTACTTGCGGGATTAGTGACTATGAATAAGGAAAAAGGTTTAGGGTTGGATTAGGCAGAGCCGCAAAGCGGGTCTGCCTAATACAACCCTAAACCCTTTTCCGTCCCGTCTTATGCACTACCCCATTTTATAATCACATCCACGACAAGGTTCACCAATACCCTCTTAGGGTTCAGTTACTTGCGGGATTAGTGACTATGAATAAGGAAAAAGGTTTAGGGTTGGATTAGGCAATTCCACAAAGCGGGTACGCCTAATCCAACCCTAAACCCTTTTCTATCCCGTCTTACGCAGTACCCCATCTTTGAATCACATCCACGACTAAGTTCACCAATACCCTCTTAGGGTTCAGTTACTTGCGGGATTAGTGACCTTGAATAAGGAAAAGGGTTTAGGGTTGCATTAGGAAGACACCGCGAAGCGGGTATGCCTAATCCAACCCTAATCCCTTTTCCATACTTGAATAAGGAAAAGGGTTTAGGGTTGCATTACGAAGAGACTGCGAAGCGGGTATGCCTAATCCAACCGTGAACCCTTTTCCGTTCCGTCTTTTGCAGTACCCCATCTTTGAAACACATCCATGACAGGGATCACCAATACCCTCTTAGGGTTCAGTTACTTGCGGGATTAGTGACCTTGAATAAAGAAAATGGTTTAGGGTTCGTCTAGGCAGAGCCGCGAAGCGGGTTTGCCTAATCCAACCCTAAACCCTTTTCCGTCCCATCTTATGCACTACCCCATCTTTAAATCACATCCACGACAAGGTTCACCAACACCCTCTTAGGGTTCTGTTACTTGCGGGATTAGTGACTATGAATAAGGAAAAAGGTTTAGGGTTGGATTAGGCAATTCCACAAAGCGGGTACGCCTAATCCAACCTTAAACCCTTTTCTATCCCGTCTTACGCAGTACCCCATCTTTGAATCACATCCACGACTAAGTTCACCAATACCCTCTTAGGGTTCAGTTACTTGCGGGATTAGTGACCTTGAATAAGGAAAAGGGTTTAGGGTTGCATTAGGAAGACACCGCGAAGCGGGTATGCCTAATCCAACCCTAATCCCTTTTCCATACTTGAATAAGGAAAAGGGTTTAGGGTTGCATTACGAAGAGACTGCGAAGCGGGTATGCCTAATCCAACCGTAAACCCTTTTCCGTTCCGTCTTTTGCAGTACCCCATCTTTGAAACACATCCATGACAGGGATCACCAATACCCTCTTAGGGTTCAGTTACTTGCGGGATTAGTGACCTTGAATAAAGAAAATGGTTTAGGGTTCGTCTAGGCAGAGCCGCGAAGCGGGTTTGCCTAATCCAACCCTAAACCCTTTTCCGTCCCATCTTATGCACTACCCCATCTTTAAATCACATCCACGACAAGGTTCACCAACACCCTCTTAGGGTTCAGTTACTTGCGGGATTAGTGACCTTGAATAAAGAAAATGGTTTAGGGTTCGTCTAGGCAGAGCCGCGAAGCGGGTTTGCCTAATCCAACCCTAAACCCTTTTCCGTCCCATCTTATGCACTACCCCATCTTTAAATCACATCCACGACAAGGTTCACCAACACCCTCTTAGGGTTCTGTTACTTGCGGGATTAGTGACTATGAATAAGGAAAAAGGTTTAGGGTTGGATTAGGCAGAGCCGCGAAGCGGGTTTGCCTAATCCAACCCTAAACCCTTTTCCATCCCGTCTTACGCAGTACCCCATCTTTGAATCACATCCACGACTAAGTTCACCAATACCCTCTTAGGGTTCAGTTACTTGCGGGATTAGTGACCTTGAATAAGGAAAAGGGTTTAGGGTTGCATTAGGAAGACACCGCGAAGCGGGTATGCCCAATCCAACCCTAATCCCTTTTCCGTCCTTGAATAAGGAAAAGGGTTTAGGGTCGCATTACGAAGAGACCGCGAAGCGGGTATGCCTAATCCAACCCTAAACCCTTTTCCCTTCCGTCTTTTGCAGTACCCCATCTTTGAAACACATCCATGACAGGGATCACCAATACCCTCTTAGGGTTCAGTTACTTGCGGGATTAGTGACATTGAATAAAGAAAATGGTTTAGGGTTGGTCTAGGCAGAGCCGCGAAGCGGGTTTGCCTAATCCAACCCTAAACCCTTTTCCGTCCCATCTTATGCACTACCACATTTTTTTAATCACATCCACGACAAGGTTCACCAATACCCTCTTAGGGTTCAGTTACTTGCGGGATTAGTGACTATGAATAAGTAAAAAGGTTTAGGGTTGGATTAGGCAGATCCGCGAAGCGGGTTTGCCTAATCCAACCCTAAACCCTTTTCCATCCCGTCTTACGCAGTACCCTATCTTTGAATCACATCCACAACAGGGTTCAGTTACTTGCGGGATTAGTGACCTCGAATAAGGAAAAGCGTTTACGGTTGGATTAGGCGGAGCTGCGATGTAGGTACGCCTAATCCAACCCTAAACCCTTTTCCGTCCTTGAATAAGGAAAAGGTTTAGGGTTGGATTAGGCAGATCCGTGAAGCGGGTATGCCTAATCCAACCCTAAACCCTTTTCCGTCCCGTCTTATGCAGTACCCCATCTTTAAATCACATTCACGACAGGGTTCACCAACACCCTCTTAGGGTTCAGTTACTTGCGGGATTAGTGACTCTGAATAAGGAAAAAGGTTTAGGGTTGGATTAGGCAGAACCGCGAAGCGGGTTTGCCTAATCCAACCCTAAACCCTTTTCCATCCCGTCTTACGCAGTACCCCATCTTTGAATCACATCCACAACAGGGTTCACCAATACCCTCTTAGGGTTCAGATACTTGCGGGATTAGTGACCTTGAATAAGGAAAAGGGTTTAGGGTTGCATTACGAAGAGACCGCGAAGCGGGTATGCCTAATCTAACCCTAAACCCTTTTCCGTTCCGTCTTTTGCAGTACCCCATCTTTGAAACACATCCATGACAGGGTTCACCAATACCCTCTTAGGGTTCAGCTACTTGCGGGATTAGTAACCTTGAATAAAGAAAATGGTTTAGGGTTGGATTAGGCAGTGGGGCGAAGCGGGTTTGCCTAATCCAACCCTAAACCCTTTTCCGTCCCATCTTATGCACTACCCCATTTTAATCACATCCACGACAAGGTTCACCAATACCCTCTTAGGGTTCAGTTACTTGCGGGATTAGTGACTATGAATAAGGAAAAAGGTTTAGGGTTGGATTAGGCAGAGCCGCGAAGCGGGTTTGCCTTATCTAACCCTAAACCCTTTTCCGTCCCGTCTTACGCAGTACCCCATATTTGAATCACATCCACGACAGGGTACACCAATACCCTTTAGGGTTCAGTTACTTGCGGGATTAGTGACCTTAAATAAGGAAAAGGGTTTAGGGTTGAATTAAGCGGAGCTGTGAAGTGGGTACGCCTAATCCAACACTAAACCCTTATCCAACACTAAACCCTTTTCCGTCCTTGTATAAGGAAAAGGGTTTAGGGTTGGATTAGGCAATTCCACAAAGCGGGTACGCCTAATCCAACCCTAAACCCTTTTCCATCCCGTCTTACGCAGTACCCCATGTTTAAATCACATCCACGATAGGGTTCACCAATACCCTCTTAGGGTTCAGTTACTTGCGGGATTAGTGACCTTGAATAAGGAAAAGGGTTTAGGGTTGCATTAGGAAGACACCGCGAAGCGGGTATGCCTAATCCAACCCTAATCCCTTTTCCGTCCTTGAATAAGGAAAAGGGTTTAGGGTTGCATTACGAAGAGACTGCGAAGCGGGTATGCCTAATCCAACCGTAAACCCTTTTCCGTTCCGTCTTTTGCAGTACCCCATCTTTGAAACACATCCATGACAGGGATCACCAATACCCTCTTAGAGTTCAGTTACTTGCGGGATTAGTGACCTTGAATAAAGAAAATGGTTTAGGGTTCGTCTAGGCAGAGCCGCGAAGCGGGTTTGCCTAATCCAACCTTAAACCCTTTTCCGTCCCATCTTATGCACTACCCCATCTTTAAATCACATCCACGACAAGGTTCACCAACATCCTCTTAGGGTTCAGTTACTTGCGGGATTAGTGACTATGAATAAGGAAAAAGGTTTAGGGTTGGATTAGGCAGAGCCGCGAAGCGGGTTTGCCTAATCCAAACCTAAACCCTTTTCCATCCCGTCTTACGCAGTACCCCATCTTTGAATCACATCCACGACTAAGTTCACCAATACCCTCTTAGGGTTCAGTTACTTGCGGGATTAGTGACCTTGAATAAGGAAAAGGGTTTAGGGTTGCATTAGGAAGACACCGCGAAGCGGGTATCCCTAATCCAACCCTAATCCCTTTTCCGTCCTTGAATAAGGAAAATGGTTTAGGGTCGCATTACGAAGAGACCGCGAAGCGCGTATGCCTAATCCATGAAAGGTTCATAACCCACTAATTAGACTCCTCTAATTAGTTACTAAATTACTTGTTAATTTAGTATATTAAGATCTAGTTACATGCATGACATCAAATGACAAAAACTAGATACAAGAAGAGATTTCCTTACATATACAATGAGGAAATATTGGGCACAACAAGAAAACTCCTTTTCTTGTTGTTCTTGAGCTATCAATAATATGGATGATCCTCCAAAACCTTGAATCTCCAAAATAGAAGATCTCCTTCAAGTTGCACCAAGAATCAACCCAAATAATCACTAGTATTATAAACTAGATAATAGTAGTGATAATACAATACTAATATTATAAATCTAATACTACTCTAGTAAAAGATGAATATTAGTAGAGAGAGAGAGTTTTGGAGAGATGAGGTAAAAAGCTAAAAGCACATGCATGAATGAATGGGATAGATCAAATAAGAGAACAAATAGTCCTCTTTATGCTCCCCAAAACCGGCCACCCCACATGGGGAAGACCATTTTGCTTTTTATTTTATTTGCATGCTCATGTCTAGTGTCTAGTTTAATTATTACTATCATTTATGCATGTAGTAAAATAAGAACAACCATAATTGCCATTATTTTACTAGTGTGTCACACACACTTGTACATAAAATGGGTCCATTTTATTTTGTCATTTGTCATACAAATGCAATGTGTGACATGATCAATTATCTCCATAATTGATCACATCAAATAATATACACTTAACTCTTTAAGTAGTATACTACTATTATATCTATATATAATATGTCCCATAATAATAATAATAATCAATTAGCTAAATTTACAACTCCTTGTAAATATATTAACGGCTAATTACCACTATCCATAAAAGCATACAAAACCTCAACTAATTTAGTAATTAACGTTTAAATACTAAAAAAGGTCTTATGTAATCGTATTAAAATAAGACGTAAAATTTATTCAGTCAATTATCGTATAATGGACTAATACACTTAATTGGACAGAGTTCCAAACTCTATCTCCAATAAATAACTCTCGTTACCATGCATATATCACTATATACGCAAGGAACTAATTAGCTGTATCAGATACAAATAATTAGTCTTCTATTTGGGTCTCATCCTATAGGTGTGACCAAAAGGGATCAGTTGATCACCGCCGTCATACGACAGTAACGTCTAACTCTAGTCAGCTGAGCGTTACCGATTTACGTTAATCAACCGACGTGGAGTATCCATGTACTAATTATCCCAAGTATATTCCGTCCATGAGATTTAATATATCAATGCACTATTGTGGAGGACACTCGCTCCAACAATCTCCCACTTGTCCGATACAAGTTGTGCATGTAGCCACTATATTGCGGAGTACTCCTACTCCATCAATATCTCCCACTTGTCTACACAAGTTGTGCGCTACCGATTCTCTTGTCTCTTTGATGCCACATCCTCCCACTCATCACAAGGTGTCTTTCAGGTCGCACTTGTGATTTAAATATAATAAGAGTGGTTTTCTCGATCTGGAGAATAACTGTTTGACCGGAAAATCTACCATAGATCTATTTCCGAGCGTGGCCACGCATTTCCAGTTACTTCTCCTCGAGTGGCCCAAGGACGTATGTACCCGACGTGGGTGGACAATTCCTGTTGACCCAACTTATACTGTATAATGCAGATCACCATGACCCAGAAGATACCCATCAGCCTCCTTTCACGGCACGACTTAGGACACCAACCTAAGCCAATCGGAAACTGCACCGACTCAGATAAATGGTCGCCAGTCTAAAGAATCGACTCATAGGAATAAAATAGAAATCCCCGCCACGACCAGGCTTCAACTAATTTGATAAGGGACTCTATTGTGGTCACTGCCCGGCAGAGTGACAATCAGTCTGCCTATGTAAATGACCAGTCATCTCCATGACCCCATGGTCTTGAACTAACCATCGATCAACTTACAATCTTGTCACTCCGAGTCGTCACCTCATTAAGTGACAAGGGGCAAAAATACTATGTTCAAACGTTCACTTGAATAGGGTTCAAGATTGTCTCACAATCCATTCGAATGAACAAAGTATGGGTTTAGTCAAACTAAACAAAAGAGTTCATATTGAAACTCGAACAATGAATGCTATTATCATAAATGTAAAAATTGCTACAATATCCAATTATTACATCTTAGATAACTTAAGGAAAATCCGGGACTTTTCTCAATCCCATTGCAACAACATGACCATCATGTTTAGCCTTTGAAAGAGGCTTGGTTAAAGGATCAACGATATTCTCGTCTGTCCCAACCTTACATATATCGATTTCCTTCCTTTCCTCGAGATCTCTTATCACGTGGTATTTCCTAAGTACATGTCTAGACTTATTGCTAGACTTGGGCTCTTTTGCTTGAAAAATGGCCCCGCTGTTATCACAATATATGGTGATAGGATCTTCGACGGAGTGGACTACTCCTAGTCCTTCCAAAAACTGACGAATCCAAACACCTTCCTTTGCAGCTTCCGAAGCCGCGACGTACTCAGCTTCTGTTGTAGAATCCGCGGTGACACTTTGCTTGGAGCTCTTCCAACTAATGGCTCCTCCATTCAACATATAAACATAGCCGGATTGGGATTTCAAATCATCCCGATCGGTTTGGAAACTGGCATCCGTGTAACCTCTTACACGTAATTCAGTATCCCCTCCAAACACTAAGAACGAATCCTTGGTCCTTCGCAAGTACTTAAGGATGTTCTTCACGGCTGTCCAGTGACTTTCACCTGGATTGGCTTGATAACGACTCGTCATGCTCAAAGCATACGAAACATCGGGACGAGTGCACGTCATGGCATACATGATTGATCCAACCGCGGAAGCATATGGGATCAACTTCATGCGTTCAATTTCTTCGGGTGTGGTAGGACACTGTGACTTGCACAAAATGGTACCTTGACTCATGGGAAGAAAGCCTCTCTTAGAGTCTTTCATTTTGAATCTATCAAGAATCTTATCTATATAAGCTTCTTGACTTAATACCAACGTCCTTTTGGATCTATCTCTATGGATCCGAATACCCAAAATACATTGTGCATTTCCCAAATCTTTCATTTGGAAGTGTTTTCCTAGCCACTCCTTTACGGAAGCAAGCATCAGAACGTCATTCCCGATAAGAAGTATGTCATCCACATACAAGACAAGAAAGGTTACCTTACTCCCACTAAACTTCATGTACAAACAAGGTTCCTCGACACTTCGAGCAAAACCATATTGTTTGATAACATGATCAAAGCGATGATTCCAACTTCTGGACGCTTGCTTAAGACCATAAATGGATCTCTTAAGCTTGCATACCTTCCTAGGATTAGATGTATCTACAAAACCTTCTGGTTGTGTCATATACACTTCCTCTTCTAGAATCCCATTCAAGAAGGCGGTTTTGACATCCATTTGCCAAATCTCATAATCATGAAATGCGACAATCGCTAGGATAATCCTTATGGAGCGAAGCATTGCGACTGGAGCAAAGGTTTCGTCATAGTGAAGACCATGAACTTGAGTAAAACCCTTTGCCACCAATCTAGCTTTGTAGACATCTCTATGTCCATCTATGCCATTCTTGATCTTAAAGATCCATTTACACTGAAGAGGTCTCACCTTTTCAGGTAAATCAACCAAATCCCACACTTGGTTTTCGTGCATAGAGTCCATTTCGGATCGCATGGCTTCAAGCCATTGCATGGAATCACGACTAGATATGGCCGCCTTGTAGGTGTTAGGCTCGTCACTTTCGCAAAGCAACATGTCTAACGCATCTTCCTCGACAATACCAATGTATCGATCAGGAGGATGACTAATCCTCGTGGATTTCCTAGGTTCAAAGGGAACAACAACCGTGTCCGAGGAGGAGGGAACGCTTTCCTCCACTTCATTTTCGGTTTGTGGCTCTTGGACTTCATCAAGTTCAAATTTTCTCCCACTCTGTCTTCTAGAAATGAAGTCATTTTCTAGAAAGACAGCGTCACGTGCCACAAACACTTTGTTTTCGTGACGATTGTAGAAGTAATAGCCTTGTGTTTCCTTTGGATACCCTACAAACAGACATTTGTCGGATCTTGGTGCGAGTTTGTTGTCAGACTTGTTCTGAACATATGCCTCACAACCCCAGATTCTCATGAACGACAAATAAGGAACCCTTCCCTTCCATATCTCATATGGTGTCTTATTGGCCACTTTAGTCGGGCTTCGATTTAGTGAAAATATTGCGGACAAAATGGCAAAACCCCAAAATGAATCAGGAAGCTCAGTGAGACTCATCATGGACCGAACCATATCTAATAAAGTTCGGTTTCTCCTTTCGGCCACACCATTCAACTGTGGTGTGCCAGGAGGAGTCCATTGTGATACTATGCCACAATCTTTTAGGTGTGAATCAAATTCATTATTTAGGTATTCACCACCACGATCGGATCGTAGTACTTTAATCTTTTTATCCAATTGGTTCTCTACTTCACTTTGAAACTCTTTGAACTTTTCAAAAGCATCGCTCTTATGCCTCATTAAGTAGACATACCCATATCTACTTAAGTCGTCGGTAAAAGTGATGAAGTAGTTGTAACCACCCCTAGCGGTGATAGTCATTGGGCCACACACATCGGTATGTATAAGGCCCAATACCTCACTTGCTCGTGTTCCTTTACTTGAGAAAGGAGCACGAGTCATCTTGCCTAATATGCAAGACTCGCATACACCATAAGATTCGTAATCAAATGGTTTGAGAAGTTTCGTTGAAACAAGTCTCTTTATGCGTCGTTCGTTTATGTGTCCTAAACGACAATGCCAAAGGTAGGATTGATTAGGTTCACCCGTTTTGAGCTTCTTGTTTTCTACATGATATACATCATTAACATTATCTAGAACATAAATACCTCCGATAGACGTAGCTTTACCATAAACCATGTCATTAAATGAAAAAGTACAACAATTGTCCTTAATCATAAAGGAAAAACCTTCCATATCAAGTACGGAAATGGAGATAATGTTCTTAGTTAAAGTTGGTACGAAATAACAATTATTCAAATACAACTCTAAACCACTAGCTAGAGTGAGTACATAAGTGCCTACGGATATAGCGGCTACTCTAGCTCCATTTCCCATGCGTAGGTCCACATCACCCTTGGCTAGTGCTCGCACGTCCCTCAACCCCTGTAAATGATTACAAAGATGAGAACCACATCCGGTATCTAATACCCAAGTGGAAGTGCAAGTATAGTTAATGTCTATCATATAGAGGGAAGTGAGGACAATACCTGACGGAGTCTCACTCTCGTCTTTCTTGTTCTTCAATTCCTTCAAATATTTGGGACAATTGCGCTTCCAATGTCCCTTGCCATTACAATGATAGCAATCGGCGTCGGCATGTTTGTTAATCTTAGCCTTGGGTTTGCTATTCTCAATAGCTTTCCCTTTACTCTTGTCTTTTCCTTGTCTCTTGAATTTGGTCTTACCCTTGTTTTTACCCTTTTGAACCCCAAGATTGAGATTCTTCATTTTCATGGAGAGCATGTCTCTCTTCTCACTCCCACTAGCCTCCATGTCCCTCTCCGCTTGGTTGAGGAGTGCATGAAGCTCTTGGAAACTCTTGTCCATGCCATGCATATTATAGTTCACCCTAATTTGGGAGAACTTGGAGGGGAGTGAGTGAAGAATGCGACCGATCGCAAGCTTCTTGGGAATGCTACACCCTAGACGCTCTAGTGTGTCAATATGCTCAATCATCTTGAGCACATGGGGACCAACTCTTTGGCCCTTTTCTAGCTTACTCTCGAAGAATTTCATCATAGCCTCATATTGAGGGATATCCGGTGATTGGGAAAAAGCCGTCGTAACCCTTGAGAATATCTCATATGCATTAAGGGTAATGTATTGAAGCTTGAGTTTTGGAGACATTGACCATATCAAGACGTTCTTGATATCGTTGGATATCTTCAAAAACTCCTCATAAGCGGTCCTTTGAGCCGCGGTGGCCCTAGGACCGGGTTCGTTGGGTGGTGGCTCGTTCAAGTAACGAAGGACGTTGTCGGACAACGCCGCACCTTTAATGGTAGACTCCCACTCGATGAAATTACTTCCATCGTCTTTCAAGATACATTTGTCCATAACGGACCTAAGCCAAGAATCCTTTCCGAGTTGAATGGTTGCATTAGTAGCCATAGCGAATTATAAACACTACAACAAAGTTTAGGAAATATTAACATTCATTGTTATATAATTTACTTGTAAAACAATTTTAACAAGTCACTCATATAATGACCCCTCACGAAATTATATAAGTGATTCTGAGACCCGTATCTAGATAAGAACTAACATCGCATGCAATCCTTACGTAAAAACGGTAAGTCATTACTTGACTAATTCTACCCTAGAACTCTCGGTCGACGGATTTCAACCAAATCCATCTCCTAGCCCCGAAATAACTTTTATCTCGTTGAGTCCAACCCAATCTTGGCATGTGATCTTATCACCCTACTTACCCTAGGTAAAAAGGGTCCACGTTGTGGTTGCCCTAATGAACAAGGGGTTCATAGGTGCTTTAATTGGTAAGGCTAAATCTCAATTCTTACGATGCATGTGAGAGGTCTTGTCAATATTAGGTTACTAATCACTTATAAGTGAACTAAGTTGGTGATTACGTAAATTGGTGGATTGACAATCGATGAATAAAATGCATGATTGGCGATTTTGGCATGAGCGAAAATAAAGCAAGCATCAAACAAAATAAATCCTAGTATGGCCATCTAGCTAATCTAATTAACTAGACTATTACAAAATCGGAAACCAACTCCTTGGTCCCTGGCCTCTTCAATAGAACACCACCAAAAGGCACCGTCTTTTGTCCACCGTCTTGTGTAATCTCCGTCTTCATAATAATTAATTACAAATGATACAAATGATACATAGCATTTCCTATTGTACATTTGTATAAATAAAACTATTAATTATTACAAACGGGCGATACGAGATCGCAATTAATTACAATCAAATCGATATTCCCTTACATTACGGGTAATACCGATTAAAAGACTAGGCCATACTAGGTACAATCTTGCAAAATAAACAATAAATGACATTCATTCATTCAACAACATTAAAATAAATAAAATGCTGTAAAAATCATGCCAAAATCGCCCCATAATTTATCAAGTTCATCCTAGCTTGGTTTTATGGAATTTATCGATTTTTAACCATTAAAAATCATTAATCAACACTTAATTCTCAATTAAGCTCAAACTAATTTTTCCAAACCAATTTGTAATTTCAAGAATTAGTCTCCACTAATTTGAAAAATAAAAATTAGTTTGAATTGATTCAATTTGCTAATTTGATTGGTAAATGGTCAATTTTATGAAATAAATTCAAATTAAATCATAAAACACCCAAAATAAAAATGGATAATTTTTTATATTCTGAAACATTTCCAGGAACTCCAAAACAAAAATTTTTCCACAAAATATTTCGGATGAAATAGGAACAAATAAAAGTATGTTTATCGATTCTTATCTCATAAAAAAAAACAATAAACATCTCAAAAAAAAAACAAAATAAATTTCAAAAAATTTACAAATATGTCCATCAAAATATGAAGACATGTACACCATAATACTATGCCCAAAAAAAAAACAACATGCAACTATTTTTAGTTAACTTTTAACATCAAATAGGCATAAAAACTCGGTTTTTAAGGCATAAATGATTATAAATTAGCAAATAAATTCCAAAAAAAATACCAAACTCGACCACAACCATTTTGAGGTCATTAGGTATGCATGTACCCAAAAATTTCGTGTGAAACCCATTTTACACACAATTTTCGGTTTTTCCAAAGTTATCATATAACCCGAAAAAATGTCAAAATTCGACATGCATGCAACAACAAAGCTCTGATACCACTTGAAAGGTTCATAACCCACTAATTAGACTCCTCTAATTAGTTACTAAATTACTTGTTAATTTAGTATATTAAGATCTAGTTACATGCATGACATCAAATGACAAAAACTAGATACAAGAAGAGATTTCCTTACATATACAATGAGGAAATATTGGGCACAACAAGAAAACTCTTTTTCTTGTTGTTCTTAAGCTATCAATAATATGGATGATCCTCCAAAACCTTGAATCTCCAAAATAGAAGATCTCCTTCAAGTTGCACCAAGAATCAACCCAAATAATCACTAGTATTATAAACTAGATAATAGTAGTGATAATACAATACTAATATTATAAATCTAATACTACTCTAGTAAAAGATGAATATTAGTAGAGAGAGAGTTTTGGAGAGATGAGGTAAAAAGCTAAAAACACATGCATGAATGAATGGGATAGATCAAATAAGAGAACAAATAGTCCTCTTTATGCTCCCCAAAACCGGCCACCCCACATGGGGAAGACCATTTTGCTTTTTATTTTATTTGCATGCTGTCTAGTGTCTAGTTTAATTATTACTATCATTTATGCATGTAGTAAAATAAGAACAACCATAATTGCCATTATTTTACTAGTGTGTCACACACACTTGTACATAAAATGGATCCATTTTATTTTGTCATTTGTCATACAAATGCAATGTGTGACATGATCAATTATCTCCATAATTGATCACATCAAATAATATACACTTAACTCTTTAAGTAGTATACTACTATTATATCTATATATAATATGTCCCATAATAATAATAATAATCAATTAGCTAAATTTACAACTCCTTGTAAATATATTAACGGCTAATTACCACTATCCATAAAAGCATACAAAACCTCAACTAATTTAGTAATTAACGTTTAAATACTAAAAAAGGTCTTATTTAATCGTATTAAAATAAGACGTAAAATTTATTCAGTCAATTATCGTATAATGGACTAATACACTTAATTGGACAGAGTTCCAAACTCTATCTCCAATAAATAACTCTCGTTACCATGCATATATCACTATATACGCAAGGAACTAATTAGCTGTATCAGATACAAATAATTAGTCTTCTATTTGGGTCTCATCCTATAGGTGTGACCAAAAGGGATCAGTTGATCACCGCCGTCATACGACAGTAACGTCTAACTCTAGTCAGCTGAGCGTTACCGATTTACGTTAATCAACCGACGTGGAGTATCCATGTACTAATTATCCCAAGTATATTCCGTCCATGAGATTTAATATATCAATGCACTATTGTGGAGGACACTCGCTCCAACAAAGGGTTTAGGGTTGCATTACGAAGAGACCACGAAGCGGGTATGCCTAATCCAACCCTAAACCCTTTTCCGTTCCGTCTTTTGCAGTTCCCCATCTTTGAATCACATCCACGACAGGGTTCACCAATACCCTCTTGGGGTTCAGTTACTTGCGGGATTAGTGACCTTGAATAAGGAAAAGGGTTTAGGGTTGGATTAGGCAGAGCCGCGAAACGGGTTTGCCTAATCCAACCCTAAACCCTTTTCCGTCCCGTCTTATGCACTACCCCATTTTTTAATCACATCCACGACAAGGTTCCCCAATACCCTCTTAGGGTTCAGTTACTTGCAGGATTAGTGACTATGAATAAGGAAAAAGGTTTAGGGTTGGATTAGGCAACCCCACTTCGCGGCTCTGCCTAATCCAACCCTAAACCCTTTTCCATCCCTTCTTACGCAGTACCCTATCTTTAAATCACATCAACGACAGGGTTCACCAATACCCTCTTAGGGTTCAGTTACTTGCGGGATTAGTGACTATGAATAAGGAAAAAGTTTAGGGTTGGATTAGGCAGAGCCACGAAGCGGGTTTGCCTAATCCAACCCTAAACCCTTTTCCATCCCGTCTTACGCAGTACCCCATCTTTGAATCACATCCACAACAGGGTTCACCAATACCCTTTAGGGTTCATTTACTTGCGGGATTAGTGACCTTGAATAAGGAAAAGCGTTTAGGGTTGGATTAGGCGGAGCTGCGAAGTGGGTATGCCTAATCCAACCCTAAACCCTTTTCCGTCTTTGAATAAGGAAAAGGGTTTAGGGTTGCATTACGAAGAGACCACGAAGCGGGTATGCCTACTCGAACCCTAAACACTTTTCCGTTCCGTCTTTTGAAGTACCCCATCTTTGAATCACATCCACGAAAGGGTTCACCAATACCCTCTTGGGGTTCAGTTACTTGTGGGATTATTGACCTTGAATAGGGAAAAGCGTTTAGGGTTGGATTAGGCGACGCTGCGAATTGGGTACGCCTAATCCAACCCTAAACCCTTTTCCGTCCTCGAATAAGGAAAAGAGTTTAGGGTTGCATTACGAAGAGACCACGAAGCGGGTATGCATAATCCAACCCTAAACCCTTTTCCGTTCCGTCTTTTGCAGTACCCCATCTTTGAATCACATCCACGACAGGGTTCTCCAATACCCTCTTGGGGTTCAGTTACTTGCGGGTTCAGTTTAGGGTTGGATTAGGCAGAGCCGCGAAACGGGTTTGCCTAATCCAACCCTAAACCCTTTTCCGTCCCGTCTTATGCACTACCCTATTTTTTAATCACATCCACGACAAGGTACCCCAATACCCTCTTAGGGTTCAGTTACTTGCGGGATTAGTGACTATGAATAAGGAAAAAGGTTTAGGGTTAGATTAGGCAGAGCCGTGAAGCGGGTGTGCCTAATCCAACCCTAAACTCTTTTCCATCCCGTCTTGCGCAGTACCCCATCTTTGAATCACATCCACGACAGGGTTCACCAATACCATCTTGGGGTTCAGTTACTTGCGGGATTAGTGACCTTGAATAAGGAAAAGGGTTTAGGGTTGGATTAGGCAGAGCCGCGAAACGGGTTTGCCTAATCCAACTCTAAACCCATTTCCGTCCCGTGTTATGCACTACCCCATTTTTTAATCACATGCACGACAAGGTTCCCCAATACCCTCTTAGCGTTCAGTTACTTGCGGGATTAGTGACTATGAAAACGGAAAAAGGTTTAGGGTTGGATTAGGCAGAGCCGTGAAGCGGGTTTGCCTAATCCAACCCTAAACCCTTTTCCATCCCATCTTACGCAGTACCCTATCTTTGAATCACATCCACAACAGGGTTCACCAATACCCTTTAGGGTTCAGTTACTTGCGGGATTAGTGACCTTGAATAAGGAAAAGGGTTTAGGGTTACATTAGGAAGAGACCGCGAAGCGGGTATGCCTAATCCAACCCTAAACCCTTTTCCGTTCCGTCTTTTGCAGTACCCCATCTTTGAATCACATCCACGACAGGGTTCACCAATACCCTCTTGGGGTTCAGTTACTTGCGGGATTAGTGACCTTGAATAAGGAAAAGGGTTTAGGGTTGGATTAGGCAGAGCCGCGAAACGGGTTTGCCTAATCCAACCCTAAACCCATTTCCGTCCCGTCTTATGCACTACCCCAAATTTTAATCACATCCACGACAAGGTTCCCCAATACCCTCTTAGGGTTCAGTTACTTGCGGGATTAGTGACTATGAATAAGGAAAAAGGTTTAGGGTTGGATTAGGCAGAGCCGTGAAGCGGGTTTGCCTAATCCAACCCTAAACCCTTTTCCATCCCATCTTACGCAGTACCCTATCTTTGAATCACATCCACAACAGGGTTCACCAATACCCTTTAGGGTTCAGTTACTTGCGGGATTAGTGACCTTGAATAAAGAAAAGCGTTTAGGGTTGGATTAGGCGGAGCTGCGAAGTGGGTACGCCTAATCTAACCCTAAACCCTTTTCCGTCCTTGAATAAGGAAAAGAGTTTAGGGTTGAATTACGAAGAGATGCCTAATCCATCCCTAAACCCTTTTTCGTTCCGTCTTTTGCAGTACCCCATCTTTGAATCACATTCACGACAGGGTTCACCAATACCCTCTTGGGGTTCAGTTACTTGCGGGATTAGTGACCTTGAATAAGGAAAAGGGTTTAGGGTTGGATTAGGCAGAGCCGCGAAGCGGGTGTGCCTAATCCAACCCTAAACTCTTTTCCGTCACTTCTTACGCAGTACCCTATCTTTGAATCACATCCACGACTAAGTTCACCAATACCCTCTTAGGGTTCAGTTACTTGCGGGATTAGTGACCTTGAATAAGGAAAAGGGTTTAGGGTTGAATTAGGCAGAGCCGCGAAGCGGGTTTGCCTAATCCAACCCTAAACCCTTTTCCGTCCTTGAATAAGGAAAAGGGTTTAGGGTTGCATTACGAAGAGACCGCGAAGCGGATATGCCTAATCCAACCCTAAACCCTTTTCCGTTCCGTCTTTTGCAGTACCCCATCTTTGAAACACATCCATGACAGGGTTCACCAATACCCTCTTAGGGTTCAGTTACTTGCGGGATTAGTAACTATGAATAAGGAAAAAGGTTTAGGGTTAGATTAGGCAGAGCCGCAAAGCGGGTCTGCCTAATCCAACCCTAAACCCTTTTCCGTCCCGTCTTATGCACTACCCCATTTTATAATCACATCCACGACAAGGTTCACCAATACCCTCTTAGGGTTCAGTTACTTGCGGGATTAGTGACTATGAATAAGGAAAAAGGTTTAGCGTTGGATTAGGCAGAGCCGCGAAGCAGGTTTGCCTAATCAAACCCTAAACCCTTTTCCATCCCGTCTTACGCAGTACCCCATCTTTGAATCACATCCACACCAGGGTTCACCAATACCCTTTAGGGTTCAGATACTTGCCGGATTAGTGACCTTGAATAAGGAAAAGCGTTTAGGGTTGGATTAGGCGGAGCTGCGAAGTGGGTACGCCTAATCCAACCCTAAACCCTTTTCCGTCCTTGAATAAGAAAAAGGGTTTAGGGTTGCATTACGAAGAGACCGCGAAGCGGGTATGCCTAATCCAACCCTAAACCCTTTTCCATTCCGTCTTTTGCAGTACCCCATCTTTGAATCACATCCACGACAGGGTTCATCAATACCCTATTGGGGTTCAGTTACTTGCGGGATTAGTGACCCTGAATAAGGAAAAGGGTTTAGGGATGGATTAGGCAGAGCCGCGAAGCGGGTTTGCCTAATCCAACCCTAAACCCTTTTCCGTCCCATCTTATGCACTACCCCATTTTTTAATCACATCCACGACAAGGTTCACCAATACCCTCTTAGGTTCAGTTACTTCCGGGATTAGTGACTGAATAAGGAAAAAGGTTTAGGGTTGGATTAGGCAAACCCGTTTCGCGGCTATGCCTAATCCAACCCTAAACCCTTTTCCATCCCGTCTTACGAAGTACCCCATCTTTAAATCACATCCACGACTAAGTTCACCAATACCCTCCTAGGTTTTTAGTTACTTGCGGGATTAGTGACCTTGAATAAGGAAAAGGGTTTAGGGTTGCATTAGGAAGAGACCGCAAAGCGGGTATGCCTAATCCAACCCTAAACCCTTTTCCGTCCTTGAATAAGGAAAAGGGTTTAGGGTTGCATTACGAAGAGACCGCGAAGCGGGTATGCCTAATCCAACCCTAAACCCTTTTCCGTTCCGTCTTTTGCAGTACCCCATCTTTGAAACACATCCATGACAGGGTTCACCAATACCCTCTTAGGGTTCAGTTACTTGCGGGATTAGTAACTATGAATAAGGAAAAAGGTTTAGGGTTAGATTAGGGAGAGCCGCAAAACGGGTCTGCCTAATCCAACCCTAAACCCTTTTCCGTCCCGTCTTATGCACTACCCCATTTTATAATCACATCCACGACAAGGTTCACCAATACCCTCTTAGGGTTCCGTTACTTGCGGGATTAGTGACTATGAATAAGGAAAAAGGTTTAGGGTTGGATTAGGCAGAGCCGCGAAGCGGGTTTGCCTAATCCAACCCTAAACCCTTTTCCATCCCGTCTTACGCAGTACCCCATCTTTGAATCACATCCACAACAGGGTTCACCAATACCCTTTAGGGTTCAGTTACTTGCCGGATTAGTGACCTTGAATAAGGAAAAGCGTTTAGGGTTGGATTAGGCGGAGCTGCGAAGTGGGTACGCCTAATCCAACCCTAAACCCTTTTCCGTCCTTGAATAAGGAAAAGGGTTTAGGGTTGCATTACGAAGAGACCGCGAAGCGGGTATGCCTAATCCAACCCTAAACCCTTTTCCATTCCGTCTTTTGCAGTACCCCATCTTTGAATCACATCCACGACAGGGTTCATCAATACCCTCTTGGGGTTCAGTTACTTGCGGGATTAGTGACCCTGAATAAGGAAAAGTGTTTAGGGTTGGATTAGGCAGAGCCGCGAAGCGGGTTTGCCTAATCCAACCCTAAACCCTTTTCCGTCCCATCTTATGCACTACCCCATTTTTTAATCACATCCACGACAAGGTTCACCAATACCCTCTTAGGTTCAGTTACTTCCGGGATTAGTGACTGAATAAGGAAAAAGGTTTAGGGTTGGATTAGGCAAACCCGTTTCGCGGCTATGCCTAATCCAACCCTAAACTCTTTTCCATCCCGTCTTACGAAGTACCCCATCTTTAAATCACATCCACGACTAAATTCACCAATACCCTCCTAGGGTTCAGTTACTTGCGGGATTAGTGACCTTGAATAAGGAAAAGAGTTTAGGGTTGCATTAGGAAGAGACCGCAAAGCGGGTATGCCTAATCCAACCCTAAACCCTTTTCCGTCCTTGAATAAGGAAAAGGGTTTAGGGTTGCATTACGAAGAGACCGCGAAGCGGGTATGCCTAATCCAACCCTAAACCCTTTTACGTTTCGTCTTTTGCAGTACCCCATCTTTGAAACACATCCATGACAGGGTTCACCAATACCATCTTGGGGTTCAGTTACTTGCGGGATTAGTGACCTTGAATAAGGAAAAGGGTTTAGGGTTGGATTAGGCAGAGCCGCGAAACGGGTTTGCCTAATCCAACTCTAAACCCATTTCCGTCCCGTGTTATGCACTACCCCATTTTTTAATCACATGCACGACAAGGTTCCCCAATACCCTCTTAGCGTTCAGTTACTTGCGGGATTAGTGACTATGAAAACGGAAAAAGGTTTAGGGTTGGATTAGGCAGAGCCGTGAAGCGGGTTTGCCTAATCCAACCCTAAACCCTTTTCCATCCCATCTTACGCAGTACCCTATCTTTGAATCACATCCACAACAGGGTTCACCAATACCCTTTAGGGTTCAGTTACTTGCGGGATTAGTGACCTTGAATAAGGAAAAGGGTTTAGGGTTACATTAGGAAGAGACCGCGAAGCGGGTATGCCTAATCCAACCCTAAACCCTTTTCCGTTCCGTCTTTTGCAGTACCCCATCTTTGAATCACATCCACGACAGGGTTCACCAATACCCTCTTGGGGTTCAGTTACTTGCGGGATTAGTGACCTTGAATAAGGAAAAGGGTTTAGGGTTGGATTAGGCAGAGCCGCGAAACGGGTTTGCCTAATCCAACCCTAAACCCATTTCCGTCCCGTCTTATGCACTACCCCAAATTTTAATCACATCCACGACAAGGTTCCCCAATACCCTCTTAGGGTTCAGTTACTTGCGGGATTAGTGACTATGAATAAGGAAAAAGGTTTAGGGTTGGATTAGGCAGAGCCGTGAAGCGGGTTTGCCTAATCCAACCCTAAACCCTTTTCCATCCCATCTTACGCAGTACCCTATCTTTGAATCACATCCACAACAGGGTTCACCAATACCCTTTAGGGTTCAGTTACTTGCGGGATTAGTGACCTTGAATAAAGAAAAGCGTTTAGGGTTGGATTAGGCGGAGCTGCGAAGTGGGTACGCCTAATCTAACCCTAAACCCTTTTCCGTCCTTGAATAAGGAAAAGAGTTTAGGGTTGAATTACGAAGAGATGCCTAATCCATCCCTAAACCCTTTTTCGTTCCGTCTTTTGCAGTACCCCATCTTTGAATCACATTCACGACAGGGTTCACCAATACCCTCTTGGGGTTCAGTTACTTGCGGGATTAGTGACCTTGAATAAGGAAAAGGGTTTAGGGTTGGATTAGGCAGAGCCGCGAAGCGGGTGTGCCTAATCCAACCCTAAACTCTTTTCCGTCACTTCTTACGCAGTACCCTATCTTTGAATCACATCCACGACTAAGTTCACCAATACCCTCTTAGGGTTCAGTTACTTGCGGGATTAGTGACCTTGAATAAGGAAAAGGGTTTAGGGTTGAATTAGGCAGAGCCGCGAAGCGGGTTTGCCTAATCCAACCCTAAACCCTTTTCCGTCCTTGAATAAGGAAAAGGGTTTAGGGTTGCATTACGAAGAGACCGCGAAGCGGATATGCCTAATCCAACCCTAAACCCTTTTCCGTTCCGTCTTTTGCAGTACCCCATCTTTGAAACACATCCATGACAGGGTTCACCAATACCCTCTTAGGGTTCAGTTACTTGCGGGATTAGTAACTATGAATAAGGAAAAAGGTTTAGGGTTAGATTAGGCAGAGCCGCAAAGCGGGTCTGCCTAATCCAACCCTAAACCCTTTTCCGTCCCGTCTTATGCACTACCCCATTTTATAATCACATCCACGACAAGGTTCACCAATACCCTCTTAGGGTTCAGTTACTTGCGGGATTAGTGACTATGAATAAGGAAAAAGGTTTAGCGTTGGATTAGGCAGAGCCGCGAAGCAGGTTTGCCTAATCAAACCCTAAACCCTTTTCCATCCCGTCTTACGCAGTACCCCATCTTTGAATCACATCCACACCAGGGTTCACCAATACCCTTTAGGGTTCAGATACTTGCCGGATTAGTGACCTTGAATAAGGAAAAGCGTTTAGGGTTGGATTAGGCGGAGCTGCGAAGTGGGTACGCCTAATCCAACCCTAAACCCTTTTCCGTCCTTGAATAAGAAAAAGGGTTTAGGGTTGCATTACGAAGAGACCGCGAAGCGGGTATGCCTAATCCAACCCTAAACCCTTTTCCATTCCGTCTTTTGCAGTACCCCATCTTTGAATCACATCCACGACAGGGTTCATCAATACCCTATTGGGGTTCAGTTACTTGCGGGATTAGTGACCCTGAATAAGGAAAAGGGTTTAGGGATGGATTAGGCAGAGCCGCGAAGCGGGTTTGCCTAATCCAACCCTAAACCCTTTTCCGTCCCATCTTATGCACTACCCCATTTTTTAATCACATCCACGACAAGGTTCACCAATACCCTCTTAGGTTCAGTTACTTCCGGGATTAGTGACTGAATAAGGAAAAAGGTTTAGGGTTGGATTAGGCAAACCCGTTTCGCGGCTATGCCTAATCCAACCCTAAACCCTTTTCCATCCCGTCTTACGAAGTACCCCATCTTTAAATCACATCCACGACTAAGTTCACCAATACCCTCCTAGGTTTTTAGTTACTTGCGGGATTAGTGACCTTGAATAAGGAAAAGGGTTTAGGGTTGCATTAGGAAGAGACCGCAAAGCGGGTATGCCTAATCCAACCCTAAACCCTTTTCCGTCCTTGAATAAGGAAAAGGGTTTAGGGTTGCATTACGAAGAGACCGCGAAGCGGGTATGCCTAATCCAACCCTAAACCCTTTTCCGTTCCGTCTTTTGCAGTACCTCATCTTTGAAACACATCCATGACAGGGTTCACCAATACCCTCTTAGGGTTCAGTTACTTGCGGGATTAGTAACTATGAATAAGGAAAAAGGTTTAGGGTTAGATTAGGGAGAGCCGCAAAACGGGTCTGCCTAATCCAACCCTAAACCCTTTTCCGTCCCGTCTTATGCACTACCCCATTTTATAATCACATCCACGACAAGGTTCACCAATACCCTCTTAGGGTTCCGTTACTTGCGGGATTAGTGACTATGAATAAGGAAAAAGGTTTAGGGTTGGATTAGGCAGAGCCGCGAAGCGGGTTTGCCTAATCCAACCCTAAACCCTTTTCCATCCCGTCTTACGCAGTACCCCATCTTTGAATCACATCCACAACAGGGTTCACCAATACCCTTTAGGGTTCAGTTACTTGCCGGATTAGTGACCTTGAATAAGGAAAAGCGTTTAGGGTTGGATTAGGCGGAGCTGCGAAGTGGGTACGCCTAATCCAACCCTAAACCCTTTTCCGTCCTTGAATAAGGAAAAGGGTTTAGGGTTGCATTACGAAGAGACCGCGAAGCGGGTATGCCTAATCCAACCCTAAACCCTTTTCCATTCCGTCTTTTGCAGTACCCCATCTTTGAATCACATCCACGACAGGGTTCATCAATACCCTCTTGGGGTTCAGTTACTTGCGGGATTAGTGACCCTGAATAAGGAAAAGTGTTTAGGGTTGGATTAGGCAGAGCCGCGAAGCGGGTTTGCCTAATCCAACCCTAAACCCTTTTCCGTCCCATCTTATGCACTACCCCATTTTTTAATCACATCCACGACAAGGTTCACCAATACCCTCTTAGGTTCAGTTACTTCCGGGATTAGTGACTGAATAAGGAAAAAGGTTTAGGGTTGGATTAGGCAAACCCGTTTCGCGGCTATGCCTAATCCAACCCTAAACTCTTTTCCATCCCGTCTTACGAAGTACCCCATCTTTAAATCACATCCACGACTAAATTCACCAATACCCTCCTAGGGTTCAGTTACTTGCGGGATTAGTGACCTTGAATAAGGAAAAGAGTTTAGGGTTGCATTAGGAAGAGACCGCAAAGCGGGTATGCCTAATCCAACCCTAAACCCTTTTCCGTCCTTGAATAAGGAAAAGGGTTTAGGGTTGCATTACGAAGAGACCGCGAAGCGGGTATGCCTAATCCAACCCTAAACCCTTTTACGTTTCGTCTTTTGCAGTACCCCATCTTTGAAACACATCCATGACAGGGTTCACCAATACCCTCTTAGGGTTCAGTTACTTGCAGGATTAGTAACTATGAATAAGGAAAAAGGTTTAGGGTTAGATTAGGCAGAGCCGCAAAGCGGGTCTGCCTAATCCAACCCTAAACCCTTTTCCGTCCCGTCTTATGCACTACCCCATTTTATAATCACATCCACGACAAGGTTCACCAATACCCTCTTAGGGTTCAGTTACTTGCGGGATTAGTGACTATGAATAAGGAAAAAGGTTTAGGGTTGGATTAGGCAGAGCCGCGAAGCGAGTTTGCCTAATCCAACCCTAAACCCTTTTCCATCCCGTCTTACGCAGTACCCCATCTTTGAATCACATCCACAACAGGGTTCACCAATACCCTTTAGGGTTCAGTTACTTGCGGGATTAGTAACTATGAATAAGGAAAAAGGTTTAGGGTTAGATTAGGCAGAGCCGCAAAGCGGGTCTGCCTAATCCAACACTAAACCCTTTCCCGTCCCGTCTTATGCACTACCCCATTTTATAATCACATCCACGACAAGGTTCTCAAATACCCTCTTAGGGTTCAGTTACTTGCGGGATTAGTGACTGAATAAGGAAAAAGGTTTAGGGTTGGATTAGGCAAACCCGCTTCGCGACTATGCCTAATCCAACCCTAAACCCTTTTCCATCCCGTCTTACAAAGTACCCCATGTTTAAATCACATCCACGACTAAGTTCACCAATACCCTCCTAGGGTTCAGTTACTTGCGGGATTAGTGACCTTGAATAAGGAAAAGGGTTTAGGGTTGCATTAGGAAGAGACCGGAAAGCGGTTATGCCTAATCCAACCCTAAACCCTTTTCCGTCCTTGAATAAGGAAAAGAGTTTAGGGTTGCATTACGAAGAGACCGCGAAGCGGGTATGCCTAATCCAACCCTAAACCCTTTTCCGTTCCGTCTTTTGCAGTACCCCATCTTTGAAACACATCCATGACAGGGTTCACCAATACCCTCTTAGGGTTCAGTTACTTGCAGGATTAGTAACTATGAATAAGGAAAAAGGTTTAGGGTTAGATTAGGCAGAGCCGCAAAGCGGGTCTGCCTAATCCAACCCTAAACCCTTTTCCGTCCCGTCTTATGCACTACCCCATTTTATAATCACATCCACGACAAGGTTCACCAATACCCTCTTAGGGTTCAGTTACTTGCGGGATTAGTGACTATGAATAAGGAAAAAGGTTTAGGGTTGGATTAGGCAGAGCCGCGAAGCGGGTTTGCCTAATCCAACCCTAAACCCTTTTCCATCCCGTCTTACGCAGTACCCCATCTTTGAATCACATCCACAACAGGGTTCACCAATACCCTTTAGGGTTCAGTTACTTGTCGGATTAGTGACCTTGAATAAGGAAAAGCGTTTAGGGTTAGATTAGGCGGAGCTGCGAAGTGGGTACGCTTAATCCAACCCTAAACCCTTTTCCGTCCTTGAATAAGGAAAAGGGTTTAGGTTTGCATTACGAAGAGACCGCGAAGCGGGTATGCCTAATCCAACCCTAAACCCTTTTCCATTCCGTCTTTTGCAGTACCCCATCTTTGAATCACATCCACGACAGGGTTCATCAATACCCTCTTGGGGTTCAGTTACTTGCGGGATTAGTGACCCTGAATAAGGAAAAGTGTTTAGGGTTGGATTAGGCAGAGCCGCGAAGCGGGTTTGCCTAATCCAACCCTAAACCCTTTTCCGTCCCATCTTATGCACTACCCCATTTTTTAATCACATCCACGACAAGGTTCACCAATACCCTCTTAGGTTCAGTTACTTCCGGGATTAGTGACTGAATAAGGAAAAAGGTTTAGGGTTGGATTAGGCAAACCCGTTTCGCGGCTATGCCTAATCCAACCCTAAACTCTTTTCCATCCCGTCTTACGAAGTACCCCATCTTTAAATCACATCCACGACTAAGTTCACCAATACCCTCCTAGGGTTCAGTTACTTGCGGGATTAGTGACCTTGAATAAGGAAAAGAGTTTAAGGGTTGCATTAGGAAGAGACCGCAAAGCGGGTATGCCTAATCCAACCCTAAACCCTTTTCCATCCTTGAATAAGGAAAAGGGTTTAGGGTTGCATTACGAAGAGACCGCGAAGCGGGTATGCCTAATCCAACCCTAAACCCTTTTCCGTTCCGTCTTTTGCAGTACCCCATCATTGAAACACATCCATGACAGGGTTCACCAATACCCTCTTAGGGTTCAGTTACTTGCGGGATTAGTAACTATGAATAAGGAAAAAGGTTTAGGGTTAGATTAGGCAGAGCCGCAAAGCGGGTCTGCCTAATCCAACCCTAAACCCTTTTCCGTCCCGTCTTATGCACTACCCCATTTTATAATCACATCCACGACAAGGTTCTCAAATACCCTCTTAAGGTTCAGTTACTTGCGGGATTAGTGACTGAATAAGGAAAAAGGTTTAGGGTTGGATTAGGCAAACCCGCATCGCGGCTATGCCTAATCCAACCCTAAACCCTTTTCCATCCCGTCTTACAAAGTACCCCATGTTTAAATCACATCCACGACTAAGTTCACCAATACCCTCCTAGGGTTCAGTTACTTGCGGGATTAGTGACCTTGAATAAGGAAAATGGTTTAGGGTTGCATTAGGAAGAGACCGCAAAGCGGGTATGCCTAATCCAACCCTAAACCCTTTTCCGTCCTTGAATAAGGAAAAGGGTTTAGGGTTGCATTACGAAGAGACCGCGAAGCGGGTATGCCTATTCCAACCCTAAACCCTTTTTCGTTCCGTCTTTTGTAGTACCCCATCTTTGAAACACATCAATGACAGGGTTCACCAATACCCTCTTAGGGTTCAGTTACTTGCGGGATTAGTAACTATGAATAAGGAAAAAGGTTTAGGGTTAGATTAGGCAGAGCCGCAAAGCGGGTCTGCCTAATCCAACCCTAAACCCTTTTCCGTCCCGTCTTATGCACTACCCCATTTTATAATCACATCCACGACAAGGTTCACCAATACCCTCTTAGGGTTCAGTTACTTGCGGGATTAGTGACTATGAATAAGGAAAAAGGTTTAGGGTTGGATTAGGCAGAGCCACGAAGCGGGTTTGCCTAATCCAACCCTAAACCCTTTTCCATCTCGTCTTACGAAGTACCCCATCTTTAAATCACATCCACGACTAAGTTCACCAATACCCTCCTAGGGTTCAGTTACTTGCGGGATTAGTGACCTTGAATAAGGAAAATGGTTTAGGGTTGCATTAGGAAGAGACCGCAAAGCGGGTATGCCTAATCCAACCCTAAACCCTTTTCCGTCCTTGAATAAGGAAAAGGGTTTAGGGTTGCATTACGAAGAGACCGCGAAGCGGGTATGCCTATTCCAACCCTAAACCCTTTTTCGTTCCGTCTTTTGTAGTACCCCATCTTTGAAACACATCAATGACAGGGTTCACCAATACCCTCTTAGGGTTCAGTTACTTGCGGGATTAGTAACTATGAATAAGGAAAAAGGTTTAGGGTTAGATTAGGCAGAGCCGCAAAGCGGGTCTGCCTAATCCAACCCTAAACCCTTTTCCGTCCCGTCTTATGCACTACCCCATTTTATAATCACATCCACGACAAGGTTCACCAATACCCTCTTAGGGTTCAGTTACTTGCGGGATTAGTGACTATGAATAAGGAAAAAGGTTTAGGGTTGGATTAGGCAGAGCCACGAAGCGGGTTTGCCTAATCCAACCCTAAACCCTTTTCCATCTCGTCTTACGAAGTACCCCATCTTTAAATCACATCCACGACTAAGTTCACCAATACCCTCCTAGGGTTCAGTTACTTGCGGGATTAGTGACCTTGAATAAGGAAAAGAGTTTAAGGGTTGCATTAGGAAGAGACCGCAAAGCGGGTATGCCTAATCCAACCTTAAACCCTTTTCCATCCTTGAATAAGGAAAAGGGTTTAGGGTTGCATTACGAAGAGACCGCGAAGCGGGTATGCGTAATCCAACCCTAAACCCTTTTCCGTTCCGTCTTTTGCAGTACCCCATCATTGAAACACATCCATGACAGGGTTCACCAATACCCTCTTAGGGTTCAGTTACTTGCGGGATTAGTAACTATGAATAAGGAAAAAGGTTTAGGGTTAGATTAGGCAGAGCCGCAAAGCGGGTCTACCTAATCCAACCCTAAACCCTTTTCCGTCCCGTCTTATGCACTACCCCATTTTATAATCACATCCACGACAAGGTTCTCAAATACCCTCTTAAGGTTCAGTTACTTGCGGGATTAGTGACTGAATAAGGAAAAAGGTTTAGGGTTGGATTAGGCAAACCCGCATCGCGGCTATGCCTAATCCAACCCTAAACCCTTTTCCATCCCGTCTTACAAAGTACCCCATGTTTAAATCACATCCCCGACTAAGTTCACCAATACCCTCCTAGGGTTCAGTTACTTGCGGGATTAGTGACCTTGAATAAGGAAAATGGTTTAGGGTTGCATTAGGAAGAGACCGCAAAGCGGGTATGCATAATCCAACCCTAAACCCTTTTCCGTCCTTGAATAAGGAAAAGGGTTTAGGGTTGCATTACGAAGAGACCGCGAAGCGGGTATGCCTAATCCAACCCTAAACCCTTTTCCATTCCGTCTTTTGCAGTACCCCATTTTTGAATCACATCCACGACAGGGTTCATCAATACCCTCTTGGGGTTCAGTTACTTGCGGGATTAGTGACCCTGAATAAGAAAAAGGGTTTAGGGTTGGATTAGGCAGAGCCGCGAAGCGGGTTTGCCTAATCCAACCCTAAACCCTTTTCCGTCCCATCTTATGCACTACCCCATTTTTTTAATCACATCCACGACAAGGTTCACCAATACCCTCTTAGGTTCAGTTACTTGCGGGATTAGTGACTGAATAAGGAAAAAGGTTTAGGGTTGGATTAGGCAAACCCGCTTCGCGGCTATGCCTAATCCAACCCTAAACCCTTTTCCATCCCGTCTTACGAAGTACCCCATCTTCAAATCACATCCACGACTAAGTTCACCAATACCCTCCTAGGGTTCAGTTACTTGCGGGATTAGTGACCTTGAATAAGGAAAAGGGTTTAGGGTTGCATTAGGAAGAGACCGCAAAGCGGGTATGCCTAATCCAACCCTAAACCCTTTTCCGTCCTTGAATAAGGAAAAGGGTTTAGGGTTGCATTACGAAGAGACCGCGAAGCGGGTATGCGTAATCCAACCCTAAACCCTTTTCCGTTCCGTCTTTTGCAGTACCCCATCTTTGAAACACATCTATGACAGGGTTCACCAATACCCTCTTAGGGTTCAGTTACTTGCGGGATTAGTAACTATGAATAAGGAAAAAGGTTTAGGGTTAGATTAGGCAGAGCCGCAAAGCGGGTCTACCTAATCCAACCCTAAACCCTTTTCCGTCCCGTCTTATGCACTACCCCATTTTATAATCACATCCACGAGAAGGTTCTCAAATACCTTCTTAGGGTTCAGTTACTTGCGGGATTAGTGACTGAATAAGGAAAAAGGTTTAGGGTTGGATTAGGCAAACCCGCTTCGCGGCTATGCCTAATCCAACCCTAAACCCTTTTCCATCCCGTCTTACAAAGTACCCCATCTTTAAATCACATCCACGACTAAGTTCACCAATACCCTCCTAGGGTTCAGTTACTTGCGGGATTAGTGACCTTGAATAAGGAAAAGAGTTTAGGGTTGCATTAGGAAGAGACCGCAAAGCGGGTATGCATAATCCAACCCTAAACCCTTTTCCGTCCTTGAATAAGGAAAAGGGTTTAGGGTTGCATTACGAAGAGACCGCGAAGCGGGTATGCCTAATCCAACCCTAAACCCTTTTCCATTCCGTCTTTTGCAGTACCCCATCTTTGAATCACATCCACGACAGGGTTCATCAATACCCTCTTGGGGTTCAGTTACTTGCGGGATTAGTGACCCTGAATAAGAAAAAGGGTTTAGGGTTGGATTAGGCAGAGCCGCGAAGCGGGTTTGCCTAATCCAATCCTAAACCCTTTTCCGTCCCATCTTATGCACTACCCCATTTTTTTAATCACACCCACGACAAGGTTCACCAATACCCTCTTAGGTTCAGTTACTTGCGGGATTAGTGACTGAATAAGGAAAAAGGTTTAGGGTTGGATTAGGCAAACCCGCTTCGCGGCTATGCCTAATCCAACCCTAAACCCTTTTCCATCCCGTCTTACGAAGTACCCCATCTTCAAATCACATCCACGACTAAGTTCACCAATACCCTCCTAGGGTTCAGTTACTTGCGGGATTAGTGACCTTGAATAAGGAAAAGGGTTTAGGGTTGCATTAGGAAGAGACCGCAAAGCGGGTATGCCTAATCCAACCCTAAACCCTTTTCCGTCCTTGAATAAGGAAAAGGGTTTAGGGTTGCATTACGAAGAGACCGCGAAGCGGGTATGCGTAATCCAACCCTAAACCCTTTTCCGTTCCGTCTTTTGCAGTACCCCATCTTTGAAACATATCTATGACAGGGTTCACCAATACCCTCTTAGGGTTCAGTTACTTGCGGGATTAGTAACTATGAATAAGGAAAAAGGTTTAGGGTTAGATTAGGCAGAGCCGCAAAGCGGGTCTACCTAATCCAACCCTAAACCCTTTTCCGTCCCGTCTTATGCACTACCCCATTTTATAATCACATCCACGAGAAGGTTCTCAAATACCTTCTTAGGGTTCAGTTACTTGCGGGATTAGTGACTGAATAAGGAAAAAGGTTTAGGGTTGGATTAGGCAAACCCGCTTCGCGGCTATGCCTAATCCAACCCTAAACCCTTTTCCATCCCGTCTTACAAAGTACCCCATCTTTAAATCACATCCACGACTAAGTTCACCAATACCCTCCTAGGGTTCAGTTACTTGCGGGATTAGTGACCTTGAATAAGGAAAAGAGTTTAGGGTTGCATTAGGAAGAGACCGCAAAGCGGGTATGCATAATCCAACCCTAAACCCTTTTCCGTCCTTGAATAAGGAAAAGGGTTTAGGGTTGCATTACGAAGAGACCGCGAAGCGGGTATGCCTAATCCAACCCTAAACCCTTTTCCATTCCGTCTTTTGCAGTACCCCATCTTTGAATCACATCCACGACAGGGTTCATCAATACCCTCTTGGGGTTCAGTTACTTGCGGGATTAGTGACCCTGAATAAGAAAAAGGGTTTAGGGTTGGATTAGGCAGAGCCGCGAAGCGGGTTTGCCTAATCCAATCCTAAACCCTTTTCCGTCCCATCTTATGCACTACCCCATTTTTTTAATCACACCCACGACAAGGTTCACCAATACCCTCTTAGGTTCAGTTACTTGCGGGATTAGTGACTGAATAAGGAAAAAGGTTTAGGGTTGGATTAGGCAAACCCGCTTCGCGGCTATGCCTAATCCAACCCTAAACCCTTTTCCATCCCGTCTTACGAAGTACCCCATCTTCAAATCACATCCACGACTAAGTTCACCAATACCCTCCTAGGGTTCAGTTACTTGCGGGATTAGTGACCTTGAATAAGGAAAAGGGTTTAGGGTTGCATTAGGAAGAGACCGCAAAGCGGGTATGCCTAATCCAACCCTAAACCCTTTTCCGTCCTTGAATAAGGAAAAGGGTTTAGGGTTGCATTACGAAGAGACCGCGAAGCGGGTATGCGTAATCCAACCCTAAACCCTTTTCCGTTCCGTCTTTTGCAGTACCCCATCTTTGAAACATATCTATGACAGGGTTCACCAATACCCTCTTAGGGTTCAGTTACTTGCGGGATTAGTAACTATGAATAAGGAAAAAGGTTTAGGGTTAGATTAGGCAGAGCCGCAAAGCGGGTCTACCTAATCCAACCCTAAACCCTTTTCCGTCCCGTCTTATGCACTACCCCATTTTATAATCACATCCACGAGAAGGTTCTCAAATACCTTCTTAGGGTTCAGTTACTTGCGGGATTAGTGACTGAATAAGGAAAAAGGTTTAGGGTTGGATTAGGCAAACCCGCTTCGCGGCTATGCCTAATCCAACCCTAAACCCTTTTCCATCCCGTCTTACAAAGTACCCCATCTTTAAATCACATCCACGACTAAGTTCACCAATACCCTCCTAGGGTTCAGTTACTTGCGGGATTAGTGACCTTGAATAAGGAAAAGAGTTTAGGGTTGCATTAGGAAGAGACCGCAAAGCGGGTATGCATAATCCAACCCTAAACCCTTTTCCGTCCTTGAATAAGGAAAAGGGTTTAGGGTTGCATTACGAAGAGACCGCGAAGCGGGTATGCCTAATCCAACCCTAAACCCTTTTCCATTCCGTCTTTTGCAGTACCCCATCTTTGAATCACATCCACGACAGGGTTCATCAATACCCTCTTGGGGTTCAGTTACTTGCGGGATTAGTGACCCTGAATAAGAAAAAGGGTTTAGGGTTGGATTAGGCAGAGCCGCGAAGCGGGTTTGCCTAATCCAATCCTAAACCCTTTTCCGTCCCATCTTATGCACTACCCCATTTTTTTAATCACACCCACGACAAGGTTCACCAATACCCTCTTAGGTTCAGTTACTTGCGGGATTAGTGACTGAATAAGGAAAAAGGTTTAGGGTTGGATTAGGCAAACCCGCTTCGCGGCTATGCCTAATCCAACCCTAAACCCTTTTCCATCCCGTCTTACGAAGTACCCCATCTTTAAATCACATCCACGACTAAGTTCACCAATACCCTCCTAGGGTTCAGTTACTTGCGGGATTAGTGACCTTGAATAAGGAAAAGGGTTTAGGGTTGCATTAGGAAGAGACCGCAAAGCGGGTATGCCTAATCCAACCCTAAACCCTTTTCCGTCCTTGAATAAGGAAAAGGGTTTAGGGTTGCATTACGAAGAGACCGCGAAGCGGGTATGCCTAATCCAACCCTAAACCCTTTTCCGTTCCATCTTTTGTAGTACCCCATCTTTGAAACACATCAATGACAGGGTTCACCAATACCCTCTTAGGGTTCAGTTACTTGCGGGATTAGTAACTATGAATAAGGAAAAAGGTTTAGGGTTAGATTAGGCAGAGCCGCAAAGCGGGTCTACCTAATCCAACCCTAAACCCTTTTCCGTCCCGTCTTATGCACTACCCCATTTTATAATCACATCCACGACAAGGTTCACCAATACCCTATTAGGGTTCAGTTACTTGCGGGATTAGTGACTATGAATAAGGAAAAAGGTTTAGGGTTGGATTAGGCAGAGCCGCGAAGCGGGTTTGCCTAATCCAACCCTAAACCCTTTTCCATCTCGTCTTACGCAGTACCCCATCTTTGAATCACATCCACAACAGGGTTCACCAATACCCTTTAGGGTTCAGTTACTTGCCGGATTAGTGACCTTGAATAAGGAAAAGCGTTTAGGGTTGGATTAGGCGGAGCTGCGAAGTGGGTACGCCTAATCCAACCCTAAACCCTTTTCCGTCCTTGAATAAGGAAAAGGGTTTAGGGTTGCATTACGAAGAGACCGCGAAGCGGGTATGCCTAATCCAACCCTAAACCCTTTTCCGTCCCATCTTATGCACTACCCCATTTTTTAATCACATCCACGACAAGGTTCACCAATACCCTCTTAGGTTCAGTTACTTCCGGGATTAGTGACTGAATAAGGAAAAAGGTTTAGGCTTGGATTAGGCAAACCCGCTTCGCGGCTATGCCTAATCCAACCCTAAACTCTTTTCCATCCCGTCTTACGAAGTACCCCATCTTTAAATCACATCCACGACTAAGTTCACCAATACCCTCCTAGGGTTCAGTTACTTGCGGGATTAGTGACCTTGAATAAGGAAAAGAGTTTAAGGGTTGCATTAGGAAGAGACCGCAAAGCGGGTATGCCTAATCCAACCCTAAACCCTTTTCCGTCCTTGAATAAGGAAAAGGGTTTAGGGTTGCATTACGAAGAGACCGCGAAGCGGGTATGCCTAATCCAACCCTAAACCCTTTTCCGTCCTTGAATAAGGAAAAAGGTTTAGGGTTGGATTAGGCAGAGCCGCGAAGCGGGTTTGCCTAATCCAATACTAAACCTTTTTCCATCCCGTCTTACGCAGTACCCCATCTTTGAATCACATCCACAACAGGGTTCACCAATACCCTTTAGGGTTCAGTTACTTGCCGGATTAGTGACCTTGAATAAGGAAACGCGTTTAGGGTTGGATTAGGCGGAGCTGCGAAGTGGGTAAGCCTAATCCAACCCTAAACCCTTTTCCGTCCTTGAATAAGGAAAAGGGTTTAGGGTTGCATTACGAAGAGACCGCAAAGCGGGTATGCCTAATCCAACCCTAAACCCTTTTCCGTTCCGTCTTTTGCAGTACCCCATCTTTGAATCACATCCACGACAGGGTTCATCAATACCCTCTTGGGGTTCAGTTACTTGCGGGATTAGTGACCCTGAATAAGGAAAAGGGTTTTGGGTTGGATTAGGCAGAGCCGCGAATCGCGGCTATGCCTAATCCAACCCTAAACCCTTTTCCGTCCCATCTTATGCACTACCCCATTTTTTAATCACATCCACGACAAGGTTCACCAATACCCTCTTAGGGTTCAATTACTTGCGGGATTAGTGACTGAATAAGGAAAAAGGTTTAGGGTTGGATTAGGCAAACCCGCTTCGCGGCTATGCCTAATCCAACCCTAAACCCTTTTCCATCCCGTCTTACGAAGTACCCCATCTTCAAATCACATCCACGACTAAGTTCACCAATACCCTCTTAGGGTTCAGTTACTTGCGGGATTAGTGACCTTGAATAAGGAAAAGGGTTTAGGGTTGCATTAGGAAGAGACCGCAAAGCGGGTATGCCTAATCCAACCCTAAACCCTTTTCCGTCCTTGAATAAGGAAAAGGGTTTAGGGTTGCATTACGAATAGACCGCGAAGCGGGTATGCGTAATCCAACCCTAAACCCTTTTCCGTTTCGTCTTTTGCAGTACCCCATCTTTGAAACACATCCATGACAGGGTTCACCAATACCCTCTTAGGGTTCAGTTACTTGCGGGATTAGTAACTATGAATAAGGAAAAAGGTTTAGGGTTAGATTAGGCAGAGCCACAAAGCGGGTCTGCCTAATCCAACCCTAAACCCTTTTCCGTCCCGTCTTATGCACTACCCCATTTTATAATCACATCCACGACAAGGTTCACCAATACCCTCTTAGGGTTCAGTTACTTGCGGGATTAGTGACTATGAATAAGGAAAAAGGTTAAGGGTTGGATTAGGCAGAGCCGCGAAGCGGGTTTGCCTAATCCAACCCTAAACCTTTTTCCATCCCGTCTTACGCAGTACCCCATCTTTGAATCACATCCACAACAGGGTTCACCAATACCCTTTAGGGTTCAGTTACTTGCCGGATTAGTGACCTTGAATAAGGAAAAGCGTTTAGGGTTGGATTAGGCGCAGCTGCGAAGTGGGTAAGCCTAATCCAACCCTAAACCCTTTTCCGTCCTTGAATAAGGAAAAGGGTTTAGGGCTGCATTACGAAGAGACCGCAAAGCGGGTATGCCTAATCCAACCCTAAACCCTTTTCCGTTCCGTCTTTTGCAGTACCCCATCTTTGAATCACATCCACGACAGGGTTCATCAATACCCTCTTGGGGTTCAGTTACTTGCGGGATTACTGACCCTGAATAAGGAAAAGGGTTTAGGGTTGGATTAGGCAGAGCCGCGAATCGCGGCTCTGCCTAATCCAACCCTAAACCCTTTTCCGTCCCATCTTATGCACTACCCCATTTTTTAATCACATCCACGACAAGGTTCACCAATACCCTCTTAGGGTTCAGTTACTTGCGGGATTAGTGACTGAATAAGGAAAAAGGTTTAGGGTTGGATTAGGCAAACCCGCTTCGCGGCTATGCCTAATCCAACCCTAAACCCTTTTCCATCCCGTCTTACGAAGTACCCCATCTTCAAATCACATCCACGACTAAGTTCACCAATACCCTCTTAGGGTTCAGTTACTTGCGGGATTAGTGACCTTGAATAAGGAAAAGGGTTTAGGGTTGCATTAGGAAGAGACCGCAAAGCGGGTATGCCTAATCCAACCCTAAACCCTTTTCCGTCCTTGAATAAGGAAAAGGGTTTAGGGTTGCATTACGAAGAGACCGCGAAGCGGGTATGCCTAATCCAACCCTAAACCCTTTTCCGTTTCGTCTTTTGCAGTACCCCATCTTTGAAACACATCCATGACAGGGTTCACCAATACCCTCTTAGGGTTCAGTTACTTGCGGGATTAGTAACTATGAATAAGGAAAAAGGTTTATGGTTAGATTAGGCAGAGCCGCAAAACGGGTCTGCCTAATACAACCCTAAACCCTTTTCCGTCCCGTCTTATGCACTACCCCATTTTATAATCACATCCACGACAAGGTTCACCAATACCCTCTTAGGGTTCAGTTACTTGCGGGATTAGTGACTATGAATAAGGAGAAAGGTTTAGGGTTGGATTAGGCAGAGCCGCGAAGCGGGTTTGCCTAATCCAACCCTAAACACTTTTCCATCCCGTCTTACGCAGTACCCCATCTTTGAATCACATCCACAACAGGGTTCACCAATACCCTCTTAGGGTTCATTTACTTGCGGGATTAGTGACCTTGAATAAGGAAAAGGGTTTTTCGCGGCTCTGCCTAATCCAACACTAAACCCTTTTCCGTCCCGTCTTATGCACTATCCCATTTTTTAATCACATCCACGATAAGGTTTGCCAATACCCTCTTTGGGTTCAGTTACTTGCGGGATTAGTGAATATGAATAAGGAAAAAGGTTTAGGGTTGGATTAGGCAGAGCTGCGAAGCGGGTTTGCCTAATCCAATCCTAAACCCTTTTCCATCCCGTCTTATGCAGTACCCCATCTTTAAATTACATTCACGACAGGGTTCACCAACACCCTCTTAGGGTTCAGTTACTTGCGGGATTAGTGACTATGAATAAGGAAAAAGGTTTTGGGTTGGATTAGGCAAACCCGCTTCGCGGCTATGCCTAATCCAACCCTAAACCCTTTTCTATCCCGTCTTACGAAGTACCCCATCTTTAAATCACATCCACGACAAGGTTCACCAATACCCTCGTAGGGTTCAGTTACTTGCGGGATTAGTGACCTTGAATAAGGAAAAGGGTTTAGGGTTGCATTAGGAAGAGACCGCGAAGCGGGTATGCCTAATCCAACCCTAAACCCTTTTCCGTTCTTGAATATGGAAAAGGGTTTAGGGTTGCATTACGAAGAGACCGCGAAGCGGGTATGCCTAATCCTATCCTAAACCCTTTTCAGTTCCGTCTTTTGCAGTACCCCATCTTTGAAACACATCCATGACAGGGTTCACCAATACCCTCTTAGGGTTCAGTTACTTGCGGGATTAGTGACCTTGAATAAAGAAAATGGTTTAGGGTTAGATTAGGCAGAGGGGCGAAGCGGGTTTGCCTAATCCAACCCTAAACCCTTTTCCGTCCCATCTTATGCACTACCCCATTTTTTAATCACATCCACGACAAGGTTCACCAATACCCTCTTAGGGTTCAGTTACTTGCGGGATTAGTGACTATGAATAAGGAAAAAGGTTTAGGGTTGGATTAGGCAGAGCCGTGAAACGGGTTTGCCTAATCCAACCCTAAACCCTTTTCCATCCCGTCTTACGCAGTATCCCATCTTTGAATCACATCCACAACAGGGTTCACCAATACCCTCTTAGGGTTCATTTACTTGCAGGATTAGTGGCCTTGAATAAGGAAAAGTGTTTTTCGCGGCTCTGCCTAATCCAACACTAAACCCTTTTCCGTCCCGTCTTATGCACTACCCCATTTTTTAATCTTATCCACGACAAGGTTCACCAATACCCTCTTATGGTTCAGTTACTTGCGGGATTAGTGACTATGAATAAGTGATCCGAATGAGGATACAACTAAAGAATTCAATGAAGTCACACTAGCTCCTAATGGTCCTAGTCCAGCCACATTAGCACCTCCTACTAGCCTAATAGTGTGCCTCCTTCAATCAGTAAGCTAGCTCGTGTGTGGGTCGAATAAAGGAGCAAATAGTCAAGGTCATATGAAGGCATTAACTTGGGTTCACACTCATTCAAGCATGGGGAGTGCACCGGAGTTAAGAGGATGATTGTGGGCTGATTGTGTTCACATGGGTGCCGCGTCTAAATGCTTCTTGTTAGCTTTGTTTTTAGCTCCTAAGCTTTGTTATCATCACCATTAGAACTTTGTTTGTATCACCCTTGACCAGCCTGGTTAAGGGACGTTTTGTAGGCTATAAATAGCCATCAACTTGAATGAATAAGACACACAATATTCATAACACAGAACTGAGTAAAGCATTGCTTTTCTTTTACGTCCTTGTTGCTTACAAGACAAAGTCTAGAGTTAGTCGCGTTACAAGCTCTAAACTCGCTACTTCAATCGAGTGTTTGATTTAGCACCCGCTTTGTTGAAGTATAGGTCTACTTCACTAAGCATACTATCCCTTGGTTACGGTTCTATCATTCTCACAAACTATCCTTACAAGCTGTTTTGTTGCTTTTGTTTACGTTCATTTCAGAATACTATCAACCTTCACGTTTTTGTTTCAAAGTTCATATTAACTCCCATCATTAGTGGTATCAGAGCTTTGGTCTTCCTTTAGACGTAAAGCATGACAGGAGTAGTGAACTTTGAAGACCCTAGCTTCTTGGAACACCTAAAGAAGGCGTTGGAGAACTACCAGCCCAAGAATTCTCGTTTCCAAGCAAGGAGGGAACCGGTGGACAAGATCAAAGTAAACGAACTTCCTTAGTTCAATGGGGGTACTGATCCTGAAGTCTACTTGGAATGGGAGAGAAACATGGAGAAGCTCTTTGACTTCAAGGACTTAGAGGACGAGGAGAGGTGCAAATATGCAATCCTAAAGCTAAGCAAAGGGGCTTCCCTTTGGTATGAAGGGCTTAAGGTACAACGCACCAGGGATGGAAAGGGTAAGATTTCTTCTTGGGAGTCCTTAAAACGTAAGCTACGTAAGAGGTATGTTCCAACTACACATAAGTTATCCTTATACAAAAAGATTGCTAATCTCGTACAAGGAAAAATGAGTGTGAGTGAATACATTGAAGAGTTTGAGAACTTGGTACTAATGGGGGAAGTAGAAGAAAATGAAGAGATAAAAATGGCTAGGTTCTTACGTGGGTTAAATCATAGTATTGCTAATACGGTTGATTTATGTCCTTATTCTGACTTTGATACATTATGTGGGCTGTGTTTGAAAATTGAGGCACAAGGGAAGGCAAAACATGAAGGTGAGTCTAGTAAGGGTCATACTTGGCCAGGAACTGATGAAGGTAATAGGTTCAATTCTACTAATACCAATCAACCCCTCACCATTAAGAATAACCCAGCAACCCCACTTCAATCTACTACTAAAACACCCACCGAAAATAGTCTATCCAAAGTACGTTGTTTCAAGTGTCAAGGGTTTGGTCACTACAAAAATGCTTGTCCTAATAGGAGAGTTGTGACCTTAAGAGAAGTGATCACTGTTAGGGATGAAATATGGGAAGAGGAACAACTTATAGGGGCTGTTTTCAATGTTAATGAGGAAGAGGAAGAGGAAGATATTGAGGCTTATGAACCCCCAACTTATGATACACTCTTAGTACTACGTACTCTACATGCTAACCCCATTCAACATGATACTGAACAAAGAGACCAACTATTCCATACTAAGTGTCAAGTTAACAACAAATGGTATAGTTTAATAATTGATGGAGGTAGTTGTACCAACGTCGCCTCAACTGAAATGGTAACCAAACTAGGTCTAGCTACTACTAATCACCCTAAACCTTATGCACTACATTGGTTAGATAACGGGAACAAAGTGAGGGTCACTAAACAAGTAAGGGTTGGTTTGACCATGGGTTCCTATGTTGATGAGGTCTTGTGCGATGTTATTCCTATGGATGCTTGTCACATACTATTAGGTCGTCCTTGGTAGTTTGATAGGGATGTAGTTCACCATGGGAGGAAAAATGAGTATGAATTGAGGGATAGGGGAAAGAAAATTGTGCTAAAACCAATGACACCTCGAGATGTGTGTACCATTTTAGCTAATCGAGTCAGGAAACCCAACCTCTCCATATTTGCTAGTAAAAGTGTGGTAGAACATACCATAGAAGAGGGAGAGTGTGTCTTTGTCATGGGTACTAGAGAGGAACCAGTTAGGGTTGATAATGGGTTTGGAGGGAAACGATTTGAGGAGTTGCTAAAGGAACTGGGTTTTGTCATTCCTAATGAATTACCAGCTGGTTTGACACCTATTAGAGATCATGAGTCCTTAAAGTACATCAATGGCTCGCAAAAGCTAAGTCCAAGACATACCAAATGGGTGGAACTCTCGCAACCCTTTCATTTCTCTTCCAGATATAAGGATGGTATGAGCAATATCGTGGCTGATGCTTTATCTTGTCGCTACACACACTTATCCACCCTAGATGTAAGATCGCTTGGATTTGAGACTTTGAAGGACTACTACTCTGTGGATGCTGATTTTGGTGAAGTATTCACCAAGTACAAGGCTGGTGCTCTTAGTATTTTTGATGAGTTTGTTTTGCAGGAAGATTTTCTTTTTAAAGGGAACCATCTTTGTGTTCCTAAACATCCTATTTCAGAATTTCTAGTTAGAGAAGCTCATGGAGGAGGACCAGCTGGACATTTTGGCGTGACTAGGACCTTAGAGGTGTTGAAAGAACTCTTCTTCTGGCTAAAGATACAAGGGAACATTCAAAACATTGTGGGCAAATGTGTGACATGTCATTTCTCAAAAAGTCCTTTCGAACCAAGAGAGTACTTGCCATTCTCCAAAATGGCTCACTTCACTATTTGTCACATAACTGACGATGCTAACAAAAGGCCTGACTTTTACTTTCGAGGAGTGGTACGCCTACATGGGAGTCCCAAGCCTTTTGTTTCTGATCAAGATTCCAAGTTCCTTAGCTACTTGTGGAACACATTATGGAGAAAGCTCAAATCCATGATAAAACTCCACGAGCAAATTCGAGAAAGGATCAAGGAGGTAAATGAAGCATACAAAAGAAGGTCCAACAAAAACAGGAAACCAAGACTTTTTCAAGAAGGTGACTTAGTTTGGGTTCACTTGAGAAAAGAGAGGTTTCCAAGCAAAAGGAAGAATAAGTTGATGCCACGGGCAGAAGGTCCATACAAGATCATATCAAAGGTGAACGACAATGCTTACAAAGTGGAATTGCCGGATGAGTATGGAGTTCATGCCACGTTCAATGTGGGAGATCTTTCTCCTTATCTTGATGATGATGGCATTTCAGAATTGAGGACAATTCCTTTTCAAAGGGGAGGAGATGATCCGAATGAGGATACAACTAAAGAATTCAATGAAGTCACACTAGCTCCTAATGGTCCTAGTCCAGCCACATTAGCACCTCCTACTAGCCTAGTAGTGTGCCTCCTTCAATCAGTAAGCTAGCTCGTGTGTGGGTCGAATAAAGGAGCAAATAGTCAAGGTCATATGAAGGCATTAACTTGGGTTCACACTCATTCAAGCATGGGGAGTGCACCAGAGTTAAGAGGATGATTGTGGGCTGATTGTGTTCACATGGGTGCCGCGTCTAAATGCTTCTTGTTAGCTTTGTTTTTAGCTCCTAAGCTTTGTTATCATCACCATTAGAACTTTGTTTGTATCACCCTTGACCAGCCTGGTTAAGGGACGTTTTGTAGGCTATAAATAGCCATCAACTTGAATGAATAAGACACACAATATTCATAACACAAAACTGAGTAAAGCATTGCTTTTCTTTTACGTCCTTGTTGCTTACAAGACAAAGTCTAGAGTTAGTCGCGTTACAAGCTCTAAACTCGCTAGTTCAATCGAGTGTTTGATTTAGCACCCGCTTTGTTGAAGTATAGGTCTACTTCACTAAGCATACTATCCCTTGGTTACGGTTCTATCATCCTCACAAACTATCCTTACAAGCTGTTTTGTTGCTTTTGTTTACGTTCATTTCAGAATACTATCAACCTTCACGTTTTTGTTTCAAAGTTCATATTAACTCACATCAATAAGGAAAAAGGTTTAGGGTTGGATTAGGCAGAGCCGCAAAGCGGGTCTGCCTAATCCAACCCTAAACCCTTTTCCGTCCCGTCTTATGCACTACCCCATTTTATTATCACATCCACGACAAGGTTCACCAATACCCTCTTAGGGTTCAGTTACTTGCGGGATTAGTGACTATGAATAAGGAAATAGGTTTAGGGTTGGATTAGGCAGAGCCGCGAAGCGGGTTTGCCTAATCCAACCCTAAACCCTTTTCCATCCCGTCTTATGCAGTACTCCATCTTTGAATCACATCCACAACAGGGTTCACCAATACCCTCTTAGGGTTCATTTACTTGAGGGATTAGTGACCTTGAATAAGGAAAAGGGTTTTTCGCGGCTCTGCCTAATCCAACACTAAACCCTTTTCCGTCCCGTCTTATACACTACCCCATTTTTTAATCACATCCACGACAAGGTTCACCAATACCCTCTTAGGTTCAGTTACTTCCGGGATTAGTGACTGAATAAGGAAAAAGGTTTAGGGTTGGATTAGGCAAACCCGTTTCGCGGCTATGCCTAATCCAACCCTAAACTCTTTTCCATCCCGTCTTACGAAGTACCCCATCTTTAAATCACATCCACGACTAAATTCACCAATACCCTCCTAGGGTTCAGTTACTTGCGGGATTAGTGACCTTGAATAAGGAAAAGAGTTTAGGGTTGCATTAGGAAGAGACCGCAAAGCGGGTATGCCTAATCCAACCCTAAACCCTTTTTCGTTTCGTCTTTTGCAGTACCCCATCTTTGAAACACATCCATGACAGGGTTCACCAATACCCTCTTAGGGTTCAGTTACTTGCGGGATTAGTAACTATGAATAAGGAAAAAGGTTTAGGGTTAGATTAGGCAGAGCCGCAAAGCGGGTCTGCCTAATCCAACACTAAACCCTTTCCCGTCCCGTCTTATGCACTACCCCATTTTATAATCACATCCACGACAAGGTTCTCAAATACCCTCTTAGGGTTCAGTTACTTGCGAGATTAGTGACTGAATAAGGAAAAAGGTTTAGGGTTGGATTAGGCAAACCCGCTTCGCGGCTATGCCTAATCCAACCCTAAACCCTTTTCCATCCCGTCTTACAAAGTACCCCATGTTTAAATCACATCCACGACTAAGTTCACCAATACCCTCCTATGGTTCAGTTACTTGCGGGATTAGTGACCTTGAAAAAGGAAAAGGGTTTAGGGTTGCATTAGGAAGAGACCGGAAAGCGGTTATGCCTAATCCAACCCTAAACCCTTTTCCGTCCTTGAATAAGGAAAAGAGTTTAGGGTTGCATTACGAAGAGACCGCGAAGCGGGTATGCCTAATCCAACCCTAAACCCTTTTCCGTTCCGTCTTTTGCAGTACCCCATCTTTGAAACACATCCATGACAGGGTTCACCAATACCCTCTTAGGGTTCAGTTACTTGCGGGATTAGTAACTATGAATAAGGAAAAAGGTTTAGGGTTAGAATAGGCAGAGCCGCAAAGCGGGTCTGCCTAATCCAACCCTAAACCCTTTTCCGTCCCGTCTTATGCACTACCCCATTTTATAATCACATCCACGACAAGGTTCACCAATACCCTCTTAGGGTTCAGTTACTTGCGGGATTAGTGACTATGAATAAGGAAAAAGGTTTAGGGTTGGATTAGGCAGAGCCGCGAAGCGGGTTTGCCTAATCCAACCCTAAACCCTTTTCCGTCCCGTCTTACGCAGTACCCCATCTTTGAATCACATCCACAACAGGGTTCACCAATACCCTTTAGGGTTCAGTTACTTGCCGGATTAGTGACCTTGAATAAGGAAAAGCGTTTAGGGTTGGATTAGGCGGAGCTGCGAAGTGGGTACGCTTAATCCAACCCTAAACCCTTTTCCGTCCTTGAATAAGGAAAAGGGTTTAGGGTTGCATTACGAAGAGACCGCGAAGCGGGTATGCCTAATCCAACCCTAAACCCTTTTCCATTCCGTCTTTTGCAGTACCCCATCTTTGAATCACATCCACGACAGGGTTCATCAATACCCTCTTGGGGTTCAGTTACTTGCGGGATTAGTGACCCTGAATAAGGAAAAGTGTTTAGGGTTGGATTAGGCAGAGCCGCGAAGCGGGTTTGCCTAATCCAACCCTAAACCCTTTTCCGTCCCATCTTATGCACTACCCCATTTTTTAATCACATCCACGACAAGGTTCACCAATACCCTCTTAGGTTCAGTTACTTCCGGGATTAGTGACTGAATAAGGAAAAAGGTTTAGGGTTGGATTAGGCAAACCCGTTTCGCGGCTATGCCTAATTCAACCCTAAACTCTTTTCCATCCCGTCTTACGAAGTACCCCATCTTTAAATCACATCCACGACTAAGTTCACCAATACCCTCCTAGGGTTCAGTTTCTTGCGGGATTAGTGACCTTGAATAAGGAAAAGAGTTTAAGGGTTGCATTAGGAAGAGACCGCAAAGCGGGTATGCCTAATCCAACCCTAAACCCTTTTCCATCCTTGAATAAGGAAAAGGGCTTAGGGTTGCATTACGAAGAGACCGCGAAGCGGGTATGCCTAATCCAACCCTAAACCCTTTTCCGTTCCGTCTTTTACAGTACCCCATCTTTGAAACACATCCATGACAGGGTTCACCAATACCCTCTTAGGGTTCAGTTACTTGCGGGATTAGTAACTATGAATAAGGAAAAAGGTTTAGGGTTAGATTAGGCAGAGCCGCAAAGCGGGTCTGCCTAATCCAACCCTAAACCCTTTTCCGTCCCGTCTTATGCACTACCCCATTTTATAATCACATCCACGACAAGGTTCTCAAATACCCTCTTAAAGTTCAGTTACTTGCGGGATTAGTGACTGAATAAGGAAAAAGGTTTAGGGTTGGATTAGGCAAACCCGCATCGCGGCTATGCCTAATCCAACCCTAAACCCTTTTCCATCCCGTCTTACAAAGTACCCCATGTTTAAATCACATCCACGACTAAGTTCACCAATACCCTCCTAGGGTTCAGTTACTTGCGGGATTAGTGACCTTGAATAAGGAAAAGGGTTTAGGGTTGCATTAGGAAGAGACCGCAAAGCGGGTATGCCTAATCCAACCCTAAACCCTTTTCCGTCCTTGAATAAGGAAAAGGGTTTAGGGTTGCATTACGAAGAGACCGCGAAGCGGGTATGCCTAATCCAACCCTAAACCCTTTTCCGTTCCGTCTTTTGTAGTACCCCATCTTTGAAACACATCAATGACAGGGTTCACCAATACCCTCTTAGGGTTCAGTTACTTGCGGGATTAGTAACTATGAATAAGGTAAAAGGTTTAGGGTTAGATTAGGCAGAGCCGCAAAGCGGGTTTGCCTAATCCAACCCTAAACCCTTTTCCATCTCGTCTTACGCAGTACCCCATCTTTGAATCACATCCACAACAGGGTTCACCAATACCCTTTAGGGTTCAGTTACTTGCCGGATTAGTGACCTTGAATAAGGAAAAGCGTTTAGGGTTGGATTAGGCGGAGCTGCGAAGTGGGTACGCCTAATCCAACCCTTAACCCTTTTCCGTCCTTGAATAAGGAAAAGGGTTTAGGGTTGCATTACGAAGAGACCGCGAAGCGGGTATGCCTAATCCAACCCTAAACCCTTTTCCGTCCCATCTTATGCACTACCCCATTTTTTAATCACATCCACGACAAGGTTCACCAATACCCTCTTAGGTTCAGTTATTTCCGGGATTAGTGACTGAATAAGGAAAAAGGTTTAGGGTTGGATTAGGCAAACCCGCTTCGCGGCTATGCCTAATCCAACCCTAAACTCTTTTCCATCCCGTCTTACGAAGTACCCCATCTTTAAATCACATCCACGACTAAGTTCACCAATACCCTCCTAGGGTTCAGTTTCTTGCGGGATTAGTGACCTTGAATAAGGAAAAGAGTTTAAGGGTTGCATTAGGAAGAGACCGCAAAGCGGGTATGCCTAATCCAACCCTAAACCCTTTTCCATCCTTGAATAAGGAAAAGGGCTTAGGGTTGCATTACGAAGAGACCGCGAAGCGGGTATGCCTAATCCAACCCTAAACCCTTTTCCGTTCCGTCTTTTACAGTACCCCATCTTTGAAACACATCCATGACAGGGTTCACCAATACCCTCTTAGGGTTCAGTTACTTGCGGGATTAGTAACTATGAATAAGGAAAAAGGTTTAGGGTTAGATTAGGCAGAGCCGCAAAGCGGGTCTGCCTAATCCCACCCTAAACCCTTTTCCGTCCCGTCTTATGCACTACCCCATTTTATAATCACATCCACGACAAGGTTCTCAAATACCCTCTTAAAGTTCAGTTACTTGCGGGATTAGTGACTGAATAAGGAAAAAGGTTTAGGGTTGGATTAGGCAAACCCGCATCGCGGCTATGCCTAATCCAACCCTAAACCCTTTTCCATCCCGTCTTACAAAGTACCCCATGTTTAAATCACATCCACGACTAAGTTCACCAATACCCTCCTAGGGTTCAGTTACTTGCGGGATTAGTGACCTTGAATAAGGAAAAGGGTTTAGGGTTGCATTAGGAAGAGACCGCAAAGCGGGTATGCCTAATCCAACCCTAAACCCTTTTCCGTCCTTGAATAAGGAAAAGGGTTTAGGGTTGCATTACGAAGAGACCGCGAAGCGGGTATGCCTAATCCAACCCTAAACCCTTTTCCGTTCCGTCTTTTGTAGTACCCCATCTTTGAAACACATCAATGACAGGGTTCACCAATACCCTCTTAGGGTTCAGTTACTTGCGGGATTAGTAACTATGAATAAGGTAAAAGGTTTAGGGTTAGATTAGGCAGAGCCGCAAAGCGGGTTTGCCTAATCCAACCCTAAACCCTTTTCCATCTCGTCTTACGCAGTACCCCATCTTTGAATCACATCCACAACAGGGTTCACCAATACCCTTTAGGGTTCAGTTACTTGCCGGATTAGTGACCTTGAATAAGGAAAAGCGTTTAGGGTTGGATTAGGCGGAGCTGCGAAGTGGGTACGCCTAATCCAACCCTTAACCCTTTTCCGTCCTTGAATAAGGAAAAGGGTTTAGGGTTGCATTACGAAGAGACCGCGAAGCGGGTATGCCTAATCCAACCCTAAACCCTTTTCCGTCCCATCTTATGCACTACCCCATTTTTTAATCACATCCACGACAAGGTTCACCAATACCCTCTTAGGTTCAGTTATTTCCGGGATTAGTGACTGAATAAGGAAAAAGGTTTAGGGTTGGATTAGGCAAACCCGCTTCGCGGCTATGCCTAATCCAACCCTAAACTCTTTTCCATCCCGTCTTACGAAGTACCCCATCTTTAAATCACATCCACGACTAAGTTCACCAATACCCTCCTAGGGTTCAGTTACTTGCGGGATTAGTGACCTTGAATAAGGAAAAGAGTTTAAGGGTTGCATTAGGAAGAGACCGCAAAGCGGGTATGCCTAATCCAACCCTAAACCCTTTTCCGTCCTTGAATAAGGAAAAGGGTTTAGGGTTGCATTACGAAGAGACCGCGAAGCGGGTATGCCTAATCCAACCCTAAACCCTTTTCCGTTCCGTCTTTTGTAGTACCCCATCTTTGAAACACATCAATGACAGGGTTCACCAATACCCTCTTAGGGTTCAGTTACTTGCGGGATTAGTAACTATGAATAAGGTAAAAGGTTTAGGGTTAGATTAGGCAGAGCCGCAAAGCGGGTTTGCCTAATCCAACCCTAAACCCTTTTCCATCTCGTCTTACGCAGTACCCCATCTTTGAATCACATCCACAACAGGGTTCACCAATACCCTTTAGGGTTCAGTTACTTGCCGGATTAGTGACCTTGAATAAGGAAAAGCGTTTAGGGTTGGATTAGGCGGAGCTGCGAAGTGGGTACGCCTAATCCAACCCTTAACCCTTTTCCGTCCTTGAATAAGGAAAAGGGTTTAGGGTTGCATTACGAAGAGACCGCGAAGCGGGTATGCCTAATCCAACCCTAAACCCTTTTCCGTCCCATCTTATGCACTACCCCATTTTTTAATCACATCCACGACAAGGTTCACCAATACCCTCTTAGGTTCAGTTATTTCCGGGATTAGTGACTGAATAAGGAAAAAGGTTTAGGGTTGGATTAGGCAAACCCGCTTCGCGGCTATGCCTAATCCAACCCTAAACTCTTTTCCATCCCGTCTTACGAAGTACCCCATCTTTAAATCACATCCACGACTAAGTTCACCAATACCCTCCTAGGGTTCAGTTACTTGCGGGATTAGTGACCTTGAATAAGGAAAAGAGTTTAAGGGTTGCATTAGGAAGAGACCGCAAAGCGGGTATGCCTAATCCAACCCTAAACCCTTTTCCGTCCTTGAATAAGGAAAAGGGTTTAGGGTTGCATTACGAAGAGACCGCGAAGCGGGTATGCCTAATCCAACCCTAAACCCTTTTCCGTTCCGTCTTTTGTAGTACCCCATCTTTGAAACACATCCATGACAGGGTTCACCAATACCCTCTTAGGGTTCAGTTACTTGCGGGATTAGTAACTATGAATAAGGAAAAAGGTTTAGGGTTAGATTAGGCAGAGCCGCAAAGCGGGTCTGCCTAATCCAACCCTAAACCCTTTTCCGTCCCGTCTTATGCACTACCCCATTTTATAATCACATCCACGACAAGGTTCTCAAATACCCTCTTAAGATTCAGTTACTTGCGGGATTAGTGACTGAATAAGGAAAAAGGTTTAGGGTTGGATTAGGCAAACCCGCATCGCGGCTATGCCTAATCCAACCCTAAACCCTTTTCCATCCCGTCTTACAAAGTACCCCATGTTTAAATCACATCCACGACCAAGTTCACCAATACCCTCCTAGGGTTCAGTTACTTGCGGGATTAGTGACCTTGAATAAGGAAAAGGGTTTAGGGTTGCATTAGGAAGAGACCGCAAAGCGGGTATGCCTAATCCAACCCTAAACCCTTTTCCGTCCTTGAATAAGGAAAAGGGTTTAGGGTTGCATTACGAAGAGACCGCGAAGCGTGTATGCGTAATCCAACCCTAAACCCTTTTCCGTTCCGTCTTTTGCAATACCCCATCTTTGAAACACATCTATGACAGGGTTCACCAATACCCTCTTAGGGTTCAGTTACTTGCGGGATTAGTAACTATGAATAAGGAAAAAGGTTTAGGGTTAGATTAGGCAGAGCCGCAAAGCGGGTCTACCTAATCCAACCCTAAACCCTTTTCCGTCCCGTCTTATGCACTACCCCATTTTATAATCACATCCACGACAAGGTTCTCAAATACCTTCTTAGGGTTCAGTTACTTGCGGGATTAGTGACTGAATAAGGAAAAAGGTTTAGGGTTGGATTAGGCAAACCCGCATCGCGGCTATGCCTAATCCAACCCTAAACCCTTTTCCATCCCGTCTTACAAAGTACCCCATGTTTAAATCACATCCACGACCAAGTTCACCAATACCCTCCTAGGGTTCAGTTACTTGCGGGATTAGTGACCTTGAATAAGGAAAAGGGTTTAGGGTTGCATTAGGAAGAGACCGCAAAGCGGGTATGCCTAATCCAACCCTAAACCCTTTTCCGTCCTTGAATAAGGAAAAGGGTTTAGGGTTGCATTACGAAGAGACCGCGAAGCGTGTATGCGTAATCCAACCCTAAACCCTTTTCCGTTCCGTCTTTTGCAGTACCCAATCTTTGAAACACATCTATGACAGGGTTCACCAATACCCTCTTAGGGTTCAGTTACTTGCGGGATTAGTAACTATGAATAAGGAAAAAGGTTTAGGGTTAGATTAGGCAGAGCCGCAAAGCGGGTCTACCTAATCCAACCCTAAACCCTTTTCCGTCCCGTCTTATGCACTACCCCATTTTATAATCACATCCACGACAAGGTTCTCAAATACCTTCTTAGGGTTCAGTTACTTGCGGGATTAGTGACTGAATAAGGAAAAAGGTTTAGGGTTGGATTAGGCAAACCCGCTTCGCGGCTATGCCTAATCCAACCCTAAACCCTTTTCCATGCCGTCTTACAAAGTACCCCATGTTTAAATCACATCCACGACTAAGTTCACCAATACCCTCCTAGGGTTCAGTTACTTGCGGGATTAGTGACCTTGAATAAGGAAAAGGGTTTAGGGTTGCATTAGGAAGAGACCGCAAAGCGGGTATGCCTAATCCAACCCTAAACCCTTTTCCGTCCTTGAATAAGGAAAAGGGTTTAGGGTTGCATTACGAAGAGACCGCGAAGCGGGTATGCGTAATCCAACCCTAAACCCTTTTCCGTTCCGTCTTTTGCAGTACCCCATCTTTGAAACACATCTATGACAGGGTTCACCAATACCCTCTTAGGGTTCAGTTACTTGCGGGATTAGTAACTATGAATAAGGAAAAAGGTTTAGGGTTAGATTAGGCAGAGCCGCAAAGCGGGTCTACCTAATCCAACCCTAAACCCTTTTCCGTCCCGTCTTATGCACTACCCCATTTTATAATCACATCCACGACAAGGTTCTCAAATACCTTCTTAGGGTTCAGTTACTTGCGGGATTAGTGACTGAATAAGGAAAAAGGTTTAGGGTTGGATTAGGCAAACCCGCTTCGCGGCTATGCCTAATCCAACCCTAAACCCTTTTCCATCCCGTCTTACAAAGTACCCCATCTTTAAATCACATCCACGACTAAGTTCACCAATACCCTCCTAGGGTTCAGTTACTTGCGGGATTAGTGACCTTGAATAAGGAAAAGAGTTTAGGTTTGCATTAGGAAGAGACCGCAAAGCGGGTATGCATAATCCAACCCTAAACCCTTTTCCGTCCTTGAATAAGGAAAAGGGTTTAGGGTTGCATTACGAAGAGACCGCGAAGCGGGTATGCCTAATCCAACCCTAAACCCTTTTCCATTCCGTCTTTTGCAGTACCCCATCTTTGAATCACATCCACGACAGGGTTCATCAATACCCTCTTGGGGTTCAGTTACTTGCGGGATTAGTGACCCTGAATAAGAAAAAGGGTTTAGGGTTGGATTAGGCAGAGCCGCGAAGCGGGTTTGCCTAATCCAACCCTAAACCCTTTTCCGTCCCATCTTATGCACTACCCCATTTTTTTAATCACATCCACGACAAGGTTCACCAATACCCTCTTAGGTTCAGTTACTTGCGGGATTAGTGACTGAATAAGGAAAAAGGTTTAGGGTTGGATTAGGCAAACCCGCTTCGCGGCTATGCCTAATCCAACCCTAAACCCTTTTCCATCCCGTCTTACGAAGTACCCCATCTTTAAATCACATCCACGACTAAGTTCACCAATACCCTCCTAGGGTTCAATTACTTGCGGGATTAGTGACCTTGAATAAGGAAAAGGGTTTAGGGTTGCATTAGGAAGAGACCGCAAAGCGGGTATGCCTAATCCAACCCTAAACCCTTTTCCGTCCTTGAATAAGGAAAAGGGTTTAGGGTTGCATTACGAAGAGACCGCGAAGCGGGTATGCCTAATCGAACCCTAAACCCTTTTCCGTTCCGTCTTTTGTAGTACCCCATCTTTGAAACACATCAATGACAGGGTTCACCAATACCCTCTTAGGGTTCAGTTACTTGCGGGATTAGTAACTATGAATAAGGAAAAAGGTTTAGGGTTAGATTAGGCAGAGCCGCAAAGCGGGTCTGCCTAATCCAACCCTAAACCCTTTTCCGTCCCGTCTTATGCACTACCCCATTTTATAATCACATCCACGACAAGGTTCACCAATACCCTCTTAGGGTTCAGTTACTTGCGGGATTAGTGACTATGAATAAGGAAAAAGGTTTAGTGTTGGATTAGGCAGAGCCGCGAAGCGGGTTTGCCTAATCCAACCCTAAACCCTTTTCCATCTCGTCTTACGCAGTACCCCATCTTTGAATCACATCCACAACAGGGTTCACCAATACCCTTTAGGGTTCAGTTACTTGCCGGATTAGTGACCTTGAATAAGGAAAAGCGTTTAGGGTTGGATTAGGCGGAGCTGCGAAGTGGGTACGCCTAATCCAACCCTAAACCCTTTTCCGTCCTTGAATAAGGAAAAGGGTTTAGGGTTGCATTACGAAGAGACCGCGAAGCGGGTATGCCTAATCCAACCCTAAACCCTTTTCCGTCCCATCTTATGCACTACCCCATTTTTTAATCACATCCACGACAAGGTTCACCAATACCCTCTTAGGTTCAGTTACTTCCGGGATTAGTGACTGAATAAGGTAAAAGGTTTAGGCTTGGATTAGGCAAACCCGCTTCGCGGCTATGCCTAATCCAACCCTAAACCCTTTTCCATGCCGTCTTACAAAGTACCCCATGTTTAAATCACATCCACGACTAAGTTCACCAATACCCTCCTAGGGTTCAGTTACTTGCGGGATTAGTGACCTTGAATAAGGAAAAGGGTTTAGGGTTGCATTAGGAAGAGACCGCAAAGCGGGTATGCCTAATCCAACCCTAAACCCTTTTCCGTCCTTGAATAAGGAAAAGGGTTTAGGGTTGCATTACGAAGAGACCGCGAAGCGGGTATGCGTAATCCAACCCTAAACCCTTTTCCGTTCCGTCTTTTGCAGTACCCCATCTTTGAAACACATCCATGACAGGGTTCACCAATACCCTCTTAGGGTTCAGTTACTTGCGGGATTAGTAACTATGAATAAGGAAAAAGGTTTAGGGTTAGATTAGGCAGAGCCGCAAAGCGGGTCTGCCTAATCCAACCCTAAACCCTTTTCCGTCCCGTCTTATGCACTACCCCATTTTATAATCACATCCACGACAAGGTTCTCAAATACCCTCTTAAGGTTCAGTTACTTGCGGGATTAGTGACTGAATAAGGAAAAAGGTTTAGGGTTGGATTAGGCAAACCCGCATCGCGGCTATGCTAAATCCAACCCTAAACCCTTTTCCATCCCGTCTTACAAAGTACCCCATGTTTAAATCACATCCACGACTAAGTTCACCAATACCCTCCTAGGGTTCAGTTACTTGCGGGATTAGTGACCTTGAATAAGGAAAAGGGTTTAGGGTTGCATTAGGAAGAGACCGCAAAGCGGGTATGCCTAATCCAACCCTAAACCCTTTTCCGTCCTTGAATAAGGAAAAGGGTTTAGGGTTGCATTACGAAGAGACCGCGAAGCGGGTATGCGTAATCCAACCCTAAACCCTTTTCCGTTCCGTCTTTTGCAGTACCCCATCTTTGAAACACATCTATGACAGGGTTCACCAATACCCTCTTAGGGTTCAGTTACTTGCGGGATTAGTAACTATGAATAAGGAAAAAGGTTTAGGGTTAGATTAGGCAGAGCCGCAAAGCGGGTCTACCTAATCCAACCCTAACCCTTTTCCGTCCTGTCTTATGCACTACCCCATTTTATAATCACATCCACGACAAGGTTCTCAAATACCTTCTTAGGGTTCAGTTACTTGCGGGATTAGTGACTGAATAAGGAAAAAGGTTTAGGGTTGGATTAGGCAAACCCGCTTCGCGGCTATGCCTAATCCAACCCTAAACCCTTTTCCATCCCGTCTTACAAAGTACCCCATGTTTAAATCACATCCACGACTAAGTTCAGCAATACCCTCCTAGGGTTCAGTTACTTGCGGGATTAGTGACCTTGAATAAGGAAAAGGGTTTAGGGTTGCATTAGGAAGAGACCGCAAAGCGGGTATGCCTAATCCAACCCTAAACCCTTTTCCGTCCTTGAATAAGGAAAAGGGTTTAGGGTTGCATTACGAAGAGACCGCGAAGCGGGTATGCGTAATCCAACCCTAAACCCTTTTCCGTTCCGTCTTTTGCAGTACCCCATCTTTGAAACACATCCATGACAGGGTTCACCAATACCCTCTTAGGGTTCAGTTACTTGCGGGATTAGTAACTATGAATAAGGAAAAAGGTTTAGGGTTAGATTAGGCAGAGCCGCAAAGCGGGTCTACCTAATCCAACCCTAAACCCTTTTCCGTCCCGTCTTATGCACTACCCCATTTTATAATCACATCCACGACAAGGTTCTCAAATACCTTCTTAGGGTTCAGTTACTTGCGGGATTAGTGACTGAATAAGGAAAAAGGTTTAGGGTTAGATTAGGCAAACCCGCTTCGCGGCTATGCCTAATTCAACCCTAAACCCTTTTCCATCCCGTCTTACAAAGTACCCCATGTTTAAATCACATCGACGACTAAGTTCACCAATACCCTCCTAGGGTTCAGTTACTTGCGAGATTAGTGACCTTGAATAAGGAAAAGGGTTTAGGGTTGCATTAGGAAGAGACCGCAAAGCGGGTATGCCTAATCCAACCCTAAACCCTTTTCCATCCCGTCTTATGCACTACCCCATTTTATAATCACATCCACGACAAGGTTCACCAATACCCTCTTAGGGTTCAGTTACTTGCGGGATTAGTGACTATGAATAAGGAAAAAGGTTTAGGGTTGGATTAGGCAGAGCCGCGAAGCGGGTTTGCCTAATCCAACCCTAAACCTTTTTCCATCCCGTCTTACGCAGTACCCCATCTTTGAATCACATCCACAACAGGGTTCACCAATACCCTTTAGGGTTCAGTTACTTGCCGGATTAGTGACCTTGAATAAGGAAAAGCGTTTAGGGTTGGATTAGGCGCAGCTGCGAAGTGGGTAAGCCTAATCCAACCCTAAACCCTTTTCCGTCCTTGAATAAGGAAAAGGGTTTAGGGCTGCATTACGAAGAGACCGCAAAGCGGGTATGCCTAATCCAACCCTAAACCCTTTTCCGTTCCGTCTTTTGCAGTACCCCATCTTTGAATCACATCCACGACAGGGTTCATCAATACCCTCTTGGTGTTCAGTTACTTGCGGGATTACTGACCCTGAATAAGGAAAAGGGTTTAGGGTTGGATTAGGCAGAGCCGCGAATTGCGGCTCTGCCTAATCCAACCCTAAACCCTTTTCCGTCCCATCTTATGCACTACCCCATTTTTTAATCACATCCACGACAAGGTTCACCAATACCCTCTTAGGGTTCAGTTACTTGCGGGATTAGTGACTGAATAAGGAAAAAGGTTTAGGGTTGGATTAGGCAAACCCGCTTCGCGGCTATGCCTAATCCAACCCTAAACCCTTTTCCATCCCGTCTTACGAAGTACCCCATCTTCAAATCACATCCACGACTAAGTTCACCAATACCCTCTTAGGGTTCAGTTACTTGCGGGATTAGTGACCTTGAATAAGGAAAAGGGTTTAGGGTTGCATTAGGAAGAGACCGCAAAGCGGGTATGCCTAATCCAACCCTAAACCCTTTTCCGTCCTTGAATAAGGAAAAGGGTTTAGGGTTGCATTACGAAGAGACCGCGAAGCGGGTATGCCTAGTCCAACCCTAAACCCTTTTCCGTTTCGTCTTTTGCAGTACCCCATCTTTGAAACACATCCATGACAGGGTTCACCAATACCCTCTTAGGGTTCAGTTACTTGCGGGATTAGTAACTATGAATAAGGAAAAAGGTTTAGGGTTAGATTAGGCAGAGCCGCAAAGCGGGTCTGCCTAATACAACCCTAAACCCTTTTCCGTCCCGTCTTATGCACCACCCCATTTTATAATCACATCCACGACAAGGTTCACCAATACCCTCTTAGGGTTCAGTTACTTGCGGGATTAGTGACTATGAATAAGGAGAAAGGTTTAGGGTTGAATTAGGCAGAGCCGCGAAGCGGGTTTGCCTAATCCAACCCTAAACACTTTTCCATCCCGTCTTACGCAGTACCCCATCTTTGAATCACATCCACAACAGGGTTCACCAATACCCTCTTAGGGTTCATTTACTTGCGGGATTAGTGACCTTGAATAAGGAAAAGGGTTTTTCGCGGCTCTGCCTAATCCAACACTAAACCCTTTTCCGTCCCGTCTTATGCACTATCCCATTTTTTAATCACATCCACGATAAGGTTCCCCAATACCCTCTTAGGGTTCAGTTACTTGCGGGATTAGTGAATATGAATAAGGAAAAAGGTTTAGGGTTGGATTAGGCAGAGCTGCGAAGCGGGTTTGCCTAATCCAGTCCTAAACCCTTTTCCATCCCGTCTTATGCAGTACCCCATCTTTAAATTACATTCACGACAGGGTTCACAAACACCCTCTTAGGGTTCAGTTACTTGCGGGATTAGTGACTATGAATAAGGAAAAAGGTTTAGGGTTGGATTAGGCAAATCCGCTTCGCGGCTATGCCTAATCCAACCCTAAACCCTTTTCTATCCCGTCTTACGAAGTACCCCATCTTTAAATCACATCCACGACAAGGTTCACCAATACCCTCGTAGGGTTCAGTTACTTGCGGGATTAGTGACCTTGAATAAGGAAAAGGGTTTAGGGTTGCATTAGGAAGAGACCGCGAAGCGGGTATGCCTAATCCAACCCTAAACCCTTTTCCGTTCTTGAATATGGAAAAGGGTTTAGGGTTGCATTATGAAGAGACCGCGAAGCGGGTATGCCTAATCCTATCCTAAACCCTTTTCAGTTCCGTCTTTTGCAGTACCCCATCTTTGAAACACATCCATGACAGGGTTCACCAATACCCTCTTAGGGTTCAGTTACTTGCGGGATTAGTGACCTTGAATAAAGAAAATGGTTTAGGGTTAGATTAGGCAGAGGGGCGAAGCGGGTTTGCCTAATCCAACCCTAAACCCTTTTCCGTCCCATCTTATGCACTACCCCATTTTTTAATCACATCCACGACAAGGTTCACCAATACCCTCTTAGGGTTCAGTTACTTGCGGGATTAGTGACTATGAATAAGGAAAAAGGTTTAGGGTTGGATTAGGCAGAGCTGTGAAACGGGTTTGCCTAATCCAACCCTAAACCCTTTTCCATCCCGTCTTACGCAGTATCCCATCTTTGAATCACATCCACAACAGGGTTCACCAATACCCTCTTAGGGTTCATTTACTTGCAGGATTAGTGGCCTTGAATAAGGAAAAGTGTTTTTCGCGGCTCTGCCTAATCCAACACTAAACCCTTTTCCGTCCCGTCTTATGCACTACCCCATTTTTTAATCTTATCCACGACAAGGTTCACCAATACCCTCTTATGGTTCAGTTACTTGCGGGATTAGTGACTATGAATAAGTGATCCGAATGAGGATACAACTAAAGAATTCAATGAAGTCACACTAGCTCCTAATGGTCCTAGTCCAGCCACATTAGCACCTCCTACTAGCCTAATAGTGTGCCTCCTTCAATCAGTAAGCTAGCTCGTGTGTGGGTCGAATAAAGGAGCAAATAGTCAAGGTCATATGAAGGCATTAACTTGGGTTCACACTCATTCAAGCATGGGGAGTGCACCGGAGTTAAGAGGATGATTGTGGGCTGATTGTGTTCACATGGGTGCCGCGTCTAAATGCTTCTTGTTAGCTTTGTTTTTAGCTCCTAAGCTTTGTTATCATCACCATTAGAACTTTGTTTGTATCACCCTTGACCAGCCTGGTTAAGGGACGTTTTGTAGGCTATAAATAGCCATCAACTTGAATGAATAAGACACACAATATTCATAACACAGAACTGAGTAAAGCATTGCTTTTCTTTTACGTCCTTGTTGCTTACAAGACAAAGTCTAGAGTTAGTCGCGTTACAAGCTCTAAACTCGCTACTTCAATCGAGTGTTTGATTTAGCACCCGCTTTGTTGAAGTATAGGTCTACTTCACTAAGCATACTATCCCTTGGTTACGGTTCTATCATTCTCACAAACTATCCTTACAAGCTGTTTTGTTGCTTTTGTTTACGTTCATTTCAGAATACTATCAACCTTCACGTTTTTGTTTCAAAGTTCATATTAACTCCCATCATTAGTGGTATCAGAGCTTTGGTCTTCCTTTAGACGTAAAGCATGACAGGAGTAGTGAACTTTGAAGACCCTAGCTTCTTGGAACACCTAAAGAAGGCGTTGGAGAACTACCAGCCCAAGAATTCTCGTTTCCAAGCAAGGAGGGAACCGGTGGACAAGACCAAAGTAAACGAACTTCCTTAGTTCAATGGGGGTACTGATCCTGAAGTCTACTTGGAATGGGAGAGAAACATGGAGAAGCTCTTTGACTTCAAGGACTTAGAGGACGAGGAGAGGTGCAAATATGCAATCCTAAAGCTAAGCAAAGGGGCTTCCCTTTGGTATGAAGGGCTTAAGGTACAACGCACCAGGGATGGAAAGGGTAAGATTTCTTCTTGGGAGTCCTTAAAACGTAAGCTACGTAAGAGGTATGTTCCAACTACACATAAGTTATCCTTATACAAAAAGATTGCTAATCTCGTACAAGGAAAAATGAGTGTGAGTGAATACATTGAAGAGTTTGAGAACTTGGTACTAATGGGGGAAGTAGAAGAAAATGAAGAGATAAAAATGGCTAGGTTCTTACGTGGGTTAAATCATAGTATTGCTAATACGGTTGATTTATGTCCTTATTCTGACTTTGATACATTATGTGGGCTGTGTTTGAAAATTGAGGCACAAGGGAAGGCAAAACATGAAGGTGAGTCTAGTAAGGGTCATACTTGGCCAGGAACTGATGAAGGTAATAGGTTCAATTCTACTAATACCAATCAACCCCTCACCATTAAGAATAACCCAGCAACCCCACTTCAATCTACTACTAAAACACCCACCGAAAATAGTCTATCCAAAGTACGTTGTTTCAAGTGTCAAGGGTTTGGTCACTACAAAAATGCTTGTCCTAATAGGAGAGTTGTGACCTTAAGAGAAGTGATCACTGTTAGGGATGAAATATGGGAAGAGGAACAACTTATAGGGGCTGTTTTCAATGTTAATGAGGAAGAGGAAGAGGAAGATATTGAGGCTTATGAACCCCCAACTTATGATACACTCTTAGTACTACGTACTCTACATGCTAACCCCATTCAACATGATACTGAACAAAGAGACCAACTATTCCATACTAAGTGTCAAGTTAACAACAAATGGTATAGTTTAATAATTGATGGAGGTAGTTGTACCAACGTCGCCTCAACTGAAATGGTAACCAAACTAGGTCTAGCTACTACTAATCACCCTAAACCTTATGCACTACATTGGTTAGATAACGGGAACAAAGTGAGGGTCACTAAACAAGTAAGGGTTGGTTTGACCATGGGTTCCTATGTTGATGAGGTCTTGTGCGATGTTATTCCTATGGATGCTTGTCACATACTATTAGGTCGTCCTTGGTAGTTTGATAGGGATGTAGTTCACCATGGGAGGAAAAATGAGTATGAATTGAGGGATAGGGGAAAGAAAATTGTGCTAAAACCAATGACACCTCGAGATGTGTGTACCATTTTAGCTAATCGAGTCAGGAAACCCAACCTCTCCATATTTGCTAGTAAAAGTGTGGTAGAACATACCATAGAAGAGGGAGAGTGTGTCTTTGTCATGGGTACTAGAGAGGAACCAGTTAGGGTTGATAATGGGTTTGGAGGGAAACGATTTGAGGAGTTGCTAAAGGAACTGGGTTTTGTCATTCCTAATGAATTACCAGCTGGTTTGACACCTATTAGAGATCATGAGTCCTTAAAGTACATCAATGGCTCGCAAAAGCTAAGTCCAAGACATACCAAATGGGTGGAACTCTCGCAACCCTTTCATTTCTCTTCCAGATATAAGGATGGTATGAGCAATATCGTGGCTGATGCTTTATCTTGTCGCTACACACACTTATCCACCCTAGATGTAAGATCGCTTGGATTTGAGACTTTGAAGGACTACTACTCTGTGGATGCTGATTTTGGTGAAGTATTCACCAAGTACAAGGCTGGTGCTCTTAGTATTTTTGATGAGTTTGTTTTGCAGGAAGATTTTCTTTTTAAAGGGAACCATCTTTGTGTTCCTAAACATCCTATTTCAGAATTTCTAGTTAGAGAAGCTCATGGAGGAGGACCAGCTGGACATTTTGGCGTGACTAGGACCTTAGAGGTGTTGAAAGAACTCTTCTTCTGGCTAAAGATACAAGGGAACATTCAAAACATTGTGGGCAAATGTGTGACATGTCATTTCTCAAAAAGTCCTTTCGAACCAAGAGAGTACTTGCCATTCTCCAAAATGGCTCACTTCACTATTTGTCACATAACTGACGATGCTAACAAAAGGCCTGACTTTTACTTTCGAGGAGTGGTACGCCTACATGGGAGTCCCAAGCCTTTTGTTTCTGATCAAGATTCCAAGTTCCTTAGCTACTTGTGGAACACATTATGGAGAAAGCTCAAATCCATGATAAAACTCCACGAGCAAATTCGAGAAAGGATCAAGGAGGTAAATGAAGCATACAAAAGAAGGTCCAACAAAAACAGGAAACCAAGACTTTTTCAAGAAGGTGACTTAGTTTGGGTTCACTTGAGAAAAGAGAGGTTTCCAAGCAAAAGGAAGAATAAGTTGATGCCACGGGCAGAAGGTCCATACAAGATCATATCAAAGGTGAACGACAATGCTTACAAAGTGGAATTGCCGGATGAGTATGGAGTTCATGCCACGTTCAATGTGGGAGATCTTTCTCCTTATCTTGATGATGATGGCATTTCAGAATTGAGGACAATTCCTTTTCAAAGGGGAGGAGATGATCCGAATGAGGATACAACTAAAGAATTCAATGAAGTCACACTAGCTCCTAATGGTCCTAGTCCAGCCACATTAGCACCTCCTACTAGCCTAGTAGTGTGCCTCCTTCAATCAGTAAGCTAGCTCGTGTGTGGGTCGAATAAAGGAGCAAATAGTCAAGGTCATATGAAGGCATTAACTTGGGTTCACACTCATTCAAGCATGGGGAGTGCACCAGAGTTAAGAGGATGATTGTGGGCTGATTGTGTTCACATGGGTGCCGCGTCTAAATGCTTCTTGTTAGCTTTGTTTTTAGCTCCTAAGCTTTGTTATCATCACCATTAGAACTTTGTTTGTATCACCCTTGACCAGCCTGGTTAAGGGACGTTTTGTAGGCTATAAATAGCCATCAACTTGAATGAATAAGACACACAATATTCATAACACAAAACTGAGTAAAGCATTGCTTTTCTTTTACGTCCTTGTTGCTTACAAGACAAAGTCTAGAGTTAGTCGCGTTACAAGCTCTAAACTCGCTACTTCAATCGAGTGTTTGATTTAGCACCCGCTTTGTTGAAGTATAGGTCTACTTCACTAAGCATACTATCCCTTGGTTACGGTTCTATCATCCTCACAAACTATCCTTACAAGCTGTTTTGTTGCTTTTGTTTACGTTCATTTCAGAATACTATCAACCTTCACGTTTTTGTTTCAAAGTTCATATTAACTCACATCAATAAGGAAAAAGGTTTAGGGTTGGATTAGGCAGAGCCGCAAAGCGGGTCTGCCTAATCCAACCCTAAACCCTTTTCCGTCCCGTCTTATGCACTACCCCATTTTATTATCACATCCACGACAAGGTTCACCAATACCCTCTTAGGGTTCAGTTACTTGCGGGATTAGTGACTATGAATAAGGAAATAGGTTTAGGGTTGGATTAGGCAGAGCCGCGAAGCGGGTTTGCCTAATCCAACCCTAAACCCTTTTCCATCCCGTCTTATGCAGTACTCCATCTTTGAATCACATCCACAACAGGGTTCACCAATACCCTCTTAGGGTTCATTTACTTGAGGGATTAGTGACCTTGAATAAGGAAAAGGGTTTTTCGCGGCTCTGCCTAATCCAACACTAAACCCTTTTCCGTCCCGTCTTATACACTACCCCATTTTTTAATCACATCCACGATAAGGTTCACCAATACCCTCTTAGGGTTCAGTTACTTGCGGGATTAGTGAATATGAATAAGGAAAAAGGTTTAGGGTTGGATTAGGCAGAGCTGCGAAGCGGGTTTGCCTAATCCAACCCTAAACCCTTTTCCAACCCGTCTTACGCAGTACCCCATCTATGAATCACATCCACAACAGGGTTCACCAATACCCTTTAGGGTTCAATTACTTGCGGGATTAGTAACCTTGAATAAGGAAAAGCATTTAGGGTTGGATTAGGCGGAGCTGCGATATGGGTACGCCTAATCCAACCTTAAACCCATTTCCGTCCTTGAATAAGGAAAAGGTTTAGGGTTGGATTAGGCAGATCCGTGAAGCGGGTATGCCTAATCCAACCCTAAACCCTTTTCCGTCGTCTTATGCAGTACCCCATCTTTAAATCACATTTATGACAGGGTTTACCAACACCCTCTTAGGGTTCAGTTACTTGCGGGATTAGTGACTATGAATAAGGAAAAAGGCTTAGGGTTGGATTAGGCAAACCCGCTTCGCGGCTATGCCAAAACCTACCCTAAACCCTTTTCTATCCCGTCTTACGAAGTACCCCATCTTTAAATCACATCCACGACTAAGTTCACCAATACCCTCTTAGGGTTCGGTTACTTGCGGGATTAGTGACCTTGAATAAGGAAAAGGGTTTAGGGTTGCATTAGGAAGAGACCGCGGAGCGGGTATGCCTAATCCAACCCTAAACCCTTTTCCGTTCTTGAATAAGGAAAAGGGTTTAGGGTTGCATTACGAAGAGACCGCGAAGCGGGTATGCCTAATCCAACCCTAAACCCTTTTCAGTTCCGTCTTTTGCAGTACCCCATCTTTGAAACACATCCATGATAGGGTTCACCAATACCCTCTTAGGGTTCAGTTACTTGCGGGATTAGTGACCTTGAATAAAGAAAATGGTTTAGGGTTAGATTAGGAAGAGGGGCGAAGCGGGTTTGCCTAATCCAACCCTAAACCCTTTTCCGTCCCATCTTATGCACTACCCCATTTTTTAATCACATCCACGACAAGGTTCACCAATACCCTCTTAGGGTTCAGTTACTTGCGGGATTAGTGACTATGAATAAGGAAAAAGGTTTAGGGTTGGATTAGGCAGAGCCGCGAAGCGGGTTTGCCTAATCCAACCCTAAACCCTTTTCCATCCCATCTTACGCAGTACCCCATCTTTAAATCACATCCACAATAGGGTTCACCAATACCCTCTTAGGGTTCATTTACTTGCGGGATTAGTGACCTTGAATAAGGAAAAGGGTTTTTCGCGGCTCTGCCTAATCCAACACTAAACCCTTTTCCGTCCCGTCTTATGCACTACCCCATTTTTTAATCACATCCACTATAAGTTTCACCAATACCCTCTTAGGGTTCAGTTACTTGCGGAATTAGTAACTATGAATAAGGAAAAAGGTTTAGGGTTAGATTAGGCAGAGCCGCAAAGCAGGTCTGCCTAATACAACCCTAAACCCTTTTCCGTCCCGTCTTATGCACTACCCCATTTTATAATCACATCCACGACAAGGTTCACTAATACCCTATAGGGTTCAGTTACTTGCGGGATTAGTGACTATGAATAAGGAAAAAGGTTTAGGGTTGGATTAGGCAGAGCCGCGAAGATGGTTTGCCTAATCCAACCCTAAACCCTTTTCCATCCCGTCTTACGCAGTACCCCATCTTTGAATCACATCCATGACAGGGTTCACCAATACCCTCTTAGGGTTCAGTTACTTGCGGGATTAGTGACTTTGAATAAAGAATATGGTTTAGGGTTAGATTAGGCAGAGGGGCGAAGCGGGTTTGCCTAATCCAACCCTAAACCCTTTTCCGTCCCATCTTATGCACTACCCCATTTTTTAATCACATCCACGATAAGGTTCACCAATACCCTCTTAGGGTTCAGTTACTTGCGGGATTAGTGACTATGAATAAGGAAAAAGGTTTAGGGTTGGAATAGGCAGATCCGCAAAGCGGGTCTGCCTAATCCAACCCTAAACCCTTTTCCGTCCCGTCTTATGCACTACCCCATTTTGTAATCACATCCACGACAAGGTTCACCAATACCTTCTTAGGGTTCAGTTACTTGCGGGATTAGTGACTATTAATAAGGAAAAAGATTTAGGGTTGGATTAGGCAGAGCCGCGAAGCGGGTTTGCCTAATCCAACCCTAAACCCTTTTCCATCCCGTCTTACGCAGTACCCCATCTTTGAATCACATCCACAGCAGGGTTCACCAATACCCTCTTAGGGTTCATTTACTTGCGGGATTAGTGACCTTGAATAAGGAAAAGGGTTTTTCGCGGCTCTGCCTAATCCAACACTAAACCCTTTTCCGTCCCATCTTATGCACTACCCCATTTTTTAATTACATCCACGATAAGGTTCACCAATACCCTCTTAGGGTTCAGTTACTTGCGGAATTAGTAACTATGAATAAGGAAAAAGGTTTAGGGTTGGATTAGGCAGAACCGCAAAGCGGGTCTGCCTAATACAACCCTAAACCCTTTTCCGTCCCGTCTTATGCACTACCCCATTTTATAATCACATCCACGACAAGATTCACTAATACCCTATAGGGTTCAGTTACTTGCGGGATTAGTGACTATGAATAAGGAAAAAGGTTTAGGGTTGGATTAGGCAGAGCCGCGAAGATGGTTTGCCTAATCCAACCCTAAACCCTTTTCCATCCCGTCTTACGCAGTACCCCATCTTTGAATCACATCCACAACAGGGTTCTCCAATACCCTCTTAGGGTTCATTTACTTGCGGGATTAGTGACCTTGAATAAGGAAAAGGGTTTTTCGCGGCTCTGCCTAATCCAACACTAAACCCTTTTCCGTCCCGTCTTATACACTACCCCATTTTTTAATCACATCCACGATAAGGTTCACCAATACCCTCTTAGGGTTCAGTTACTTGCGGAATTAGTAACTATGAATAAGGAAAAAGGTTTAGGGTTGGATTAGGCAGAGCCGCAAAGCGGGTCTGCCTAATACAACCCTAAACCCTTTTCCGTCCCGTCTTATGCACTACCCCATTTTATAATCACATCCACGACAAGATTCACTAATACCCTATAGGGTTCAGTTACTTGCGGGATTAGTGACTATGAATAAGGAAAAAGGTTTAAGGTTGGATTAGGCAGAGCCGCGAAGATGGTTTGCCTAATCCAACCCTAAACCCTTTTCCATCCCGTCTTACGCAGTACCCCATCTTTGAATCACATCCTCAACAGGGTTCTCCAATACCCTCTTAGGGTTCATTTACTTGCGGGATTAGTGACCTTGAATAAGGAAAAGGGTTTTTCGCGGCTCTGCCTAATCCAACACTAAACCCTTTTCCGTCCCGTCTTATACACTACCCCATTTTTTAATCACATCCACGATAAGGTTCACCAATACCCTCTTAGGGTTCAGTTACTTGCGGGATTAGTGACTATGAATAAGGAAAAAGGTTTAGGGTTGGATTAGGCAGAGCCGCGAAGTGGGTTTGCCTAATACAACCCTAAACCCTTTTCCATCCCGTCTTACGCAGTACCCCATCTTTGAATCACATCCACAACAGGGTTCACCAATACCCTTTAGGGTTCAGTTACTTGCGGGATTAGTGACCTTGAATAAGGAAAAGCGTTTAGGGTTGGATTAGGCGGAGCTGCGATATGGGTACGCCTAATCCAACCCTAAACCCTTTTCCGTCCTTGAATAAGGAAAAGGTTTAGGGTTGGATTAGGCAGATCCGTGAAGCGGGTATGGCTATTTCAACCCTAAACCCTTTTCCGTCCCGTCTTATGCAGTACCCCATCTTTAAATCACATTCACGACAGGGTTCACCAACACCCTCTTAGGGTTCAGTTACTTGCGGGATTATTGACTATGAATAAGGAAAAAGGTTTAGGGTTGGATTAGGCAGAGCCGCAAAGCGGGTCTGCCTAATACAACCCTAAACCCTTTTCCGTCCCGTCTTATGCACTACCCCATTTTATAATCGCATCCACAACAAGGTTCACTAATACCCTATAGGGTTCAGTTACTTGCGGGATTAGTGACTATGAATAAGGAAAAAGGTTTAGGGTTGGATTAGGCAGAGCCGCGAAGATGGTTTGCCTAATCCAACCCTAAACCCTTTTCCATCCCGTCTTACGCAGTACCCCATCTTTGAATCACATCCACAACAGGGTTCTCCAATACCCTCTTAGGGTTCATTTACTTGCGGGATTAGTGACCTTGAATAAGGAAAAGGGTTTTTCGCGGCTCTGCCTAATACAACCCTAAACCCTTTTCCGTCCCGTCTTATACACTACCCCATTTTTTAATCACATCCACGATAAGGTTCACCAATACCCTCTTAGGGTTCAGTTACTTGCGGAATTAGTAACTATGAATAAGGAAAAAGGTTTAGGGTTGGATTAGGCAGAGCCGCAAAGCGGGTCTGCCTAATACAACCCTAAACCCTTTTCCGTCCCGTCTTATGCACTACCCCATTTTATAATCACATCCACGACAAGATTCACTAATACCCTATAGGGTTCAGTTACTTGCGGGATTAGTGACTATGAATAAGGAAAAAGGTTTAGGGTTGGATTAGGCAGAGCCGCGAAGATGGTTTGCCTAATCCAACCCTAAACCCTTTTCCATCCCGTCTTACGCAGTACCCCATCTTTGAATCACATCCACAACAGGGTTCTCCAATACCCTCTTAGGGTTCATTTACTTGCGGGATTAGTGACCTTGAATAAGGAAAAGGGTTTTTCGCGGCTCTGCCTAATCCAACACTAAACCCTTTTCCGTCCCGTCTTATACACTACCCCATTTTTTAATCACATCCACGATAAGGTTCACCAATACCCTCTTAGGGTTCAGTTACTTGCGGGATTAGTGACTATGAATAAGGAAAAAGGTTTAGGGTTGGATTAGGCAGAGCCGCGAAGTGGGTTTGCCTAATACAACCCTAAACCCTTTTCCATCCCGTCTTACGCAGTACCCCATCTTTGAATCACATCCACAACAGGGTTCACCAATACCCTTTAGGGTTCAGTTACTTGCGGGATTAGTGACCTTGAATAAGGAAAAGCGTTTAGGGTTGGATTAGGCGGAGCTGCGATATGGGTACGCCTAATCCAACCCTAAACCCTTTTCCGTCCTTGAATAAGGAAAAGGTTTAGGGTTGGATTAGGCAGATCCGTGAAGCGGGTATGGCTATTTCAACCCTAAACCCTTTTCCGTCCCGTCTTATGCAGTACCCCATCTTTAAATCACATTCACGACAGGGTTCACCAACACCCTCTTAGGGTTCAGTTACTTGCGGGATTATTGACTATGAATAAGGAAAAAGGTTTAGGGTTGGATTAGGCAGAGCCGCAAAGCGGGTCTGCCTAATACAACCCTAAACCCTTTTCCGTCCCGTCTTATGCACTACCCCATTTTATAATCGCATCCACGACAAGGTTCACTAATACCCTATAGGGTTCAGTTACTTGCGGGATTAGTGACTATGAATAAGGAAAAAGGTTTAGGGTTGGATTAGGCAGAGCCGCGAAGATGGTTTGCCTAATCCAACCCTAAACCCTTTTCCATCCCGTCTTACGCAGTACCCCATCTTTGAATCACATCCACAACAGGGTTCTCCAATACCCTCTTAGGGTTCATTTACTTGCGGGATTAGTGACCTTGAATAAGGAAAAGGGTTTTTCGCGGCTCTGCCTAATACAACCCTAAACCCTTTTCCGTCCCGTCTTATACACTACCCCATTTTTTAATCACATCCACGATAAGGTTCACCAATACCCTCTTAGGGTTCAGTTACTTGCGGAGTTAGTAACTATGAATAAGGAAAAAGGTTTAGGGTTGGATTAGGCAGAGCCGCAAAGCGGGTCTGCCTAATACAACCCTAAACCCTTTTCCGTCCCGTCTTATGCACTACCCCATTTTATAATCACATCCACGACAAGATTCACTAATACCCTATAGGGTTCAGTTACTTGCGGGATTAGTGACTATGAATAAGGAAAAAGGTTTAGGGTTGGATTAGGCAGAGCCGCGAAGATGGTTTGCCTAATCCAACCCTAAACCCTTTTCCATCCCGTCTTACGCAGTACCCCATCTTTGAATCACATCCACAACAGGGTTCTCCAATACCCTCTTAGGGTTCATTTACTTGCGGGATTAGTGACCTTGAATAAGGAAAAGGGTTTTTCGCGGCTCTGCCTAATCCAACACTAAACCCTTTTCCGTCCCGTCTTATACACTACCCCATTTTTTAATCACATCCACGATAAGGTTCACCAATACCCTCTTGGGGTTCAGTTACTTGCGGGATTAGTGACTATGAATAAGGAAAAAGGTTTAGGGTTGGATTAGGCAGAGCCGCGAAGTGGGTTTGCCTAATACAACCCTAAACCCTTTTCCATCCCGTCTTACGCAGTACCCCATCTTTGAATCACATCCACAACAGGGTTCACCAATACCCTTTAGGGTTCAGTTACTTGCGGGATTAGTGACCTTGAATAAGGAAAAGCGTTTAGGGTTGGATTAGGCGGAGCTGCGATATGGGTACGCCTAATCCAACCCTAAACCCTTTTCCGTCCTTGAATAAGGAAAAGGTTTAGGGTTGGATTAGGCAGATCCGTGAAGCGGGTATGGCTATTTCAACCCTAAACCCTTTTCCGTCCCGTCTTATGCAGTACCCCATCTTTAAATCACATTCACGACAGGGTTCACCAACACCCTCTTAGGGTTCAGTTACTTGCGGGATTATTGAATATGAATAAGGAAAAAGGTTTAGGGTTGGATTAGGCAGAGCCGCAAAGCGGGTCTGCCTAATACAACCCTAAACCCTTTTCCGTCCCGTCTTATGCACTACCCCATTTTATAATCGCATCCACGACAAGGTTCACTAATACCCTATAGGGTTCAGTTACTTGCGGGATTAGTGACTATGAATAAGGAAAAAGGTTTAGGGTTGGATTAGGCAGAGCCGCGAAGATGGTTTGCCTAATCCAACCCTAAACCCTTTTCCATCCCGTCTTACGCAGTACCCCATCTTTGAATCACATCCACAACAGGGTTCTCCAATACCCTCTTAGGGTTCATTTACTTGCGGGATTAGTGACCTTGAATAAGGAAAAGGGTTTTTCGCGGCTCTGCCTAATCCAACACTAAACCCTTTTCCGTCCCGTCTTATACACTACCCCATTTTTTAATCACATCCACGATAAGGTTCACCAATACCCTCTTAGGGTTCAGTTACTTGCGGAATTAGTAACTATGAATAAGGAAAAAGGTTTAGGGTTGGATTAGGCAGAGCCGCAAAGCGGGTCTGCCTAATACAACCCTAAACCCTTTTCCGTCCCGTCTTATGCACTACCCCATTTTATAATCACATCCACGACAAGATTCACTAATACCCTATAGGGTTCAGTTACTTGCGGGATTAGTGACTATGAATAAGGAAAAAGGTTTAGGGTTGGATTAGGCAGAGCCGCGAAGATGGTTTGCCTAATCCAACCCTAAACCCTTTTCCATCCCGTCTTACGCAGTACCCCATCTTTGAATCACATCCACAACAGGGTTCTCTAATACCCTCTTAGGGTTCATTTACTTGCGGGATTAGTGACCTTGAATAAGGAAAAGGGTTTTTCGCGGCTCTGCCTAATCCAACACTAAACCCTTTTCCGTCCCGTCTTATACACTACCCCATTTTTTAATCACATCCACGATAAGGTTCACCAATACCCTCTTAGGGTTCAGTTACTTGCGGGATTAGTGACTATGAATAAGGAAAAAGGTTTAGGGTTGGATTAGGCAGAGCCGCGAAGTGGGTTTGCCTAATACAACCCTAAACCCTTTTCCATCCCGTCTTACGCAGTACCCCATCTTTGAATCACATCCACAACAGGGTTCACCAATACCCTTTAGGGTTCAGTTACTTGCGGGATTAGTGACCTTAAATAAGGAAAAGCGTTTAGGGTTGGATTAGGCGGAGCTGCGATATGGGTACGCCTAATCCAACCCTAAACCCTTTTCCGTCCTTGAATAAGGAAAAGGTTTAGGGTTGGATTAGGCAGATCCGTGAAGCGGGTATGGCTATTTCAACCTTAAACCCTTTTCCGTCCCGTCTTATGCAGTACCCCATCTTTAAATCACATTCACGACAGGGTTCACCAACACCCTCTTAGGGTTCAGTTACTTGCGGGATTATTGACTATGAATAAGGAAAAAGGTTTAGGGTTGGATTAGGCAAACCCGCTTCGCGGCTATGCCTAATCCAACCCTAAACCCTTTTCTATCCCGTCTTACGAAGTACCCCATCTTTAAACCACATCCACGACTAAGTTCACCAATACCCTCTTAGGGTTCAGTTACTTGCAGGATTTGTGACCTTGAATAAGGAAAAGGGTTTAGGGTTGCATTAGGAAGAGACCGCGAAGCGGGTATGCCTAATCCAACCCTAAACCCTTTTCCGTTCTTGAATAAGGAAAAGGGTTTACGGTTGCATTACGAAGAGACCGCGAAGCGGGTATGCCTAATCCAACCCTAAACCCTTTTCAGTTCCGTCTTTTGCAGTACCCCATCTTTGAAACACATCCATGATAGGGTTCACCAATACCCTCTTAGGGTTCAGTTACTTGCGGGATTAGTGACCTTGAATAAAGAAAATGGTTTAGGGTTAGATTAGGCAGAGGGGCGAAGCGGGTTTGCCTAATCCAACCCTAAACCCTTTTCCGTCCCATCTTATGCACTACCCCATTTTTTAATCACATCCACGACAAGGTTCACCAATACCCTCTTAGGGTTCAGTTACTTGCGGGATTAGTGACTATGAATAAGGAAAAAGGTTTAGGGTTGGATTAGGCAGAGCCGCGAAGCGGGTTTGCCTAATCCAACCCTAAACCCTTTTCCATCCCATCTTACGCAGTACCCCATCTTTAAATCACATCCACAACAGGGTTCACCAATACCCTCTTAGGGTTCATTTACTTGCGGGATTAGTGACCTTGAATAAGGAAAAGGGTTTTTCGCGGCTCTGCCTAATCCAACACTAAACCCTTTTCCGTCCCGTCTTATGCACTACCCCATTTTTTAATCACATCCACGATAAGTTTCACCAATACCCTCTTAGGGTTCAGTTACTTGCGGAATTAGTAACTATGAATAAGGAAAAAGGTTTAGGGTTGGATTAGGCAGAGCCGCAAAGCAGGTCTGCCTAATACAACCCTAAACCCTTTTCCGTCCCGTCTTATGCACTACCCCATTTTATAATCACATCCACGACAAGGTTCACTAATACCCTATAGGGTTCAGTTACTTGCGGGATTAGTGACTATGAATAAGGAAAAAGGTTTTGGGTTGGATTAGGCAGAGCCGCGAAGATGGTTTGCCTAATCCAACCCTAAACCCTTTTCCATCCCGTCTTACGCAGTACCCCATCTTTGAATCACATCCATGACAGGGTTCACCAATACCCTCTTAGGGTTCAGTTACTTGCGGGATTAGTGACTTTGAATAAAGAATATGGTTTAGGGTTAGATTAGGCAGAGGGGCGAAGCGGGTTTGCCTAATCCAACCCTAAACCCTTTTCCGTCCCATCTTATGCACTACCCCATTTTTTAATCACATCCACGACAAGGTTCACCAATACCCTCTTAGGGTTCAGTTACTTGCGGGATTAGTGACTATGAATAAGGAAAAAGGTTTAGGGTTGGATTAGGCAGAGCCGCGAAGCGGGTTTGCCTAATCCAACCCTAAACCCTTTTCCATCCCATCTTACGCAGTACCCCATCTTTAAATCACATCCACAACAGGGTTCACCAATACCCTCTTAGGGTTCATTTACTTGCGGGATTAGTGACCTTGAATAAGGAAAAGGGTTTTTCGCGGCTCTGCCTAATCCAACACTAAACCCTTTTCCGTCCCGTCTTATGCACTACCCCATTTTTTAATCACATCCACGATAAGTTTCACCAATACCCTCTTAGGGTTCAGTTACTTGCGGAATTAGTAACTATGAATAAGGAAAAAGGTTTAGGGTTGGATTAGGTAGAGCCGCAAAGCAGGTCTGCCTAATACAACCCTAAACCCTTTTCCGTCCCGTCTTATGCACTACCCCATTTTATAATCACATCCACGACAAGGTTCACTAATACCCTATAGGGTTCAGTTACTTGCGGGATTAGTGACTATGAATAAGGAAAAAGGTTTAGGGTTGGATTAGGCAGAGCCGCGAAGATGGTTTGCCTAATCCAACCCTAAACCTTTTTCCATCCCGTCTTACGCAGTACCCCATCTTTGAATCACATCCATGACAGGGTTCACCAATACCCTCTTAGGGTTCAGTTACTTGCGGGATTAGTGACTTTGAATAAAGAATATGGTTTAGGGTTAGATTAGGCAGAGGGGCGAAGCGGGTTTGCCTAATCCAACCCTAAACCCTTTTCCGTCCCATCTTATGCACTACCCCATTTTTTAATCACATCCACGATAAGGTTCACCAATACCCTCTTAGGGTTCAGTTACTTGCGGGATTAGTGACTATGAATAAGGAAAAAGGTTTAGGGTTGGAATAGGCAGATCCGCAAAGCGGGTCTGCCTAATCCAACCCTAAACCCTTTTCCGTCCCGTCTTATGCACTACCCCATTTTTTAATCACATCCACGATAAGTTTCACCAATACCCTCTTAGGGTTCAGTTACTTGCGGAATTAGTAACTATGAATAAGGAAAAAGGTTTAGGGTTGGATTAGGCAGAGCCGCAAAGCAGGTCTGCCTAATACAACCCTAAACCCTTTTCCGTCCCGTCTTATGCACTACCCCATTTTATAATCACATCCACGACAAGGTTCACTAATACCCTATAGGGTTCAGTTACTTGCGGGATTAGTTACTATGAATAAGGAAAAAGGTTTTGGGTTGGATTAGGCAGAGCCGCGAAGATGGTTTGCCTAATCCAACCCTAAACCCTTTTCCATCCCGTCTTACGCAGTACCCCATCTTTGAATCACATCCATGACAGGGTTCACCAATACCCTCTTAGGGTTCAGTTACTTGCGGGATTAGTGACTTTGAATAAAGAATATGGTTTAGGGTTAGATTAGGCAGAGGGGCGAAGCGGGTTTGCCTAATCCAACCCTAAACCCTTTTCCGTCCCATCTTATGCACTACCCCATTTTTTAATCACATCCACGACAAGGTTCACCAATACCCTCTTAGGGTTCAGTTACTTGCGGGATTAGTGACTATGAATAAGGAAAAAGGTTTAGGGTTGGATTAGGCAGAGCCGCGAAGCGGGTTTGCCTAATCCAACCCTAAACCCTTTTCCATCCCATCTTACGCAGTACCCCATCTTTAAATCACATCCACAACAGGGTTCACCAATACCCTCTTAGGGTTCATTTACTTGCGGGATTAGTGACCTTGAATAAGGAAAAGGGTTTTTCGCGGCTCTGCCTAATCCAACACTAAACCCTTTTCCGTCCCGTCTTATGCACTACCCCATTTTTTAATCACATCCACGATAAGTTTCACCAATACCCTCTTAGGGTTCAGTTACTTGCGGAATTAGTAACTATGAATAAGGAAAAAGGTTTAGGGTTGGATTAGGCAGAGCCGCAAAGCAGGTCTGCCTAATACAACCCTAAACCCTTTTCCGTCCCGTCTTATGCACTACCCCATTTTATAATCACATCCACGACAAGGTTCACTAATACCCTATAGGGTTCAGTTACTTGCGGGATTAGTGACTATGAATAAGGAAAAAGGTTTAGGGTTGGATTAGGCAGAGCCGCGAAGATGGTTTGCCTAATCCAACCCTAAACCTTTTTCCATCCCGTCTTACGCAGTACCCCATCTTTGAATCACATCCATGACAGGGTTCACCAATACCCTCTTAGGGTTCAGTTACTTGCGGGATTAGTGACTTTGAATAAAGAATATGGTTTAGGGTTAGATTAGGCAGAGGGGCGAAGCGGGTTTGCCTAATCCAACCCTAAACCCTTTTCCGTCCCATCTTATGCACTACCCCATTTTTTAATCACATCCACGATAAGGTTCACCAATACCCTCTTAGGGTTCAGTTACTTGCGGGATTAGTGACTATGAATAAGGAAAAAGGTTTAGGGTTGGAATAGGCAGATCCGCAAAGCGGGTCTGCCTAATCCAACCCTAAACCCTTTTCCGTCCCGTCTTATGCACTACCCCATTTTGTAATCACATCCACGACAAGGTTCACCAATACCCTCTTAGGGTTCAGTTACTTGCGGGATTAGTGACTATGAATAAGGAAAAAGATTTAGGGTTGGATTAGGCAGAGCCGCGAAGCGGGTTTGCCTAATCCAACCCTAAACCCTTTTCCATCCCGTCTTACGCAGTACCCCATCTTTGAATCACATCCACAACAGGGTTCACCAATACCCTCTTAGGGTTCATTTACTTGCGGGATTAGTGACCTTGAATAAGGAAAAGGGTTTTTCGCGGCTCTGCCTAATCCAACACTAAACCCTTTTCCGTCCCATCTTATGCACTACCCCATTTTTTAATTACATCCACGATAAGGTTCACCAATACCCTCTTAGGGTTCAGTTACTTGCGGAATTAGTAACTATGAATAAGGAAAAAGGTTTAGGGTTGGATTAGGCAGAGCCGCAAAGCGGGTCTGCCTAATACAACCCTAAACCCTTTTCCGTCCCGTCTTATGCACTACCCCATTTTATAATCGCATCCACGACAAGGTTCACAAATACCCTATAGGGTTCAGTTACTTGCGGGATTAGTGACTATGAATAAGGAAAAAGGTTTAGGGTTGGATTAGGCAGAGCCGCGAAGATGGTTTGCCTAATCCAACCCTAAACCCTTTTCCATCCCGTCTTACGCAGTACCCCATCTTTGAATCACATCCACAACAGGGTTCTCCAATACCCTCTTAGGGTTCATTTACTTGCGGGATTAGTGACCTTGAATAAGGAAAAGGGTTTTTCGCGGCTCTCCCTAATCCAACACTAAACCCTTTTCCGTCCCGTCTTATACACTACCCCATTTTTTAATCACATCCACGATAAGGTTCACCAATACCCTCTTAGGGTTCAGTTACTTGCGGAATTAGTAACTATGAATAAGGAAAAAGGTTTAGGGTTGGATTAGGCAGAGCCGCAAAGCGGGTCTGCCTAATACAACCCTAAACCCTTTTCCGTCCCGTCTTATGCACTACCCCATTTTATAATCACATCCACGACAAGATTCACTAATACCCTATAGGGTTCAGTTACTTGCGGGATTAGTGACTATGAATAAGGAAAAAGGTTTAGGGTTGGATTAGGCAGAGCCGCGAAGATGGTTTGCCTAATCCAACCCTAAACCCTTTTCCATCCCGTTTTACGCAGTACCCCATCTTTGAATCACATCCACAACAGGGTTCTCCAATACCCTCTTAGGGTTCATTTACTTGCGGGATTAGTGACCTTGAATAAGGAAAAGGGTTTTTCGCGGCTCTGCCTAATCCAACACTAAACCCTTTTCCGTCCCGTCTTATACACTACCCCATTTTTTAATCACATCCACGATAAGGTTCACCAATACCCTCTTAGGGTTCAGTTACTTGCGGGATTAGTGACTATGAATAAGGAAAAAGGTTTAGGGTTGGATTAGGCAGAGCCGCGAAGTGGGTTTGCCTAATACAACCCTAAACCCTTTTCCATCCCGTCTTACGCAGTACCCCATCTTTGAATCACATCCACAACAGGGTTCACCAATACCCTTTAGGGTTCAGTTACTTGCGGGATTAGTGACCTTGAATAAGGAAAAGCGTTTAGGGTTGCATTAGGAAGAGACCGCGAAGCGGGTATGCCTAATCCAACCCTAAACCCTTTTCCGTTCTTGAAAAAGGAAAAGGGTTTAGGGTTGCATTACGAAGAGACCGCGAAGCGGGTATGCCTAATCCAACCCTAAACCCCTTTTCAGTTCCGTCTTTTGCAGTACCCCATCTTTGAAACGCATCCATGACAGAGTTCACCAATACCCTCTCAGGGTTCAGTTACTTGCGGGATTAGTGACCTTGAATAAAGAAAATGGTTTAGGGTTAGATTAGGCAGAGGGGCGAAGCGGGTTTGCCTAATCCAACCCTAAACCCTTTTCCGTCCCATCTTATGCACTACCCCATTTTTTAATCACATCCATGACAAGGTTCACCAATACCCTCTTAGGGTTCCGTTACTTGCGGGATTAGTGACTATGAATAAGGAAAAAGGTTTAGGGTTGGATAAGGCAGAGCCGCGAAGCGGGTTTGCCTAATCCAACCCTAAACCCTTTTCCATCCCGTCTTACGCAGTACCCCATCTTTGAATCACATCCACAACAGGGTTCACCAATACCCTCTTAGGGTTCATTTACTTGCGGGATTAGTGACCTTGAATAAGGAAAAGGGTTTTTCGCGGCTCTGCCTAATCCAACACTAAACCCTTTTCCGTCCCGTCTTATTCACTACCCCATTTTTTAATCACATCCACGATAAGGTTCACCAATACCCTCTTAGGGTTCAGTTACTTGCGGAATTAGTAACTATGAATAAGGAAAAAGGTTTAGGGTTGGATTAGGCAGAGCCGCGAAGCGGATCTGCCTAATACAGCCCTAAACCCTTTTCCGTCCCGTCTTATGCACTACCCCATTTTATAATCACATCCACGACAAGGTTCACCAATACCCTCTTAGGGTTCAGTTACTTGCGGGATTAGTGACCTTGAATAAAGAAAATGGTTTAGGGTTAGATTAGGCAGAAGGGCGAAGCGGGTTTGCCTAATCCAACCCTAAACCCTTTTCTGTCCCGTCTTATACACTACCCCATTTTTTAATCACATCCACGATAAGGTTCACCAATACACTCTTAGGGTTCAGTTACTTGCGGAATTAGTAACTATGAATAAGGAAAAAGGTTTAGGGTTGGATTAGGCAGAGCCGCAAAGCGGGTCTGCCTAATACAACCCTAAACCCTTTTCCGTCCCGTCTTATGCACTACCCCATTTTATAATCACATCCACGACAAGATTCACTAATACCCTATAGGGTTCAGTTACTTGCGGGATTAGTGACTATGAATAAGGAAAAAGGTTTAGGGTTGGATTAGGCAAACCCGCTTCGCGGCTATGCCTAAACCTACCCTAAACCCTTTTCTATCCCGTCTTACGAAGTACCCCATCTTTAAATCACATCCACGACTAAGTTCACCAATACCCTCTTAGGGTTCGGTTACTTGCGGGATTAGTGACCTTGAATAAGGAAAAGGGTTTAGGGTTGCATTAGGAAGAGACCGCGGAGCAGGTATGCCTAATCCAACCCTAAACCCTTTTCCGTTCTTGAATAAGGAAAAGGGTTTAGGGTTGCATTACGAAGAGACCGCGAAGCGGGTATGCCTTATCCAACCCTAAACCCTTTTCAGTTTCGTCTTTTGCAGTACCCCATCTTTGAAACACATCCATGATAGGGTTCACCAATACCCTCTTAGGGTTCAGTTACTTGCGGGATTAGCGACCTTGAATAAAGAAATGGTTTAGGGTTAGATTAGGCAGAGGGGCGAAGCGGGTTTGCCTAATCCAACACTAAACCCTTTTCCGTCCCATCTTATGCACTACCCCATTTTTTAATCACATCCACGACAAGGTTCACCAATACCCTCTTAGGGTTCAGTTACTTGCGGGATTAGTGACTATGAATAAGGAAAAAGGTTTAGGGTTGGATTAGGCAGAGCCGCGAAGCGGGTTTGCCTAATCCAACCCTAAACCCTTTTCCATCCCATCTTACGCAGTACCCCATCTTTAAATCACATCCACAACAGGGTTCACCAATACCCTCTTAGGGTTCATTTACTTGCGGGATTAGTGACCTTGAATAAGGAAAAGGGTTTTTCGCGGCTCTGACTAATCCAACACTAAACCCTTTTCCGTCCCGTCTTATGCACTACCCCCTTTTTCATCACATCCACGATAAGGTTCACCAATACCCTCTTAGGGTTCAGTTACTTGCGGAATTAGTAACTATGAATAAGGAAAAAGGTTTAGGGTTGGATTAGGCAGAGCCGCAAAGCGGGTCTGCCTAATACAACCCTAAACCCTTTTCCGTCCCGTCTTATGCACTACCCCATTTTATAATCACATCCACGACAAGGTTCACTAATACCCTATAGGGTTCAGTTACTTGCGGGATTAGTGACTATGAATAAGGAAAAAGGTTTAGGGTTGGATTAGGCAGAGCCGCGAAGATGGTTTGCCTAATCCAACCCTAAACCCTTTTCCATCCCGTCTTACGCAGTACCCCATCTTTGAATCACATCCATGACAGGGTTCACCAATACCCTCTTAGGGTTCAGTTACTTGCGGGATTAGTGACTTTGAATAAAGAATATGGTTTAGGGTTGGAATAGGCAGATCCGCAAAGCGGGTCTGCCTAATCCAACCCTAAACCCTTTTCCGTCCCGTCTTATGCACTACCCCATTTTGTAATCACATCCACGACAAGGTTCACCAATACCCTCTTAGGGTTCAGTTACTTGCGGGATTAGTGACTATGAATAAGGAAAAAGATTTAGGGTTGGATTAGGCAGAGCCGCGAAGCAGGTTTGCCTAATCCAACCCTAATCCCTTTTCCATCCCGTCCTACGCAGTACCCCATCTTTGAATCACATCCACAACAGGGTTCACCAATACCCTCTTAGGGTTCAGTTACTTGCGGAATTAGTAACTATGAATAAGGAAAAAGGTTTAGGGTTGGATAAGGCAGAGCCGCAAAGCGGGTCTGCCTAATACAACCCTAAACCCTTTTCCGTCCCGTCTTATGCACTACCCCATTTTATAATCACATCCACGACAAGGTTCACCAATACCCTCTTAGGGTTCAGTTACTTGCGGGATTAGTGACTATGAATAAGGAAAAAGGTTTAGGGTTGGATTAGGCAGAGCCGCGAAGCGGGTTTGCCTAATCCAACTCTAAACTCTTTTCCATCCCGTCTTACGCAGTACCCCATCTTTGAATCACATCCACAACAGGGTTCTCCAATACTCTCTTAGGGTTCATTTACTTGCGGGATTAGTGACCTTGAATAAGGAAAAGGGTTTTTCGCGGCTCTGCCTAATCCAACATTAAACCCTTTTCCGTCCCGTCTTATGCACTACCCCATTTTTTAATCACATCCACGATAAGGTTCACCAATACCCTCTTAGGGTTCAGTTACTTGCGGGATTAGTGACTATGAATAAGGAAAAAGGTTTAGGGTTGGATTAGGCAGAGCCGTGAAGTGGGTTTGCCTAATCAAACCCTAAACCCTTTTCCATCCCGTCTTACGCAGTACCCCATCTTTGAATCACATCCACAACAGGGTTCACCAATACCCTTTAGGGTTCAGTTACTTGCGGGATTAGTGACCTTGAATAAGGAAAAGCGTTTAGGGTTGGATTAGGCGGAGCTGTGATATGGGTACGCCTAATCCAACCATAAACCCTTTTCCGTCCTTGAATAAGGAAAAGGTTTAGGGTTGGATTAGGCAGATCCATGAAGCGGGTATGCCTAGTCCAACCCTAAACCCTTTTCCGTCCCGTCTTATGCAGTACCCCATCTTTAAATCACATTCACGACAGGGTTCACCAACACCCTCTTAGGGTTCAGTTACTTGCGGGATTAGTGACCTTGAATAAGGAAAAGGGTTTAGGGTTGCATTAGGAAGAGACCGCGAAGCGGGTATGCCAAATCCAACCCTAAACCCTTTTCAGTTCCGTCTTTTGCAGTACCCCATCTTTGAAACGCATCCATGACAGAGTTCACCAATACCCTCTTAGGGTTCAGTTACTTGTGGGATTAGTGACCTTGAATAAGGAAAAGCATTTAGGGTTGGATTAGGCGGAGCTGCGATATGGGTACGCCTAATCCAACCTTAAACCCATTTCCGTCCTTGAATAAGGAAAAGGTTTAGGGTTGGATTAGGCAGATCCGTGAAGCGGGTATGCCTAATCCAACCCTAAACCCTTTTCCGTCGTCTTATGCAGTACCCCATCTTTAAATCACATTTATGACAGGGTTCACCAACACCCTCTTAGGGTTCAGTTACTTGCGGGATTAGTGACTATGAATAAGGAAAAAGTTTTAGGGTTGGATTAGGCAAACCCGCTTCGCGGCTATGCCTAAACCTACCCTAAACCCTTTTCTATCCCGTCTTACGAAGTACCCCATCTTTAAATCACATCCACGACTAAGTTCACCAATACCCTCTTAGGGTTCGGTTACTTGCGGGATTAGTGACCTTGAATAAGGAAAAGGGTTTAGGGTTGCATTAGGAAGAGACCGCGAAGCGGGTATGCCTAATCCAATCCTAAACCCTTTTCCGTTCTTGAATAAGGAAAAGGGTTTAGGGTTGCATTACGAAGAGACCGCGAAGCGGGTATGCCTAATCCAACCCTAAACCCTTTTCAGTTCCGTCTTATGCACTACCCCATTTTATAATCACATCCACGACAAGGTTCACCAATACCCTCTTAGGGTTCAGTTACTTGCGGGATTAGTGACCTTGAATAAAGAAAATGGTTTAGGGTTAGATTAGGCAGAGGGGCGAAGCGGGTTTGCCTAATCCAACCCTAAACCCTTTTCCGTCCCATCTTATGCACTACCCCATTTTTTAATCACATCCACGACAAGGTTCACCAATACCCTCTTAGGGTTCAGTTACTTGCGGGATTAGTGACTATGAATAAGGAAAAAGGTTTAGGGTTGGATTAGGCAGAGCCGCGAAGCGGGTTTGCCTAATCCAACCCTAAACCCTTTTCCATCCCGTCTTACGCAGTACCCCATCTTTGAATCACATCCACAACAGGGTTCACCAATACCCTCTTAGGGTTCATTTACTTGCGGGATTAGTGACCTTGAATAAGGAAAAGGGTTTTTCGCGGCTCTGCCTAATCCAACACTAAACCCTTTTCCGTCCCGTCTTATGCACTACCCCATTTTTTAATCACATTCACGATAAGGTTCACCAATACCCTCTTAGGGTTCAGTTACTTGCGGAATTAGTAACTATGAATAAGGAAAAAGGTTTAGGGTTGGATTAGGCAGAGCCGCAAAGCGGGTCTGCCTAATACAACCCTAAACCCTTTTCCGTCCCGTCTTATGCACTACCCCATTTTATAATCACATCCACGACAAGGTTCACCAATACCCTCTTAGGGTTCAGTTACTTGCGGGATTAGTGACCTTGAATAAAGAAAATGGTTTAGGGTTAGATTAGGCAGAGGGGCGAAGCGGGTTTGCCTAATCCAACCCTAAACCCTTTTCCGTCCCATCTGATGCACTACCCCATTTTTTAATGACATCCACGACAAGGTTCACCAATACCCTCTTAGGGTTCAGTTACTTGCGGGATTAGTGACTATGAATAAGGAAAAAGGTTTAGGGTTGGATTAGGCAGAGCCGCGAAGCGGGTTTGCCTAATCTAACCCTAAACCCTTTTCCATCCCGTCTTACGCAGTACCCCCATCTTTGAATCACATCCACAACAGGGTTCACCAATACCCTCTTAGGGTTCATTTACTTGCGGGATTAGTGACCTTGAATAAGGAAAAGGGTTTTCCGCGGCTCTGACTAATCCAACACTAAACCCTTTTCCGTCCCGTCTTATGCACTACCCCATTTTTTAATCACATCCACGATAAGGTTCACCAATACCCTCTTAGGGTTCAGTTACTTGCGGAATTAGTAACTATGAATAAGGAAAAAGGTTTAGGTTTGGATTAGGCAGAGCCGCAAAGCGGGTCTGCCTAATACAACCCTAAACCCTTTTCCGTCCCGTCTTATGCACTACCCCATTTTATAATCACATCCACGACAAGGTTCACCAATACCCTCTTAGGGTTCAGTTACTTGCGGGATTAGTGACTATGAATAAGGAAAAAGGTTTTGGGTTGGATTAGGCAGAGCCGCGAAGCGGGTTTGCCTAATCCAACCCTAAACTCTTTTCCATCCCGTCTTACGCAGTACCCCATCTTTGAATCACATCCACAAAAGGGTTCTCCAATACCCTCTTAGGGTTCATTTACTTGCGGGATTAGTGACCTTGAATAAGGAAAAGGATTTTTCGCGGCTCTGCCTAATCCAACACTAAACCCTTTTCCGTCCCGTCTTATGCACTACCCCATTTTTTTATCACATCCACGATAAGGTTCACCAATACCCTCTTAGGGTTCAGTTACTTGCGGGATTAGTGACTATGAATAAGGAAAAAGGTTTAGGGTTGGATTAGGCAGAGCCGCGAAGTGGGTTTGCCTAATCCAACCCTAAACCCTTTTCCATCCCGTCTTACGCAGTACCCCATCTTTGAATCACATCCACAACAGGGTTCACCAATACCCTTTAGGGTTCAGTTACTTGCGGGATTAGTGACCTTGAATAAGGAAAAGCGTTTAGGGTTGGATTAGGCGGAGCTGTGATATGGGTACGCCTAATCCAACCATAAACCCTTTTCCGTCCTTGAATAAGGAAAAGGTTTAGGGTTGGATTAGGCAGATCCGTGAAGCGGGTATGCCTAGTCCAACCCTAAACCCTTTTCCGTCCCGTCTTATGCAGTACCCCATCTTTAAATCACATTCACGACAGGGTTCACCAACACCCTCTTAGGGTTCAGTTACTTGCGGGATTTGTGACCTTGAATAAGGAAAAGGGTTTAGGGTTGCATTACGAAGAGACCGCGAAGCGGGTATGCCAAATCCAACCCTAAACCCTTTTCAGTTCCGTCTTTTGCAGTACCCCATCTTTGAAACGCATCCATGACAGAGTTCACCAATACCCTCTTAGGGTTCAGTTACTTGTGGGATTAGTGACCTTGAATAAGGAAAAGCATTTAGGGTTGGATTAGGCGGAGCTGCGATATGGGTACGCCTAATCCAACCTTAAACCCATTTCCGTCCTTGAATAAGGAAAAGGTTTAGGGTTGGATTAGGCAGATCCGTGAAGCGGGTATGCCTAATCCAACCCTAAACCCTTTTCCGTCGTCTTATGCAGTACCCCATCTTTAAATCACATTTATGACAGGGTTCACCAACACCCTCTTAGGGTTCAGTTACTTGCGGGATTAGTGACTATGAATAAGGAAAAAGTTTTAGGGTTGGATTAGGCAAACCCGCTTCGCGGCTATGCCTAAACCTACCCTAAACCCTTTTCTATCCCGTCTTACGAAGTACCCCATCTTTAAATCACATCCACGACTAAGTTCACCAATACCCTCTTAGGGTTCGGTTACTTGCGGGATTAGTGACCTTGAATAAGGAAAAGGGTTTAGGGTTGCATTAGGAAGAGACCGCGAAGCGGGTATGCCTAATCCAATCCTAAACCCTTTTCCGTTCTTGAATAAGGAAAAGGGTTTAGGGTTGCATTACGAAGAGACCGCGAAGCGGGTATGCCTAATCCAACCCTAAACCCTTTTCAGTTCCGTCTTATGCACTACCCCATTTTATAATCACATCCACGACAAGGTTCACCAATACCCTCTTAGGGTTCAGTTACTTGCGGGATTAGTGACCTTGAATAAAGAAAATGGTTTAGGGTTAGATTAGGCAGAGGGGCGAAGCGGGTTTGCCTAATCCAACCCTAAACCCTTTTCCGTCCCATCTTATGCACTACCCCATTTTTTAATCACATCCACGACAAGGTTCACCAATACCCTCTTAGGGTTCAGTTACTTGCGGGATTAGTGACTATGAATAAGGAAAAAGGTTTAGGGTTGGATTAGGCAGAGCCGCGAAGCGGGTTTGCCTAATCCAACCCTAAACCCTTTTCCATCCCGTCTTACGCAGTACCCCATCTTTGAATCACATCCACAACAGGGTTCACCAATACCCTCTTAGGGTTCATTTACTTGCGGGATTAGTGACCTTGAATAAGGAAAAGGGTTTTTCGCGGCTCTGCCTAATCCAACACTAAACCCTTTTCCGTCCCGTCTTATGCACTACCCCATTTTTTAATCACATTCACGATAAGGTTCACCAATACCCTCTTAGGGTTCAGTTACTTGCGGAATTAGTAACTATGAATAAGGAAAAAGGTTTAGGGTTGGATTAGGCAGAGCCGCAAAGCGGGTCTGCCTAATACAACCCTAAACCCTTTTCCGTCCCGTCTTATGCACTACCCCATTTTATAATCACATCCACGACAAGGTTCACCAATACCCTCTTAGGGTTCAGTTACTTGCGGGATTAGTGACCTTGAATAAAGAAAATGGTTTAGGGTTAGATTAGGCAGAGGGGCGAAGCGGGTTTGCCTAATCCAACCCTAAACCCTTTTCCGTCCCATCTGATGCACTACCCCATTTTTTAATGACATCCACGACAAGGTTCGCCAATACCCTCTTAGGGTTCAGTTACTTGCGGGATTAGTGACTATGAATAAGGAAAAAGGTTTAGGGTTGGATTAGGCAGAGCCGCGAAGCGGGTTTGCCTAATCTAACCCTAAACCCTTTTCCATCCCGTCTTACGCAGTACCCCCATCTTTGAATCACATCCACAACAGGGTTCACCAATACCCTCTTAGGGTTCATTTACTTGCGGGATTAGTGACCTTGAATAAGGAAAAGGGTTTTTCGCGGCTCTGACTAATCCAACACTAAACCCTTTTCCGTCCCGTCTTATGCACTACCCCATTTTTTAATCACATCCACGATAAGGTTCACCAATACCCTCTTAGGGTTCAGTTACTTGCGGAATTAGTAACTATGAATAAGGAAAAAGGTTTAGGTTTGGATTAGGCAGAGCCGCAAAGCGGGTCTGCCTAATACAACCCTAAACCCTTTTCCGTCCCGTCTTATGCACTACCCCATTTTATAATCACATCCACGACAAGGTTCACCAATACCCTCTTAGGGTTCAGTTACTTGCGGGATTAGTGACTATGAATAAGGAAAAAGGTTTTGGGTTGGATTAGACAGAGCCGCGAAGCGGGTTTGCCTAATCCAACCCTAAACTCTTTTCCATCCCGTCTTACGCAGTACCCCATCTTTGAATCACATCCACAAAAGGGTTCTCCAATACCCTCTTAGGGTTCATTTAGTTGCGGGATTATTGACCTTGAATAAGGAAAAGGGTTTTTCGCGGCTCTGCCTAATCCAACACTAAACCCTTTTCCGTCCCGTCTTATGCACTACCCCATTTTTTAATCACATTCACGATAAGGTTCACCAATACCCTCTTAGGGTTCAGTTACTTGCGGAATTAGTAACTATGAATAAGGAAAAAGGTTTAGGGTTGGATTAGGCAGAGCCGCAAAGCGGGTCTGCCTAATACAACCCTAAACCCTTTTCCGTCCCGTCTTATGCACTACCCCATTTTATAATCACATCCACGACAAGGTTCACCAATACCCTCTTAGGGTTCAGTTACTTGCGGGATTAGTGACCTTGAATAAAGAAAATGGTTTAGGGTTAGATTAGGCTGAGGGGCGAAGCGGGTTTGCCTAATCTAACCCTAAACCCTTTTCCGTCCCATCTGATGCACTACCCCATTTTTTAATGACATCCACGACAAGGTTCACCAATATCCTCTTAGGGTTCAGTTACTTGCGGGATTAGTGACTATGAATAAGGAAAAAGGTTTAGGGTTGGATTAGGCAGAGCCGCGAAGCGGGTTTGCCTAATCTAACCCTAAACCCTTTTCCATCCCGTCTTACGCAGTACCCCCATCTTTGAATCACATCCACAACAGGGTTCACCAATACCCTCTTAAAGTTCATTTACTTGCGGGATTAGTGACCTTGAATAAGGAAAAGGGTTTTTCGCGGCTCTGACTAATCCAACACTAAACCCTTTTCCGTCCCGTCTTATGCACTACCCCATTTTTTAATCACATCCACGATAAGGTTCACCAATACCCTCTTAGGGTTCAGTTACTTGCGGAATTAGTAACTATGAATAAGGAAAAAGGTTTAGGTTTGGATTAGGCAGAGCCGCAAAGCGGGTCTGCCTAATACAACCCTAAACCCTTTTCCGTCCCGTCTTATGCACTACCCCATTTTATAATCACATCCACGACAAGGTTCACCAATACCCTCTTAGGGTTCAGTTACTTGCGGGATTAGTGACTATGAATAAGGAAAAAGGTTTTGGGTTGGATTAGGCAGAGCCGCGAAGCGGGTTTGCCTAATCCAACCCTAAACTCTTTTCCATCCCGTCTTACGCAGTACCCCATCTTTGAATCACATCCACAAAAGGGTTCTCCAATACCCTCTTAGGGTTCATTTACTTGCGGGATTAGTGACCTTGAATAAGGAAAAGGGTTTTTCGCGGCTCTGCCTAATCCAACACTAAACCCTTTTCCGTCCCGTCTTATGCACTACCCCATTTTTTTATCAGATCCACGATAAGGTTCACCAATACCCTCTTAGGGTTCAGTTACTTGCGGGATTAGTGACTATGAATAAGGAAAAAGGTTTAGGGTTGGATTAGGCAGAGCCGCGAAGTGGGTTTGCCTAATCCAACCCTAAACCCTTTTCCATCCCGTCTTACGCAGTACCCCATCTTTGAATCACATCCACAACAGGGTTCACCAATACCCTTTAGGGTTCAGTTACTTGCGGGATTAGTGACCTTGAATAAGGAAAAGCGTTTAGGGTTGGATTAGGCGGAGCTGTGATATGGGTACGCCTAATCCAACCATAAACCCTTTTCCGTCCTTGAATAAGGAAAAGGTTTAGGGTTGGATTAGGCAGATCCGTGAAGCGGGTATGCCTAGTCCAACCCTAAACCCTTTTCCGTCCCGTCTTATGCAGTACCCCATCTTTAAATCACATTCACGACAGGGTTCACCAACACCCTCTTAGGGTTCAGTTACTTGCGGGATTGGTGACCTTGAATAAGGAAAAGGGTTTAAGGTTGCATTCGGAAGAGACCGCGAAGCGGGTATGCCTAATCCAACCCTAAACCCTTTTCCGTTCTTGAATAAGGAAAAGGGTTTAGGGTTGCATTACGAAGAGACCGCGAAGCGGGTATGCCAAATCCAACCCTAAACCCTTTTCAGTTCCGTCTTTTGCAGTACCCCATCTTTGAAACGCATCCATGACAGAGTTCACCAATACCCTCTTAGGGTTCAGTTACTTGTGGGATTAGTGACCTTGAATAAGGAAAAGCATTTAGGGTTGGATTAGGCGGAGCTGCGATATGGGTACGCCTAATCCAACCTTAAACCCATTTCCGTCCTTGAATAAGGAAAAGGTTTAGGGTTGGATTAGGCAGATCCGTGAAGCGGGTATGCCTAATCCAACCCTAAACCCTTTTCCGTCGTCTTATGCAGTACCCCATCTTTAAATCACATTTATGACAGGGTTCACCAACACCCTCTTAGGGTTCAGTTACTTGCGGGATTAGTGACTATGAATAAGGAAAAAGTTTTAGGGTTGGATTAGGCAAACCCGCTTCGCGGCTATGCCTAAACCTACCCTAAACCCTTTTCTATCCCGTCTTACGAAGTACCCCATCTTTAAATCACATCCACGACTAAGTTCACCAATACCCTCTTAGGGTTCGGTTACTTGCGGGATTAGTGACCTTGAATAAGGAAAAGGGTTTAGGGTTGCATTAGGAAGAGACCGCGAAGCGGGTATGCCTAATCCAGTCCTAAACCCGTTTCCGTTCTTGAATAAGGAAAAGGGTTTAGGGTTGCATTACGAAGAGACCGCGAAGCGGGTATGCCTAATCCAACCCTAAACCCTTTTCAGTTCTGTCTTATGCACTACCCCATTTTATAATCACATCCACGACAAGGTTCACCAATACCCTCTTAGGGTTCAGTTACTTGCGGGATTAGTGACCTTGAATAAAGAAAATGGTTTAGGGTTAGATTAGGCAGAGGGGCGAAGCGGGTTTGCCTAATCCAACCCTAAACCCTTTTCCATCCCGTCTTACGCAGTACCCCATCTTTGAATCACATCCACAACAGGGTTCACCAATACCCTCTTAGGGTTCATTTACTTGCGGGATTAGTGACCTTGAATAAGGAAAAGGGTTTTTCGCGGCTCTGCCTAATCCAACACTAAACCCTTTTCCGTCCCGTCTTATGCACTACCCCATTTTTTAATCACATTCACGATAAGGTTCACCAATACCCTCTTAGGGTTCAGTTACTTGCGGAATTAGTAACTATGAATAAGGAAAAAGGTTTAGGGTTGGATTAGGCAGAGCCGCAAAGCGGGTCTGCCTAATACAACCCTAAACCCTTTTCCGTCCCGTCTTATGCACTACCCCATTTTATAATCACATCCACGACAAGGTTCACCAATACCCTCTTAGGGTTCATTTACTTGCGGGATTAGTGACCTTGAATAAAGAAAATGGTTTAGGGTTAGATTAGGCTGAGGGGCGAAGCGGGTTTGCCTAATCTAACCCTAAACCCTTTTCCGTCCCATCTGATGCACTACCCCATTTTTTAATGACATCCACGACAAGGTTCACCAATACCCTCTTAGGGTTCAGTTACTTGCGGGATTAGTGACTATGAATAAGGAAAAAGGTTTAGGGTTGGATTAGGCAGAGCCGCGAAACGGGTTTGCCTAATCTAACCCTAAACCCTTTTCCATCCCGTCTTACGCAGTACCCCCATCTTTGAATCACATCCACAACAGGGTTCACCAATACCCTCTTAAAGTTCATTTACTTGCGGGATTAGTGACCTTGAATAAGGAAAAGGGTTTTTCGCGGCTCTGACTAATCCAACACTAAACCCTTTTCCGTCCCGTCTTATGCACTACCCCATTTTTTAATCACATCCACGATAAGGTTCACCAATACCCTCTTAGGGTTCAGTTACTTGCGGAATTAGTAACTATGAATAAGGAAAAAGGTTTAGGTTTGGATTAGGCAGAGCCGCAAAGCGGGTCTGCCTAATACAACCCTAAACCCTTTTCCGTCCCGTCTTATGCACTACCCCATTTTATAATCACATCCACGACAAGGTTCACCAATACCCTCTTAGGGTTCAGTTACTTGCGGGATTAGTGACTATGAATAAGGAAAAAGGTTTTGGGTTGGATTAGGCAGAGCCGCGAAGCGGGTTTGCCTAATCCAACCCTAAACTCTTTTCCATCCCGTCTTACGCAGTACCCCATCTTTGAATCACATCCACAAAAGGGTTCTCCAATACCCTCTTAGGGTTCATTTACTTGCGGGATTAGTGACCTTGAATAAGGAAAAGGGTTTTTCGCGGCTCTGCCTAATCCAACACTAAACCCTTTTCCGTCCCGTCTTATGCACTACCCCATTTTTTTATCAGATCCACGATAAGGTTCACCAATACCCTCTTAGGGTTCAGTTACTTGCGGGATTAGTGACTATGAATAAGGAAAAAGGTTTAGGGTTGGATTAGGCAGAGCCGCGAAGTGGGTTTGCCTAATCCAACCCTAAACCCTTTTCCATCCCGTCTTACGCAGTACCCCATCTTTGAATCACATCCACAACAGGGTTCACCAATACCCTTTAGGGTTCAGTTACTTGCGGGATTAGTGACCTTGAATAAGGAAAAGCGTTTAGGGTTGGATTAGGCGGAGCTGTGATATGGGTACGCCTAATCCAACCATAAACCCTTTTCCGTCCTTGAATAAGGAAAAGGTTTAGGGTTGGATTAGGCAGATCCGTGAAGCGGGTATGCCTAGTCCAACCCTAAACCCTTTTCCGTCCCGTCTTATGCAGTACCCCATCTTTAAATCACATTCACGACAGGGTTCACCAACACCCTCTTAGGGTTCAGTTACTTGCGGGATTAGTGACCTTGAATAAGGAAAAGGGTTTAGGGTTGCATTAGGAAGAGACCGCGAAGCGGGTATGCCTAATCCAACCCTAAACCCTTTTCCGTTCTTTAATAAGGAAAAGGGTTTAGGGTTGCATTACGAAGAGACCGCGAAGCGGGTATGCCAAATCCAACCCTAAACCCTTTTCAGTTCCGTCTTTTGCAGTACCCCATCTTTGAAACGCATCCATGACAGAGTTCACCAATACCCTCTTAGGGTTCAGTTACTTGTGGGATTAGTGACCTTGAATAAGGAAAAGCATTTAGGGTTGGATTAGGCGGAGCTGCGATATGGGTACGCCTAATCCAACCTTAAACCCATTTCCGTCCTTGAATAAGGAAAAGGTTTAGGGTTGGATTAGGCAGATCCGTGAAGCGGGTATGCCTAATCCAACCCTAAACCCTTTTCCGTCGTCTTATGCAGCACCCCATCTTTAAATCACATTTATGACAGGGTTCACCAACACCCTCTTAGGGTTCAGTTACTTGCGGGATTAGTGACTATGAATAAGGAAAAAGTTTTAGGGTTGGATTAGGCAAACCCGCTTCGCGGCTATGCCTAAACCTACCCTAAACCCTTTTCTATCCCGTCTTACGAAGTACCCCATCTTTAAATCACATCCACGACTAAGTTCACCAATACCCTCTTAGGGTTCGGTTACTTGCGGGATTAGTGACCTTGAATAAGGAAAAGGGTTTAGGGTTGCATTAGGAAGAGACCGCGAAGCGGGTATGCCTAATCCAATCCTAAACCCGTTTCCGTTCTTGAATAAGGAAAAGGGTTTAGGGTTGCATTACGAAGAGACCGCGAAGCGGGTATGCCTAATCCAACCCTAAACCCTTTTCAGTTCCGTCTTATGCACTACCCCATTTTATAATCACATCCACGACAAGGTTCACCAATACCCTCTTAGGGTTCAGTTACTTGCGGGATTAGTGACCTTGAATAAAGAAAATGGTTTAGGGTTAGATTAGGCAGAGGGGCAAAGCGGGTTTGCCTAATCCAACCCTAAACCCTTTTCCATCCCGTCTTACGCAGTACCCCATCTTTGAATCACATCCACAACAGGGTTCACCAATACCCTCTTAGGGTTCATTTACTTGCGGGATTAGTGACCTTGAATAAGGAAAAGGGTTTTTCGCGGCTCTGCCTAATCCAACACTAAACCCTTTTCCGTCCCGTCTTATGCACTACCCCATTTTTTAATCACATTCACGATAAGGTTCACCAATACCCTCTTAGGGTTCAGTTACTTGCGGAATTAGTAACTATGAATAAGGAAAAAGGTTTAGGGTTGGATTAGGCAGAGCCGCAAAGCGGGTCTGCCTAATACAACCCTAAACCCTTTTCCGTCCCGTCTTATGCACTACCCCATTTTATAATCACATCCACGACAAGGTTCACCAATACCCTCTTAGGGTTCAGTTACTTGCGGGATTAGTGACCTTGAATAAAGAAAATGGTTTAGGGTTAGATTAGGCAGAGGGGCGAAGCGGGTTTGCCTAATCCAACCCTAAACCCTTTTCCGTCCCATCTGATGCACTACCCCATTTTTTAATGACATCCACGACAAGGTTCACCAATACCCTCTTAGGGTTCAGTTACTTGCGGGATTAGTGACTATGAATAAGGAAAAAGGTTTAGGGTTGGATTAGGCAGAGCCGCGAAGCGGGTTTGCCTAATCTAACCCTAAACCCTTTTCCATCCCGTCTTACGCAGTACCCACCCCATCTTTGAATCACATCCACAACAGGGTTCACCAATACCCTCTTAGGGTTCATTTACTTGCGGGATTAGTGACCTTGAATAAAGAAAATGGTTTAGGGTTAGATTAGGCAGAGGGGCGAAGCGGGTTTGCCTAATCCAACCCTAAACCCTTTTCCATCCCGTCTTACGCAGTACCCCATCTTTGAATCACATCCACAACAGGGTTCACCAATACCCTCTTAGGGTTCATTTACTTGCGGGATTAGTGACCTTGAATAAGGAAAAGGGTTTTTCGCGGCTCTGCCTAATCCAACACTAAACCCTTTTCCGTCCCGTCTTATGCACTACCCCATTTTTTAATCACATTCACGATAAGGTTCACCAATACCCTCTTAGGGTTCAGTTACTTGCGGAATTAGTAACTATGAATAAGGAAAAAGATTTAGGGTTGGATTAGGCAGAGCCGCAAAGCGGGTCTGCCTAATACAACCCTAAACCCTTTTCCGTCCCGTCTTATGCACTACCCCATTTTATAATCACATGCACGACAAGGTTCACCAATACCCTCTTAGGGTTCAGTTACTTGCGGGATTAGTGACCTTGAATAAAGAAAATGGTTTAGGGTTAGATTAGGCTGAGGGGCGAAGCGGGTTTGCCTAATCTAACCCTAAACCCTTTTCCGTCCCATCTGATGCACTACCCCATTTTTTAATGACATCCACGACAAGGTTCACCAATACCCTCTTAGGGTTCAGTTACTTGCGGGATTAGTGACTATGAATAAGGAAAAAGGTTTAGGGTTGGATTAGGCAGAGCCGCGAAGCGGGTTTGCCTAATCTAACCCTAAACCCTTTTCCATCCCGTCTTACGCAGTACCCCCATCTTTGAATCACATCCACAACAGGGTTCACCAATACCCTCTTAAAGTTCATTTACTTGCGGGATTAGTGACCTTGAATAAGGAAAAGGGTTTTTCGCGGCTCTGACTAATCCAACACTAAACCCTTTTCCGTCCCGTCTTATGCACTACCCCATTTTTTAATCACATCCACGATAAGGTTCACCAATACCCTCTTAGGGTTCAGTTACTTGCGGAATTAGTAACTATGAATAAGGAAAAAGGTTTAGGTTTGGATTAGGCAGAGCCGCAAAGCGGGTCTGCCTAATACAACCCTAAACCCTTTTCCGTCCCGTCTTATGCACTACCCCATTTTATAATCACATCCACGACAAGGTTCACCAATACCCTCTTAGGGTTCAGTTACTTGCGGGATTAGTGACTATGAATAAGGAAAAAGGTTTTGGGTTGGATTAGGCAGAGCCGCGAAGCGGGTTTGCCTAATCCAACCCTAAACTCTTTTCCATCCCGTCTTACGCAGTACCCCATCTTTGAATCACATCCACAAAAGGGTTCTCCAATACCCTCTTAGGGTTCATTTACTTGCGGGATTAGTGACCTTGAATAAGGAAAAGGGTTTTTCGCGGCTCTGCCTAATCCAACACTAAACCCTTTTCCGTCCCGTCTTATGCACTACCCCATTTTTTTATCAGATCCACGATAAGGTTCACCAATACCCTCTTAGGGTTCAGTTACTTGCGGGATTAGTGACTATGAATAAGGAAAAAGGTTTAGGGTTGGATTAGGCAGAGCCGCGAAGTGGGTTTGCCTAATCCAACCCTAAACCCTTTTCCATCCCGTCTTACGCAGTACCCCATCTTTGAATCACATCCACAACAGGGTTCACCAATACCCTTTAGGGTTCAGTTACTTGCGGGATTAGTGACCTTGAATAAGGAAAAGCGTTTAGGGTTGGATTAGGCGGAGCTGTGATATGGGTACGCCTAATCCAACCATAAACCCTTTTCCGTCCTTGAATAAGGAAAAGGTTTAGGGTTGGATTAGGCAGATCCGTGAAGCGGGTATGCCTAGTCCAACCCTAAACCCTTTTCCGTCCCGTCTTATGCAGTACCCCATCTTTAAATCACATTCACGACAGGGTTCACCAACACCCTCTTAGGGTTCAGTTACTTGCGGGATTAGTGACCTTGAATAAGGAAAAGGGTTTAGGGTTGCATTAGGAAGAGACCGCGAAGCGGGTATGCCTAATCCAACCCTAAACCCTTTTCCGTTCTTGAATAAGGAAAAGGGTTTAGGGTTGCATTACGAAGAGACCGCGAAGCGGGTATGCCAAATCCAACCCTAAACCCTTTTCAGTTCCGTCTTTTGCAGTACCCCATCTTTGAAACGCATCCATGACAGAGTTCACCAATACCCTCTTAGGGTTCAGTTAATTGTGGGATTAGTGACCTTGAATAAGGAAAAGCATTTAGGGTTGGATTAGGCGGAGCTGCGATATGGGTACGCCTAATCCAACCTTAAACCCATTTCCGTCCTTGAATAAGGAAAAGGTTTAGGGTTGGATTAGGCAGATCCGTGAAGCGGGTATGCCTAATCCAACCCTAAACCCTTTTCCGTCGTCTTATGCAGTACCCCATCTTTAAATCACATTTATGACAGGGTTCACCAACACCCTCTTAGGGTTCAGTTACTTGCGGGATTAGTGACTATGAATAAGGAAAAAGTTTTAGGGTTGGATTAGGCAAACCCGCTTCGCGGCTATGCCTAAACCTACCCTAAACCCTTTTCTATCCCGTCTTACGAAGTACCCCATCTTTAAATCACATCCACGACTAAGTTCACCAATACCCTCTTAGGGTTCGGTTACTTGCGGGATTAGTGACCTTGAATAAGGAAAAGGGTTTAGGGTTGCATTAGGAAGAGACCGCGAAGCGGGTATGCCTAATCCAATCCTAAACCCGTTTCCGTTCTTGAATAAGGAAAAGGGTTTAGGGTTGCATTACGAAGAGACCGCGAAGCGGGTATGCCTAATCCAACCCTAAACCCTTTTCAGTTCCGTCTTATGCACTACCCCATTTTATAATCACATCCACGACAAGGTTCACCAATACCCTCTTAGGGTTCAGTTACTTGCGGGATTAGTGACCTTGAATAAAGAAAATGGTTTAGGGTTAGATTAGGCAGAGGGGCGAAGCGGGTTTGCCTAATCCAACCCTAAACCCTTTTCCATCCCGTCTTACGCAGTACCCCATCTTTGAATCACATCCACAACAGGGTTCACCAATACCCTCTTAGGGTTCATTTACTTGCGGGATTAGTGACTTTGAATAAGGAAAAGGGTTTTTCGCGGCTCTGCCTAATCCAACACTAAACCCTTTTCCGTCCCGTCTTATGCACTACCCCATTTTTTAATCACATTCACGATAAGGTTCACCAATACCCTCTTAGGGTTCAGTTACTTGCGGAATTAGTAACTATGAATAAGGAAAAAGGTTTAGGGTTGGATTAGGCAGAGCCGCAAAGCGGGTCTGCCTAATACAACCCTAAACCCTTTTCCGTCCCGTCTTATGCACTACCCCATTTTATAATCACATCCACGACAAGGTTCACCAATACCCTCTTAGGGTTCAGTTACTTGCGGGATTAGTGACCTTGAATAAAGAAAATGGTTTAGGGTTAGATTAGGCAGAGGGGCGAAGCGGGTTTGCCTAATCCAACCCTAAACCCTTTTCCGTCCCATCTGATGCACTACCCCATTTTTTAATGACATCCACGACAAGGTTCACCAATACCCTCTTAGGGTTCAGTTACTTGCGGGATTAGTGACTATGAATAAGGAAAAAGGTTTAGGGTTGGATTAGGCAGAGCCGCGAAGCGGGTTTGCCTAATCTAACCCTAAACCCTTTTCCATCCCGTCTTACGCAGTACCCCCATCTTTGAATCACATCCACAACAGGGTTCACCAATACCCTCTTAGGGTTCATTTACTTGCGGGATTAGTGACCTTGAATAAGGAAAAGGGTTTTTCGCGGCTCTGACTAATCCAACACTAAACCCTTTTCCGTCCCGTCTTATGCACTACCCCATTTTTTAATCACATCCACGATAAGGTTCACCCATACCCTCTTAGGGTTCAGTTACTTGCGGAATTAGTAACTATGAATAAGGAAAAAGGTTTAGGGTTGGATTAGGCAGAGCCGCAAAGCGGGTCTGCCTAATACAACCCTAAACCCTTTTCCGTCCCGTCTTACGCACTACCCCATTTTATAATCACATCCACGACAAGGTTCACCAATACCCTCTTAGGGTTCAGTTACTTGCGGGATTAGTGACTATGAATAAGGAAAAAGGTTTTGGGTTGGATTAGGCAGAACCGCGAAGCGGGTTTGCCTAATCCAACCCTAAACTCTTTTCCATCCCGTCTTACGCAGTACCCCATCTTTGAATCACATCCACAAAAGGGTTCTCCAATACCCTCTTAGGGTTCATTTACTTGCGGGATTATTGACCTTGAATAAGGAAAAGGGTTTTTCGCGGCTCTGCCTAATCCAACACTAAACCCTTTTCCGTCCCGTCTTATGCACTACCCCATTTTTTTATCACATCCACGATAAGGTTCACCAATACCCTCTTAGGGTTCAGTTACTTGCGGGATTAGTGACTATGAATAAGGAAAAAGGTTTAGGGTTGGATTAGGCAGAGCCGCGAAGTGGGTTTGCCTAATCCAACCCTAAACCCTTTTCCATCCCGTCTTACGCAGTACCCCATCTTTGAATCACATCCACAACAGGGTTCACCAATACCCTTTAGGGTTCAGTTACTTGCGGGATTAGTGACCTTGAATAAGGAAAAGCGTTTATGGTTGGATTAGGCGGAGCTGCGATATGGGTACGCCTAATCCAACCATAAACCCTTTTCCGTCCTTGAATAAGGAAAAGGTTTAGGGTTGGATTAGGCAGATCCGTGAAGCGGGTATGCCTAGTCCAACCCTAAACCCTTTTCCGTCCCGTCTTATGTAATACCCCATCTTTAAATCACATTCACGATAGGGTTCACCAACACCCTCTTAGGGTTCAGTTATTTGCGGGATTATTGACTATGAATAAGGAAAAAGGTTTAGGGTTGGATTAGGCAAACCCGCTTCGCGGCTATGCCTAATCCAACCCTAAACCCTTTTCTATCCCGTCTTACGAAGTACCCCATCTTTAAATCACATCCACGACTAAGTTCACCAATACCCTCTTAGGGTTCGGTTACTTGCGGGATTAGTGACCTTGAATAAGGAAAAGGGTTTAGGGTTGCATTAGGAAGAGACCGCGAAGCGGGTATGCCTAATCCAATCCTAAACCCTTTTCCGTTCTTGAATAAGGAAAAGGGTTTAGGGTTGCATTACGAAGAGACCGCGAAGCGGGTATGCCTAATCCAACCCTAAACCCTTTTCAGTTCCGTCTTATGCACTACCCCATTTTATAATCACATCCACGACAAGGTTCACCAATACCCTCTTAGGGTTCAGTTACTTGCGGGATTAGTGACCTTGAATAAAGAAAATGGTTTAGGGTTAGATTAGGCAGAGGGGCGAAACGGGTTTGCCTAATCCAACCCTAAACCCTTTTCCGTCCCATCTTATGCACTACCCCATTTTTTAATCACATCCACGACAAGGTTCACCAATACCCTCTTAGGGTTCAGTTACTTGCGGGATTAGTGACTATGAATAAGGAAAAAGGTTTAGGGTTGGATTAGGCAGAGCCGCGAAGAGCGTTTGCCTAATCCAACCCTAAACCCTTTTCCATCCCGTCTTATGCAGTACCCCATCTTTGAATCACATCCACAACAGGGTTCACCAATACCCTCTTAGGGTTCATTTACTTGCAGGATTAGTGACCTTGAATAAGGAAAAGGGTTTTTCGCGGCTCTGCCTAATCCAACACTAAACCCTTTTCCGTCCCGTCTTATGCACTACCCCATTTTTTAATCACATTCACGATAAGGTTCACCAATACCCTCTTAGGGTTCAGTTACTTGCGGAATTAGTAACTATGAATAAGGAAAAAGGTTTAGGGTTGGATTAGGCAGAGCCGCAAAGCGGGTCTGCCTAATACAACCCTAAACCCTTTTCCGTCCCGTCTTATGCACTACCCCATTTTATTATCACATCCACGACAAGGTTCACCAATACCCTCTTAGGGTTCAGTTACTTGCGGGATTAGTGACTATGAATAAGGAAAAAGGTTTAGGGTTGGATTAGGCAGAGCCGCGAAGCGGGTTTGCCTAATCCAACCCTAAACTCTTTTCCATCTCGTCTTACGCAGTACCCCATCTTTGAATCACATTCACAAAAGGGTTCTCCAATACCCACTTAGGGTTCATTTACTTGCGGGATTAGTGACCTTGAATAAGGAAAAGGGTTTTTCGCGGCTCTGCCTAATCCAACACTAAACCCTTTTCCGTCCCGTCTTATGCACTACCCCATTTTTTTATCACATCCACGATAATGTTCACCAATACCCTCTTAGGGTTCAGTTACTTGCGGGATTAGTGACTATGAATAAGGAAAAAGGTTTAGGGTTGGATTAGGCAGAGCCGCGAAGTGGGTTTGCCTAATCCAACCCTAAACCCTTTTCCATCCCGTCTTACGCAGTACCCCATCTTTGAATCACATCCACAACAGGGTTCACCAATACCCTTTAGGGTTCAGTTACTTGCGGGATTAGTGACCTTGAATAAGGAAAAGCGTTTATGGTTGGATTAGGCAGAGCTGCGATATGGGTACGCCTAATCCAACCATAAACCCTTTTCCGTCCTTGAATAAGGAAGAGGTTTAGGGTTGGATTAGGCAGATCCGTGAAGCGGGTATGCCTAGTCCAACCCTAAACCCTTTTCCGTCCCGTCTTATGCAGTACCCCATCTTTAAATCACATTCACGATAGGGTTCACCAACACCCTCTTAGGGTTCAGTTACTTGCGGGATTATTGACTATGAATAAGGAAAAAGGTTTAGGGTTGGATTAGGCAAACCCGCTTCGCGGCTATGCCTAATCAAACCCTAAACCCTTTTCTATCCCGTCTTACGAAGTACCCCATCTTTAAATCACATCCACGACTAAGTTCACCAATACCCTCTTAGGGTTCAGTTACTTGCGGGATTAGTGACTATGAATAAGGAAAAAGGTTTAGGGTTGGATTAGGCAGAGCCGCGAAGTGGGTTTGCCTAATCCAACCCTAAACCCTTTTCCATCCCGTCTTACGCAGTACCCCATCTTTGAATCACATCCACAACAGGGTTCACCAATACCCTTTAGGGTTCAGTTACTTGCGGGATTAGTGACCTTGAATAAGGAAAAGCGTTTATGGTTGGATTAGGCGGAGCTGCGATATGGGTACGCCTAATCCAACCATAAACCCTTTTCCGTCCTTGAATAAGGAAAAGGTTTAGGGTTGGATTAGGCAGATCCGTGAAGCGGGTATGCCTAGTCCAACCCTAAACCCTTTTCCGTCCCGTCTTATGTAGTACCCCATCTTTAAATCACATTCACGATAGGGTTCACCAACACCCTCTTAGGGTTCAGTTATTTGCGGGATTATTGACTATGAATAAGGAAAAAGGTTTAGGGTTGGATTAGGCAAACCCGCTTCGCGGCTATGCCTAATCCAACCCTAAACCCTTTTCTATCCCGTCTTACGAAGTACCCCATCTTTAAATCACATCCACGACTAAGTTCACCAATACCCTCTTAGGGTTCGGTTACTTGCGGGATTAGTGACCTTGAATAAGGAAAAGGGTTTAGGGTTGCATTAGGAAGAGACCGCGAAGCGGGTATGCCTAATCCAATCCTAAACCCTTTTCCGTTCTTGAATAAGGAAAAGGGTTTAGGGTTGCATTACGAAGAGACCGCGAAGCGGGTATGCCTAATCCAACCCTAAACCTTTTTAAGTTTCGTCTTATGCACTACCCCATTTTATAATCACATCCACGACAAGGTTCACCAATACCCTCTTAGGGTTCAGTTACTTGCGGGATTAGTGACCTTGAATAAAGAAAATGGTTTAGGGTTAGATTAGGCAGAGGGGCGAAGCGGGTTTGCCTAATCCAACCCTAAACCCTTTTCCGTCCCATCTTATGCACTACCCCATTTTTTAATCACATCCACGACAAGGTTCACCAATACCCTCTTAGGGTTCAGTTACTTGCGGGATTAGTGACTATGAATAAGGAAAAAGGTTTAGGGTTGGATTAGGCAGAGCCGCAAAGCGGGTCTGCCTAATACAACCCTAAACCCTTTTCCGTTCCGTCTTATGCACTACCCCATTTTATAATCACATCCACGACAAGGTTCACCAATACCCTCTTAGGGTTCAGTTACTTGCGGGATTAGTGACTATGAATAAGGAAAAAGGTTTAGGGTTGGATTAGGCAGAGCCGCGAAGCGGGTTTGCCTAATCCAACCCTAAACTCTTTTCCATCTCGTCTTACGCAGTACCCCATCTTTGAATCACATCCACAAAAGGGTTCTCCAATACCCTCTTAGGGTTCATTTACTTGCGGGATTAGTGACCTTGAATAAGGAAAAGGGTTTTTCGCGGCTCTGCCTAATCCAACACTAAACCCTTTTCCGTCCCGTCTTATGCACTACCCCATTTTTTTATCACATCCACGATAAGGTTCACCAATACCCTCTTAGGGTTCAGTTACTTGCGGGATTAGTGACTATGAATAAGGAAAAAGGTTTAGGGTTGGATTAGGCAGAGCCGCGAAGTGGGTTTGCCTAATCCAACCCTAAACCCTTTTCCATCCCGTCTTACGCAGTACCCCATCTTTGAATCACATCCACAACAGGGTTCACCAATACCCTTTAGGGTTCAGTTACTTGCGGGATTAGTGACCTTGAATAAGGAAAAGCGTTTATGGTTGGATTAGGCGGAGCTGCGATATGGGTACGCCTAATCCAACCATAAACCCTTTTCCGTCCTTGAATAAGGAAGAGGTTTAGGGTTGGATTAGGCAGATCCGTGAAGCGGGTATGCCTAGTCCAACCCTAAACCCTTTTCCGTTCCGTCTTATGCAGTACCCCATCTTTAAATCACATTCACGATAGGGTTCACCAACACCCTCTTAGGGTTCAGTTACTTGCGGGATTATTGACTATGAATAAGGAAAAAGGTTTAGGGTTGGATTAGGAAAACCCGCTTCGCGGCTATGCCTAATCAAACCCTAAACCCTTTTCTATCCCGTCTTACGAAGTACCCCATCTTTAATTCACATCCACGACTAAGTTCACCAATACCCTCTTAGGGTTCAGTTACTTGCGGGATTAGTGACCTTGAATAAGGAAAAGGGTTTAGGGTTGCATTAGGAAGAGACCGCGAAGCGGGTATGCCTAATCCAACCCTAAACCCTTTTCCGTTCTTGAAAAAGGAAAAGGGTTTAGGGTTGCATTACGAAGAGACCGCGAAGCGGGTATGCCTAATCCAACCCTAAACCCTTTTCAGTTCCGTCTTTTGCAGTACCCCATCTTTGAAACACATCCATGACAGGGTTCACCAATACCCTCTTAGGGTTCAGTTACTTGCGGGATTAGTGACCTTGAATAAAGAAAATGGTTTATGGTTAGATTAGGCAGAGGGGCAAAGCGGGTTTGCCTAATCCAACCCTAAACCCTTTTCCGTCCCATCTTATGCATTACCCCATTTTTTAATCACCTCCACAACAAGGTTAACCAATACCCTCTTAGGGTTCAGTTACTTGCGGGATTAGTGACTATGAATAAGGAAAAAGGTTTAGGGTTGGATTAGGCAGAGCCGCGAAGCGGGTTTGCCTAATCCAACCCTAAACCCTTTTCCATCCCGTCTTACGCAGTACCCCATCTTTGAATCACATCCACAACAGGGTTCACCAATACCCACTTAGGGTTCATTTACTTGCGGGATTAGTGACCTTGAATAAGGAAAAGGGTTTTTCGCGGCTCTGCCTAATCCAACACTAAACCCTTTTCCGCCCCGTCTTATGCACTACCCCATTTTTTAATCACATCCACGATAAGGTTCACCAATACCCTCTTAGGGTTCAGTTACTTGCGGGATTAGTAACTGTGAATAAGGAAAAAGGTTTAGGGTTGGATTAGGTAGAGCCGCAAAGCGGGTCTGCCTAATCCAACCCTAAACCCTTTTCTGTCCCGTGTTATGCACTACCCCATTTTATAATCACATCCACGACAAGGTTCATCAATACCCTCTTAGGGTTCAATTACTTGCGGGATTAGTGACTATGAATAAGGAAAAAGGTTTAGGGTTGGATTAGGTAGAGCCGCGAAGCGGGTTTGCCTAATCCAATCCTAAACCCTTTTCCATCCAGTCTTACGCAGTACCCCATCTTTGAATCACATCCACAACAGGGTTCACCAATACCCTTTAGGGTTCAGTTACTTGCGGGATTAGTGACCTTGAATAAGGAAAAGGGTTTTGGGTTGCATTAGGAAGAGACCGCGAAGCGGGTATGCCTAATCCAACTCTAAACCCTTTTCCGTTCTTGAATAAGGAAACAAAGTGGGTGATACAAACAAAGAAAGGGAAAATAACTTAGACAACTAGATACAATGAATAACTGTGAACACTAGCAGCCACTATTTTGCTCCAATTCAGATGCAATGGTTCTTTGTTTGCTTTAGTAGGCTGGTGTGTTTTTGCACTTGGTTAATGCATCTTCTAGTCTTGAAAGCAATTAATCCCATTGCTGATTATTTGAACTTAGAAATTGTATTAGAGCAATGTATCCACTAGCTCTTTTATTGAAAGTCGATAGAAAAGAAACAGTCCCGTCAAATACATAACTTCTGCGAAATTCCCATGCACAGCTGACTTTTTCGGACCATAACTTTGTCAATACTTGTTCAATGAGCCTTCACGAATAGTCAATGGAAAGATAAGGTCGAAATCTATCTCCTCCATTTTGAATGACTACAAATTTCCAAGTATAACTCGAGATATGGACCGATCAAAACAACACTGCAAACTGAACTCGCATCACCAACCCTAAACCCTTTTCTGTCCCGTCTTATGCACTACCCCATTTTATAATCACATCCACGACAAGGTTCACCAATACCCTCTTAGGGTTCAGTTACTTGCGGGATTAGTGACTATGAATAAGGAAAAAGGTTTAGGGTTGGATTAGGCAGAGCCGCGAAGCGGGTTTGCCTAATCCAACCCTAAACCCTTTTCCATCCCGTCTTACGCAGTACCTCATCTTTGAATCACATCCACAACAGGGTTCACCAATACCCTTTAAGGTTCAGTTACTTGCGGGATTAGTGACCTTGAATAAGGAAAAGCATTTAGGGTTGGATTAGGCGGAGCTGCGATATGGGTACGACTAATCCAACCCTAAACCCTTTTCCGTCCTTGAATAAGGAAAAGGTTTAGGGTTGGATTAGGCAGATCCGTGAAGCAGGTATGCCTAATCCAACCCTAAACCCTTTTCCGTCCCGTCTTATGCAGTACCCCATCTTTAAATCACATTCACGACAGGGTTCACCAACACCCTCTTAGGGTTCAGTTACTTGCGGGATTAGTGACTATGAATAAGGAAAAAGGTTTAGGTTTGGATTAGGCAGAGCCGCGAAGCGGGTTTGCCTAATCCAACCCTAAACCCTTTTCCATCCCGTCTTACGCAGTACCCCATCTTTGAATCACATCCACAACAGGGTTCACCAATACCCTTTAGGGTTCAGTTACTTGCGGGATTAGTGACCTTGAATAAGGAAAAGGTTTTAGGGTTGCATTAGGAATAGATCGCGAAGCGGGTATGCCTAATCCAACCCTAAACCCTTTTCCGTTCTTGAATAAGGAAAAGGGTTTAGGGTTGCATTACAAAGAGACCGCGAAGCGGGTATGCCTAATCCAACCCTAAACCCTTTTCAGTTCCGTGTTTTGCAGTACCCCATCTTTGAAACGCATCAATGACAGGGTTCACCAATACCCTCTTAGGGTTCAGTTACTTGCGGGATTAGTGACCTTGAATAAAGAAAATGGTTTAGGGTTAGATTAGGCAGAGGGGCGAAGCGGGTTTGCGTAATCCAACCCTAAACCCTTTTCCGTCTCATCTTATGCACTACCCCATTTTTTTATCACATCCACGACAAGGTTCACCAATACCCTCTTAGGGTTCCGTTACTTGCGGGATTAGTGACTATGAATAAGGAAAAAGGTTTAGGGTTGGATTAGGCGGAGCCGCGAAGCGGGTTTGCCTAATCCAACCCTAAACCCTTTTCCATCCCGTCTTACCCAGTACCCCATCTTTGAATCACATCCACAACAGGGTTCACCAATACCCTTTAGGGTTCAGTTACTTGCGAGATTAGTGACCTTGAATAAGGAAAAGCATTTAGGGTTGGATTAGGCGGAGCTGCGATATGGGTATGACTAATCCAACCCTAAACCCTTTTCCGTCCTTGAATAAGGAAAAGGTTTAGGGTTGGATTAGGCAGATCCGTGAAGCAGGTATGCCTAATCCAACCCTAAACCCTTTTACGTCCCGTCTTATGCAGTACCCCATCTTTAAATCACATTCACGACAGGGTTCACCAACACCTTCTTAGGGTTTAGTTACTTGCGGGATTAGTGACTATGAATAAGGAAAAAGGTTTAGGTTTGGAATAGGCAGAGCCGCGAAGCGGGTTTGCCTAATCCAACCCTAAACCCTTTTCCATCCCGTCTTACGCAGTACCCCATCTTTGAATCACATCCACAACAAGGTTCACCAATACCCTTTAGGGTTCAGTTACTTGCGGGATTAGTGACTTTGAATAAGGAAAAGGTTTTAGGGTTGCATTAGGAAGAGACCGCGAAGCGGGTATGCCTAATCCAACCCTAAACCCTTTTCCGTTCTTGAATAAGGAAAAGGGTTAAGGGTTGCATTACGAAGAGACCGCGAAGAGGGTATGCCGAATCCAACCCTAAACCCTTTTCAGTTCCGTGTTTTGCAGTACCCCATCTTTGAAACGCATCAATGACAGGGTTCACCAATACCCTCTTAGGGTTCAGTTACTTGCGGGATTAGTGACCTTGAATAAAGAAAATGGTTTAGGGTTAGATTAGGCAGAGGGGCGAAGCGGGTTTGCGTAATCCAACCCTAAACCCTTTTCCGTCTCATCTTATGCACTACCCCATTTTTTTATCACATCCACGACAAGGTTCACCAATACCCTCTTAGGGTTCCGTTACTTGCGGGATTAGTGACTATGAATAAGGAAAAAGGTTTAGAGTTGGATTAGGCAGAGCCGCGAAGCGGGTTTGCCTAATCCAACCCTAAACCCTTTTCCATCCCGTCTTACCCAGTACCTCATCTTTGAATCACATCCACAACAGGGTTCACCAATACCCTTTAGGGTTCAGTTACTTGCGAGATTAGTGACCTTGAATAAGGAAAAGCATTTAGGGTTGGATTAGGTGGAGCTGCGATATGGGTATGACTAATCCAACCCTAAACCCTTTTCCGTCCTTGAATAAGGAAAAGGTTTAGGGTTGGATTAGGCAGATCCGTGAAGCAGGTATGCCTAATCCAACCCTAAACCCTTTTACGTCCCGTCTTATGCAGTACCCCATCTTTAAATCACATTCACGACAGGGTTCACCAACACCTTCTTAGGGTTTAGTTACTTGCGGGATTAGTGACTATGAATAAGGAAAAAGGTTTAGGTTTGGAATAGGCAGAGCCGCGAAGCGGGTTTGCCTAATCCAACCCTAAACCCTTTTCCATCCCGTCTTACGCAGTACCCCATCTTTGAATCACATCCACAACAAGGTTCACCAATACCCTTTAGGGTTCAGTTACTTGCGGGATTAGTGACTTTGAATAAGGAAAAGGTTTTAGGGTTGCATTAGGAAGAGACCGCGAAGCGGGTATGCCTAATCCAACCCTAAACCCTTTTCCGTTCTTGAATAAGGAAAAGGGTTAAGGGTTGCATTACGAAGAGACCGCGAAGAGGGTATGCCGAATCCAACCCTAAACCCTTTTCAGTTCCGTCTTTTGAAGTACCCCATCTTTGAAACGCATCTATGACAGGGTTCACCAATACCCACTTAGGGTTCAGTTACTTGCGGGATTAGTGACCTTGAATAAAGAATATGGTTTAGGGTTAGATTAGGCAGAGGGGCGAAGCGGGTTTGCGTAATCCAACCCTAAACCCTTTTCCGTCCCATCTTATGCACTACCCCATTTTTTAATCACATCCACAACAAGGTTCACCAATACCCTCTTAGGGTTCCGTTACTTGCGGGATTAGTGACTATGAATAAGGAAGAAGGTTTAGGGTTGGATTAGGCAAATCCGCGAAGCGGGTTTGCCTAATCCAACCCTAAACCCTTTTCCATCCCGTCTTACGCAGTACCCCATCTTTGAATCACATCCACAACAGGGTTCACCAATACCCTTTGAGGTTCAGTTACTTGCGGGATTAGTGACCTTGAATAAGGAAAAGCATTTAGGGTTGGATTAGGCGGAGCTGCGATATGGGTACGCCTAATCCAACCCTAAACCCTTTTCCGTCATTGAATAAGGAAAAGGTTTAGGGTTGGATTAGGCAGATCCGTGAAGCGGGTATACCTAATCCAACCCTAAACCCTTTTCCGTTCCGTCTTATGCAGTACCCCATCTTTAAATCACATTCACGACAGGGTTCACCAACACCCTCTTAGGGTTCAGTTATCAAACTGCCAAGGACGTCCCAAGAGTATATGACACGCATCCATAGGAATGACATCACATAAAACTTCATCGACATAAGACCCCATGGTTAAACCTACCCTCACTTGCTTTGTGACTCTTACTTTGTTACCATCATCCAACCAATGTAATGCATACGGTCTAGGGTGATTAGTGGTGGTTAGGCCTAACTTAGTTACCATTTCAGTAGAGGCAACATTTGTGCAACTACCTCCATCAATGATCAAGCTACACCATTTGTTATTAACATGACACTTAGTGTTGAATAGTTGATCCCTTTGCTCGGTGTTGTGTGGGATGGGGTTGGCATGAAGTGTACGTAGTACCAAAACAGTATCATACGTTGGGGGTTCACAGTCCTCTCTTTCTTCCTCCTCTTCTTCCTCCTCCTCATTAAACACAGCCCCTATACGTTGTTCCTCCTCCCACATCTCCTCTCTAAAAGACATGACTTCTCTTAAGGTAACGACTCTCTTATTAGGACACGCATTTTTGTAGTGACCAAAGCCTTGACACTTAAAGCAACGTACTTTGGACAAACTAGTTTCAGTGGGTGTCTTGTTTGTGGGTTGAGTCGGGTTACTCTTAATGACAAGGGGTTGATTAGTGTTAACGGAATTGGTCTTGTTACTCCCCTCACCTCGTGACCAAGTATGACTCCTACTAGATTCATTCTCATACTTAGCTTTCCCTTGAGCCTCAATTTTTAAGCATAAACCACATAATGTATCAAAATCAGAATAAGGACATAAATCAACGTATTAGCAATACTACGATTTAACCCACGTAAGAACCTAGCCATTTTTATCTCTTCATTTTCTTCTACTTCCCCCATTAGTACCAAGTTCTCAAACTCTTCAATGTATTCACTAACACTCATTTTTCCTTGTACGAGATTAGCAATCTTTTTGTATAAGGATAACTTATGTGTAGTTGGAACATACCTCTTACGTAGCTTACGTTTTAAGGACTCCCAAGAAGAAATCTTACCCTTTCCATCCCTAGTGCGTTGTACCTTAAGCCTTCATACCAAAGGGAAGCCCCTTTGCTTAGCTTTAGGATTGCATATTTGCACCTCTCCTCGTCCTCCAAGTCCTTGAAGTCAAAGAGCTTCTCCATGTTTCTCTCCCATTCCAAGTAGACTTCAGGATCAGTACCACCATTGAACTCAGGAAGTTCGTTTACTTTGATCTTGTCCACCGGTTCCCTCCTTGCTTGGAAACGAGAATTCCTGGGCTGGTAGTTCTCCAACGCCTTCTTTAGGTGTTCCAAGAAGTTAGGGTCTTCAAAGTTCACTACTCCTGCCATGCTTTACGTCTAAAGGAAGACCAAAGCTCTGATACCACTAATGATGTGAGTTAATATGAACTTTGAAACAAAAACGTGAAGGTTGATAGTATTCTGAAATGAACGTAAACAAAAGCAACAAAACAGCTTGTAAGGATAGTTTGTGAGGATGATAGAACCGTAACCAAGGGATAGTATGCTTAGTGAAGTAGACCTATACTTCAACAAAGCGGGTGCTAAATCAAACACTCGATTGAAGTAGCGAGTTTAGAGCTTGTAACGCGACTAACTCTAGACTTTGTCTTGTGAGCAACAAGGACGTAAAAGAAAAGCAATACTTTACTCAGTTTTGTGTTATGAATATTGTGTGTCTTATTCATTCAAGTTGATGGCTATTTATAGCCTACAAAACGTCCCTTAACCAGGCTGGTCAAGGGTGATACAAACAAAGTTCTAATATTGATGATAACAAAGCTTAGGAGCTAAAAACAAAGCTAACAAGAAGCATTTAGACGCGGCACCCATGTGAACACAATCAGCCCACAATCATCCTCTTAACTCCGGTGCACTCCCCATGCTTGAATGAGTGTGAACCCAATTTAATGCCTTCATAAGACCTTGACTATTTGTTCCTTTATTCGACCCACACACGAGCTAGCTTACTGATTGAAGGAGGCACACTACTAGGCTAGTAGGAGGTGCTAATGTGGCTTGACTAGGACCATTAGGAGCTAGTGTGACTTCATTGAATTCTTTAGTTGTATCCTCATTCGGATCAAAATCACATCCTCGACTAAGTTCACCAATACCCTCTTAGGGTTCAGTTACTTGCGGGATTAGTGACCTTGAATAAGGAAAAGGGTTTAGGGTTGCATTAGGAAGAGACCGCGAAGCGGGTATGCCTAATCCAACCCTAAACCCTTTTCCGTTCTTGAATAAGGAAAAGGGTTTAGGGTTGCACTACGAAGAGACCGCAAAGCGGGTATGCCTAATCCAACCCTAAACCCTTTTCAGTTCCATCTTTTGCAGTACCCCATCTTTAAAACACATCCATGACAGGGTTCACCAATACCCTCTTAGGGTTCAGTTACTAGCGGGATTAGTGACTTTGAATAAAGAAAATGGTTTAGGGTTAGATTAGGCAGAGGGGCAAAGCGGGTTTGCCTAATCCAACCCTAAACCCTTTTCCGTCCCATCTTATGCACTACCCCATTTTTTAATCACATCCACGATAAGGTTCACCAATACCCTCTTAGGGTTCAGTTACTTGCGGGATTAGTGACTATGAATAAGGAAAAAGGTTTAGGGTTGGAATAGGCAGATCCGTAAAGCGGGTCTGCCTAATCCAACCCTAAACCCTTTTCCGTCCCGTCTTATGCACTACCCCATTTTGTAATCACATCCACGACAAGGTTCACCAATACCCTCTTAGGGTTCAGTTACTTGCGGGATTAGTGACTATGAATAAGGAAAAAGGTTCACCAAACCCGCTTCACGGCTCTGCCTAATCCAGCCCTAAACCCTTTTCCATCCCGTCTTAGGCAGTACCCCATCTTTGAATCGTATCCACAACAGGGTTAACCAATACCCTTTAGGGTTCAGTTACTTGCGGGATTAGTGACCTTGAATAAGGAAAAGCGTTTAGGGTTGGATTAGGCGGAGCTGCGATATGGGTACGCCTAATCCAACCCTAAACCCTTTTCCGTCCTTGAATAAGGAAAAGGTTTAGGGTTGGATTAGGCAGATCCGTGAAGCGGGTATGCCTAATCCAACCCTAAACCCATTTCCGTCCCGTCTTATGCAGTACCCATCTTTAAATCACATTCACGACAGGGTTCACCAACACCCTCTTAGGGTTCAGTTACTTGCGGGATTAGTGACTATGAATAAGGAAAAAGGTTTAGGGTTGGATTAGGCAAACCCGCTTCGCGGCTATGCCTAATCCAACCCTAAACCCTTTTCTATCCCGTTTTACGAAGTACCCCATCTTTAAATCACATCCACGACTAAGTTCACCAATACCCTCTTAGGGTTCAGTTACTTGTGGCATTAGTGACCTTGAATAAGGAAGAGGGTTTTGGGTTGCATTAGGAAGAGACCGCGAAGCGGGTATGCCTAATCCAACCCTAAACCCTTTTCCGTCCTTCAATAAGGAAAAGGGTTTAGGGCTGCATTACGAAGAGACCGCGAAGCGGGTATGCCTAATCCAACCCTAAAACATTTTCCGTTCCGTCTTTTGCAGTACCCCATCTTTGAATCACATTCACGACAGGGTTCACCAACACCCACTTAGGGTTCAGTTACTTGCGGGATTAGTAACCTTGAATAAGGAAAAGGGTTTAGGGTTGGATTAGGCTGAGCCGCGAAGCGGGTGTGCCTAACCCAACCCTAAACTCTTTTCCGTCACGTCTTACGCAGTACCCCATCTTTGAATCACATCCACGACTAAGTTCACCAATACCCTCTTAGGATTCAGTTACTTGCGGGATTAGTGACCTTGAATAAGGAAAAGGGTTTAGGGTTGCATTAGGAAGAGACCGCGGAGCCGGTATGCCTAATCAAACCCTAAACCCATTTCCGTCCTTGAATAAGGAAAAAGGTTTAGGGTTGCATTACGAAGAGACCACGAAGCGGGTATGCCTAATCCAACCCTAAACCCTTTTCCGTCTTTGAATAAGGAAAAGGGTTTAGGGTTGCATTACGAAGAGACCGCGAAGCGGGTATGCCTAATCCAACCCTAAACCCTTTTCCGTTCCGTCTTTTGCAGTACCCCATCTTTGAATCACATCCACGACTGGGTTCACCAATATCCTCTTGGGGTTCAGTTACTTGCGGGATTAGTGACCCTGAATAAGGAAAAGGGTTTAGGGTTGGATTAGGCAAAGCCGCGAAGCGGGTTTTCCTAATCCAACCCTAAACCCTTTTCCGTCCCATCTTATGCACTACCCCATTTTTTAATAACATCCACGACAAGGTTCACCAATACCCTCTTAGGGTTCAGTTACTTGCGGGATTAGTAACTATGAATAAGGAAAAAGGAGTAGGGTTTGATTAGGCAGAGCCGCAAAGCAGGTCTGCCTAATCCAACCCTAAACCCTTTTCTGTCCCGTCTTATGCACTACCCCATTTTTTAATCACATCCACGACAAGGTTCACCAATACCCTCTTAGGGTTCAGTTACTTGCGGGATTAGTAACTATGAATAAGGAAAAAGGAGTAGGGTTGGATTAGGCAGAGCCGGAAAGCGGGTCTGCCTAATCCAACCCTAAACCCTTTTCCGTCCCGTCTTATGCACTACCCCATTTTATAATCACATCCACGACAAGGTTCACCAATACCCTCTTAGGGTTCAGTTACTTGCGGGATTAGTGACTATGAATAAAGAAAATGGTTTACAGTTGGATTAAGCAGAGCCGTGAAGCGGGTTTGCCTAGTCCAACCCTAAACGCTTTTCCGTCCCATTTTATTCACTACCCCATTTTTTAATCACATCCACGACAAGGTTCACCAATACCCTCTTAGGGTTCAGTTACTTGCGGGATTAGTAACTATGAATAAGGAAAAAGGAGTAGGGTTGGATTAGGCAGAGCCGCAAAGCGGGTCTGCCTAATCCAACCCTAAACCCTTTTCCGTCCCGTCTTATGCACTACCCCATTTTATAATCACATCCACGACAAGGTTCACCAATACCCTCTTAGGGTTCAGTTACTTGCGGGATTAGTGACTATGAATAAGGAAAAAGGTTTAGGGTTCGATTAGGCAGAGCCGCGAAGCGGGTTTGCCTAATCCATCCCTAAACCCTTTTCCATCCCGTCTTACGCAGTACCCCATCTTTGAATAACATCCACAACAGGGTTCACCAATACCCTCTTAGGGTTCATTTACTTGCGGGATTAGTGACCTTGAATAAGGAAAAGGGTTTTTCGCGGCTCTGCCTAATCAAACACTAAACCCTTTTCCGTCCCGTCTTATGCACTACTCCATTTTTAATCACATCCACGATAAGGTTCACCAATACCCTCTTAGGGTTCAGTTACTTGCGGGATTAGTGACTATGAATAAGGAAAAAGGTTTAGGGTTGGATTAGGCAGAGCCGCGAAGCGGGTTTGCCTAATCCAACCCTGAACCCTTTTCCATCCCGTTTTACGCAGTACCCCATCTTTGAATCACATCCACAACAGGGTTCACCAATACCCTTTAGGGTTCAGTTACTTGCGGGATTAGTGACCTTGAATAAGGAAAAGCGTTTAGGGTTGGATTAGGCGGAGCTGCGATATGGGTACGCCTAATCCAACCCTAAACCCTTTTCCTTCCTTGAATAAGGAAAAGGTTTAGGGTTGGATTAGGCAGATCCGTGAAGCGGGTATGCCTAATCCAACCCTAAACCCTTTTCCGTCCCGTCTTATGCAGTACCCATCTTTAAATCACATTCACGACAGGGTTCACCAACACCCTCTTAGGGTTCAGTTACTTGCGGGATTTGTGACTATGAATAAGGAAAAAGGTTTAGGGTTTGATTAGGCAAACCCGCTTCACGGCTATGCCTAATCCAACCCTAAACCCTTTTCTATCCCGTCTTACGAAGTACCCCATCTTTAAATCACATCCACGACTAAGTTGACCAATACCCTCTTAGGGTTCAGTTACTTGCGGGATTAGTGACCTTGAATAAGGAAAAGGGTTTAGGGTTGCATTACGAAGAGACCGCGAAGCGGGTTTGCCTAATCCAACCCTAAACCCTTTTCCATCCCGTCTTACGCAGTACCCCATCTTTGAATCACATCCACAACAGGGTTCACCAACACCCACTTAGGGTTCAGTTACTTGCAGGATTAGTGACCTTGAATAAGGAAAAGGGTTTAGGGTTGGATTAGGCAGAGCCGTGAAGCGGGTGTGCCTAATCCAACTCTAAACTCTTTTCCGTCACGTCTTAGCAGTACCCCATATTTGAATCACATCCACGACTAAATTCACCAATACCCTCTTAGGGTTCAGTTACTTGCGGGATTAGTGACCTTGAATAAGGAAAAGGGTTTAGGGTTGCATTAGGAAGAGACCTCGGAGCGGGTATGCCTTATCCAACCCTAAACCCTTTTCCGTCCTTGAAAAAGGAAAAGGGTTTAGGGTTGCATTACGAAGAGACCACGAAGCGGGTATGCCTAATCCAACCCTAAACCCTTTTCCGTTCCGTCTTTTGAAGTACCCCATCTTTGAATCACATCCACGACCGGGTTCACCAATACCCTCTTGGGGTTTAGTTACTTGCGGGATTATTGAACTTGAATAAGGAAAAGCGTTTAGGGTTGGATTAGGCGAAGCTGCGAAGTGGGTACGCCTAATCCATCCCTAAACCCTTTTCCGTCCTTGAATAAAGAAAAGGTATAGGGTTGGATTAGGCAGATCCGTGAAGCGGGTATGCCTAATCCAATCCTAAACCCTTTTCCGTCCCGTCTTATGCAGTACCCCATCTTTAAATCACATTCACGACAGGGTTCACCAACACCCACTTAGGGTTCAGTTACTTGCGGGATTAAAGACCTTGAATAAAGAAAATGGTTTAGGGTTGGATTAGACAGAGCCGCGAAGCGGGTTTGCCTAATCCAACCCTAAACCCTTTTCCGTCCCATCTTATGCACTACCACATTTTTTAATCACATCCACGACAAGGTTCACCAATACCCTCTTAGGGTTCAGTTACTTGCGTGATTAGTGACTATGAATAAGGAAAAAGGCTTAGGGTTGGATTAGGCAGAGCCGCGAAGCGGGTTTGCATAATCCTACCCTAAACCCTTTTCCATCCCGTTTTACGCAGTACCCCATCTTTGAATCACATCCACAACAGGGTTCACCAATACCCTTTAGGGTTCAGTTACTTGCGGGATTAGTGACCTTGAATAAGGAAAAGTGTTTAGGGTTGGATTAGGCGGAGCTGCGAAGTGGGTACGCGTAATCCAACCCTAAACCCTTTTCTAATCCAACCATAAACCCTTTTCCGTTCCGTCTTTTGCAGTACCCCATCTTTGAATCACATCCACGACGGGGTTCATCAATACCCTCTTGGGGTTCAGTTACTTGCGGGATTAGTGACCCTGAATAAGGAAAAGGGTTTAGGGTTGGATTAGGCAGAGCCGCGAAGCGGGTTTACCTAATCTAACCCTAAACCCTTTTCCGTCCCATCTTATGCACTACCCCATTTTTTAATCACATCCACGACAAGGTTCACCAATACCCTCTTAGGATCAGTTACTTGCGGGATTAGTGACTATGAATAAGGAAAAAGGTTTAGTGTTGGATTAGGCAAACCCGCTTCGCGGCTATGCCTAATCCAACCCACCCTTTTCCATCCCGTCTTACGAAGTACCCCATCTTTAAATCACATCCACGACTAAGTTCACCAATACCCTCTCAAGGTTCAGTTACTTGCGGGATTAGTGACCTTGAATAAGGAAAAGGGTTTAGGGTTGCATTAGGAAGAGACCGCGAAGCGGGTATACCTAATCCAACCCTAAACCCTTTTCCGTCCCGTCTTATGCACTACCCCATTTTATAATCACATCCACGACAAGGTTCACCAATACCCTCTTAGGGTTCAGTTACTTGCGGGATTAGTGACTATGAATAAGGAAAAAGGTTTAGGGTTCGATTAGGCAGAGCCGCGAAGCGGGTTTGCCTAATCCAACCCTAAACCCTTTTCCATCCCGTCTTACGCAGTACCCCATCTTTGAATAACATCCACAACAGGGTTCACCAATACCCTCTTAGGGTTCATTTACTTGCGGGATTAGTGACCTTGAATAAGGAAAAGGGTTTTTCGCGGCTCTGCCTAATCCAACACTAAACCCTTTTCCGTCCCGTCTTATGCACTACCCCATTTTTTAATCACATCCACGATAAGGTTCACCAATACCCTCTTAGGGTTCAGTTACTTGCGGGATTAGTGACTATGAATAAGGAAAAAGGTTTAGGGTTGGATTAGGCAGAGCCGCGAAGCGGCTTTGCCTAATCCAACCCTGAACCCTTTTCTATCCCGTCTTACGCAGTACCCCATCTTTGAATCACATCCACAACAGGGTTCACCAATACCCTTTAGGGTTCAGTTACTTGCGGGATTAGTGACCTTGAATAAGGAAAAGCGTTTAGGGTTGGATTAGGCGGAGCTGCGATATAGGTACGCCTAATCCAACCCTAAACCCTTTTCCGTCCTTGAATAAGGAAAAGGTTTAGGGTTGGATTAGGCAGATCCGTGAAGCGGGTATGCCTAATCCAACCCTAAACCCTTTTCCGTCCCGTCTTATGCAGTACCCATCTTTAAATCACATTCACGACAGGGTTCACCAACACCCTCTTAGGGTTCAGTTACTTGCGGGATTAGTGACTATGAATAAGGAAAAAGGTTTAGGGTTTGATTAGGCAAACCCGCTTCACGGCTATGCCTAATCCAACCCTAAACCCTTTTCTATCCCGTCTTACGAAGTACCCCATCTTTAAATCACATCCACGACTAAGTTCACCAATACCCTCTTAGGGTTCAGTTACTTGCGGGATTAGTGACCTTGAATAAGGAAAAGGGTTTAGGGTTGCATTACGAGGAGACCGCGAAGCGGGTTTGCCTAATCCATCCCTAAACCCTTTTCTATCCCGTCTTACGCAGTACCCCATCTTTGAATCACATCCACAACAGGGTTCACCAATACCCTTTAGGGTTCAGTTACTTGCGTGATTAGTGACCTTGAATAAGGAAAAGCGTTTAGGGTTGGATTAGGCGGAGCTGCGACGTGGGTACGCCTAATCCAACCCTAAACCCTTTTCTAATCCAACCCTAAACTCTTTTCCGTTCCGTCTTTTGCAGTACCCCATCTTTGAATCACATCCACAACAGGGTTCACCAACACCCACTTAGGGTTCAGTTACTTGCGGGATTAGTGACCTTGAATAAGGAAAAGGGTTTAGGGTTGGATTAGGCAGAGCCGTGAAGCGGGTGTGCCTAATCCAACTCTAAACTCTTTTCCGTCACGTCTTAGCAGTACCCCATATTTGAATCACATCCACGACTAAATTCACCAATACCCTCTTAGGGTTCAGTTACTTGCGGGATTAGTGACCTTGAATAAGGAAAAGGGTTTAGGGTTGCATTAGGAAGAGACCTCGGAGCGGGTATGCCTTATCCAACCCTAAACCCTTTTCCGTCCTTGAAAAAGGAAAAGGGTTTAGGGTTGCATTACGAAGAGACCACGAAGCGGGTATGCCTAATCCAACCCTAAACCCTTTTCCGTTCCGTCTTTTGAAGTACCCCATCTTTGAATCACATCCACGACCGGGTTCACCAATACCCTCTTGGGGTTTAGTTACTTGCTGGATTATTGAACTTGAATAAGGAAAAGCGTTTTGGGTTGGATTAGGCGAAGCTGCGAAGTGGGTACGCCTAATCCATCCCTAAACCCTTTTCCGTCCTTGAATAAAGAAAAGGTATAGGGTTGGATTAGGCAGATCCGTGAAGCGGGTATGCCTAATCCAACCCTAAACCCTTTTCCGTCCCGTCTTATGCAGTACCCCATCTTTAAATCACATTCACGACAGGGTTCACCAACACCCACTTAGGGTTCAGTTACTTGCGGGATTAAAGACCTTGAATAAAGAAAATGGTTTAGGGTTGGATTAGACAGAGCCGCGAAGCGGGTTTGCCTAATCCAACCCTAAACCCTTTTCCGTCCCATCTTATGCACTACCACATTTTTTAATCACATCCACGACAAGGTTCACCAATACCCTCTTAGGGTTCAGTTACTTGCGTGATTAGTGACTATGAATAAGGAAAAAGGCTTAGGGTTGGATTAGGCAGAGCCGCGAAGCGGGTTTGCCTAATCCTACTCTAAACCCTTTTCCATCCCGTTTTACGCAGTACCCCATCTTTGAATCACATCCACAACAGGGTTCACCAATACCCTTTAGGGTTCAGTTACTTGCGGGATTAGTGACCTTGAATAAGGAAAAGTGTTTAGGGTTGGATTAGGCGGAGCTGTGAAGTGGGTATGCGTAATCCAACCCTAAACCCTTTTCTAATCCAACCATAAACCCTTTTCCGTTCCGTCTTTTGCAGTACCCCATCTTTGAATCACATCCACGACGGGGTTCATCAATACCCTCTTGGGGTTCAGTTACTTGCGGGATTAGTGACCCTGAATAAGGAAAAGGGTTTAGGGTTGGATTAGGCAGAGCCGCGAAGCGGGTTTACCTAATCTAACCCTAAACCCTTTTCCGTCCCATCTTATGCACTACCCCATTTTTTAATCACATCCACGACAAGGTTCACCAATACCCTCTTAGGATCAGTTACTTGCGGGATTAGTGACTATGAATAAGGAAAAAGGTTTAGGGTTGGATTAGGCAAACCCGCTTCGCGGCTATGCCTAATCTAACCCACCCTTTTCCATCCCGTCTTACGAAGTACCCCATCTTTAAATCACATCCACGACTAAGTTCACCAATACCCTCTCAAGGTTCAGTTACTTGCGGGATTAGTGACCTTGAATAAGGAAAAGGGTTTAGGGTTGCATTAGGAAGAGACCGCGAAGCGGGTATGCCTAATCCAACCCTAAACCCTTTTCCGTCCCGTCTTATGCACTACCCCATTTTATAATCACATCCACGACAAGGTTCACCAATACCCTCTTAGGGTTCAGTTACTTGCGGGATTAGTGACTATGAATAAGGAAAAAGGTTTAGGGTTCGATTAGGCAGAGCCGCGAAGCGGGTTTGCCTAATCCAACCCTAAACCCTTTTCCATCCCGTCTTACGCAGTACCCCATCTTTGAATAACATCCACAACAGGGTTCACCAATACCCTCTTAGGGTTCATTTACTTGCGGGATTAGTGACCTTGAATAAGGAAAAGGGTTTTTCGCGGCTCTGCCTAATCCAACACTAAACCCTTTTCCGTCCCGTCTTATGCACTACCCCATTTTTTAATCACATCCACGATAAGGTTCACCAATACCCTCTTAGGGTTCAGTTACTTGCGGGATTAGTGACTATGAATAAGGAAAAAGGTTTAGGGTTGGATTAGGCAGAGCCGCGAAGCGGCTTTGCCTAATCCAACCCTGAACCCTTTTCTATCCCGTCTTACGCAGTACCCCATCTTTGAATCACATCCACAACAGGGTTCACCAATACCCTTTAGGGTTCAGTTACTTGCGGGATTAGTGACCTTGAATAAGGAAAAGCGTTTAGGGTTGGATTAGGCGGAGCTGCGATATAGGTACGCCTAATCCAACCCTAAACCCTTTTCCGTCCTTGAATAAGGAAAAGGTTTAGGGTTGGATTAGGCAGATCCGTGAAGCGGGTATGCCTAATCCAACCCTAAACCCTTTTCCGTCCCGTCTTATGCAGTACCCATCTTTAAATCACATTCACGACAGGGTTCACCAACACCCTCTTAGGGTTCAGTTACTTGCGGGATTAGTGACTATGAATAAGGAAAAAGGTTTAGGGTTTGATTAGGCAAACCCGCTTCACGGCTATGCCTAATCCAACCCTAAACCCTTTTCTATCCCGTCTTACGAAGTACCCCATCTTTAAATCACATCCACGACTAAGTTCACCAATACCCTCTTAGGGTTCAGTTACTTGCGGGATTAGTGACCTTGAATAAGGAAAAGGGTTTAGGGTTGCATTACGAGGAGACCGCGAAGCGGGTTTGCCTAATCCATCCCTAAACCCTTTTCTATCCCGTCTTACGCAGTACCCCATCTTTGAATCACATCCACAACAGGGTTCACCAATACCCTTTAGGGTTCAGTTACTTGCGTGATTAGTGACCTTGAATAAGGAAAAGCGTTTAGGGTTGGATTAGGCGGAGCTGCGACGTGGGTACGCCTAATCCAACCCTAAACCCTTTTCTAATCCAACCCTAAACTCTTTTCCGTTCCGTCTTTTGCAGTACCCCATCTTCGAATCACATCCACGACAGGGTTCACTAATACCCTCTTGGGGTTCAGTTACTTGCGGGATTAGTGACTCTGAATAAGGAAAAGGGTTTAGGGTTGGATTAGGCAGAGCCGCAAAGCGGCTCTGCCTAATCCAACCCTAAACCCTTTTCCGTCCCATCTTATGCACTACCCCATTTTTTAATCACATCCACGACAAGGTTCACCAATACCCTCTTAGGTTCAGTTACTTGCGGGATTAGTGACTATGAATAAGGAAAAAGGTTTAGGGTTGGATTAGGCAGAGCCGCAAAGCGGGTCTGCCTAATCCAACCCTAAACCCTTTTCCGTCCCGTCTTATGCACTACCCCATTTTATAATCACATCCACGACAAGGTTCACCAATACCCTCTTAGGGTTCAGTTACTTGCGGGATTAGTGACTATGAATAAGGAAAAAGGTTTAGGGTTTGATTAGGCAAACCCGCTTCACGGCTATGCCTAATCCAACCCTAAACCCTTTTCTATCCCGTCTTACGAAGTACCCCATCTTTAAATCACATCCACGACTAAGTTCACCAATACCCTCTTAGGGTTCAGTTACTTGCGGGATTAGTGACCTTGAATAAGGAAAAGGGTTTAGGGTTGCATTACGAGGAGACCGCGAAGCGGGTTTGCCTAATCCATCCCTAAACCCTTTTCTATCCCGTCTTACGCAGTACCCCATCTTTGAATCACATCCACAACAGGGTTCACCAATACCCTTTAGGGTTCAGTTACTTGCGTGATTAGTGACCTTGAATAAGGAAAAGCGTTTAGGGTTGGATTAGGCGGAGCTGCGACGTGGGTACGCCTAATCCAACCCTAAACCCTTTTCTAATCCAACCCTAAACCCTTTTCCGTTCCGTCTTTTGCAGTACCCCATCTTCGAATCACATCCACGACAGGGTTCACTAATACCCTCTTGGGGTTCAGTTACTTGCGGGATTAGTGACTCTGAATAAGGAAAAGGGTTTAGGGTTGGATTAGGCAGAGCCGCTTTGCGGCTCTGCCTAATCCAACCCTAAACCCTTTTCCGTCCCATCTTATGCACTACCCCATTTTTTAATCACATCCACGACAAGGTTCACCAATACCCTCTTAGGTTCAGTTACTTGCGGGATTAGTGACTATGAATAAGGAAAAAGGTTTAGGGTTGGATTAGGCAGAGCCGCAAAGCGGGTCTGCCTAATCCAACCCTAAACCCTTTTCCGTCCCGTCTTATGCACTACCCCATTTTATAATCACATCCACGACAAGGTTCACCAATACCCTCTTAGGGTTCAGTTACTTGCGGGATTAGTGACTATGAATAAGGAAAAAGGTTTAGGGTTCGATTAGGCAGAGCCGCGAAGCGGGTTTGCCTAATCCAACCCTAAACCCTTTTCCATCCCGTCTTACGCAGTACCCCATCTTTGAATAACATCCACAACAGGGTTCACCAATACCCTCTTAGGGTTCATTTACTTGCGGGATTAGTGACCTTGAATAAGGAAAAGGGTTTTTCGCGGCTCTGCCTAATCCAACACTAAACCCTTTCCCGTCCCGTCTTATGCACTACCCCATCTTTGAATCACATCCACAACAGGGTTCACAAATACCCTTTAGGGTTCAGTTACTTGCGGGATTAGTGACCTTGAATAAGGAAAAGCGTTTAGGGTTGGATTAGGCGGAGCTGCGATATAGGTACGCCTAATCCAACCCTAAACCCTTTTCCGTCCTTGAATAAGGAAAAGGTTTAGGGTTGGATTAGGCAGATCCGTGAAGCGGGTATGCCTAATCCAACCCTAAACCCTTTTCCGTCCCGTCTTATGCAGTACCCATCTTTAAATCACATTCACGACAGGGTTCACCAACACCCTCTTAGAGTTCAGTTACTTGCGGGATTAGTGACTATGAATAAGGAAAAAGGTTTAGGGTTTGATTAGGCAAACCCGCTTCACGGCTATGCCTAATCCAACCCTAAACCCTTTTCTATCCCGTCTTACGAAGTACCCCATCTTTAAATCACATCCACGACTAAGTTCACCAATACCCTCTTAGGGTTCAGTTACTTCAGGATTAGTGACCTTGAATAAGGAAAAGGGTTTAGGGTTGCATTACGAGGAGACCGCGAAGCGGGTTTGCCTAATCCATCCCTAAACCCTTTTCTATCCCGTCTTACGCAGTACCCCATCTTTGAATCACATCCACAACAGGGTTCACCAATACCCTTTAGGGTTCAGTTACTTGCGTGATTAGTGACCTTGAATAAGGAAAAGCGTTTAGGGTTGGATTAGGCGGAGCTGCGACGTGGGTACGCCTAATCCAACCCTAAACCCTTTTCTAATCCAACCCTAAACTCTTTTCCGTTCCGTCTTTTGCAGTACCCCATCTTCGAATCACATCCACGACAGGGTTCACTAATACCCTCTTGGGGTTCAGTTACTTGCGGGATTAGTGACTCTGAATAAGGAAAAGGGTTTAGGGATGGATTAGGCAGAGCCGCAAAGCGGCTCTGCCTAATCCAACCCTAAACCCTTTTCCGTCCCATCTTATGCACTACCCCATTTTTTAATCACATCCACGACAAGGTTCACCAATACCCTCTTAGGTTCAGTTACTTGCGGGATTAGTGACTATGAATAAGGAAAAAGGTTTAGGGTTGGATTAGGCAGAGCCGCAAAGCGGGTCTGCCTAATCCAACCCTAAACCCTTTTCCGTCCCGTCTTATGCACTACCCCATTTTATAATCACATCCACGACAAGGTTCACCAATACCCTCTTAGGGTTCAGTTACTTGCGGGATTAGTGACTATGAATAAGGAAAAAGGTTTAGGGTTCGATTAGGCAGAGCCGCGAAGCGGGTTTGCCTAATCCAACCCTAAACCTTTTCCATCCCGTCTTACGCAGTACCCCATCTTTGAATCACATTCAGGACAGAGTTCACCAACACCCACTTAGGGTTCAGTTACTTGCGGGATTAGTGACCTTGAATAAGGAAAAGGGTTTAGGGTTGGATTAGGCAGAGCCGCGAAGCGGGTGTGCCTAATCCGACCCTAAACTCTTTTCCGTCACGTCTTAGCAGTACCCCATATTTGAATCACATCCACGACTAAGTTCACCAATACCCTCTTAGGGTTCAGTTACTTGCGGAATTAGTGACCTTGAATAAGGAAAAGGGTTTTGGGTTGCATTAGGAAGAGACCTCGGAGCGGGTATGCCTAATCCAACCCTAAACCCTTTTCCGTCCTTGAAAAAGGAAAAGGGTTTAGGGTTGCATTACGAAGAGACCACGAAGCGGGTATGCCTAATCCAACCCTAAACCCTTTTCCGTTCCGTCTTTTGCAGTACCCCATCTTTGAATCACATCCACGACCGGGTTCACCAATACCCTCTTGGGGTTTAGTTACTTGCGGGATTATTGAACTTGAATAAGGAAAAGCGTTTAGGGTTGGATTAGGCAAAGCTGCGAAGTGGGTGCGCCTAATCCAACCCTAAACCTTTTTCCGTCCTTGAATAAAGAAAAGGTATAGGGTTGGATTAGGCAGATCCGTGAAGCGGGTATGCCTAATCCAACCCTAAACCCTTTTCCGTCCCGTCTTATGCAGTACCCCATCTTTAAATCACATTCACGACAGGGTTCACCAACACCCACTTAGGGTTCAGTTACTTGCGGGATTAGTGACCTTGAATAAAGAAAATGGTTTAGGGTTGGATTAGACAGAGCCGCGAAGCGGGTTTGCCTAATCCAACCCTAAACCCTTTTCCGTCCCATCTTATGCACTACCACAATTTTTAATCACATCCACGACAAGGTTCACCAATACCCTCTTAGGGTTCAGTTACTTGCGTGATTAGTGACTATGAATAAGGAAAAAGGCTTAGGGTTGGATTAGGCAGAGCCGCGAAGCGGGTTTGCCTAATCCAACCCTAAACCCTTTTCCATCCCGTTTTACGCAGTACCCCATCTTTGAATCACATCCACAACAGGGTTCACCAATACCCTTTAGGGTTCAGTTACTTGCGGGATTAGTGACCTTGAATAAGGAAAAGCGTTTAGGGTTGGATTAGGCGGAGCTGCGAAGTGGGTACGCCTAATCCAACCCTAAACCCTTTTCTAATCCAACCATAAACCCTTTTCCGTTCCGTCTTTTGCAGTACCCCATCTTTGAATCACATCCACGACAGGGTTCATCAATACCCTCTTGGGGTTCAGTTACTTGCGGGATTAGTGACCCTGAATAAGGAAAAGGGTTTAGGGTTGGATTAGGCAGAGCCGCGAAGCGGGTTTACCTAATCTAACCCTAAACCCTTTTCCGTCCCATCTTATGCACTACCCCATTTTTTAATCACATCCACGACAAGGTTCACCAATACCCTCTTAGGATCAGTTACTTGCGGGATTAGTGACTATGAATAAGGAAAAAGGTTTAGGGTTGGATTAGGCAAACCCGCTTCGCGGCTATGCCTAATCCAACCCTAAACCCTTTTCTATCCCGTCTTACGAAGTACCCCATCTTTAAATCACATCCACGACTAAGTTCACCAATACCCTCTTAGGGTTCAGTTACTTGTGGCATTAGTGACCTTGAATAAGGAAGAGGGTTTTGGGTTGCATTAGGAAGAGACCGCGAAGCGGGTATGCCTAATCCAACCCTAAACCCTTTTCCGTCCTTGAATAAGGAAAAGGGTTTAGGGTTGCATTACGAAGAGACCGCGAAGCGGGTATGCCTAATCCAACCCTAAACCCTTTTCCTTCCGTCTTTTGCAGTACCTGTAGACACCCGCATTTTGACTGCCAGGTGTCTATGGTAGTTTCCAAAAAACATCCGATGATGATCGGATGCTAACATGTTCTAACTCGCTCGGATACGGGCTCGAAATCAATAATGTCCGGCATGGGCTCTTAACGGGATGCAAATCTCACAAAACCAACCTCAAATTCAGGCCCAGTGGGTCGTTCCGAGTAAAATGTGACTAATTTGGGTCAAAACCGACACCAAAAATGATGCGAGTTCAGTTTGCAGTGTTGTTTTGATCGGTCCATATCTCGAGTTATACTTCGAAATTTGTAGTCATTCAAAATGCAGGAGATAGATTTCGAGCTTATCTTTCCAATGACTACTCGTGAAGGTTCATTGAACAAGTATTGACGAAGTTATGCACCAAACAAGTCAACTGTGCATTGAAAAACGCTGCTGTTAAATTCTTTGACGGAATTGTTTCTTTGCCTCGATTTTCTTTAAAGCTTTCAATAAATTCCCGAGGAGAAGAGCTGCTATCTTCAAGTCCGCTTAATCAAGACTACTCGTGCAAACATGGAGCATTGTACCCATAATGTACAATGAATGTAACGTGTTGGTCCTTGGTAGTTGCCTGATTTTAGTCATCCTAGTTCTTTGTAGTTTATTTTTCTAGTTCTTTGTAATTTGATTTCCTAGTTCTTTGTTCTAGCATTTAAGAAGTTTGACTTGGGTGGCTGATTTTTGCCTTGCCCTTCTCGTGCTTAATGGCTATTTATAGCCTTTAGTTTGTTTGTAAAAGGCAGATTTTAAAAAAAAGAAAATTGTAAGCTTTTTCTTGTTTAATTTTAATTGTCGAGTTACAATTAAGAGTCTTAGAGTTCGACGCGTTTTCGAGTTCTAATTCCCGCTTATTCAATCGAGTGTTTGAATAGCGACCCGCTTAGTTGAGATATAGGTCTATCTCACTTAGCATACTATCCCTTTTGTTTTACTCTTATCTATTTTTGTTTGTTTCTTGTCGTGACCAGCAACTTTGTTTCGTGTCCTTGTGATACGAGATCAAGGTCCGTTCCAAATCACATCAAAAAATAATTCCCGTCTTTTAGCGACCGGGTCAAAACCCGGTCAAGACAAACCCGACACACAAAAGCGACCCGATGCGTCTCGAAACTTGCGCCACAATCCAAAAGATCAGCCAAATCAACCCAAATTAATGCAAATCAATCACAATCAATCAAGAGCAAATCAAGGCAATCACGCCCAAAATAAACCCGGCCAAATTGATCCACTCGGTCGAGTGGATTGACCACTCGATCGAGTGAAGCCTCAAAAAACTAGTCCAGGTGCATCCACGAGGGCACTCGACCGAGTGCACCCGCGCCACTCGGTCGAGTGACCCTATGTCGGGGCTCCCTATAAATACCCGTCAACCTTTGAGACAATCATGAACTCTTACACAACCCTTTTGCATACATTTTTCAGCCATAAACGCCGTCATCCTTGCATGCATTTCGAGAGCACAAACTCGTAAAAATCCCACACAAACCGAGTCATACATACACACCATCAACTCCTCCTACATATCTCGACGTTCCCGTGCCATTGCCGCCATTTGACGAACCGTATCCCGAGAAGCAAGAACATGTAGGTTGAGGGTGTAACAATTCAACACCGACTTTTCCTTCTTCATCCTTTTTCTCGATCTTTTATGTATATCTATATTTATGCTTATAGTATTATATTTAGTCGATAATAACGACATTACTAACGCTAACATTTTACTTTTCGCATTTATTTATCTTTATTATATTTTACTATAATATCGTACATACCGTGTATATGTATATATATTTCTACGTAATAATTTCAAAGCTCGGATCCAAACACGTTTAATTACGATGATCATTTTTATGGTTCGTTTATTAACACGATCCCGATCATTCGTAGTTGAACGCGTATGCATCCATTTCTAAGATTGGTACGGAACCCGTTGATACGAAAATCGACATCTCATAATCCGTAAGGATTAATTTCAATGTCGCGACGTAGAGGGACACAATTTCGTCACTAGTCAAAATTTTCAAACTAATAAACGTTTTTATAAAATTTCGATGACGATATTATAGTCATATAAAACATGACATAATACCGAAAAACTGAGTTAAATTTAAATCGTCAATATTTTTATTTAACTCGGCCAATCATCGATTTTAAACGCATAAAATCACACGAGTCATAACTCGTACAGGTGCCACTCGGCCGAGTACACCTGCTACTCGATCGAGTAGCACCCCAAATCGTGGGCAGAAACCTTTACTAAGGACACACTCGACCGAGTCAGCCCCGACTCGATCGAGTGGGTCCTGTAGCCCAGAAAACCGAGAGCTCTTTTTATAGCATTCGAGCCTCGTCTTTTTAAAAGCGACTTAGTCGACACGTGTAAAGTCAATCACGTGATCTCCTTTTCAAAATACATGCACAACTTTGATCGACAGTCTCACTATTAATCTTGCGTTGACGACTCCGTAGTCGCATCCGACGCATAATTAATTTAGGCTCCAATTTACCGACATGATAAGTTGGGACAAGGCATCGGGATTTGGGATCGGGCTAGCACCACGCCTAGGTCCTATATCCCCGTCCTTCGATTAATACATAAAACAATACGTATTTAATTGAAGTTCGTCCATCTACACAAATTCACGGTCTAGTTTACACACGGGTCCGTTTGTAATTATTGCTCGCCATTTCAATTGTATATTTCGGCTATTATCTTTTATTGCTCGTTGTATTGTGAATTCCGGGTTGTATTCCGCCCGTGTAACTTGTAACCGATTTATCTTGCTTTGTTTTATTTATTTACGTTTTACCGTTTATAAATGAACCCTCGCATGCTAAATCACTTCGACAATAAATTAGATGCATTAAAATGACGTAGCTCACATTTAATTCGCATGCTTAGCAAAAAACGCTGTTTGCATATCATTCCACCGAATCACTAACGCGCATATTAGAAAGTCAAACGATGTCTTAGTAGAGGCCGCTAAGTGCGGGCGGGGTTGGGTGTCCTTAGTGGGCTTCCCAACACGTACCCTCACCCCTTACTCAGAACCTCGGTTTCCGGATGCCCGAAACCGTTGGCGCACGAGAGTCATTCTTTACACGATTATCGGTATAGATGGTATCGGTATCGTAATGCAAAGGGACGAGCCCAATAAACTCTAAAACCGAAATGGGTCATACTTTGTGTATGGTCCATAGCGATATAGAGTGGGCTCGAACGGTTCCGAATAACAATAAAATTCGGTGGCGACTCCATTTCGACTTAAATTTCAATTCGATCCATTCTCATATGGAGGTGCATTCGCCTACCCAAACCCGCGCGTGGCCGCGTCGGGGTGGACCTACGTCATGTCCACAATTTGGCGACTCCGCTGAGGATTAACCGATGAGTGCCTAACCATCGGCATCCTCAGGGTGAGACTCGAATAGAAATCGCTTGACAAATACAATATGCGTTTTAGTTTTACGGTCCATGCATAACCCCTATTTTTCCCGGGCCGGTACTGGTGACCGACGTCCCACTATACCACGACGTATTCCGCCTTGGATACGTTAAAGGTGTTCATAGTCGATTCGTATGGACTTTGCGGCATGTTCTAAGCTCAACTCGACTTAGGAAGTCCGTCCCGTTTCTCGTATAGACTATGAACACTGGTATAGACCCCATTTAGACCGACCGAGACTTAGTGTAAAGCATACATGGCGTCATTATAATGTTTGCGTGACTATGTGCTACTTGGTTTCCGTGTCGTTTTTTTTCAAAAACCGTCATTTTCAAAAATGCATCTTTTCAAAATATATTCAAATTTCAAAACTCGGGATACATACCGAATTTAGGACTTATGATTTTACTCAAATTAGCCCACTTTCTAGTCGGTATGCTGCCCAATTCAAAACTCAAAAAAGCATTTTCGAACTTTCAAAACCGAGGCCGGATGTCCTTTTCGATTTTTCTTGAAAAAATCGGGCCTTTCCCCGAGCTTTCTCGGACTTTCCAAAAATAATCATTTTCTAAACTTTCCTCCTCCTTAGGACCTTCCCGTATTTAGCAGTGTCGGGTCATGTCGAGGTCTTTAGCGTCGAAACTCTGTCGATCTTACATCGCGAGTTTCCTCCCTATCCCAGTCCGCCTTATTAGACTAAGGCAAGGCCCACCTACGTAGGACATACTGCTACAAAGGAGGGCCCGTCTACACATTCGAGTCCAAAGTCTGGGGACATCTCACATTGACCTTCCTTCGAACAGGATTCGGCCCACCCGCCGAGTCCTGAGGGAAGCTGTCATCCACGAGTCACCCGTCTAAAGGTCTCTTTCGAGTCGTTTTTTTAGTCTTTTCCCTGCTCGGGATGTACTAGTTTGGTTCCAAGGTCCGGGTTCAGTTCCTGATTACGTGGTGTTCTTACAGACAGGCCACCATCCACCAGACACACCCGCAAGATGGAAGCGGCTTTGAGCGATCTGAAAACCTCTGTGGACGCCATGGTCACGAAGCAGACCGACATTGATGCCCAACTGACTGAAATGAGGGCTGGTCAAGTGGCAATTGTTGCTCGCTTAGCTGCAGTGGAGCACAGAACTCCAAATATCGGGGTCACGGAACCCCTAGCTGAACTAGTTAGCTCGGTTCGCCGACTGGAAGAACAAGTCCACCTAACCGGAAGTAACAATATTCACCGGGAAAACAGTCGTGAGTACTCGCCAGTAAGTGACAAACTGCCCGCAAACCTGAATCTCACGGGCTTACCCATGTTCGAAGGGACTAAAGACCCGTTACTACATGTACGGGCCTTCAAGGAGTTCATGGCTATTAAGGGAGTAGACTCTTCCATGTTCAAAAACCTCTTTGCTGCATCTCTGGAGAAACACCCAAAGGCCTGGTACTACAGGCTAGATCCCAAGAAGTTCTCGACATGGGATGATGTGGCTACGGAATTTGCTCGGAACTATGCTGACAACACCGAGATCCACACCACAATGCGGTCTCTAGAGGTTATGGCCCAAGAACCTAAGGAGGGCTTTACCAAATACCTCCAACGTTGGAGGGCCGAAAGTGTGAAACTGGTCGATAAGCCTAGTGAGAAAACTTTAGTGGAGGCTTTTGTCAAGAACCTCCTCCCTTCCTACCGGGTCCACCTCCGGTATGCAGTCATACCCAATTTCACCACTCTTACTGAAATGGGCATGAGAATTGAAGACGATCTAAGACTAGAGAGCCTGACTAAGGCCCCTAGCAAGGGATATCAGGGAGCCTCCTCATCCACTACCAAGCCTCCGGCCGCAACCCGAAGCATCTTCGACACGGTTAATCTCTTGGATGCCCCATCCAAAAGAACCACTCCTCCTAGGGTATTCACTGATATAGGGACTACCTATACATATGCCTTACAAAGGCTATCTTCCAAGGGCCTGATCCAACCGATAGGCCCAATTCCTGAAGTCCCAGTTGAAAAACGCACCAAAGGCTACAATGCCCAAGCTTATTGCCAATATCATCGGGGCAATGGGCACGATACCGAGAAATGTTGGAAGCTGAAGCATCTGATTCAGAATTTGATTGAGAGCGGGAAAATACCGTTACTCGGGGACAAGCCAAGCAACAAGGACAACCCCTTTAGCTCTCATGCTATCTTCACCGGTGAAGTGATCGACTGTTCTCACCTTATCTCTCCTTTCATCCCACAAATCAATGGAATCTGGTTCGATGATGAGGAAGATGTGTACCTCACCAAAGGGGAAACTGTCCCTATCACTCCCGAAGAAATCCGGAAGGCTAAGTCCAAAGCCTTAGCCAGTAACCACCTCACCACCGCCGGTCGTCTTTATTCAGCCACTAGCTCCAAGGACATCTCAGTCCCAGCAACCGTTACTGAACTTGCCAGGACGGAAGAAGCCATTGAAGAGCCAAATACCGATACGGCTCTTGTCAAACAATTGAAGAGAACCCGAGTTGACCTCACTATATGGCAACTCTTGGTTAGCTCACAAGAACACCGAGAGGCACTTACAAAGGCTCTCGATCAGATTAAGGTCGACTCCCAGGTTACCCCTACTGAAATGGTAGCCACTATCCTGCCCTACCTCAAGGGCAAGTCCAAAGAAGTCACCTTCTCGGATGTTGACCTACCACCGTTCGGGGCCTCTCACAATCTGGCTCTGTATATCACGGTAATTTGTCGGGGTAAGTATCTACCAATGACCCTAGTCGACGACGGGTCTGCTGTGAATGTCCTCCCTCTAAGGACTGCCAAAGCCCTCGGTATCACCGAGGCTAACTACCTACCAACCGCCCACACTATCCAAGCTTTCGATGGAAGCCCAAAGGCGGTTTCTGGGGCCGTTAAACTAGCAATTACAACGGGTCCAATTGAAAAGGAGCTAGAATTCCAGGTGATCGATGTCACCTCCTCTTTCAATCTACTCCTCGGAAGACCTTGGATTCATGCTGTAAAGGCGGTGTCTTCTACTCTTCACCGAAAGATCAAAATGCCCTTGCAAGACGGCATCATCACCCTAGAAGCAACCCCTATGACTGTGGCTAGCTGTAACACCACGGACCGCACCGACCTATGGGGATTCGATTTTGTGGGGATGATTGAAGAAGAGTACCTTTTCAGGCCCTATTTCACCACAAGCATTGACGCAATGCTGCAAAATTTGAAGTATTTACCGGGGGCTACTTCGAGGCCATATCTTCCAGCTGGGAAGATTATTGAAGTCCTAAATGGCGGGGAATCTCACTTCGGTTTAGGGTATGCCATAACCCCGGGGAATGTGGTCCGAGCAGGCATTGAGAAAGCTTGCAACATCATCAAGGGTACTTACTTGGGCCCTTATAGCCCAAGGTTGGCTGACTATTTCGTCACACCGGTATTCGGGGCTATCCAAGTTGGCCTATATCAACCAACTATCACATATCCCGAGACTAAACTAGCTCGGGAATGCAACTACATTCCAGATGACATATTTGCCCTCATCCAATCCGAATCCAAGGAGGGTACTGACAATGCCGAGCCCGTGCTGGGGCACTTGTTTGGGGAAGACAAAGCTATTCCGAACCCCAAGGAAGATCTGATGAACCTGATCCTTCGAAGCAACAGGTTCGATCCTTCAAAGCTGATCTCGGAAGCCGGCGCTGATACTGGGAAAAGAAGCTGGAAGAAGACCATCAAGTGGACCGACGGCCAAGGTCGAGTCTACAAGCTGACCACCGGGGAAGGAGACATGCCGGACACCGATTCCGAGTCTGAGTCTGAGTTTGAGTCAAAGTCCGAGTCTGAGTCTGTATTCGAGTCTAAGGGGTCTGGTGCTAGAGTCCAAACTGTAACCCCCCTCCCTATAGTCACTGCCACTGGAGCCTCGGGGTCTGTCCCGAGAGCACTCCCAATCCCGCCTCTGACCAATGATCAGATGGCCGCTCTCTTTGAGCTGTTCTCCAAATTTTCTATCAATAATAACGAAAACCGTTCCGCTTATGACTTGTCTTATTTTCAAAATATTTCCAATTTCAAAAATATTTTTTGCAATGACATTGAGAAACCCGATGAACAGGTATCCTTACCTCCACATCTGATCGAGCAGCTAGAACAGAGGGAATCTCGAGATCCGGTAATTGAAGAAACTGAGTCTATCAATGTGGGAACAACCTTAGAGCCCCAGATGCTTAAGATAGGGTTATCTTTAGGTCCCGAGGAGAGACAACAACTCACAAACCTCCTCCAAGAGTTCAAAGATGTCTTCGCATGGTCCTACAAGGACATGCCGGGGATAGATCGGGAAATAGCTGAACACCGCATACCCATCAAAGATGGATGCAAACCGGTAAAACAGAAGCTTCGAAGAATGAAGCCCGAGTGGTCTCTCAAAGTCAAAGAAGAAGTAGACAAACAATTCAAGCAGGCTTTATACAAGTGTCCGAATATCCAGACTGGGTTGCGAACATCGTGCCGGTACCCAAGAAGGACGGCAAGGTTCGGGTATGTGTAGATTTCCGAGACCTTAACAAGGCTAGCCCAAAAGACGATTTTCCGTTGCCACGCATCGACATATTGGTGGACAACATGGCGGATCATGCTCTTCTATCATTTATGGACGGGTATGCCGGATACAACCAAATCAAGATGGCAGAAGAAGATATGGGTAAAACCACTTTCACTACACCATGGGGTACTTATTGTTATACAGTTATGCCATTTGGGCTCATCAATGCCGGGGCCACTTATCAACGAACAGCCACGACCCTGTTACATGACATGATGCATAAGGAAGTGGAGGTCTATGTCGATGACATGATTATTAAGTCTAAAGACCGAGATGGGCATGTTGCTGCCCTAAGAAAGTTCTTCACCCGATTACGTAAGTACAACATGAGGTTGAACCCTCAAAAATGCAGTTTCGGGGTAACATCAGGCAAATTACTGGGCCATATCGTTAGCCAACGCGGCATCGAGGTCGACCCAGCTAAAATCAAAGCCATCACCGAGATGCAACCACCTAAGACCGAAAAAGAAATAAGGGGGTTTCTCGGGAAAGTTCAATACATCAGCCGGTTTATCTCAAAGTTAACCATGGTATGTGAGCCCATTTTCAAGAAACTGAAGATAGGGGAACGGGTACTATGGGACGATAAATGTCAGATGGCTTTTGACAAAATCAAAGAGATCATGTCTGCTCCGCCAGTATTAATGCCACCTCAACCCGGTTTGCCTCTGTCGTTATACCTAACAACGAATCAGACAGCCATGGGGGCTATGCTGGCCCAGACAGTCAATTCAGAAGAACGGCTATTTACTACATCAGTAAAAAGTTCCTAGAATATGAATGCAAATATACAATGCTCGAGAAAACGTGCCTAGCTCTGGTTTGGGCCACTAAAAAGCTCAGACACTACATGCTCAGTCACGAGGTACATGTTCTGTCCAAAATGGATCCAATCAAATACTTGTTCGAAAAGCCCATTCTTAATGGAAGAATGTCCAGATGGACTTTAATGCTAGCTGAGTTTGACCTCAAGTTTGTACCGTAAAAAGCCATCAAAGGCCGGATGGTAGCCGAGTTCCTCGCCGACAGCCCGATATCTGAAGAAAACCATACCGATACTTGGGCCTTTCCTGACGAAGACATATTCCATACTGACACCGAAACTTGGGATCTGTATTTCGATGGAGCATCCAACTTTCGAGGGTTCGGAGTCGGTATTCTCCTTATATCACCACAAGGGGAGCACACACCGTTATCCATCAAATTAGACTTTGATGTGACAAACAATGCGGCCGAGTATGAAGCATGCATCCACGGGTTGCAAGCGGCTGCTGATTTGGGAATTACAAATCTCCGGGTTCACGGGGACTCGTCCCTAGTCATCAATCAAGCCCTTCAAAAATGGAAAACTCGGAACGCCAATCTCGTGGCTTACCAAGCACGAGTAAGGGTTCTGGAGAAGCAATTCCAGAAGGTAGAATATATTTATCTGCCGCGTGAAGAAAATCAGTTCGCGGACGCACTCTCCAAATTAGCATCCTTACTAAACATCCCGGAACATATGCCCAGTATGCAAATCTGTGTCGAAAGACGGTCCGAGCCGGCGTATGTCAACGCCATTCAAGATATTGAGATCACCAATCCAGAACCTTGGTATCAGGCTGTTCTAACCTATTTGACTACGGGAGAATATCCACCAGGAACTGAAAATCGGGCCAAGAAAGCCCTGCGAAGACTGGCCACCCAATTCATCCGTACGGACGACGGTCAGTTATACAAAAAGACGGCACAGGGGGCTTTACTCCTATGTATCGACAAAACACAGGCCGAAAAAGTAATGGCCGAAGTACACGACGGCGAAAATGGTCCGCATATGAACGCCCATATGCTAGCCCGAAAAATCATGAGGCTCGGATACTACTGGAACAGTATGGAGACCGACTGTCAATCATATGTCAAACACTGCCATAATTGTCAAATTTTCGGTAATGTTCAACACATGCCATCGTCCCTACTGTACACCATGACCTCGCCATGGCCATTTTCGACATGGGGGATTGACATAATTGGGAAAGTGAACCCTTCCGGGACGGGAGGTCACTGTTTTATTTTGGTAGCTATCGACTATTTCACCAAATGGGTCGAAGCTGAATCATACCGTGTCTTGAACGCCAAGCACGTAGCCAAGTTTATTCAAAATAAAATCATATGCCGATATGGGATCCCACATGAGTTTATCAGTGATCACGGGACCCACTTCCAGGCCGAAACCACTACTTTGCTAGCGAAATACAAAATCCAGAGGCATACATCTTTGCCATACCGTCCCCAAACAAATGGAGCGGTAGAGCTGCTAATAAAACAATTGTCACCATACTTAAAAAGATGGCTGATAATTATCGGGACTGGCCCGACAAAATACCCTTTGCCCTGTGGGGGTATCGGACGTCGATCCGAACTGCAACCGGAGCAACTCCATATTATTTAACATATGGCATGGAGGCAGTCCAGCCGGTTGAATTGGAAATACCGTCTCTCAGAATTCTACTAGAAAGCCAAGTGCCCGAAGCGGATTGGGTTCAAGCTCAATATGACTCGTTAATTCTCTTGGACGAATGACGGTCGCGGGCTCTCAATAACATCCAAATATATCAAAAAAGAATCAAGCGGGCCTTTAACAAGAGAGTCAGGCCCAGGAACATCAAGGAAGGGGATTTGGTCCTAAAATCGGTTCGTACCTTACTACCGGTTGACCCAAGGGGAAAATTCAAACCCAATTGGGCTGGGCCATACTTAGTCAAAAAGGTTCTATCAGGAGGAGCCGTAATGCTGACGGACCTGGACGGGAACGAATTTGTCAACCCAACCAACCTAGACCAGCTGAAGCGCTACTACCCCTAAACCTTATCTCAAATGTCATTTGCAAAAATTATTTAAAAACACCTTTTTTCAAAATTTATAAGCAAGTCAATAAGTTAGGATTATTTATCCTACTGTCGCACATCTTGAACTCATAGTCTTGGTGTATTTCGAAATTGCAAAAAAATCTACGCCCGAACTACGTTTGGTTTGATTCTGCTAATCGCGGATACGTAGGCAACCCCTCAAAAGGGTACAACCACTGCAATAACGAAAAAAGACAGAAGCGGTTTCACTAAAATAATACTTTTATTATTCCAAAAAAAACACCGATAAACTCGGTATTTCAAAAATTACAAAAAGCCACAAAAAACAACACACAACAAAAATAGTAATAATATCTAAATAATAATAGCAGGAGACTAGTATCCGGGCATCTTGCCCTTGCCCTTATCCTTCGGGTCTTGTGGAGCCCGAGGTCGCTGGGGTGGAGAAGATCGTTTCCGAATAACCACGGGAACCTCCTTGGCCCGAGTCCTCTTCTTAGACAGAGGATCTTCAGCTATTGTCACGGGTCCAAGTCGAGCCCGTATATGCTCTGGCAACCTGTCTTTAGGACCAAGTCGGTCCTGAACTAAAGGCCTGGCTCCTGGTCTCCTCTCCAAATTTGTCTGGGGGCTCACTTCTCCCCGTGCACCTCTAGCATCGGACCCCCTAGCTCGAGTCCTAGCTCCTCTCCTCTGGCTTGGCCTCAGACGGACTATCGGAGCTTGAATTTCCCCTTCAGCAAAAAAGTCTCTGTTATCCTTGACCTTCTCGCGCCGAAGCAAGTCGAAGGCCTCGTCGACCTTTAGAGCAGCACGAGCTTCGGCAGTCTCGGCTTTGGTCCACCTTTCGTAGGAATAAGACACCCAGGTAAAATGAAGTGACTTGGGAACGGACCAAGTAGTTCGAGTATACCACCTCTGAATCCAGGTGTCACACATAATGTCAGTCAGCTGGGTAGGTGCACTCACAACTGCCTCGTTCTCCGGGATGCACTGAGTCCACCCATAATGCCTGAGTATGCGGTCGGGATAGAGGTGAACTGTATGGCTAAAGGACAGAATCACCAGGTAGCGGGCCTTGTCTCCAGACGCCAGACCCGTCCAAGCATAAATTGGCCACCATGGAACCACCCATCGTATCAATGGACCACGATGGAATGTTAATTCTTCCTCCCAATATTTCTGGGTAGTCAGGCAGGACGAGTCGGTAGGCCGTGTCCTTGTCATTACCTGGTTGAACCAATATTGACTCGGGTTGGGAGGAGGCTCGATCTTTGACAACCTCTCAAATAGCCAGAGCTGAAAAGAACACAACATTCATCAGAACAATTCGGAGGTTCGCCAGAAGGCACTCGATCGAGTGCCGGGGTCACTTGATCGAGTGACACCCCTAAAACGAGGCAGTAGACCCTTAACGAGGGCACTCGATCGAGTGCCAAGGTAACTCGGTCGAGTGCCCCCTGGAGCAGCGTATCGCAAAAAAAAAATCGAAAAAATCGAAAAAATCAAAAAGAAAAAAAAATCGAAAAGCGATATACCTGCAGCAGACGGGTGCTCCCAGTGAAATGGGCTGACTCATCCCTCTTTCGGTTGTCCAAGCCCTGGATAATTTCCCCCGTGATCAACGATGCGGGACTACACTCTGTCTCCATAAGGTCAGCAATCACGAGAAGACGAGCGCTACCCATACAAGACAGCAGGTCCATATGGCCTTCGAAGGCATACACATGCAGCATACAGAAGGCGAACGCCCTACGGCTATGAATGGGCGTAACCCGGATGTCATACGGGTTCATGAACTTCTCAGCTAAGGCAAGCAGAGAAACGGTATCCCCTTCAAGCATGCGGGATACTTCAGCATGGGAGAGCCCCAAAAACTCCCGTAACTTCCTCCTGGGATCCCGAACTGAAAAAGGGACGGCAGGACGGAGCAGTGGATTCCACCCTCCTATGGCAGCAATTTCCTCAGGGAGAGGACAGATCTCGCCCCGAGGGAAGGCGAAAACGTGGTAAGTGTCATCCCAGAAGGTCAGACAGGCATCGAGGAAATGGCGGTCCACGTGCATTTGACGAAACGTGAACAACTGAGTTATGCCCGACTGCCTTAAGGCTACCTTGCTCGCATCCCTAAAACGGTGTGCCCAATCTTGCAACATGTTGATCAGACGGTCGATAGCCATGATAAAGTTTCTTGAAAGGAACAAGGTTTTCTTTTGAGAAGATAAAGCTTTTTTGAGTTGTGACAAAGGAAGGAGCCAGGGTGATGTATTTATAATACCAAAACCCTGGAGCTTTCCCTGCAGCTGTGCCTTCTTGGCCCAAGCGGGCCTAGACATACAGGCCCGACCCATGACTCTCCCCACAGACACAGGAATTCAGTCATCTCGAGCAGTCTGTCAAAATTCTAAAATTCAAAAAAATACATTCTTTTTTTTATTCAAAAAAAAAAATTCAATCATCCAAATTTTTATTCCCCAGCGCGAGTCATTTTTACTACCTACGTGTTGCATACATTTTATGTGACTTATACAGGTACGACTCAACCAGGGACATGCAACCCTCTAAATCTCCCCAGCGGAAGCCCAAGGCGGCATTTTCCCAGGAATGGTACGGGATGAGCCCACATATAGGCGCACCCAGGACTTTTGCGACAAGTCCAATTCCCCACGGAGTTATCATCATCAGCTCAGGTATAATTTTTATCTTATGGCTGGCGAGCCCTTCACGCAAGTCTAATGGACTAAAAACGACCCGATCGGAAGTCTACCGGATCTTAACGGGCTTGGTAGCTACTTTGACTTTCGCCCTGTCCAAGCCTCAGTCAGAGTGGGGGCTCTGTAGACACCCGCATTTTGACTGCCAGGTGTCTATGGTAGTTTCCAAAAAACACTCGATGATGATCGGACGCTAACATGTTCTAACGCGCTCGGATACGGGCTCGAAATCAATAATGTCCGGCATGGGCTCTTAACGGGATACAAATCTCACAAAACCAACCTCAAATTCAGGCCCAGTGGGTCGTTCCGAGCAAAATGAGACTAATTTGGGTCAAAACCGACACCAAAAATAATTCCCGTCTTTTAGCGACCGGGTCAAAACCCGGTCAAGACAAACCCGACACACAAAAGCGACCCGATGCGTCTCGAAACTTGCGCCACAATCCAAAAGATCAGTCAAATCAACCCAAATTAATGCAAATCAATCACAATCAATCAAGAGCAAATCAAGGCAATCACGCCCAAAATAAACCCGGCCAAATTGATCCACTCGGTCGAGTGGATTGACCACTCGATCGAGTGAAGCCTCAAAAAACTAGTCCAGGTGCATCCACGAGGGCACTCGACCGAGTGCACCCGCGCCACTCGGTCGAGTGACCCTATGTCGGGGCTCCCTATAAATACCCGTCAACCTTTGAGACAATCATGAACTCTTACACAACCCTTTTGCATACATTTTTCAGCCATAAACGCCGTCATCCTTGCATGCATTTCGAGAGCACAAACTCGTAAAAATCCCACACAAACCGAGTCATACATACACACCATCAACTCCTCCTACATATCTCGACGTTCCCGTGCCATTGCCGCCATTTGACGAACCGTATCCCGAGAAGCAAGAACATGTAGGTTGAGGGTGTAACAATTCAACACCGACTTTTCCTTCTTCATCCTTTTTCTCGATCTTTTATGTATATCTATATTTATGCTTATAGTATTATATTTAGTCGATAATAACGACATTACTAACGCTAACATTTTACTTTTCGCATTTATTTATCGTTATTATATTTTACTATAATATCGTACGTACTGTGTATATGTATATATATTTCTACGTAATAATTTCAAAGCTCGGATCCAAACACGTTTAATTACGATGATCATTTTTATGGTTCGTTTATTAACACGATCCCGATCATTCGTAGTTGAACGCGTATGCATCCATTTCTAAGATTGGTACGGAACCCGTTGATACGAAAATCGACATCTCATAATCCGTAAGGATTAATTTCAATGTCGCGACGTAGAGGGACACAATTTCGTCACTAATCAAAATTTTCAAACTAATAAACGTTTTTATAAAATTTCGATGATGATATTATAGTCATATAAAACATGACTATAATACCGAAAAACTGAGTTAAATTTAAATCGTCAATATTTTTATTTAACTCGGCCAATCATCGATTTTAAACGCATAAAATCACACGAGTCATAACTCGTACAGGTGCCACTCGGCCGAGTACACCTGCTACTCGACCGAGTAACACCCCAAATCGTGGGCAGAAACCTTTTTTAAGGACACACTCGACCGAGTCAGCCCCGACTCGATCGAGTGGGTCCTGTAGCCCAGAAAACCGAGAGCTCTTTTTATAGCATTCGAGCCTCGTCTTTTTAAAAGCGACTTAGTCGACACGTGTAAAGTCAATCACGTGATCTCCTTTTCAAAATACATGCACAACTTTGATCGACGGTCTCACTATTAATCTTGCGTTGACGACTCCGTAGTCGCATCCGACGCATAATTAATTTAGGCTCCAATTTACCGACATGATAAGTTGGGACAAGGCATCGGGATTTGGGATCGGGCTAGCACCACGCCTAGGTCCTATATCCTTGTCCTTCGATTAATACATAAAACAATACGTATTTAATTGAAGTTCGTCCATCTACACAAATTCACGGTCTAGTTTACACACGGGTCCGTTTGTAATTATTGCTCGCCATTTCAATTGTATATTTCGGCTATTATCTTTTATTGCTCGTTGTATTGTGAATTCCGGGTTGTATTCCGCCCGTGTAACTTGTAACCGATTTATCTTGCTTTGTTTTATTTATTTACGTTTTACCGTTTATAAATGAACCCTCGCATGCTAAATCACTTCGACAATAAATTAGATGCATTAAAATGACGTAGCTCACATTTAATTCGCATGCTTAGCAAAAAACGCTGTTTGCATATCATTCCACCGAATCACTAACGCGCATATTAGAAAGTCAAACGATGTCTTAGTAGAGGCCGCTAAGTGCGGGCGGGGTTGGGTGTCCTTAGTGGGCTTCCCAACACGTACCCTCACCCCTTACTCAGAACCTCGGTTTCCGGATGCCCGAAACCGTTGGCGCACGAGAGTCATTCTTTACACGATTATCGGTATAGATGGTATCGGTATCGTAATGCAAAGGGACGAGCCCAATAAACTCTTAAACCGAAATGGGTCATACTTTGTGTATGGTCCATAGCGATATAGAGTGGGCTCGAACGGTTCCGAATAACAATAAAATTCGGTGGCGACTCCATTTCGACTTAAATTTCAATTCGATCCATTCTCATATGGAGGTGCATTCGCCTACCCAAACCCGCGCGTGGCCGCGTCGGGGTGGACCTACGTCATGTCCACAGTACCCCATCTTTGAAACACATCCATGACAGGGTTCACCAATACCCTCTTAGGGTTCAGTTACCTGCGAGATTAGTGACCTTGAATAAATAAAATGGTTTAGGGTTGGATTAGGCAGAGCCACGAAGCGGGTTTGCCTAATCCAACCCTAAACCCTTTTCCGTCCCATTTTATGCACTACCTCATTTATTAATCACATCCACGACAAGGTTAACCAATACCCTCTCAGGGTTCAGTTACTTGCGGGATTAGTGACTATGAATAAGGAAAAAGGTTTAGGGTTGGATTAGGCAGATCCGTGAAGCGGGTTTGCCTAATCCAACCCTAAACCCTTTTCCGTCCCGTCTTACGCAGTACCTCATCTTTGAATCACATCCACAATAGGGTTCACCAATACACTCTTAGGGTTCAGTTAGTTGCGGGATTAGTGACCTTGAATAAGAAAAAGGGTTTAGGGTTGCATTACGAAGAGACCGCGAAGCGGGTATGCCTAATCCAACCCTAAACCCTTTTCCGTTCCGTCTTTTGCAGTACCCCATCTTTGAAACACATCCATGACAGGGTTCACCAATACCCTCTTAGGGTTCAGTTACTTGCGGGATTAGTGACCTTGAATAAAAAAAGGGTTTAGGGTTGCATTACGAAGAGACCGCGAAGCGGGTATGCCTAATCCAACCCTAAACCCTTTTCCGTTCCGTCTTTTGCAGTACCCCATCTTTGAAACACATCCATGACAGGGTTCACCAATACCCTCTTAGGGTTCAGTTACTTGCGGGATTAGTGACCTTGAATAAATAAAATGGTTTAGGGTTGGATTAGGCAGAGGGGCGAAGCGGGTTTGCCTAATCCAACCCTAAACCCTTTTCCGTTCCGTCTTTTGCAGTACCCCATCTTTGAAACACATCCATGACAGGGTTCACCAATACCCTCTTAGGGTTCAGTTACCTGCGGGATTAGTGACCTTGAATAAAGAAAATGGTTTAGGATTGGATTAGGCAGAGCCACGAAGCGGGTTTGCCTAATCCAACCCTAAACCCTTTTCCGTCCCATTTTATGCACTACCCCATTTTTTAATCACATCCACGACAAGGTTAACCAATACCCTCTTAGGGTTCAGTTACTTGCGGGATTAGTGACTATGAATAAGGAAAAAGGTTTAGGGTTGGATTAGGCAGAGCCGCAAAGCGGGTCTGCCTAATCCAACCCTAAACCCTTTTCCGTCCCGTCTTATGCACTACCCTATTTTATAATCACATCCACGACAAGGTTCACCAATACCCTCTTAGGGTTCAGTTACTTGCGGGATTAGTGACTATGAATAAGGAAAAAGGTTTAGGATTGGATCAGGCAGAGCCGCGAAGCGGGTTTGCCTAATCCAAACCTAAACCCTTTTCCATCCCGTCTTACGCAGTACCCCATCTTTGAATCACATCCACAACAGGGTTCACCAATACCCTTTGGGGTTCAGTTACTTGTGGGATTAGTGACCTTGAATAAGGAAAAGAGTTTAGGGTTGGATTAGGCGGATCTGCGATGTGGGTACGTCTAATCCAATCCTAAACCCTTTTCCGTCCTTGAATAAGGAAAGGTTTAGGGTTGGATTAGGCAGATCCGTGAAGCGGGTTTGCCTAATCCAACCCTGAACCCTTTTCCGTCCCGTCTTACGCAGTACCTCATCTTTGAATCACATCCACAATTGGGTTCACCAATACACTCTTAGGGTTCACTTACTTGCGGGATTAGTGACCTTGAATAAGAAAAAGGGTTTAGGGTTGCATTACGAAGAGACCGCGAAGCGGGTATGCCTAATCCAACCCTAAACCCTTTTCCGTTCCGTCTTTTGCAGTACCCTATCTTTGAAACACATCCATGACAGGGTTCACCAATACCCTCTTAGGGTTAAGTTACTTGCGGGATTAGTGACCTTGAATAAGAAAAAGGGTTTAGGGTTGCATTACGAAGAGACCGCGAAGCGGGTATGCCTAATCCAACCCTAAACCCTTTTCCGTTCCGTCTTTTGCAGTACCCCATCTTTGAAACACATCCATGACAGGGTTCACCAATACCCTCTTAGGGTTCAGTTACTTGCGGGATTAGTGACCTTGAATAAGTAAAATGGTTTAGGGTTGGATTAGGCAGAGAGGCGAAGCGGGTTTGCCTAATCCAACCCTAAACCCTTTTCCGTTCCGTCTTTTGCAGTACCCCATCTTTGAAACACATCCATGACAGGGTTCACCAATACCCTCTTAGGGTTCAGTTACCTGCGGGATTAGTGACCTTGAATAAAGAAAATGGTTTAGGGTTGGATTAGGCAGAGCCACGAAGCGGGTTTGCCTAATCCAACCCTAAACCCTTTTCCGTCCCATTTTATGCACTACCCCATTTTTTAATCACATCCACAACAAGGTTAACCAATACCCTCTTAGGGTTCAGTTACTTGCGGGATTAGTGACTATGAATAAGGAAAAAGGTTTAGGGTTGGATTAGGCAGAGCCGCAAAGCGGGTCTGCCTAATCCAACGCTAAACCCTTTTCCGTCCCGTCTTATGCACTACCCCATTTTATAATCACATCCACGACAAGGTTCACCAATACCCTCTTAGGGTTCAGTTACTTGCGGGATTAGTGACTATGAATAAGGAAAAAGGTTTAGGATTGGATCAGGCAGAGCCGCAAAGCGGGTCTGCCTAATCCAACGCTAAACCCTTTTCCGTCCCGTCTTATGCACTACCCCATTTTATAATCACATCCACGACAAGGTTCACCAATACCCTCTTAGGGTTCAGTTACTTGCGGGATTAGTGACTATGAATAAGGAAAAAGGTTTAGGATTGGATCAGGCAGAGCCGCGAAGCGGGTTTGCCTAATCCAAACCTAAACCCTTTTCCATCCCGTCTTACGCAGTACCCCATCTTTGAATCACATCCACAACAGGGTTCACCAATGCCTTTTAGGGTTCAGTTACTTGTGGGATTATTGACCTTGAATAAGGAAAAGAGTTTAGGGTTGGATTAGGCGGATCTGCGATGTAGGTACGCCTAATCCAACCCTAAACCCTTTTCCGTCCTTGAATAAGGAAAGGTTTAGGGTTGGATTAGGCAGATCCGTGAAGCGGGTTTGCCTAATCTAACCCTAAACCCTTTTCCGTCTCGTCTTACGCAGTACCTCATCTTTGAATCACATCCACAACAGGGTTCACCAATACACTCTTAGGGTTCAGTTACTTGCGGGATTAGTGACCTTGAATAAGAAAAAGGGTTTAGGGTTGCATTACGAAGAGACCGCGAAGCGGGTATGCCTAATCCAACCCTAAACCCTTTTCCGTTCCGTCTTTTGCAGTACCCCATCTTTGAAACACATCCATGACAGGGTTCGCCAATACCCTCTTAGGGTTCAGTTACTTGCGGGATTAGTGACCTTGAATAAGAAAAAGGGTTTAGGGTTGCATTACGAAGAGACCGCGAAGCGGGTATGCCTATTCCAACCCTAAACCCTTTTCCGTTCCGTCTTTTGCAGTACCCCATCTTTGAAACACATCCATGACAGGGTTCACCAATACCCTCTTAGGGTTCAGTTACTTGCGGGATTAGTGACCTTGAATAAGAAAAAGGGTTTAGGGTTGCATTACGAAGAGACCGCGAAGCGGGTATGCCTAATCCAACCCTAAACTCTTTTCCGTTCCGTCTTTTGCAGTACCCCATCTTTGAAACACATCCATGACAGGGTTCACCAATACCCTCTTAGGGTTCAGTTACTTGCGGGATTAGTGACCTTGAATAAATAAAATGGTTTAGGGTTGGATTAGGCAGAGAGGCGAAGCGGGTTTGCCTAATCCAACCCTAAACCCTTTTCCGTTCCGTCTTTTGCAGTACCCCATCTTTGAAACACATCCATGACAGGGTTCACCAATACCCTCTTAGGGTTCAGTTACCTGCGGGATTAGTGACCTTGAATAAAGAAAATGGTTTAGGGTTGGATTAGGCAGAGCCACGAAGCGGGTTTGCCTAATCCAACCCTAAACCCTTTTCCGTCCCATTTTATGCACTACCCCATTTTTTAATCACATCCACGACAAGGTTAACCAATACCCTCTTAGGGTTCAGTTACTTGCGGGATTAGTGACTATGAATAAGGAAAAAGGTTTAGGGTTGGATTAGGCAGAGCCGCAAAGCGGGTCTGCCTAATCCAACCCTAAACCCTTTTCCGTCCCGTCTTATGCACTACCCTATTTTATAATCACATCCACGACAAGGTTCACCAATACCCTCTTAGGGTTCAGTTACTTGCGGGATTAGTGACTATGAATAAGGAAAAAGGTTTAGGGTTGGATCAGGCAGAGCCGCGAAGCGGGTTTGCCTAATCCAAACCTAAACTCTTTTCCATCCCGTCTTACGCAGTACCGCATCTTTGAATCACATCCACAACAGGGTTCACCAATACCCTTTAGGGTTCAGTTACTTGTGGGATTAGTGACCTTGAATAAGGAAAAGAGTTTAGGGTTGGATTAGGCGGATCTGCGATGTGGGTACGCCTAATCCAACCCTAAACCCTTTTCCGTCCTTGAATAAGGAAAGGTTTAGGGTTGGATTAGGCAGATCCGTGAAGCGGGTTTGCCTAATCCAACCCTAAACCCTTTTCCGTCCCGTCTTACGCAGTACCTCATCTTTGAATCACATCCACAACAGGGTTCACCAATACACTCTTAGGGTTCAGTTACTTGCGGGATTAGTGACCTTGAATAAGAAAAAGGGTTTAGGGTTGCATTACGAAGAGACCGCGAAGCGGGTATGCCTAATCCAACCCTAAACCCTTTTCCGTTCCGTCTTTTGCAGTACCCCATCTTTGAAACACATCCATGACAGGGTTCACCAATACCCTCTTAGGGTTCAGTTACTTGCTGGATTAGTGACCTTGAATAAATAAAATGGTTTAGGGTTGGATTAGGCAGAGGGGCAAAGCGGGTTTGCCTAATCCAACCCTAAACCCTTTTCCGTTCCGTCTTTTGCAGTACCCCATCTTTGAAACACATCCATGACAGGGTTCACCAATACCCTCTTAGGGTTCAGTTACTTGCGGGATTAGTAACTATGAATAAGGAAAAAGGTTTAGGGTTGGATTAGGCAGAGCCGCAAAGCGGGTCTGCCTAATCCAACGCTAAACCCTTTTCCGTCCCGTCTTATGCACTACCCCATTTTATAATCACATCCACGACAAGGTTCACCAATACCCTCTTAGGGTTCAGTTACTTGCGGGATTAGTGACTATGAATAAGGAAAAAGGTTTAGGATTAGATCAGGCAGAGCCGCGAAGCGGGTTTGCCTAATCCAAACCTAAACCCTTTTCCATCCCGTCTTACGCAGTACCCCATCTTTGAATCACATCCACAACAGGGTTCACCAATGCCCTTTAGGGTTCAGTTACTTGTGGGATTAGTGACCTTGAATAAGGAAAAGAGTTTAGGGTTGGATTAGGCGGATCTGCGATGTGGGTACGCCTAATCCAACCCTAAACCCTTTTCCGTCCTTGAATAAGGAAAGGTTTAGGGTTGGATTAGGCAGATCCGTGAAGCGGGTTTGCCTAATCCAACCCTGAACCCTTTTCCGTCCCGTCTTACGCAGTACCTCATCTTTGAATCACATCCACAATAGGGTTCACCAATACACTCTTAGGGTTCAGTTACTTGCGGGATTAGTGACCTTGAATAAGAAAAAGGGTTTAGGGTTGCATTACGAAGAGACCGCGAAGCGGGTATGCCTAATCCAACCCTAAACCCTTTTCCGTTCCGTCTTTTGCAGTACCCCATCTTTGAAACACATCCATGACAGGGTTCACCAATATCCTCTTAAGGTTCAGTTACTTGCGGGATTAGTGACCTTGAATAAGAAAAAGGGTTTAGGGTTGCATTACGAAGAGACCGCGAAGCGGGTATGCCTAATCCAACCCTAAACCCTTTTCCGTTCCGTCTTTTGTAGTACCCCATCTTTGAAACACATCCATGACAGGGTTCACCAATACCCTCTTAGGGTTCAGTTACTTGCGGGATTAGTGACCTTGAATAAATAAAATGGTTTAGGGTTGGATTAGGCAGAGAGGCGAAGCGGGTTTGCCTAATCCAACCCTAAACCCTTTTCCGTTCCGTCTTTTGCAGTACCCCATCTTTGAAACACATCCATGACAGGGTTCACCAATACCCTCTTAGGGTTCAGTTACCTGCGGGATTAGTGACCTTGAATAAAGAAAATGGTTTAGGGTTGGATTAGGCAGAGCCACGAAGCGGGTTTGCCTAATCCAACCATAAACCCTTTTCCGTCCCATTTTATGCACTACCCCATTTTTTAATCACATCCACGACAAGGTTAACCAATACCCTCTTAGGGTTCAGTTACTTGCGGGATTAGTGACTATGAATAAGGAAAAAGGTTTAGGGTTGGATTAGGCAGAGCCACAAAGCGGGTCTGCCTAATCCAACCCTAAACCCTTTTCCGTCCCGTCTTATGCACTACCCTATTTTATAATCACATCCACGACAAGGTTCACCAATACCCTCTTAGGGTTCAGTTACTTGCGGGATTAGTGACTATGAATAAGGAAAAAGGTTTAGGGTTGGATCAGGCAGAGCCGCGAAGCGGGTTTGCCTAATCCAAACCTAAACCCTTTTCCATCCCGTCTTACGCAGTACCCCATCTTTGAATCACATCCACAACAGGGTTCACCAATACCCTTTAGGGTTCAGTTACTTGTGGGATTAGTGACCTTGAATAAGGAAAAGAGTTTAGGGTTGGATTAGGCGGATCTGCGATGTAGGTACGCCTAATCCAACCCTAAACCCTTTTCCGTCCTTGAATAAGGAAAGGTTTAGGGTTGGATTAGGCAGATCCATGAAGCGGGTTTGCCTAATCCAACCCTAAACCCTTTTCCGTCTCGTCTTACGCAGTACCTCATCTTTGAATCACATCCACAACAGGGTTCACCAATACACTCTTAGGGTTCAGTTACTTGCGGGATTAGTGACCTTGAATAAGAAAAAGGGTTTAGGGTTGCATTACGAAGAGACCGCGAAGCGGGTATGCCTAATCCAACCCTAAACCCTTTTCCGTTCCGTCTTTTGCAGTACCCCATCTTTGAAACACATCCATGACAGGGTTCACCAATACCCTCTTAGGGTTCAGTTACTTGCGGGATTAGTGACCTTGAATAAGAAAAAGGGTTTAGGGTTGCATTACGAAGAGACCGCGAAGCGGGTATGCCTAGTCCAACCCTAAACCCTTTTCCGTTCCGTCTTTTGCAGTACCCCATCTTTGAAACACATCCATGACAGGGTTCACCAATACCCTCTTAGGGTTCAGTTACTTGCGGGATTAGTGACCTTGAATAAGAAAAAGGGTTTAGGGTTGTATTACGAAGAGACCGCGAAGCGGGTATGCCTAATCCAACCCTAAACTCTTTTCCGTTCCGTCTTTTGCAGTACCCCATCTTTGAAACACATCCATGACAGGGTTCACCAATACCCTCTTAGGGTTCAGTTACCTGCGGGATTAGTGACCTTGAATAAAGAAAATGGTTTAGGGTTGGATTAGGCAGAGCCACGAAGCGGGTTTGCCTAATCCAACCCTAAACCCTTTTCCGTCCCATTTTATGCACTACCCCATTTTTTAATCACATCCACGACAAGGTTAACCAACACCCTCTTAGGGTTCAGTTACTTGCGGGATTAGTGACTATGAATAAGGAAAAAGGTTTAGGGTTGGATTAGGCAGAGCCGCAAAGCGGGTCTGCCTAATCCAACCCTAAACCCTTTTCCGTCCCGTCTTATGCACTACCCTATTTTATAATCACATCCACGACAAGGTTCACCAATACCCTCTTAGGTTTCAGTTACTTGCGGGATTAGTGACTATGAATAAGGAAAAAGGTTTAGGGTTGGATCAGGCAGAGCCGCGAAGCGGGTTTGCCTAATCCAAACCTAAACTCTTTTCCATCCCGTCTTACGCAGTACCCCATCTTTGAATCACATCCACAACAGGGTTCACCAATACCCTTTAGGGTTCAGTTACTTGTGGGATTAGTGACCTTGAATAAGGAAAAGAGTTTAGGGTTGGATTAGGCGGATCTGCGATGTGGGTACGCCTAATCCAACCCTAAACCCTTTTCCGTCCTTGAATAAGGAAAGGTTTAGGGTTGGATTAGGCAGATCCGTGAAGCGGGTTTGCCTAATCCAACCCTAAACCCTTTTCCGTCCCGTCTTACGCAGTACCTCATCTTTGAATCACATCCACAACAGGGTTCACCAATACACTCTTAGGGTTCAGTTACTTGCGGGATTAGTGACCTTGAATAAGAAAAAGGGTTTAGGGTTGCATTACGAAGAGACCGCGAAGCGGGTATGCCTAATCCAACCCTAAACCCTTTTCCGTTCCGTCTTTTGCAGTACCCCATCTTTGAAACACATCCATGACAGGGTTCACCAATACCCTCTTAGGGTTCAGTTACTTGCGGGATTAGTGACCTTGAATAAATAAAATGGTTTAGGGTTGGATTAGGCAGAGGGGCAAAGCGGGTTTGCCTAATCCAACCCTAAACCCTTTTCCGTTCCGTCTTTTGCAGTACCCCATCTTTGAAACACATCCATGACAGGGTTCACCAATACCCTCTTAGGGTTCAGTTACCTGCGGGATTAGTGACCTTGAATAAAGAAAATGGTTAAGGGTTGGATTAGGCAGAGCCACGAAGCGGGTTTGCCTAATCCAACCCTAAACCCTTTTCCGTCCCATTTTATGCACTACCCCATTTTTTAATCACATCCACGACAAGGTTAACCAATACCTTCTTAGGGTTCAGTTACTTGCGGGATTAGTGACTATGAATAAGGAAAAAGGTTTAGGGTTGGATCAGGCAGAGCCGCGAAGCGGGTTTGCCTAATCCAAACCTAAACCCTTTTCCATCCCGTCTTACGCAGTACCCCATCTTTGAATCACATCCACAACAGGGTTCACCAATACCCTTTAGGGTTCAGTTACTTGTGGGATTAGTGACCTTGAATAAGGAAAAGAGTTTAGGGTTGGATTAGGCGGATCTGCGATGTGGGTACGCCTAATCCAACCCTAAACCCTTTTCCGTCCTTGAATAAGGAAAGGTTTAGGGTTGGATTAGGCAGATCCGTGAAGCGGGTTTGCCTAATCTAACCCTAAACCCTTTTCCGTCCCGTCTTACGCAGTACCTCATCTTTGAATCACATCCACAACAGGGTTCACCAATACACTCTTAGGGTTCAGTTACTTGCGGGATTAGTGACCTTGAATAAGAAAAAGGGTTTAGGGTTGCATTACGAAGAGACCGCGAAGCGGGTATGCCTAATCCAACCCTAAACCCTTTTCCGTTCCGTCTTTTGCAGTACCCCATCTTTGAAACACATCCATGACAGGGTTCACCAATACCCTCTTAGGGTTCAGTTACTTGCGGGATTAGTGACCTTGAATAAGAAAAAGGGTTTAGGGTTGCATTACGAAGAGACCGCGAAGCGGGTATGCCTAATCCAACCCTAAACCCTTTTCCGTTCCGTCTTTTGCAGTACCCCATCTTTGAAACACATCCATGACAGGGTTCACCAATACCCTCTTAGGGTTCAATTACTTGCGGGATTAGTGACCTTGAATAAATAAAATGGTTTAGGGTTGGATTAGGCAGAGGGGCGAAGCGGGTTTGCCTAATCCAACCATAAACCCTTTTCCGTTCCGTCTTTTGCAGTACCCCATCTTTGAAACACATCCATGAAAGGGTTCACCAATACCCTCTTGGGGTTCAGTTACCTGCGGGATAAGTGACCTTGAATAAAGAAAATGGTTTAGGGTTGGATTAGGCAAAGCCACGAAGCGGGTTTGCCTAATCCAACCCTAAACCCTTTTCCGTCCCATTTTATGCACTACCCCATTTTTTAATCACATCCACGATAAGGTTAACCAATACCCTCTTAGGGTTCAGTTACTTGCGGGATTAGTGACCTTGAATAAATAAAATGGTTTAGGGTTGGATTAGGCAGAGGGGCAAAGCGGGTTTGCCTAATCCAACCCTAAACTCTTTTCCGTTCCGTCTTTTGCAGTACCCCATCTTTGAAACACATCCATGACAGGGTTCACCAATACCCTCTTAGGGTTCAGTTACCTGCGGGATTAGTGACCTTGAATAAAGAAAATGGTTAAGGGTTGGATTAGGCAGAGCCACGAAGCGGGTTTGCCTAATCCAACCCTAAACCCTTTTCCGTCCCATTTTATGCACTACCCCATTTTTTAATCACATCCACGACAAGGTTAACCAATACCTTCTTAGGGTTCAGTTACTTGCGGGATTAGTGACTATGAATAAGGAAAAAGGTTTAGGGTTGTATTAGGCAGAGCCGCAAAGCGGGTCTGCCTAATCCAACCCTAAACCCTTTTCCGTCCCGTCTTATGCACTACCCTATTTCATAATCACATCCACGACAAGGTTCACCAATACCCTCTTAGAGTTCAGTTACTTTCGGGATTAGTGACTATGAATAAGGAAAAAGGTTTAGGGTTGGATCAGGCAGAGCCGCGAAGCGGGTTTGCCTAATCCAAACCTAAACCCTTTTCCATCCCGTCTTACGCAGTACCCCATCTTTGAATCACATCCACAACAGGGTTCACCAATACCCTTTAGGGTTCAGTTACTTGTGGGATTAGTGACCTTGAATAAGGAAAAGAGTTTAGGGTTGGATTAGGCGGATCTGCGATGTGGGTACGCCTAATCCAACCCTAAACCCTTTTCCGTCCTTGAATAAGGAAAGGTTTAGGGTTGGATTAGGCAGATCCGTGAAGCGGGTTTGCCTAATCCAACCCTAAACCCTCTTCCGTCCCGTCTTACGCAGTACCTCATCTTTGAATCACATCCACAACAGGGTTCACCAATACCCTTTAGGGTTCAGTTACTTGTGGGATTAGTGACCTTGAATAAGGAAAAGAGTTTAGGGTTGGATTAGGCGGATCTGCGATGTGGGTACGCCTAATCCAACCCTAAACCCTTTTCCGTCCTTGAATAAGGAAAGGTTTAGGGTTGGATTAGGCAGATCCGTGAAGCGGGTTTGCCTAATCTAACCCTAAACCCTTTTCCGTCCCGTCTTACGCAGTACCTCATCTTTGAATCACATCCACAACAGGGTTCACCAATACACTCTTAGGGTTCAGTTACTTGCGGGATTAGTGACCTTGAATAAGAAAAAGGGTTTAGGGTTGCATTACGAAGAGACCGCGAAGCGGGTATGCCTAATCCAACCCTAAACCCTTTTCCGTTCCGTCTTTTGCAGTACCCCATCTTTGAAACACATCCATGACAGGGTTCACCAATACCCTCTTAGGGTTCAGTTACTTGCGGGATTAGTGACCTTGAATAAGAAAAAGGGTTTAGGGTTGCATTACGAAGAGACCGCGAAGCGGGTATGCCTAATCCAACCCTAAACCCTTTTCCGTTCCGTCTTTTGCAGTACCCCATCTTTGAAACACATCCATGACAGGGTTCACCAATACCCTCTTAGGGTTCAATTACTTGCGGGATTAGTGACCTTGAATAAATAAAATGGTTTAGGGTTGGATTAGGCAGAGGGGCGAAGCGGGTTTGCCTAATCCAACCATAAACCCTTTTCCGTTCCGTCTTTTGCAGTACCCCATCTTTGAAACACATCCATGAAAGGGTTCACCAATACCCTCTTGGGGTTCAGTTACCTGCGGGATAAGTGACCTTGAATAAAGAAAATGGTTTAGGGTTGGATTAGGCAAAGCCACGAAGCGGGTTTGCCTAATCCAACCCTAAACCCTTTTCCGTCCCATTTTATGCACTACCCCATTTTTTAATCACATCCACGATAAGGTTAACCAATACCCTCTTAGGGTTCAGTTACTTGCGGGATTAGTGACCTTGAATAAATAAAATGGTTTAGGGTTGGATTAGGCAGAGGGGCAAAGCGGGTTTGCCTAATCCAACCCTAAACTCTTTTCCGTTCCGTCTTTTGCAGTACCCCATCTTTGAAACACATCCATGACAGGGTTCACCAATACCCTCTTAGGGTTCAGTTACCTGCGGGATTAGTGACCTTGAATAAAGAAAATGGTTAAGGGTTGGATTAGGCAGAGCCACGAAGCGGGTTTGCCTAATCCAACCCTAAACCCTTTTCCGTCCCATTTTATGCACTACCCCATTTTTTAATCACATCCACGACAAGGTTAACCAATACCTTCTTAGGGTTCAGTTACTTGCGGGATTAGTGACTATGAATAAGGAAAAAGGTTTAGGGTTGTATTAGGCAGAGCCGCAAAGCGGGTCTGCCTAATCCAACCCTAAACCCTTTTCCGTCCCGTCTTATGCACTACCCTATTTCATAATCACATCCACGACAAGGTTCACCAATACCCTCTTAGAGTTCAGTTACTTTCGGGATTAGTGACTATGAATAAGGAAAAAGGTTTAGGGTTGGATCAGGCAGAGCCGCGAAGCGGGTTTGCCTAATCCAAACCTAAACCCTTTTCCATCCCGTCTTACGCAGTACCCCATCTTTGAATCACATCCACAACAGGGTTCACCAATACCCTTTAGGGTTCAGTTACTTGTGGGATTAGTGACCTTGAATAAGGAAAAGAGTTTAGGGTTGGATTAGGCGGATCTGCGATGTGGGTACGCCTAATCCAACCCTAAACCCTTTTCCGTCCTTGAATAAGGAAAGGTTTAGGGTTGGATTAGGCAGATCCGTGAAGCGGGTTTGCCTAATCCAACCCTAAACCCTCTTCCGTCCCGTCTTACGCAGTACCTCATCTTTGAATCACATCCACAACAGGGTTCACCAATACACTCTTAGGGTTCAGTTACTTGCGGGATTAGTGACCTTGAATAAGAAAAAGGGTTTAGGGTTGCATTACGAAGAGACCGCGAAGCGGGTATGCCTAATCCAACCCTAAACCCTTTTCCGTTCCGTCTTTTGCAGTACCCCATCTTTGAAACACATCCATGACAGGGTTCACCAATACCCTCTTAGGGTTCATTTACTTGCGGGATTAGTGACCTTGAATAAGAAAAAGGGTTTAGGGTTGCATTACGAAGAGACCGCGAAGCGGGTATGCCTAATCCAACCCTAAACCCTTTTCCGTTCCGTCTTTTGCAGTACCCCATCTTTGAAACACATCCATGACAGGGTTCACCAATACCCTCTTAGGGTTCAATTACTTGCGGGATTAGTGACCTTGAATAAATAAAATTGTTTAGGGTTGGATTAGGCAGAGGGGCGAAGCGGGTTTGCCTAATCCAACCCTAAACCCTTTTCCGTTCCGTCTTTTGCAGTACCCCATCTTTGAAACACATCCATGAAAGGGTTCACCAATACCCTCTTGGGGTTCAGTTACCTGCGGGATTAGTGACCTTGAATAAAGTAAATGGTTTAGGGTTGGATTAGGCAGAGCCACGAAGCGGGTTTGCCTAATCCAACCCTAAACCCTTTTCCGTCCCATTTTATGCACTACCCCATTTTTTAATCACATCCACGACAAAGTTAACCAATACCCTCTTAGGGTTCAGTTACTTGCGGGATTAGTGACTATGAATAAGGAAAACGGTTTAGGGTTGGATTAGGCAGAGCCGCAAAGCGGGTCTGCCTAATCCAACCCTAAACCCTTTTCCGTCCCGTCTTATGCACTACCCCATTTTATAATCACATCCACGACAAGGTTCACCAATACCCTCTTAGGGTTCAGTTACTTGCGGGATTAGTGACTATGAATAAGGAAAAAGGTTTAGGGTTGGATCAGGCAGAGCCGCGAAGCGGGTTTGCCTAATCCAAGCCTAAACCCTTTTCCATCCCGTCTTACGCAGTACCCCATCTTTGAATCACATCCACAACAGGGTTCACCAATACCCTTTAGGGTTCAGTTACTTGTGGGATTAGTGACCTTGAATAAGGAAAAGGGTTTAGGGTTGGATTAGGCGGATCTGCGATGTGGGTTCGCCTAATCCAACCCTAAACCCTTTTCCGTACTTGAATAAGGAAAAGTTTTGGGGTTGGAATAGGCAGATCCGTGAAGCGGGTATGCTTAATCCAACCCTAAACCCTTTTCCGTCCCGTCCTATGCAGTACCCCATCTTTAAATCACATTCACGACAGGGTTCACCAACACCCTCTTAGGGTTCAGTTACTTGCGGGATTAGTGACTATGAATATGGAAAAAGGTTTAGGGTTGGATTAGGCAGAGCCGCGAAGCGGGTTTGCCTAATCAACCCTAAACCCTTTTCCATCCCGTCTTACGCAGTACCCCATCTTTGAATCACATCCACAACAGGGTTCACCAATACCCTCTTAGGGTTCAGTTACTGCTGGGATTAGTGACCTTGAATAAGAAAAAGGGTTTAGGGTTGCATTACGAAGAGACCGCGAAGCGGGTATGCCTAATCCAACCCTAAACCCTTTTCCGTTCCGTCTTTTGCAGTACCCCATCTTTGAAACACATCCATGACAGGGTTCACCAATACCCTCTTAGGGTTCAGTTACTTGCGGGATTAGTGACCTTGAATAAGAAAAAGGGTTTAGGGTTGCATTACGAAGAGACCGCGAAGCGGGTATGCCTAATCCAACCCTAAACCCTTTTCCGTTCCGTCTTTTGCAGTACCCCATCTTTGAAACACATCCATGACAAGGTTCACCAATACCCTCTTAGGGTTCAGTTACTTGCGGGATTAGTGACCTTGAACAAAGAAAATGGTTTAGGGTTGGATTAGGCAGAGGGGCGAAGCGGGTTTGCCTAATCCAACCCTAAACCCTTTTCCGTTCCGTCTTTTGCAGTACCCCATCTTTGAAACACATCCATGACAGGGTTCACCAATACCCTATTAGGGTTTAGTTACTTGCAGGATTAGTGACCTTAAATAAAGAAAATTGTTTAGGGTTGGATTAGGCAGAGCCACGAAGCGGGTTTGCCTAATCCAACCCTAAACCCTTTTACGTCCCATTTTATGCACTACCCCATTTTTTAATCACATCCACGACAAGGTTAACCAATACCCTCTTAGGGTTCAGTTACTTGCGGGATTAGTGACTATGAATAAGGAAAAAGGTTTAGGGTTGGATTAGGCAGAGCCGCAAAGCGGGTCTGCCTAATCCAACCCTAAACCCTTTTCCGTCCCGTCTTATGCACTACCCCATTTTATAATCACATCCACGACAAGGTTCACCAATACCCTCTTAGGGTTCAGTTACTTGCGGGATTAGTGACTATGAATAAGGAAAAAGGTTTAGGGTTGGATCAGGCAGAGCCGCGAAGCGGGTTTGCCTAATCCAAGCCTAAACCCTTTTCCATCCCGTCTTACGCAGTACCCCATCTTTGAATCACATCCACAACAGGGTTCACCAATACCCTTTAGGGTTCAGTTACTTGTGGGATTAGTGACCTTGAATAAGGAAAAGGGTTTAGGGTTGGATTAGGCGGATCTGCGATGTGGGTTCGCCTAATCCAACCCTAAACCCTTTTCCGTACTTGAATAAGGAAAAGTTTTGGGGTTGGATTAGGCAGATCCGTGAAGCGGGTATGCTTAATCCAACCCTAAACCCTTTTCCGTCCCGTCCTATGCAGTACCCAATCTTTAAATCACATTCACGACAGGGTTCACCAACACCCTCTTAGGGTTCAGTTACTTGCGGGATTAGTGACTATGAATAAGGAAAAAGGTTTAGGGTTGGATTAGGCAGAGCCGCGAAGCGGGTTTGCCTAATCAACCCTAAACCCTTTTCCATCCCGTCTTACGCAGTACCCCATCTTTGAATCACATCCACAACAGGGTTCACCAATACCCTCTTAGGGTTCAGTTACTGCTGGGATTAGTGACCTTGAATAAGAAAAAGGGTTTAGGGTTGCATTACGAAGAGACCGCGAAGCGGGTATGCCTAATCCAACCCTAAACCCTTTTACGTTCCGTCTTTTGCAGTACCCCATCTTTGAAACACATCCATGACAGGGTTCACCAATACCCTCTTAGGGTTCAGTTACTTGCGGGATTAGTGACCTTGAATAAGAAAAAGGGTTTAGGGTTGCATTACGAAGAGACCGCGAAGCGGGTATGCCTAATCCAACCCTAAACCCTTTTCCGTTCCGTCTTTTGCAGTACCCCATCTTTGAAACACATCCATGACAGGGTTCACCAATACCCTCTTAGGGTTCAATTACTTGCGGGATTAGTGACCTTGAACAAAGAAAATGGTTTAGGGTTGGATTAGGCAGAGGGGCGAAGCGGGTTTGCCTAATCCAACCCTAAACCCTTTTCCGTTCCGTCTTTTGCAGTACCCCATCTTTGAAACACATCCATGACAGGGTTCACCAATACCCTATTAGGGTTTAGTTACTTGCAGGATTAGTGACCTTAAATAAAGAAAATTGTTTAGGGTTGGATTAGGCAGAGCCACGAAGCGGGTTTGCCTAATCCAACCCTAAACCCTTTTACGTCCCATTTTATGCACTACCCCATTTTTTAATCACATCCACGACAAGGTTAACCAATACCCTCTTAGGGTTCAGTTACTTGCGGGATTAGTGACTATGAATAAGGAAAAAGGTTTAGGGTTGGATTAGGCAGAGCCGCGAAGCGGGTTTGCCTAATCAACCCTAAACCCTTTTCCATCCCGTCTTACGCAGTACCCCATCTTTGAATCACATCCACAACAGGGTTCACCAATACCCTCTTAGGGTTCAGTTACTGCTGGGATTAGTGACCTTGAATAAGAAAAAGGGTTTAGGGTTGCATTACGAAGAGACCGCGAAGCGGGTATGCCTAATCCAACCCTAAACCCTTTTCCGTTCCGTCTTTTGCAGTACCCCATCTTTGAAACACATCCATGACAGGGTTCACCAATACCCTCTTAGGGTTCAGTTACTTACGGGATTAGTGACCTTGAATAAGAAAAAGGGTTTAGGGTTGCATTACGAAGAGACCGCGAAGCGGGTATGCCTAATCCAACCCTAAACCCTTTTCCGTTCCGTCTTTTGCAGTACCCCATCTTTGAAACACATCCATGACAAGGTTCACCAATACCCTCTTAGGGTTCAGTTACTTGCGGGATTAGTGACCTTGAACAAAGAAAATGGTTTAGGGTTGGATTAGGCAGAGGGGCGAAGCGGGTTTGCCTAATCCAACCCTAAACCCTTTTCCGTTCCGTCTTTTGCAGTACCCCATCTTTGAAACACATCCATGACAGGGTTCACCAATACCCTATTAGGGTTTAGTTACTTGCAGGATTAGTGACCTTAAATAAAGAAAATTGTTTAGGGTTGGATTAGGCAGAGCCACGAAGCGGGTTTGCCTAATCCAACCCTAAACCCTTTTACGTCCCATTTTATGCACTACCCCATTTTTTAATCACATCCACGACAAGGTTAACCAATACCCTCTTAGGGTTCAGTTACTTGTGGGATTAGTGACTATGAATAAGGAAAAAGGTTTAGGGTTGGATTAGGCAGAGCCGCAAAGCGGGTCTGCCTAATCCAACCCTAAACCCTTTTCCGTCCCGTCTTATGCACTACCCCATTTTATAATCACATCCACGACAAGGTTCACCAATACCCTCTTAGGGTTCAGTTACTTGCGGGATTAGTGACTATGAATAAGGAAAAAGGTTTAGGGTTGGATCAGGCAGAGCCGCGAAGCGGGTTTGCCTAATCCAAGCCTAAACCCTTTTCCATCCCGTCTTACGCAGTACCCCATCTTTGAATCACATCCACAACAGGGTTCACCAATACCCTTTTGGGTTCAGTTACTTGTGGGATTAGTGACCTTGAATAAGGAAAAGGGTTTAGGGTTGGATTAGGCGGATCTGCGATGTGGGTTCGCCTAATCCAACCCTAAACCCTTTTCCGTACTTGAATAAGGAAAAGTTTTGGGGTTGGATTAGGCAGATCCGTGAAGCGGGTATGCTTAATCCAACCCTAAACCCTTTTCCGTCCCGTCCTATGCAGTACCCCATCTTTAAATCACATTCACGACAGGGTTCACCAACACCCTCTTAGGGTTCAGTTACTTGCGGGATTAGTGACTATGAATAAGGAAAAAGGTTTAGGGTTGGATTAGGCAGAGCCGCGAAGCGGGTTTGCCTAATCAACCCTAAACCCTTTTCCATCCCGTCTTACGCAGTACCCCATCTTTGAATCACATCCACAACAGGGTTCACCAATACCCTCTTAGGGTTCAGTTACTGCTGGGATTAGTGACCTTGAATAAGAAAAAGGGTTTAGGGTTGCATTACGAAGAGACCGCGAAGCGGGTATGCCTAATCCAACCCTAAACCCTTTTCCGTTCCGTCTTTTGCAGTACCCCATCTTTGAAACACATCCATGACAGGGTTCACCAATACCCTCTTAGGGTTCAGTTACTTGCGGGATTAGTGACCTTGAATAAGAAAAAGGGTTTAGGGTTGCATTACGAAGAGACCGCGAAGCGGGTATGCCTAATCCAACCCTAAACCCTTTTCCGTTCCGTCTTTTGCAGTACCCCATCTTTGAAACACATCCATGACAGGGTTCACCAATACCCTCTTAGGGTTCAGTTACTTGCGGGATTAGTGACCTTGAACAAAGAAAATGGTTTAGGGTTGGATTAGGCAGAGGGGCGAAGCGGGTTTGCCTAATCCAACCCTAAACCCTTTTCCGTTCCGTCTTTTGCAGTACCCCATCTTTGAAACACATCCATGACAGGGTTCACCAATACCCTATTAGGGTTTAGTTACTTGCAGGATTAGTGACCTTAAATAAAGAAAATTGTTTAGGGTTGGATTAGGCAGAGCCACGAAGCGGGTTTGCCTAATCCAACCCTAAACCCTTTTACGTCCCATTTTATGCACTACCCCATTTTTTAATCACATCCACGACAAGGTTAACCAATACCCTCTTAGGGTTCAGTTACTTGCGGGATTAGTGACTATGAATAAGGAAAAAGGTTTAGGGTTGGATTAGGCAGAGCCGCAAAGCGGGTCTGCCTAATCCAACCCTAAACCCTTTTCCGTCCCGTCTTATGCACTACCCCATTTTATAATCACATCCACGACAAGGTTCACCAATACCCTCTTAGGGTTCAGTTACTTGCGGGATTAGTGACTATGAATAAGGAAAAAGGTTTAGGGTTGGATCAGGCAGAGCCGCGAAGCGGGTTTGCCTAATCCAAGCCTAAACCCTTTTCCATCCCGTCTTACGCAGTACCCCATCTTTGAATCACATCCACAACAGGGTTCACCAATACCCTTTAGGGTTCAGTTACTTGTGGGATTAGTGACCTTGAATAAGGAAAAGGGTTTAGGGTTGGATTAGGCGGATCTGCGATGTGGGTTCGCCTAATCCAACCCTAAACCCTTTTCCGTACTTGAATAAGGAAAAGTTTTGGGGTTGGATTAGGCAGATCCGTGAAGCGGGTATGCTTAATCCAACCCTAAACCCTTTTCCGTCCCGTCCTATGCAGTACCCCATCTTTAAATCACATTCACGACAGGGTTCACCAACACCCTCTTAGGGTTCAGTTACTTGCGGGATTAGTGACTATGAATAAGGAAAAAGGTTTAGGGTTGGATTAGGCAGAGCCGCGAAGCGGGTTTGCCTAATCAACCCTAAACCCTTTTCCATCCCGTCTTACGCAGTACCCCATCTTTGAATCACATCCACAACAGGGTTCACCAATACCCTCTTAGGGTTCAGTTACTGCTGGGATTAGTGACCTTGAATAAGAAAAAGGGTTTAGGGTTGCATTACGAAGAGACCGCGAAGCGGGTATGCCTAATCCAACCCTAAACCCTTTTCCGTTCCGTCTTTTGCAGTACCCCATCTTTGAAACACATCCATGACAGGGTTCACCAATACCCTCTTAGGGTTCAGTTACTTGCGGGATTAGTGACCTTGAATAAGAAAAAGGGTTTAGGGTTGCATTACGAAGAGACCGCGAAGCGGGTATGCCTAATCCAACCCTAAACCCTTTTCCGTTCCGTCTTTTGCAGTACCCCATCTTTGAAACACATCCATGACAGGGTTCACCAATACCCTCTTAGGGTTCAGTTACTTGCGGGATTAGTGACCTTGAACAAAGAAAATGGTTTAGGGTTGGATTAGGCAGAGGGGCGAAGCGGGTTTGCCTAATCCAACCCTAAACCCTTTTCCGTTCCGTCTTTTGCAGTACCCCATCTTTGAAACACATCCATGACAGAGTTCACCAATACCCTATTAGGGTTTAGTTACTTGCAGGATTAGTGACCTTAAATAAAGAAAATTGTTTAGGGTTGGATTAGGCAGAGCCACGAAGCGGGTTTGCCTAATCCAACCCTAAACCCTTTTACGTCCCATTTTATGCACTACCCCATTTTTTAATCACATCCACGACAAGGTTAACCAATACCCTCTTAGGGTTCAGTTACTTGCGGGATTAGTGACTATGAATAAGGAAAAAGGTTTAGGGTTGGATTAGGCAGAGCCGCAAAGCGGGTCTGCCTAATCCAACCCTAAACCCTTTTCCGTCCCGTCTTATGCACTACCCCATTTTATAATCACATCCACGACAAGGTTCACCAATACCCTCTTAGGGTTCAGTTACTTGCGGGATTAGTGACTATGAATAAGGAAAAAGGTTTAGGGTTGGATTAGGCAGAGCCGCGAAGCGGGTTTGCCTAATCCAAACCTAAACCCTTTTCCATCCCGTCTTACGCAGTACCCCTACTTTGAATCACATCCACAACAGGGTTCACCAATACCCTTTAGGGTTCAGTTACTTGTGGGATTAGTGACCTTGAATAAGGAAAAAAGTTTAGGGTTGGATTAGGCGGATCTGCGATGTGGGTACGCCTAATCCAACCCTAAACCCTTTTCCATCCTTGAATAAGGAAAAGGTTTAGGGTTGGATTAGGCAGATCCGTGAAGCGGGTTTGCCTAATCCAACCCTAAACCCTTTTCCGTCCCGTCTTATGCAGTACCCTATCTTTAAATCACATTCACGACAGGGTTCACCAACACCCTCTTAGGGTTCAGTTACTTGCGGGATTAGTGACTATGAATAAGGAAAAAGGTTTAGGGTTGGATTAGGCAGAGCCGCGAAGCGGGTTTGCCTAATCCAACCATAAACCCTTTTCCATCCCGTCTTACGCAGTACCCCATCTTTGAATCACATCCACAACAGGGTTCACAAATACCCTCTTAGGGTTCAGTTACTTGCGGGATTAGTGATCCGAATCAAGGAGCTACCAAAGAGTTCAATAAAGTCACCTTAGCTCCTCTTGTTCTTAGTTCAGCCACACTAGCACCTCTTACCAGCTTAGTAGTGTGCCTACTACAATTAGTGAGCTAGCTCGTGTGTGAGCTGAATAAAGGAGCAAATAATCAAGGTAATATGAAGACATTAACTTGGGTTCACACTCATTCAAGCATGGGAAGTGTACTGAAGTTATGAAGGTGTTTGAGGCTGATTGTGTTCACATAGTGTGCACATCCTCAAGCTTTGTTTATGGCTCCATGTTCACACAAGTGTGTCGTGGCTGATGCTCTTTGTTAGAGCTTTGTTATTAGCTCCTAGTTTACATAGCATTGTTATTAGCTCCTAGTTCACATAAGGTGTAAGCTTTGTTTTTGTCACCCTAACCAACCGGTTTAAGGGTCTTGTTGTAGGCTATATATAGCCATCTATTTGAATGAATAAGACATCCAATATTGAAATCAAAAACCTGAGTAAAGCTAAGCTTTCTTTTACGTCCTTGTTGCTTACAAGACAAAGTCTAGAGTTAGTCGCGTTACAAGCTCTAAACTCGCTACTTCAATCGCGTTGTTTGATTTAGCACCCGCTTTGTTGAAGTATAGGTCTACTTCACCTAGCATACTATCCTTGGTTACGGTTTATTCATCCTCAAACTAACCTTTTCAATCTGTTTTGTTGCTTTTGTTTACGTCCATTTCAGTATACTAATCATTCTTCACATTCTTGTTCAAAGTTCATATCAACTCACATCAATTAGTGACCTTGAATAAGAAAAAGGGTTTAAGGTTGCATTACGAAGAGACGGCGAAGCGGGTATTCCTAATCCAACCCTAAACCCTTTTCCGTTCCGTCTTTTGCAGTACCCCATCTTTGAAACAAATCCATGACAGGGTTCACCAATACCCTCTTAGGGTTCAGTTACTTGCGGGATTAGTGACCTTGAATAAGAAAAAGGGTTTAGGGTTGCATTACGAAGAGACCGCGAAGCGGGTATGCCTAATCCAACTCTAAACCCTTTTCCGTTCCGTCTTTTGCAGTACCCCATCTTTGAAACACATCCATGACAGGGTTCACCAATACCCTCTTAGGGTTCAGTTACTTGCGGGATTAGTGACCTTGAATAAAGAAAATGGTTTAGGGTTAGATTAGGCAAAGGGGCGAAGCGGGTTTGCCTAATCCAACCCTAAACCCTTTTCCGTTCCGTCTTTTGCAGTACCCCATCTTTGAAACACATCCATGATAGGGTTAACCAATACCCTCTTAGGGTTCAGTTACTTGCGGGATTAGTGACTATGAATAAGGAAAAAGGTTTAGGGTTGGATTAGGCAGAGCCGCAAAGCGGGTCTGCCTAATCCAACCCTAAACCCTTTTCCGTCCCGTCTTATGCACTACCCCATTTTATAATCACATCCACGACAAGGTTCACCAATACCCTCTTAGGGTTCAGTTACTTGCGGGATTAGTGACCTTGAATAAAGAAAATGGTTTAGGGTTGGATTAGGCAGAGCCACGAAACGGGTTTGCCTAATCCAACCCTAAACCCTTTTCCGTCCCATTTTATGCACTACCCCATTTTTTAATCACATCCACGACAAGGTTAACCAATGCCCTCTTAGGGTTCAGTTACTTGCGGGATTAGTGACTATGAATAAGGAAAAAGGTTTAGGGTTGGATTAGGCAGAGCCGCAAAGCGGGTCTGCCTAATCCAACCCTAAACCCTTTTCCGTCCCGTCTTATGCACTACCCCATTTTATAATCACATCCACGACAAGGTTCACCAATACCCTCTTAGGGTTCAGTTACTTGCGGGATTAGTGACTATGAATAAGGAAAAAGGTTTAGGGTTGGATTAGGCAGAGCCACGAAACGGGTTTGCCTAATCCAACCCTAAACCCTTTTCCGTCCCATTTTATGCACTACCCCATTTTTTAATCACATCCACGACAAGGTTAACCAATGCCCTCTTAGGGTTCAGTTACTTGCGGGATTAGTGACTATGAATAAGGAAAAAGGTTTAGGGTTGGATTAGGCAGAGCCGCAAAGCGGGTCTGCCTAATCCAACCCTAAACCCTTTTCCGTTCCGTCTTTTGCAGTACCCCATCTTTGAAACACATCCATGACAGGGTTAACCAATACCCTCTTAGGGTTCAGTTACTTGCGGGATTAGTGACTATGAATAAGGAAAAAGGTTTAGGGTTGGATTAGGCAGAGCCGCAAAGCGGGTCTGCCTAATCCAACCCTAAACCCTTTTCCGTCCCGTCTTATGCACTACCCCATTTTATAATCACATCCACGACAAGGTTCACCAATACCCTCTTAGGGTTCAGTTACTTGCGGGATTAGTGACCTTGAATAAAGAAAATGGTTTAGGGTTGGATTAGGCAGAGCCGCAAAGCGGGTCTGCCTAATCCAACCCTAAACCCTTTTCCGTCCCGTCTTATGCACTACCCCATTTTATAATCACATCCACGACAAGGTTCACCAATACCCTCTTAGGGTTCAGTTACTTGCGGGATTAGTGACCTTGAATAAAGAAAATGGTTTAGGGTTGGATTAGGCAGAGCCACGAAGCGGGTTTGCCTAATCCAACCCTAAACCCTTTTCCGTCCCATTTTATGCACTACCCCATTTTTTAATCACATCCACGACAAGGTTAACCAATACCCTCTTAGGGTTCAGTTACTTGCGGGATTAGTGACTATGAATAAGGAAAAAGGTTTAGGGTTGGATTAGGTAGAGCCGCAAAGCGGGTCTGCCTAATCCAACCCTAAACCCTTTTCCGTCCCATTTTATGCACTACCCCATTTTTTAATCACATCCACGACAAGGTTAACCAATGCCCTCTTAGGGTTCAGTTACTTGCGGGATTAGTGACTATGAATAAGGAAAAAGGTTTAGGGTTGGATTAGGCAGAGCCGCAAAGCGGGTCTGCCTAATCCAACCCTAAACCCTTTTCCGTCCCGTCTTATGCACTACCCCATTTTATAATCACATCCACGACAAGGTTCACCAATACCCTCTTAGGGTTCAGTTACTTGCGGGATTAGTGACTATGAATAAGGAAAAAGGTTTAGGGTTGGATTAGGCAGAGCCACGAAACGGGTTTGCCTAATCCAACCCTAAACCCTTTTCCGTCCCATTTTATGCACTACCCCATTTTTTAATCACATCCACGACAAGGTTAACCAATGCCCTCTTAGGGTTCAGTTACTTGCGGGATTAGTGACTATGAATAAGGAAAAAGGTTTAGGGTTGGATTAGGCAGAGCCGCAAAGCGGGTCTGCCTAATCCAACCCTAAACCCTTTTCCGTTCCGTCTTTTGCAGTACCCCATCTTTGAAACACATCCATGACAGGGTTAACCAATACCCTCTTAGGGTTCAGTTACTTGCGGGATTAGTGACTATGAATAAGGAAAAAGGTTTAGGGTTGGATTAGGCAGAGCCGCAAAGCGGGTCTGCCTAATCCAACCCTAAACCCTTTTCCGTCCCGTCTTATGCACTACCCCATTTTATAATCACATCCACGACAAGGTTCACCAATACCCTCTTAGGGTTCAGTTACTTGCGGGATTAGTGACCTTGAATAAAGAAAATGGTTTAGGGTTGGATTAGGCAGAGCCGCAAAGCGGGTCTGCCTAATCCAACCCTAAACCCTTTTCCGTCCCGTCTTATGCACTACCCCATTTTATAATCACATCCACGACAAGGTTCACCAATACCCTCTTAGGGTTCAGTTACTTGCGGGATTAGTGACCTTGAATAAAGAAAATGGTTTAGGGTTGGATTAGGCAGAGCCACGAAGCGGGTTTGCCTAATCCAACCCTAAACCCTTTTCCGTCCCATTTTATGCACTACCCCATTTTTTAATCACATCCACGACAAGGTTAACCAATACCCTCTTAGGGTTCAGTTACTTGCGGGATTAGTGACTATGAATAAGGAAAAAGGTTTAGGGTTGGATTAGGTAGAGCCGCAAAGCGGGTCTGCCTAATCCAACCCTAAACCCTTTTCCGTCCCGTCTTATGCACTACCCCATTTTATAATCACATCCACGACAAGGTTCACCAATACCCTCTTAGGGTTCAGTTACTTGCGGGATTAGTGACTATGAATAAGGAAAAAGGTTTAGGGTTGGATTAGGCAGAGCCGCGAAGCGGGTTTGCCTAATTCAAACCTAAACCCTTTTCCATCCCGTCTTACGCAGTACCCCATCTTTGAATCACATCCACAACAGGGTTCACCAATACCTTTTTAGGGTTCAGTTACTTGCGGGATTAGTGACCTTGAATAAGAAAAAGGGTTTAGAGTTGCATTACGAAGAGACCGCGAAGCGGGTTTGCCTAATCCAACCCTAAACCCTTTTCCGTTCCGTCTTTTGCAGTACCCCATCTTTGAAACACATCCATGACAGGGTTCACCAATACCCTCTTAGGGTTCAGTTACTTGCGGGATTAGTGACCTTGAATAAAGAAAATGGTTTAGGGTTGGATTAGGCAGAGCCACGAAACGGGTTTGCCTAATCCAACCCTAAACCCTTTTCCGTCCCATTTTATGCACTACCCCATTTTTTAATCACATCCACGACAAGGTTAACCAATGCCCTCTTAGGGTTCAGTTACTTGCGGGATTAGTGACTATGAATAAGGAAAAAGGTTTAGGGTTGGATTAGGCAGAGCCGCAAAGCGGGTCTGCCTAATCCAACCCTAAACCCTTTTCCGTCCCGTCTTATGCACTACCCCATTTTATAATCACATCCACGACAAGGTTCACCAATACCCTCTTAGGGTTCAGTTACTTGCGGGATTAGTGACTATGAATAAGGAAAAAGGTTTAGGGTTGGATTAGGCAGAGCCACGAAACGGGTTTGCCTAATCCAACCCTAAACCCTTTTCCGTCCCATTTTATGCACTACCCCATTTTTTAATCACATCCACGACAAGGTTAACCAATGTCCTCTTAGGGTTCAGTTACTTGCGGGATTAGTGACTATGAATAAGGAAAAAGGTTTAGGGTTGGATTAGGCAGAGCCGCAAAGCGGGTCTGCCTAATCCAACCGTAAACCCTTTTCCGTTCCGTCTTTTGCAGTACCCCATCTTTGAAACACATCCATGACAGGGTTAACCAATACCCTCTTAGGGTTCAGTTACTTGCGGGATTAGTGACTATGAATAAGGAAAAAGGTTTAGGGTTGGATTAGGCAGAGCCGCAAAGCGGGTCTGCCTAATCCAACCCTAAACCCTCTTCCGTCCCGTCTTATGCACTACCCCATTTTATAATCACATCCACGACAAGGTTCACCAATACCCTCTTAGGGTTCAGTTACTTGCGGGATTAGTGACTATGAATAAGGAAACAGGTTTAGGGTTGGATTAGGTAGAGCCGCAAAGCGGGTCTGCCTAATCCAACCCTAAACCCTTTTCCGTCCCGTCTTATGCACTACCCCATTTTATAATCACATCCACGACAAGGTTCACCAATACCCTCTTAGGGTTCAGTTACTTGCGGGATTAGTGACCTTGAATAAAGAAAATGGTTTAGGGTTGGATTAGGCAGAGCCGCAAAGCGGGTCTGCCTAATCCAACCCTAAACCCTTTTCCGTCCCGTCTTATGCACTACCCCATTTTATAATCACATCCACGACAAGGTTCACCAATACCCTCTTAGGGTTCAGTTACTTGCGGGATTAGTGACCTTGAATAAAGAAAATGGTTTAGGGTTGGATTAGGCAGAGCCACGAAGCGGGTTTGCCTAATCCAACCCTAAACCCTTTTCCGTCCCATTTTATGCACTACCCCATTTTTTAATCACATCCACGACAAGGTTAACCAATACCCTCTTAGGGTTCAGTTACTTGCGGGATTAGTGACTATGAATAAGGAAAATGGTTTAGGGTTGGATTAGGCAGAGCCACAAAGCGGGTCTGCCTAATCCAACCCTAAACCCTTTTCCGTCCCGTCTTATGCACTACCCCATTTTATAATCACATCCACGACAAGGTTCACCAATACCCTCTTAGGGTTCAGTTACTTGCGGGATTAGTGACCTTGAATAAAGAAAATGGTTTAGGGTTGGATTAGGCAGAGCCGCAAAGCGGGTCTGCCTAATCCAACCCTAAACCCTTTTCCGTCCCGTCTTATGCACTACCCCATTTTATAATCACATCCACGACAAGGTTCACCAATACCCTCTTAGGGTTCAGTTACTTGCGGGATTAGTGACCTTGAATAAAGAAAATGGTTTAGGGTTGGATTAGGCAGAGCCACGAAGCGGGTTTGCCTAATCCAACCCTAAACCCTTTTCCGTCCCATTTTATGCACTACGCCATTTTTTAATCACATCCACGACAAGGTTAACCAATACCCTCTTAGGGTTCAGTTACTTGGGGGATTAGTGACTATGAATAAGGAAAAGGTTTAGGGTTGGATTAGGCAGATCCGTGAAGCGGGTTTGCCTAATCCAACCCTAAACCCTTTTCCGTCCCTTCTTATGCAGTACCCCATCTTTAAATCACATTCACGACAGGGTTCACCAACACCCTCTTAGGGTTCAGTTACTTGCGGGATTAGTGACTATGAATAAGGAAAAAGGTTTAGGGTTGGATTAGGCAGAGCCGAGAAGCGGGTTTGCCTAATCCAACCCTAAACCCTTTTCCATCCCGTCTTATGCAGTACCCCATCTTTGAATCACATCCACGACTAAGTTCACCAATACCCTCTTAGGGTTCAGTTACTTGCGGGATTACTGACCTTGAATAAGGAAAAGGGTTTAGGGTTGCATTAGGAAGACACCGCGAAGCGGGTATGCCTAATCCAACCCTAATCCCTTTTCCGTCCTTGAATAAGGAAAAGGGTTTAGGGTTGCATTACGAAGAGACTGCGAAGCGGGTATGCCTAATCCAACCGTAAACCCTTTTCCGTTCCATCTTTTGCAGTACCCCATCTTTGAAACACATCCATGACAGGGATCACCAATACCCTCTTAGGGTTCAGTTACTTGCGGGATTAGTGACCTTGAATAAAGAAAATGGTTTAGGGTTTGTCTAGGCAGAGCCGCGAAGCGGGTTTGCCTAATTCAACCCTAAACCCTTTTCCGTCCCATCTTATGCACTACCCCATCTTTAAATCACATCCACGACAAGGTTCACCAACACCCTCTTAGGGTTCAGTTACTTGCGGGATTAGTGACTATGAATAAGGAAAAAGGTTTAGGGTTGGATTAGGCAGAGCCGCGAAGCGGGTTTGCCTATTCCAACCCTAAACCCTTTTCCATCCCGTCTTACGCAGTACCCCATCTTTGAATCACATCCACGACTAAGTTCACCAATACCCTCTTAGGGTTCAGTTACTTGCGGGATTTGTGACCTTGAATAAGGAAAAGGGTTTAGGGTTGCATTAGGAAGACACCGCGAAGCGGGTATGCCTAATCCAACCCTAATCCCTTTCCCGTCCTTGAATAAGGAAAAGGGTTTAGGGTCGCATTACGAAGAGACCGCGAAGCGGGTATGCCTAATCCAACCCTAAACCCTTTTCCCTTCCGTCTTTTGCAGTACCCCATCTTTGAAACACATCCATGACAGGGATCACCAATACCCTCTTAGGGTTCAGTTACTTGCGGGATTAGTGACCTTGAATAAAGAAAATGGTTTAGGGTTGGTCTAGGCAGAGCCGCGAAGCGGGTTTGCCTAATCCAACCCTAAACACTTTTCCGTCCCATCTTATGCACTACCCCATTTTTTAATCACATCCGCGGCAAGGTTCACCAATACCCTCTTAGGGTTCAGTTACTTGCGGGATTAGTGACTATGAATAAGGAAAAAGGTTTAGGGTTGGGTTAGGCAGAGCCGCGAAGGGGGTTTGCCTAATCCAACCCTAAACCCTTTTCAATCCCGTCTTACGCAGTACCCCATCTTTGAATCACATCCACAACACGGTTCACCAATACCCTCTTAGGGTTCAGTTACTTGCGGGATTAGTGACCTTGAATAAAGAAAATGGTTTAGGGTTTGATTAGGCAGAGCCACGAAGCGGGTTTGCCTAATCCAACCATAAACCCTTTTCCGTCCCAGTTTATGCACTACCCTATTTTTTAATCACATCCACGACAAGGTTAACCAATACCCTCTTAGGGTTCAATTACTTGCGGGATTAGTGACCTTGAATAAAGAAAATGGTTTAGGGTTGGATTAGGTAGAGCCATGAAGCGGGTTTGCCTAATCCAACCCTAAACCCTTTTCCGTCCCATTTTATGCACTACCCCATTCTTTAATCACATCCACGACAAGGTTAACCAATACCCTCTTAGGGTTCAGTTACTTGCGGGATTAATGACTATGAATAAGGCAAAAGGTTTAGGGTTGGATTAGGCAGAGCCGCAAAGCGGGTCTGCCTAATCCAACCCTAAACCCTTTTCCGTCCCGTCTTATGCACTACCCTATTTTATAATCACATCCACGACAAGGTTCACCAATACCCTCTTAGGGTTCAGTTACTTGTGGGATTAGTGACTATGAATAAGGAAAAAGGTTTAGGGTTGGGTTAGGCAGAGCCGCGAAGCGGGTTTGCCTAATCCAATCCTAAACCCTTTTCCATCCCGTCTTATGCAGTACCCCATCTTTAAATCACATTCACGACATGGTTCACCAACACCCTCTTAGGGTTCTGTTACTTGCGGGATTAGTGACTATGAATAAGGAAAAGGGTTTAGGGTTGGATTAGGCAATTTCACAAAGCGGGTACGCCTAATCCAACCCTAAACCCTTTTCCATCCCGTCTTACGCAGTACCCCATCTTTGAATCAAATCCACGACTAAGTTCACCAATACCCTCTTAGGGTTCAGTTACTTGCGGGATTAGTGACCTTGAATAAGGAAAAGGGTATAGGGTTGCATTAGGAAGACACCGCGAAGCGGGTATGCCTAATCCAACCCTAATCCCTTTTCCGTCCTTGAATAAGATAAAGGGTTTAGGGTTGCATTACGAAGATACTGCGAAGCGGGTATGCCTAATCCAACCGTAAACCCTTTTCCGTTCCGTCTTTTGCAGTACCCCATCTTTGAAACACATCCATGACAGGGATCACTAATACCCTCTTAGGGTTCAGTTACTTGCGGGATTAGTGACCTTGAATAAAGAAAATGGTTTAGGGTTCGTCTAGGCAGAGCCGCGAAGCGGGTTTGCCTAATCCAACCCTAAACCCTTTTCCGTCCCATCTTATGCACTACCCCATCTTTAAATCACATCCACGACAAGGTTCACCAACACCCTCTTAGGGTTCAGTTACTTGCGGGATTAGTGACTATGAATAAGGAAAAAGGTTTAGGGTTGGATTAGGCAGAGCCGCGAAGCGGGTTTGCCTAATCCAACCCTAAACCCTTTTCCATCCCGTCTTACGCAGTACCCCATCTTTGAATCACATCCACGACTAAGTTCACCAATACCCTCTTAGGGTTCAGTTACTTGCGGGATTAGTGACCTTGAATAAGGAAAAGGGTTTAGGGTTGCATTAGGAAGACACCGCGAAGCGGGTATGCCTAATCCAACCCTAATCCCTTTCCCGTCCTTGAATAAGGAAAAGGGTTTAGGGTCGCATTACGAAGAGACCGCGAAGCGGGTATGCCTAATCCAACCCTAAACCCTTTTCCCTTCCGTCTTTTGCAGTACCCCATCTTTGAAACACATCCATGACAGGGATCACCAATACCCTCTTAGGGTTCAGTTACTTGCGGGATTAGTGACCTTGAATAAAGAAAATGGTTTAGGGTTGGTCTAGGCAGAGCCGCGAAGCGGGTTTGCCTAATCCAACCCTAAACACTTTTCCGTCCCATCTTATGCACTACCCCATTTTTTAATCACATCCGCGGCAAGGTTCACCAATACCCTCTTAGGGTTCAGTTACTTGCGGGATTAGTGACTATGAATAAGGAAAAAGGTTTAGGGTTGGGTTAGGCAGAGCCGCGAAGGGGGTTTGCCTAATCCAACCATAAACCCTTTTCAATCCCGTCTTACGCAGTACCCCATCTTTGAATCACATCCACAACACGGTTCACCAATACCCTCTTAGGGTTCAGTTACTTGCGGGATTAGTGACCTTGAATAAAGAAAATGGTTTAGGGTTTGATTAGGCAGAGCCACGAAGCGGGTTTGCCTAATCCAACCATAAACCCTTTTCCGTCCCAGTTTATGCACTACCCTATTTTTTAATCACATCCACGACAAGGTTAACCAATACCCTCTTAGGGTTCAATTACTTGCGGGATTAGTGACCTTGAATAAAGAAAATGGTTTAGGGTTGGATTAGGTAGAGCCATGAAGCGGGTTTGCCTAATCCAACCCTAAACCCTTTTCCGTCCCATTTTATGCACTACCCCATTCTTTAATCACATCCACGACAAGGTTAACCAATACCCTCTTAGGGTTCAGTTACTTGCGGGATTAATGACTATGAATAAGGCAAAAGGTTTAGGGTTGGATTAGGCAGAGCCGCAAAGCGGGTCTGCCTAATCCAACCCTAAACCCTTTTCCGTCCCGTCTTATGCACTACCCTATTTTATAATCACATCCACGACAAGGTTCACCAATACCCTCTTAGGGTTCAGTTACTTGTGGGATTAGTGACTATGAATAAGGAAAAAGGTTTAGGGTTGGGTTAGGCAGAGCCGCGAAGCGGGTTTGCCTAATCCAATCCTAAACCCTTTTCCATCCCGTCTTATGCAGTACCCCATCTTTAAATCACATTCACGACATGGTTCACCAACACCCTCTTAGGGTTCTGTTACTTGCGGGATTAGTGACTATGAATAAGGAAAAGGGTTTAGGGTTGGATTAGGCAATTTCACAAAGCGGGTACGCCTAATCCAACCCTAAACCCTTTTCCATCCCGTCTTACGCAGTACCCCATCTTTGAATCAAATCCACGACTAAGTTCACCAATACCCTCTTAGGGTTCAGTTACTTGCGGGATTAGTGACCTTGAATAAGGAAAAGGGTATAGGGTTGCATTAGGAAGACACCGCGAAGCGGGTATGCCTAATCCAACCCTAATCCCTTTTCCGTCCTTGAATAAGATAAAGGGTTTAGGGTTGCATTACGAAGATACTGCGAAGCGGGTATGCCTAATCCAACCGTAAACCCTTTTCCGTTCCGTCTTTTGCAGTACCCCATCTTTGAAACACATCCATGACAGGGATCACTAATACCCTCTTAGGGTTCAGTTACTTGCGGGATTAGTGACCTTGAATAAAGAAAATGGTTTAGGGTTCGTCTAGGCAGAGCCGCGAAGCGGGTTTGCCTAATCCAACCCTAAACCCTTTTCCGTCCCATCTTATGCACTACCCCATCTTTAAATCACATCCACGACAAGGTTCACCAACACCCTCTTAGGGTTCAGTTACTTGCGGGATTAGTGACTATGAATAAGGAAAAAGGTTTAGGGTTGGATTAGGCAGAGCCGCGAAGCGGGTTTGCCTAATCCAACCCTAAACCCTTTTCCATCCCGTCTTACGCAGTACCCCATCTTTGAATCACATCCACGACTAAGTTCACCAATACCCTCTTAGGGTTCAGTTACTTGCGGGATTAGTGACCTTGAATAAGGAAAAGGGTTTAGGGTTGCATTAGGAAGACACCGCGAAGCGGGTATGCCTAATCCAACCCTAATCCCTTTTCTGTCCTTGAATAAGGAAAAGGGTTTAGGGTCGCATTACGAAGAGACCGCGAAGCGGGTATGCCTAATCCAACCCTAACCCTTTTCCCTTCCGTCTTTTGCAGTACCCCATCTTTGAAACACATCCATGACAGGGATCACCAATACCCTCTTAGGGTTCAGTTACTTGCGGGATTAGTGACCTTGAATAAAGAAAATGGTTTAGGGTTGGTCTAGGCAGAGCCGCGAAGCGGGTTTGCCTAATCCAACCCTAAACCCTTTTCCGTCCCATCTTATGCACTACCCCATTTTATTAATCACATCCACGACAAGGTTCACCAATACCCTCTTAGGGTTCAGTTACTTGCGGGATTAGTGACTATGAATAAGTAAAAAGGTTTAGGGTTGGATTAGGCAGATCCGCGAAGCGGGTTTGCCTAATCCAACCCTAAACCCTTTTCCATCCCGTCTTACGCAGTACCCTATCTTTGAATCACATCCACAACAGGGTTCAGTTACTTGCGGGATTAGTGACCTCGAATAAGGAAAAGCGTTTACGGTTGGATAAGGCGGAGCTGCGATGTGGGTACGCCTAATCCAACCCTAAACCCTTTTCCGTCCTTGAATAAGGAAAAGGTTTAGGGTTGGATTAGGCAGATCCGTGAAGCGGGTATGCCTAATCCAACCCTAAACCCTTTTCCGTCCCGTCTTATGCAGTACCCCATCTTTAAATCACATTCACGACAGGGTTCACCAACACCCTCTTAGGGTTCAGTTACTTGCGGGATTAGTGACTCTGAATAAGGAAAAAGGTTTAGGGTTGGATTAGGCAGAACCGCGAAGCGGGTTTGCCTAATCCAACCCTAAACCCTTTTCCATCCCGTCTTACGCAGTACCCCATCTTTGAATCACATCCACAACAGGGTTCACCAATACCCTCTTAGGGTTCAGATACTTGCGGGATTAGTGACCTTGAATAAGGAAAAGGGTTTAGGGTTGCATTAGGAAGACACCGCGAAGCGGGTATGCCTAATCCAACCCTAATCCCTTTTCTGTCCTTGAATAAGGAAAAGGGTTTAGGGTCGCATTACGAAGAGACCGCGAAGCGGGTATGCCTAATCCAACCCTAACCCTTTTCCCTTCCGTCTTTTGCAGTACCCCATCTTTGAAACACATCCATGACAGGGATCACCAATACCCTCTTAGGGTTCAGTTACTTGCGGGATTAGTGACCTTGAATAAAGAAAATGGTTTAGGGTTGGTCTAGGCAGAGCCGCGAAGCGGGTTTGCCTAATCCAACCCTAAACCCTTTTCCGTCCCATCTTATGCACTACCCCATTTTATTAATCACATCCACGACAAGGTTCACCAATACCCTCTTAGGGTTCAGTTACTTGCGGGATTAGTGACTATGAATAAGTAAAAAGGTTTAGGGTTGGATTAGGCAGATCCGCGAAGCGGGTTTGCCTAATCCAACCCTAAACCCTTTTCCATCCCGTCTTACGCAGTACCCTATCTTTGAATCACATCCACAACAGGGTTCAGTTACTTGCGGGATTAGTGACCTCGAATAAGGAAAAGCGTTTACGGTTGGATTAGGCGGAGCTGCGATGTGGGTACGCCTAATCCAACCCTAAACCCTTTTCCGTCCTTGAATAAGGAAAAGGTTTAGGGTTGGATTAGGCAGATCCGTGAAGCGGGTATGCCTAATCCAACCCTAAACCCTTTTCCGTCCCGTCTTATGCAGTACCCCATCTTTAAATCACATTCACGACAGGGTTCACCAACACCCTCTTAGGGTTCAGTTACTTGCGGGATTAGTGACTCTGAATAAGGAAAAAGGTTTAGGGTTGGATTAGGCAGAACCGCGAAGCGGGTTTGCCTAATCCAACCCTAAACCCTTTTCCATCCCGTCTTACGCAGTACCCCATCTTTGAATCACATCCACAACAGGGTTCACCAATACCCTCTTAGGGTTCAGATACTTGCGGGATTAGTGACCTTGAATAAGGAAAAGGGTTTAGGGTTGCATTACGAAGAGACCGCGAAGCGGGTATGTCTAATCTAACCCTAAACCCTTTTCCGTTCCGTCTTTTGCAGTACCCCATCTTTGAAACACATCCATGATAGGGTTCACCAATACCCTCTTAGGGTTCAGCTACTTGCGGGATTAGTGACCTTGAATAAAGAAAATGGTTTAGGGTTGGATTAGGCAGTGGGGCGAAGCGGGTTTGCCTAATCCAACCCTCAACCCTTTTCCGTCCCATCTTATGCACTACCCCATTTTTTAATCACATCCACGACAAGGTTCACCAATACCCTCTTAGGGTTCAGTTACTTGCGGGATTAGTGACTATGAATAAGGAAAAAGGTTTAGGGTTGGATTAGGCAGAGCCGCGAAGCGGGTTAAAACCCTTTTCCGTCCCGTCTTACGCAGTACCCCATATTTGAATCACATCCACGACAGGGTACACCAATACCCTTTAGGGTTCAGTTACTTGCGGGATTAGTGACCTTAAATAAGGAAAAGGGTTTAGGGTTGGATTAGGCGGAGCTGTGAAGTGGGTACGCCTAATCCAACACTAAACCCTTTTCCGTCCTTGTATAAGGAAAAGGGTTTAGGGTTGGATTAGGCAATTCCACAAAGCGGGTACGCCTAATCCAACCCTAAACCCTTTTCCATCCCGTCTTACGCAGTACCCCATCTTTAAATCACATCCACGACTAAGTTCACCAATACCCTCTTAGGATTCAGTTACTTGCGAGATTAGTGACCTTGAATAAGGAAAAGGGTTTAGGATTGCATTAGGAAGACACCGCGAAGCGGGTATGCCTAATCCAACCCTAATCCCTTTTCCGTCCTTGAATAAGGAAAAGGGTTTAGGGTTGCATTACGAAGAGACTGCGAAGCGGGTATGCCTAATCCAACCGTAAACCCTTTTCCGTTCCGTATTTTGCAGAACCCCATCTTTGAAACACATCCATGACAGGGATCACCAATACCCTCTTAGGGTTCAGTTACTTGCGGGATTAGTGACCTTGAATAAAGAAAATGGTTTAGGGTTAGTCTAGGCAGAGCCGCGAAGCGGGTTTGCCTAATCCAACCCTAAACCCTTTTCCGTCCCATCTTATGCACTACCCCATCTTTAAATCACATCGACGACAAGGTTCACCAACACCCTCTAAGGGTTCAGTTACTTGCGGTATTCGTGACTATGAATAAGGAAAAAGGTTTAGGGTTGGATTAGGCAGAGCCGCGAAGCGGGTTTGCCTAATCCAACCCTAAACCCTTTTCCATCCCGTCTTACGCAGTACCCCATCTTTGAATCACATCCACGATTAAGTTCACCAATACCCTCTTAGGGTTCAGTTACTTGTGGGATTAGTGACCTTGAATAAGGAAAAGGGTTTAGGGTTGCATTAGGAAGACACCGCGAAGCGGGTATGCCTAATCCAACCCTAATCCCTTTTCCGTCCTTGAATAAGGAAAAGGGTTTAGGGTCGCATTACGATGAGACCACGAAGCGGGTATGCCTAATCCAACCCTAAACCCTTTTCCCTTCCGTCTTTTGCAGTACCCCATGTTTGAAACACATCCATGACAGGGATCACCAATACCCTCTTAGGGTTCAGTTACTTGCGGGATTAGTGACCTTGAATAAAGAAAATGATTTAGGGTTGGTCTAGGCAGAGCCGCGAAGCGGGTTTGCCTAATCCAACCCTAAACCCTTTTCCGTCCCATCTTATGCACTACCCCATTTTTTTAATCACATCCACGACAAGGTTCACCAATACCTTCTTAGGGTTCAGTTACTTGCGGGATTAGTGACTATGAATAAGGAAAAAGGTTTAGGGTTGGATTAGGCAGAGCCGCGAAGCGGGTTTGCCTAATCCAACCCTAAACCCTTTTCCATCCCGTCTTACGCAGTACCCTATCTTTGAATCACATCCACAACAGGGTTCAGTTACTTGCGGGATTAGTGACCTCGAATAAGGAAAAGCGTTTAGGGTTGGATTAGGCGGAGCTGCGATGTGGGTACGCCTAATCCAACCCTAAACCCTTTTCCGTCCTTGAATAAGGAAAAGGTTTAGGGTTGGATTAGGCAGACCCGTGAAGCGGGTATGCCTAATCCAACCCTAAACCCTTTTCCGTCCCGTCTTATGCAGTACCTCATCTTTAAATCACATTCACGACAGGGTTCACCAACACCCTCTTAGGGTTCAGTTACTTGCGGGATTAGTGACTCTGAATAAGGAAAAAGGTTTAGGGTTGGATTAGGCAGAGCCGCGAAGCGGGTTTGCCTAATCCAACCCTAAACCCTTTTCCATCCCGTCTTACGCAGTACCCTATCTTTGAATCACATCCACAACAGGGTTCAGTTACTTGCGGGATTAGTGACCTCGAATAAGGAAAAGCGTTTAGGGTTGGATTAGGCGGAGCTGCGATGTGGGTACGCCTAGTCCAACCCTAAACCCTTTTCCGTCCTTGAATAAGGAAAAGGTTTAGGGTTGGATTAGGCAGATCCGTGAAGCGGGTATGCCTAATCCAACCCTAAACCCTTTTCCGTCCCGTCATATGCAGTACCCCATCTTTAAATCACATTCACGACAGGGTTCACCAACACCCTCTTAGGGTTCAGTTACTTGCGGGATTAGTGACTCTGAATAAGGAAAAAGGTTTAGGGTTGGATTAGGCAGAGCCGCGAAGCGGGTTTGCCTAATCCAACCCTAAACCCTTTTCCATCCCGTCTTACGCAGTACCCCATCTTTGAATCACATCCACAACAGGGTTCACCAATACCCTCTTAGGGTTCAGATACTTGCGGGATTAGTGACCTTGAATAAGAAAAAGGGTTTAGGGTTGCATTACGAAGAGACCGCGAAGCGGGTATGTCTAATCTAACCCTAAACCCTTTTCCGTTCCGTCTTTTGCAGTACCCCATCTTTGAAACACATCCATGACAGGGTTCACCAATACCCTCTTAGGGTTCAGCTACTTGCGGGATTAGTGACCTTGAATAAAGAAAATGGTTTAGGGTTGGATTAGGCAGTGGGGCGAAGCGGGTTTGCCTAATCCAACCCTAAACCCTTTTCCGTCCCATCTTATGCACTACCCCATTTTTTAATCACATCCACGACAAGGTTCACCAATACCCTCTTAGGGTTCAGTTACTTGCGGGATTAGTGACTATGAATAAGGAAAAAGGTTTAGGGTTGGATTAGGCAGAACCGCGAAGCGGGTTTGCCTTATCTAACCCTAAACCCTTTTCCGTCCCGTCTTACGCAGTACCCCATATTTGAATCACATCCACGACAGGGTACACCAATACCCTTTAGGGTTCAGTTACTTGCGGGATTAGTGACCTTAAATAAGGAAAAGGGTTTAGGGTTGGATTAGGCGGAGCTGTGAAGTGGGTACGCCTAATCCAACACTAAACCCTTATCCAACACTAAACCCTTTTCCGTCCTTGTATAAGGAAAAGGGTTTAGGGTTGGATTAGGCAATTCCACAAAGCGGGTACGCCTAATCCAACCCTAAACCCTTTTCCATCCCGTCTTACGCAGTACCCCATCTTTAAATCACATCCACGACTAAGTTCACCAATACCCTCTTAGGGTTCAGTTACTTGCGGGATTAGTGACCTTGAATAAGGAAAAGGGTTTAGGGTTGCATTAGGAAGACACCGCGAAGCGGGTATGCCTAATCCAACCCTAATCCCTTTTCCGTCCTTGAATAAGGAAAAGGGTTTAGGGTTGCATTACGAAGAGACTGCGAAGCGGGTATGCCTAATCCAACCGTAAACCCTTTTCCGTTCCGTATTTTGCAGTACCCCATCTTTGAAACACATCCATGACAGGGATCACCAATACCCTCTTAGGGTTCAGTTACTTGCGGGATTAGTGACCTTGAATAAAGAAAATGGTTTAGGGTTCGTCTAGGCAGAGCCGCGAAGCGAGTTGCCTAATCCAACCCTAAATCCTTTTCCGTCCCATCTTATGCACTACCCCATCTTTAAATCACATCCACGACAAGGTTCACCAACACCCTCTAAGGGTTCAGTTACTTGCGGGATTAGTGACTATGAATAAGGAAAAAGGTTTAGGGTTGGATTAGGCAGAGCCGCGAAGCGGGTTTACCTAATCCAACCCTAAACCCTTTTCCATCCCGTCTTACGCAGTACCCTATCTTTGAATCACATCCACAACAGGGTTCAGTTACTTGCGGGATTAGTGACCTCGAATAAGGAAAAGCGTTTAGGGTTGGATTAGGCGGAGCTGCGATGTGGGTACGCCTAATCCAACCCTAAACCTTTTTCCGTCCTTGAATAAGGAAAAGATTTAGGGTTGGATTAGGCAGATCCGTGAAGCGGGTATGCCTAATCCAACCCTAAACCCTTTTCCGTCCCGTCTTATGCAGTACCTCATCTTTAAATCACATTCACGACAGGGTTCACCAACACCCTCTTAGGGTTCAGTTACTTGCGGGATTAGTGACTCTGAATAAGGAAAAAGGTTTAGGGTTGGATTAGGCAAACCCGCTTCACGGCTCTGCTTAATCCAACCCTAAACCATTTTCTTTATTCATAGTCACTAATCCCGCAAGTAATTGAACCCTAAGAGGGTATTGGTGAACCTTGTCGTGGATGTGATTATAAAATGGGGTAGTGCATAAGACGGGACGGAAAAGGGTTTAGGGTTGGATTAGGCAGACCCGCTTTGCGGCTCTGCCTAATCCAACCCTACTCCTTTTTCCTTATTCATAGTTACTAATCCCGCAAGTAACTGAACCCTAAGAGGGTATTGGTGAACCTTGTTGTGGATGTGATTAAAAAATGGGGTAGTGCATAAGACGGGACGGAAAAGGGTTTAGGGTTGGATTAGGCAGACCTGCTTTGCGGCTCTGCCTAATCAAACCCTACTCCTTTTTCCTTATTCATAGTTACTAATCCCGCAAGTAACTGAACCCTAAGAGGGTATTGGTGAACCTTGTCGTGGATGTTATTAAAAAATGGGGTAGTGCATAAGATGGGACGGAAAAGGGTTTAGGGTTGGATTAGGAAAACCCGCTTCGCAGAGCCGCGAAGCGGGTTTGCCTAATCCAACCCTAAACCCTTTTCCATCCCGTCTTACGCAGTACCCCATCTTTGAATCACATCCACAACAAGGTTCACCAATACCCTCTTAGGGTTCAGATACTTGCAGGATTAGTGACCTTGAATAAGGAAAAGGGTTTAGGGTTGCATTACGAAGAGACCGCGAAGCGGGTATGCCTAATCTAACCCTAAACCCTTTTCCGTTCCGTCGTTTGCAGTACCCCATCTTTGAAACACATTCATGACAGGGTTCACCAATACCCTCTTAGGGTTCAGCTACTTGCGGGATTAGTGACCTTGAATAAAGAAAATGGTTTAGGGTTGGATTAGGCAGTGGGGCGAAGCGGGTTTGCCTAATCCAACCCTAAACCCTTTTCCATCCCGTCTTACGCAGTACCCCATCTTTGAATCACATCCACAACAAGGTTCACCAATACCCTCTTAGGGTTCAGATACTTGCGGGATTAGTGACCTTGAATAAGGAAAAGGGTTTAGGGTTGCATTACGAAGAGACCGCGAAGCGGGTATGCCTAATCTAACCCTAAACCCTTTGCCGTTCCGTCGTTTGCAGTACCCCATCTTTGAAACACATTCATGACAGGGTTCACCAATACCCTCTTAGGGTTCAGCTACTTGCGGGATTAGTGACCTTGAATAAAGAAAATGGTTTATGGTTGGATTAGGCAGTGGGGCGAAGCGGGTTTGCCTAATCCAACCCTAAACCCTTTTCCGTCCCATCTTATGCACTACCCCATTTTTTAATCACATCCACGACAAGGTTCACCAATACCCTCTTAGGGTTCAGTTACTTGCAGGATTAGTGACTATGAATAAGGAAAAAGGTTTAGGGTTGGATTAGGCAGAGCCGCGAAGCGGGTTTGCCTAATCCAACCCTAAACCCTTTTCCATCCCGTCTTACGCAGTACCCTATCTTTGAATCACATCCACAACAGGGTTCAGTTACTTGCGGGATTAGTGACCTCGAATAAGGAAAAGCGTTTAGGGTTGGATTAGGCGGAGCTGCGATGTGGGTACGCCTAATCCAACCCTAAACCCTTTTCCGTCCTTGAATAAGGAAAAGGTTTAGGGTTGGATTAGGCAGATCCGTGAAGCGGGTATGCCTAATCCAACCCTAAACCCTTTTCCGTCCCGTCTTATGCAGTACCTCATCTTTAAATCACATTCACGACAGGGTTCACCAACACCCTCTTAGGGTTCAGTTACTTGCGGGATTAGTGACTCTGAATAAGGAAAAAGGTTTAGGGTTGGATTAGGCAAACCCGCTTCGCGGGTCTGCCTAATCCAACCCTAAACCCTTTTCCATCCCGTCTTACGCAGTACCCCATCTTTGAATCACATCCACAACAAGGTTCACCAATACCCTCTTAGGGTTCAGATACTTGCGGGATTAGTGACCTTGAATAAGGAAAAGGGTTTAGGGTTGCATTACGAAGAGACCGCGAAGCGGGTATGCCTAATCTAACCCTAAACCCTTTTCCGTTCCGTCGTTTGCAGTACCCCATCTTTGAAACACATTCATGACAGGGTTCACCAATACCCTCTTAGGGTTCAGCTACTTGCGGGATTAGTGACCTTGAATAAAGAAAATGGTTTAGGGTTGGATTAGGCAGTGGGGCGAAGCGGGTTTGCCTAATCCAACCCTAAACCCTTTTCCGTCCCATCTTATGCACTACCCCATTTTTTAATCACATCCACGACAAGGTTCACCAATACCCTCTTAGGGTTCAGTTACTTGCAGGATTAGTGACTATGAATAAGGAAAAAGGTTTAGGGTTGGATTAGGCAGAGCCGCGAAGCGGGTTTGCCTAATCCAACCCTAAACCCTTTTCCATCCCGTCTTACGCAGTACCCTATCTTTGAATCACATCCACAACAGGGTTCAGTTACTTGCGGGATTAGTGACCTCGAATAAGGAAAAGCGTTTAGGGTTGGATTTGGCGGAGCTGCGATGTGGGTACGCCTAATCCAACCCTAAACCCTTTTCCGTCCTTGAATAAGGAAAAGGTTTAGGGTTGGATTAGGCAGATCCGCGAAGCGGGTATGCCTAATCCAACCCTAAACCCTTTTCCGTCCCGTCTTATGCAGTACCTCATCTTTAAATCACATTCACGACAGGGTTCACCAACACCCTCTTAGGGTTCAGTTACTTGCGGGATTAGTGACTCTGAATAAGGAAAAAGGTTTAGGGTTGGATTAGGCAGACCCGCGAAGCGGGTTTGCCTAATCCAACCCTAAACCCTTTTCCATCCCATCTTACGCAGTACCCCATCTTTGAATCACATCCACAACAGGGTTCACCAATACCCTCTTAGGGTTCAGATACTTGCGGGATTAGTGACCTTGAATAAGGAAAAGGGTTTAGGGTTGCATTACGAAGAGACCGCGAAGCGGGTATGCCTAATCTAACCCTAAACCCTTTTCCGTTCCGTCTTTTGCAGTACCCCATCTTTGAAACACATCCATGACAGGGTTCACCAATACCCTCTTAGGGTTCAGCTACTTGCGGGATTAGTGACCTTGAATAAAGAAAATGGTTTAGGGTTGGATTAGGCAGTGGGGCGAAGCGGGTTTGCCTAATCCAACCCTAAACCCTTTTCCATCCCGTCTTACGCAGTACCCCATCTTTGAATCACATCCACAACAAGGTTCACCAATACCCTCTTAGGGTTCAGATACTTGCGGGATTAGTGACCTTGAATAAGGAAAAGGGTTTAGGGTTGCATTACGAAGAGACCGCGAAGCGGGTATGCCTAATCTAACCCTAAACCCTTTTCCGTTCCGTCGTTTGCAGTACCCCATCTTTGAAACACATTCATGACAGGGTTCACCAATACCCTCTTAGGGTTCAGCTACTTGCGGGATTAGTGACCTTGAATAAAGAAAATGGTTTAGGGTTGGATTAGGCAGTGGGGCGAAGCGGGTTTGCCTAATCCAACCCTAAACCCTTTTCCGTCCCATCTTATGCACTACCCCATTTTTTAATCACATCCACGACAAGGTTCACCAATACCCTCTTAGGGTTCAGTTACTTGCAGGATTAGTGACTATGAATAAGGAAAAAGGTTTAGGGTTGGATTAGGCAGAGCCGCGAAGCGGGTTTGCCTAATCCAACCCTAAACCCTTTTCCATCCCGTCTTACGCAGTACCCTATCTTTGAATCACATCCACAACAGGGTTCAGTTACTTGCGGGATTAGTGACCTCGAATAAGGAAAAGCGTTTAGGGTTGGATTTGGCGGAGCTGCGATGTGGGTACGCCTAATCCAACCCTAAACCCTTTTCCGTCCTTGAATAAGGAAAAGGTTTAGGGTTGGATTAGGCAGATCCGCGAAGCGGGTATGCCTAATCCAACCCTAAACCCTTTTCCGTCCCGTCTTATGCAGTACCTCATCTTTAAATCACATTCACGACAGGGTTCACCAACACCCTCTTAGGGTTCAGTTACTTGCGGGATTAGTGACTCTGAATAAGGAAAAAGGTTTAGGGTTGGATTAGGCAGACACGCGAAGCGGGTTTGCCTAATCCAACCCTAAACCCTTTTCCATCCCATCTTACGCAGTACCCCATCTTTGAATCACATCCACAACAGGGTTCACCAATACCCTCTTAGGGTTCAGATACTTGCGGGATTAGTGACCTTGAATAAGGAAAAGGGTTTAGGGTTGCATTACGAAGAGACCGCGAAGCGGGTATGCCTAATCTAACCCTAAACCCTTTTCCGTTCCGTCTTTTGCAGTACCCCATCTTTGAAACACATCCATGACAGGGTTCACCAATACCCTCTTAGGGTTCAGCTACTTGCGGGATTAGTGACCTTGAATAAAGAAAATGGTTTAGGGTTGGATTAGGCAGTGGGGCGAAGCGGGTTTGCCTAATCCAACCCTAAACCCTTTTCCGTCCCGTCTTACGCAGTACCCCATCTTTGAATCACATCCACAACAAGGTTCACCAATACCCTCTTAGGGTTCAGATACTTGCGGGATTAGTGACCTTGAATAAGGAAAAGGGTTTAGGGTTGCATTACGAAGAGACCGCGAAGCGGGTATGCCTAATCTAACCCTAAACCCTTTTCCGTTCCGTCGTTTGCAGTACCCCATCTTTGAAACACATTCATGACAGGGTTCACCAATACCCTCTTAGGGTTCAGCTACTTGCGGGATTAGTGACCTTGAATAAAGAAAATGGTTTAGGGTTGGATTAGGCAGTGGGGCGAAGCGGGTTTGCCTAATCCAACCCTAAACCCTTTTCCGTCCCATCTTATGCACTACCCCATTTTTTAATCACATCCACGACAAGGTTCACCAATACCCTCTTAGGGTTCAGTTACTTGCAGGATTAGTGACTATGAATAAGGAAAAAGGTTTAGGGTTGGATTAGGCAGAGCCGCGAAGCGGGTTTGCCTAATCCAACCCTAAACCCTTTTCCATCCCGTCTTACGCAGTACCCTATCTTTGAATCACATCCACAACAGGGTTCAGTTACTTGCGGGATTAGTGACCTCGAATAAGGAAAAGCGTTTAGGGTTGGATTTGGCGGAGCTGCGATGTGGGTACGCCTAATCCAACCCTAAACCCTTTTCCGTCCTTGAATAAGGAAAAGGTTTAGGGTTGGATTAGGCAGATCCGCGAAGCGGGTATGCCTAATCCAACCCTAAACCCTTTTCCGTCCCGTCTTATGCAGTACCTCATCTTTAAATCACATTCACGACAGGGTTCACCAACACCCTCTTAGGGTTCAGTTACTTGCGGGATTAGTGACTCTGAATAAGGAAAAAGGTTTAGGGTTGGATTAGGCAGACCCGCGAAGCGGGTTTGCCTAATCCAACCCTAAACCCTTTTCCATCCCATCTTACGCAGTACCCCATCTTTGAATCACATCCACAACAGGGTTCACCAATACCCTCTTAGGGTTCAGATACTTGCGGGATTAGTGACCTTGAATAAGGAAAAGGGTTTAGGGTTGCATTACGAAGAGACCGCGAAGCGGGTATGCCTAATCTAACCCTAAACCCTTTTCCGTTCCGTCTTTTGCAGTACCCCATCTTTGAAACACATCCATGACAGGGTTCACCAATACCCTCTTAGGGTTCAGCTACTTGCGGGATTAGTGACCTTGAATAAAGAAAATGGTTTAGGGTTGGATTAGGCAGTGGGGCGAAGCGGGTTTGCCTAATCCAACCCTAAACCCTTTTCCGTCCCATCTTATGCACTACCCCATTTTTTAATCACATCCACGACAAGGTTCACCAATACCCTCTTAGGGTTCAGTTACTTGCGGGATTAGTGACTATGAATAAGGAAAAAGGTTTAGGGTTGGATTAGGCAGAGCCGCGAAGCGGGTTTGCCTTATCTAACCCTAAACCCTTTTCCGTCCCGTCTTACGCAGTACCCCATATTTGAATCACATCCACGACAGGGTACACCAATACCCTTTAGGGTTCAGTTACTTGCGAGATTAGTGACCTTAAATAAGGAAAAGGGTTTAGGGTTGGATTAGGTGGAGCTGTGAAGTGGGTACGCCTAATCCAACACTAAACCCTTTTCCGTCCTTGTATAAGGAAAAGGGTTTAGGGTTGGATTAGGCAATTCCACAAAGCGGGTACGCCTAATCCAACCCTAAACCCTTTTCCATCCCGTCTTACGCAGTACCCCATCTTTAAATCACATCCACGACTAAGTTCACCAATACCCTCTTAGGGTTCAGTTACTTGCGGGATTAGTGACCATGAATAAGGAAAAGGGTATAGGGTTGCATTAGGAAGACACCGCGAAGCGGGTATGTCTAATCCAACCCTAATCCCTTTTCCGTCCTTGAATAAGGAAAAGGGTTTAGGGTTGCATTACGAAGATACTGCGAAGCGGGTATGCCTAATCCAAATGTAAACCCTTTTCCGTTCCGTCTTTTGCAGTACCCCATCTTTGAAACACATCCATGACAGGGATCACCAATACCCTCTTAGGGTTCAGTTACTTGCGGGATTAGTGACCTTGAATAAAGAAAATGGTTTAGGGTTCGTCTAGGCAGAGCCGCGAAGCGGGTTTGCCTAATCCAACCCTAAACCCTTTTCCGTCCCATCTTATGCACTACCCCATCTTTAAATCACATCCACGACAAGGTTTGTAACACCCGCTATTTTCCCTAGCATTTTTATCCTTTCCGTTATGACTTCGTCATAACTCTGTCACATTTTGACCTTATGTTTCATCTTTTTCCAAGCTTTATTTTCATTTTTGGGTTTAATGATATTTATTTTTATTTTAAAGGATTTTAATTCTTATAAATCTATTTATTTAATTTTCTTCGTAAACTATTTATTTTTCCGCGAGGAATTTTATTACCCATCGTATTTAAGCTCGGATTTGAGTTATTCCTTTTTCTACAAATGTCTAAATATATTTTTATAACTTTTTCAACAAGTAAATATTTTTATTTACAAAGATTTAACCATTAGTGATTTTATTACGAAGTTTCGTAAATAATTATTTTCTACGCGAGGTTTACTCGAATTACTTTGAAATGCCTTTAACTATTTTACGATTATACTTTTTATCAACTTAAAAATTATTTGAGACCTTTTCCTCATATTTTGGACCGACAAAGCTGCTTGTCATAATTTAACTACGTTTTATTATAAGTTTCATTTTATCACATTAAACCGTAAACATAAGATTCTTTTCTTTTCATTAAATTGAGGCTTTAATACCCAAACTCTTCATTCTTCCCTTATCCTTTTTTTGGCCAGTCAACTTGTGCTAGTAACACATTGGATTCTTCATCCATTTTAATTCCATTTATGCTTAAAACCATTCCTCTCTCCTTTACATTCATCTGTGCATTAAAAAAAATTGTTACAACATCATCTTTCCTTTCCCTTGGCCAAGTACATTCATCCTCCTCTACTTGGCTGATTCTTGCTTAATTCGAGTCCTAATCATCTCATCTTTATCGTCGAATTCATCCTTATTCGGATCCTTTCATTAAGGTAATAATCGATGTTGTTTTCGATCGTTATTCACCTTGATTTTCTTAGTTTTTCTCATGGTATTTTTCTACCATGAATTTCGTGTATGGTAGGTTTCGTGGACGATCCCAAGGTCGACGAGTATATTATTGATTCCGATTTGGATTAGAGGTAACGTCGATGTTACTCGGTATTTCGTGATTTTAATTGTGTAACTGCATGTATAGTTTTATATTTCATTTTTGACAATATATGTATGTCATATAATCTGGAAAATTTTTGAAAGTTAAAAATTTGCATGTTTCGATATTTTTATCGCTTTTACGAGATTAACGATTAAATTGTTGTACTAATTTGTAAAATCGTAATATTCGGCCTAAACTTGTAATATATGATTATATTCTGTAAAAATGAAGTTTTTAATGATTTTTAATAATTTGGTATTTTTCTGATATTTTTGATATCGATTATTGAATTTTTACCGTTTACGAACAAAAATGATTAAAAACTGATTTTTATTTCTAGCACTTAAACATTTTATTTTAATCTGAAATTCGACGTGGATAATATTTCTGATGAAAAATCATTTTCTGAATTTTTTTCATAATTTTTCGGGATTGTTAAGTGGGTGAATTAATTAATCACTTTAAATCATCGTTTATCGTTAAAACCGTGTGTGTCGTTTAAATTCTCTATTTCTGGTCTTTTGTTTAAATTTTGGAAAAAATATATTATTTTCTGGAAAATCATTATTTTTAAGTTTAATAATAATTTTTGTATATTAATACTTAAATCGTTTTGTAATTAATATTTTTATTAATCGTTATTGTTGAGATTAGACGATTAACGAGAAAACCCTTTAAAAACCAAGTTTAAGGATTCTGGAAAATTCTCTTTTCTGTACAGAATGTCCAAAAATATATTTAGCTATTTTACGTAATTTTTGTACTATTTATTAAAGCCTTTAAATAATAGTAATGATTTTTGGACAAAATTTCGATTTATCGTTAAAATGCTTCGTCTTACCTAAAAGAATTATTTTTCCAGCACTTTTGAAAATATTTAAATCTGAAAATTTGATAGTTAAATCACCCCTTATCATATTCTAATTTTTTTTTAATGGTTTAATTAAATAAAACACGTTAAAAGATTTATTTTTACATTTGCCGTAAAATCCTATTTATGTTCGTATTGTCGAAACTAATAATAATTGGGGAATTTTAATTTTATAAATTTTGGAAACACCCTAATTAGTAGTATTAAAATGTTTAAGACATTTTTAAATCATTTTATAAACACTTGTATGGTATTTTAATAATTTCATAAACTCAAATGTTTTCACTTTAACAATTAATATCGTTAAGGCCGAAAGTATTAGTTTTATAAATCTATATCTTTTACTAAAAATGTTTTATTAGTATGAACTAATATTTTTGCTATTTTGATATGATGCTATTTTTGTAAAGTTTCTAAATATAAAAGTTTCCTCTTTTGGAAGCCGATCCGTTTTCCCTTTTGTCTCATATTATTTACAATGATTATATCCTTTTGAATATCGAAAATTGTTTTGTTTTGGAGTTATGGAATAAAGACAAGTGTGGGGTTAGAGTAATATAGTCTGGGCTGTACGTTTTGCCATCAACTATAAAGCTGGTGTGTCTATGTTGAGACACATTGGTCGTTGAACTGAGCATGGTTTGTGTTCAGGAGAGTGTATGTTTACCTTAAACTTAGATATCGCATCGTGTAAGTCGCGTCGGGTTGAACCGGGTATGGTTTGTATCCAGGAGGGGTGTGCACTACTTAAACCAGGACCTCGCTGCACGCAGTCCTGTTATAGTTGAGTTGCCTAGTTTGAGACCAAAGTCTGATTTGTTTTGACTAAGTTCTCGAAACTAGATTTTAGTATTGTCCTAGTGAAAGTCTAGCCTTGTGCACACTGATCGAATTTCCATAACGCCATTTTGACTATTTTTATTATTATCGATATAATTTTGATTTGAAGGTTGGCAAATGTTTTATGTTTTCTTCGGAAAACTCATTTTTATTATATTGTTTCGTTACGTGAAGTTTTTCACTGAAAGCTTATTTTCCTTATAATCTTTTAATGATTTTTATTTTTACTATTTTCATATAATAGTAATTACAGTTTTAAAATCATGTTATACGGCTGGGAGAACGTTGACGTTGCTCCCCACTGATTGTGGCTGTTATGTTTTTAACATGGCAGGTATATGTGTTTTTCTTCGGGTGGGCTAGCGAGCAGTTATGGATCCTACTTATTTATTTTAATAATTATGTCTTATGGATTGTTCAAACCCCCTTTTGTGGATTGTTTTAATTTTGGCCATTTTATTTAAGGCCTATTGTTTGACTTTACCATTTTAATTTTACTAAGACATAGTTTTCAGCGTGTTTTAATCCCGACTCTACAGTGTTTCCGCCACTGTATCGCGTTAGAATTTCTAGGGGATTACAAGGTTCACCAACACCCTCTAAGGGTTCAGTTACTTGCGGGATTAGTGACTATGAATAAGGAAAAAGGTTTAGGGTTGGATTAGGCAGAGCCGCGAAGCGGGTTTGCCTAATCCAACCCTAAACCCTTTTCCATCCCGTCTTACGCAGTACCCCATCTTTGAATCACATCCAAGATTAAGTTCACCAATACCCTCTTAGGGTTCAGTTACTTGCGGGATTAGTGACCTTGAATAAGGAAAAGGGTTTAGGGTTGCATTAGGAAGACACCGCGAAGCGGGTATGCCTAATCCAACCCTAATCCCTTTTCCGTCCTTGAATAAGGAAAAGGGTTTAGGGTCGCATTACGATGAGACCGCGAAGCGGGTATGCCTAATCCAACCCTAAACCCTTTTCCCTTCCGTCTTTTGCAGTACCCCATCTTTGAAACACATCCATGACAGGGATCACCAATACCCTCTTAGGGTTCAGTTACTTGCGGGATTAGTGACCTTGAATAAAGAAAATGGTTTAGGGTTCGTCTAGGCAGAGCCGCGAAGCGGGTTTGCCTAATCCAACCATAAACCCTTTTCCGTCCCATCTTATTCACTACCCCATTTTTTTAATCACATCCACGACAAGGTTCACCAATACCTTCTTAGGGTTCAGTTACTTGCGGGATTAGTGACTATGAATAAGGAAAAAGGTTTAGGGTTGGATTAGGCAGAGCCGCGAAGCGGGTTTGCCTAATCCAACCCTAAACCCTTTTCCATCCCGTCTTACGCAGTACCCTATCTTTGAATCACATCCACAACAGGGTTCAGTTACTTGCGGGATTAGTGACCTCGAATAAGGAAAAGCGTTTAGGGTTGGATTAGGCGGAGCTGCGATGTGGGTACGCCTAATCCAACCCTAAACCCTTTTCCGTCCTTGAATAAGGAAAAGGTTTAGGGTTGGATTAGGCAGATCCGTGAAGCGGGTATGCCTAATCCAACCCTAAACCCTTTTCCGTCCCGTCTTATGCAGTACCTCATCTTTAAATCACATTCACGACAGGGTTCACCAACACCCTCTTAGGGTTCAGTTACTTGCGGGATTAGTGACTCTGAATAAGGAAAAAGGTTTAGGGTTGGATTAGGCAGACCCGCGAAGCGGGTTTGCCTAATCCAACCCTAAACCCTTTTCCATCCCGTCTTACGCAGTACCCCATCTTTGAATCACATCCACAACAGGGTTCACCAATACCCTCTTAGGGTTCAGATACTTGCGGGATTAGTGACCTTGAATAAGGAAAAGGGTTTAGGGTTGCATTACGAAGAGACCGCGAAGCGGGTATGCCTAATCTAACCCTAAACCCTTTTCCGTTCCGTCTTTTGCAGTACCCCATCTTTGAAACACATTCGTGACAGGGTTCACCAATACCCTCTTAGGGTTCAGCTACTTGCGGGATTAGTGACCTTGAATAAAGAAAATGGTTTAGGGTTGGATTAGGCAGTGGGGCGAAGCGGGTTTGCCTAATCCAACCCTAAACCCTTTTCCGTCCCATCTTATGCACTACCCCATTTTTTAATCACATCCACGACAAGGTTCACCAATACCCTCTTAGGGTTCAGTTACTTGCGGGATTAGTGACTATGAATAAGGAAAAAGGTTTAGGGTTGGATTAGGCAGAGCAGCGAAGCGGGTTTGCCTTATCTAACCCTAAACCCTTTTCCGTCCCGTCTTACGCAGTACCCCATATTTGAATCACATCCACGACAGGGTACACCAATACCCTTTAGGGTTCAGTTACTTGCGAGATTAGTGACCTTAAATAAGGAAAAGGGTTTAGGGTTGGATTAGGTGGAGCTGTGAAGTGGGTACGCCTAATCCAACACTAAACCCTTTTCCGTCCTTGTATAAGGAAAAGGGTTTAGGGTTGGATTAGGCAATTCCACAAAGCGGGTACGCCTAATCCAACCCTAAACCCTTTTCCATCCCGTCTTACGCAGTACCCCATCTTTAAATCACATCCACGACTAAGTTCACCAATACCCTCTTAGGGTTCAGTTACTTGCGGGATTAGTGACCATGAATAAGGAAAAGGGTATAGGGTTGCATTAGGAAGACACCGCGAAGCGGGTATGTCTAATCCAACCCTAATCCCTTTTCCGTCCTTGAATAAGGAAAAGGGTTTAGGGTTGCATTACGAAGATACTGCGAAGCGGGTATGCCTAATCCAAATGTAAACCCTTTTCCGTTCCGTCTTTTGCAGTACCCCATCTTTGAAACACATCCATGACAGGGATCACCAATACCCTCTTAGGGTTTAATTACTTGCGGGATTAGTGACCTTGAATAAAGAAAATGGTTTAGGGTTCGTCTAGGCAGAGCCGCGAAGCGGGTTTGCCTAATCCAACCCTAAACCCTTTTCCGTCCCATCTTATGCACTACCCCATCTTTAAATCACATCCACGACAAGGTTCACCAACACCCTCTAAGGGTTCAGTTACTTGCGGGATTAGTGACTATGAATAAGGAAAAAGGTTTAGGGTTGGATTAGGCAGAGCCGCGAAGCGGGTTTGCCTAATCCAACCCTAAACCCTTTTCCATCCCGTCTTACGCAGTACCCCATCTTTGAATCACATCCACGATTAAGTTCACCAATACCCTCTTAGGGTTCAGTTACTTGCGGGATTAGTGACCTTGAATAAGGAAAAGGGTTTAGGGTTGCATTAGGAAGACACCGCGAAGCGGGTATGCCTAATCCAACCCTAATCCCTTTTCCGTCCTTGAATAAGGAAAAGGGTTTAGGGTCGCATTACGATGAGACCGCGAAGCGGGTATGCCTAATCCAACCCTAAACCCTTTTCCCTTCCGTCTTTTGCAGTACCCCATCTTTGAAACACATCCATGACAGGGATCACCAATACCCTCTTAGGGTTCAGTTACTTGCGGGATTAGTGACCTTGAGTAAAGAAAATGGTTTAGGGTTCGTCTAGGCAGAGCCGCGAAGCGGGTTTGCCTAATCCAACCATAAACCCTTTTCCGTCCCATCTTATGCACTACCCCATTTTTTTAATCACATCCACGACTAGGTTCACCAATACCTTCTTAGGGTTCAGTTACTTGCGGGATTAGTGACTATGAATAAGGAAAAAGGTTTAGGGTTGGATTAGGCAGAGCCGCGAAGCGGGTTTGCCTAATCCAACCCTAAACCCTTTTCCATCCCGTCTTACGCAGTACCCTATCTTTGAATCACATCCACAACAGGGTTCAGTTACTTGCGGAATTAGTGACCTCGAATAAGGAAAAGCGTTTAGGGTTGGATTAGGCGGAGCTGCGATGTGGGTACGCCTAATCCAACCCTAAACCCTTTTCCGTCCTTGAATAAGGAAAAGGTTTAGGGTTGGATTAGGCAGATCCGTGAAGCGGGTATGCCTAATCCAACCCTAAACCCTTTTCCGTCCCGTCTTATGCAGTACCTCATCTTTAAATCACATTCACGACAGGGTTCACCAACACCCTCTTAGGGTTCAGTTACTTGCGGGATTAGTGACTCTGAATAAGGAAAAAGGTTTAGGGTTGGATTAGGCAGACCCGCGAAGCGGGTTTGCCTAATCCAACCCTAAACCCTTTTCCATCCCGTCTTACGCAGTACCCCATCTTTGAATCACATCCACAACAGGGTTCACCAATACCCTCTTAGGGTTCAGATACTTGCGGGATTAGTGACCTTGAATAAGGAAAAGGGTTTAGGGTTGCATTACGAAGAGACCGCGAAGCGGGTATGCCTAATCTAACCCTAAACCCTTTTCCGTTCCGTCTTTTGCAGTACCCCATCTTTGAAACACATCCATGACAGGGTTCACCAATACCCTCTTAGGGTTCAGCTACTTGCGGGATTAGTGACCTTGAATAAAGAAAATGGTTTAGGGTTGGATTAGGCAGTGGGGCGAAGCGGGTTTGCCTAATCCAACCCTAAACCCTTTTCCGTCCCATCTTATGCACTACCCCATTTTTTAATCACATCCACGTCAAGGTTCACCAATACCCTCTTAGGGTTAAGTTACTTGCGGGATTAGTGACTATGAATAAGGAAAAAGGTTTAGGGTTGGATTAGGCAGAGCCGCGAAGCGGGTTTGCCTTATCAAACCCTAAACCCTTTTCCGTCCCGTCTTACGCAGTACCCCATATTTGAATCACATCCACGACAGGGTACACCAATACCCTTTAGGGTTCAGTTACTTGCGAGATTAGTGACCTTAAATAAGGAAAAGGGTTTAGGGTTGGATTAGGTGGAGCTGTGAAGTGGGTACGCCTAATCCAACACTAAACCCTTTTCCGTCCTTGTATAAGGAAAAGGGTTTAGGGTTGGATTAGGCAATTCCACAAAGCGGGTACGCCTAATCCAACCCTAAACCCTTTTCCATCCCGTCTTACGCAGTACCCCATCTTTAAATCACATCCACGACTATGTTCACCAATACCCTCTTAGGGTTCAGTTACTTGCGGGATTAGTGACCATGAATAAGGAAAAGGGTATAGGGTTGCATTAGGAAGACACCGCGAAGCGGGTATGTCTAATCCAACCCTAATCCCTTTTCCGTCCTTGAATAAGGAAAAGGGTTTAGGGTTGCATTACGAAGATACTGCGAAGCGGGTATGCCTAATCCAAATGTAAACCCTTTTCCGTTCCGTCTTTTGCAGTACCCCATCTTTGAAACACATCCATGACAGGGATCACCAATACCCTCTTAGGGTTTAGTTACTTGCGGGATTAGTGACCTTGAATAAAGAAAATGGTTTAGGGTTCGTCTAGGCAGAGCCGCGAAGCGGGTTTGCCTAATCCAACCCTAAACCCTTTTCCGTCCCATCTTATGCACTACCCCATCTTTAAATCACATCCACGACAAGGTTCACCAACACCCTCTAAGGGTTCAGTTACTTGCAGGATTAGTGACTATGAATAAGGAAAAAGGTTTAGGGTTGGATTAGGCAGAGCCGCGAAGCGGGTTTGCCTAATCCAACCCTAAACCCTTTTCCATCCCGTCTTACGCAGTACCCCATCTTTGAATCACATCCACGATTAAGTTCACCAATACCCTCTTAGGGTTCAGTTACTTGCGGGATTAGTGACCTTGAATAAGGAAAAGGGTTTAGGGTTGCATTAGGAAGACACCGCGAAGCGGGTCTGCCTAATCCAACCCTAATCCCTTTTCCGTCCTTGAATAAGGAAAAGGGTTTAGGGTCGCATTACGATGAGACCGCGAAGCGGGTATGCCTAATCCAACCCTAAACCCTTTTCCCTTCCGTCTTTTGCAGTACCCCATCTTTGAAACACATCCATGACAGGGATCACCAATACCCTCTTAGGGTTCAGTTACTTGCGGGATTAGTGACCTTGAATAAAGAAAATGGTTTAGGGTTCGTCTAGGCAGAGCCGCGAAGCGGGTTTGCCTAATCCAAGCATAAACCCTTTTCCGTCCCATCTTATGCACTACCCCATTTTTTTAATCACATCCACGACAAGGTTCACCAATACCTTCTTAGGGTTCAGTTACTTGCGGGATTAGTGACTATGAATAAGGAAAAAGGTTTAGGGTTGGATTAGGCAGAGCCGCGAAGCGGGTTTGCCTAATCCAACCCTAAACCCTTTTCCATCCCGTCTTACGCAGTACCCTATCTTTGAATCACATCCACAACAGGGTTCAGTTACTTGCGGAATTAGTGACCTCGAATAAGGAAAAGCGTTTAGGGTTGGATTAGGCGGAGCTGCGATGTGGGTACGCCTAATCCAACCCTAAACCCTTTTCCGTCCTTGAATAAGGAAAAGGTTTAGGGTTGGATTAGGCAGATCCGTGAAGCGGGTATGCCTAATCCAACCCTAAACCCTTTTCCGTCCCGTCTTATGCAGTACCTCATCTTTAAATCACATTCACGACAGGGTTCACCAACACCCTCTTAGGGTTCAGTTACTTGCGGGATTAGTGACTCTGAATAAGGAAAAAGGTTTAAGGTTGGATTAGGCAGACCCGCGAAGCGGGTTTGCCTAATCCAACCCTAAACCCTTTTCCATCCCGTCTTACGCAGTACCCCATCTTTGAATCACATCCACAACAGGGTTCACCAATACCCTCTTAGGGTTCAGATACTTGCGGGATTAGTGACCTTGAATAAGGAAAAGGGTTTAGGGTTGCATTACGAAGAGACCGCGAAGCGGGTATGCCTAATCTAACCCTAAACCCTTTTCCGTTCCGTCTTTTGCAGTACCCCATCTTTGAAACACATCCATGACAGGGTTCACCAATACCCTCTTAGGGTTCAGCTACTTGCGGGATTAGTGACCTTGAATAAAGAAAATGGTTTAGGGTTGGATTAGGCAGTGGGGCGAAGCGGGTTTGCCTAATCCAACCCTAAACCCTTTTCCGTCCCATCTTATGCACTACCCCATTTTTTAATCACATCCACGTCAAGGTTCACCAATACCCTCTTAGGGTTAAGTTACTTGCGGGATTAGTGACTATGAATAAGGAAAAAGGTTTAGGGTTGGATTAGGCAGAGCCGCGAAGCGGGTTTGCCTTATCAAACCCTAAACCCTTTTCCGTCCCGTCTTACGCAGTACCCCATATTTGAATCACATCCACGACAGGGTACACCAATACCCTTTAGGGTTCAGTTACTTGCGAGATTAGTGACCTTAAATAAGGAAAAGGGTTTAGGGTTGGATTAGGTGGAGCTGTGAAGTGGGTACGCCTAATCCAACACTAAACCCTTTTCCGTCCTTGTATAAGGAAAAGGGTTTAGGGTTGGATTAGGCAATTCCACAAAGCGGGTACGCCTAATCCAACCCTAAACCCTTTTCCATCCCGTCTTACGCAGTACCCCATCTTTAAATCACATCCACGACTATGTTCACCAATACCCTCTTAGGGTTCAGTTACTTGCGGGATTAGTGACCATGAATAAGGAAAAGGGTATAGGGTTGCATTAGGAAGACACCGCGAAGCGGGTATGTCTAATCCAACCCTAATCCCTTTTCCGTCCTTGAATAAGGAAAAGGGTTTAGGGTTGCATTACGAAGATACTGCGAAGCGGGTATGCCTAATCCAAATGTAAACCCTTTTCCGTTCCGTCTTTTGCAGTACCCCATCTTTGAAACACATCCATGACAGGGATCACCAATACCCTCTTAGGGTTTAGTTACTTGCGGGATTAGTGACCTTGAATAAAGAAAATGGTTTAGGGTTCGTCTAGGCAGAGCCGCGAAGCGGGTTTGCCTAATCCAACCCTAAACCCTTTTTCGTCCCATCTTATGCACTACCCCATCTTTAAATCACATCCACGACAAGGTTCACCAACACCCTCTAAGGGTTCAGTTACTTGCAGGATTAGTGACTATGAATAAGGAAAAAGGTTTAGGGTTGGATTAGGCAGAGCCGCGAAGCGGGTTTGCCTAATCCAACCCTAAACCCTTTTCCATCCCGTCTTACGCAGTACCCCATCTTTGAATCACATCCACGATTAAGTTCACCAATACCCTCTTAGGGTTCAGTTACTTGCGGGATTAGTGACCTTGAATAAGGAAAAGGGTTTAGGGTTGCATTAGGAAGACACCGCGAAGCGGGTCTGCCTAATCCAACCCTAATCCCTTTTCCGTCCTTGAATAAGGAAAAGGGTTTAGGGTCGCATTACGATGAGACCGCGAAGCGGGTATGCCTAATCCAACCCTAAACCCTTTTCCCTTCCGTCTTTTGCAGTACCCCATCTTTGAAACACATCCATGACAGGGATCACCAATACCCTCTTAGGGTTCAGTTACTTGCGGGATTAGTGACCTTGAATAAAGAAAATGGTTTAGGGTTCGTCTAGGCAGAGCCGCGAAGCGGGTTTGCCTAATCCAAGCATAAACCCTTTTCCGTCCCATCTTATGCACTACCCCATTTTTTTAATCACATCCACGACAAGGTTCACCAATACCTTCTTAGGGTTCAGTTACTTGCGGGATTAGTGACTATGAATAAGGAAAAAGGTTTAGGGTTGGATTAGGCAGAGCCGCGAAGCGGGTTTGCCTAATCCAACCCTAAACCCTTTTCCATCCCGTCTTACGCAGTACCCTATCTTTGAATCACATCCACAACAGGGTTCAGTTACTTGCGGAATTAGTGACCTCGAATAAGGAAAAGCGTTTAGGGTTGGATTAGGCGGAGCTGCGATGTGGGTACGCCTAATCCAACCCTAAACCCTTTTCCGTCCTTGAATAAGGAAAAGGTTTAGGGTTGGATTAGGCAGATCCGTGAAGCGGGTATGCCTAATCCAACCCTAAACCCTTTTCCGTCCCGTCTTATGCAGTACCTCATCTTTAAATCACATTCACGACAGGGTTCACCAACACCCTCTTAGGGTTCAGTTACTTGCGGGATTAGTGACTCTGAATAAGGAAAAAGGTTTAGGGTTGGATTAGGCAGACCCGCGAAGCGGGTTTGCCTAATCCAACCCTAAACCCTTTTCCATCCCGTCTTACGCAGTACCCCATCTTTGAATCACATCCACAACAGGGTTCACCAATACCCTCTTAGGGTTCAGATACTTGCGGGATTAGTGACCTTGAATAAGGAAAAGGGTTTAGGGTTGCATTACGAAGAGACCGCGAAGCGGGTATGCCTAATCTAACCCTAAACCCTTTTCCGTTCCGTCTTTTGCAGTACCCCATCTTTGAAACACATCCATGACAGGGTTCACCAATACCCTCTTAGGGTTCAGCTACTTGCGGGATTAGTGACCTTGAATAAAGAAAATGGTTTAGGGTTGGATTAGGCAGTGGGGCGAAGCGGGTTTGCCTAATCCAACCCTAAACCCTTTTCCGTCCCATCTTATGCACTACCCCATTTTTTAATCACATCCACGTCAAGGTTCACCAATACCCTCTTAGGGTTAAGTTACTTGCGGGATTAGTGACTATGAATAAGGAAAAAGGTTTAGGGTTGGATTAGGCAGAGCCGCGAAGCGGGTTTGCCTTATCAAACCCTAAACCCTTTTCCGTCCCGTCTTACGCAGTACCCCATATTTGAATCACATCCACGACAGGGTACACCAATACCCTTTAGGGTTCAGTTACTTGCGAGATTAGTGACCTTAAATAAGGAAAAGGGTTTAGGGTTGGATTAGGTGGAGCTGTGAAGTGGGTACGCCTAATCCAACACTAAACCCTTTTCCGTCCTTGTATAAGGAAAAGGGTTTAGGGTTGGATTAGGCAATTCCACAAAGCGGGTACGCCTAATCCAACCCTAAACCCTTTTCCATCCCGTCTTACGCAGTACCCCATCTTTAAATCACATCCACGACTATGTTCACCAATACCCTCTTAGGGTTCAGTTACTTGCGGGATTAGTGACCATGAATAAGGAAAAGGGTATAGGGTTGCATTAGGAAGACACCGCGAAGCGGGTATGTCTAATCCAACCCTAATCCCTTTTCCGTCCTTGAATAAGGAAAAGGGTTTAGGGTTGCATTACGAAGATACTGCGAAGCGGGTATGCCTAATCCAAATGTAAACCCTTTTCCGTTCCGTCTTTTGCAGTACCCCATCTTTGAAACACATCCATGACAGGGATCACCAATACCCTCTTAGGGTTTAGTTACTTGCGGGATTAGTGACCTTGAATAAAGAAAATGGTTTAGGGTTCGTCTAGGCAGAGCCGCGAAGCGGGTTTGCCTAATCCAACCCTAAACCCTTTTTCGTCCCATCTTATGCACTACCCCATCTTTAAATCACATCCACGACAAGGTTCACCAACACCCTCTAAGGGTTCAGTTACTTGCAGGATTAGTGACTATGAATAAGGAAAAAGGTTTAGGGTTGGATTAGGCAGAGCCGCGAAGCGGGTTTGCCTAATCCAACCCTAAACCCTTTTCCATCCCGTCTTACGCAGTACCCCATCTTTGAATCACATCCACGATTAAGTTCACCAATACCCTCTTAGGGTTCAGTTACTTGCGGGATTAGTGACCTTGAATAAGGAAAAGGGTTTAGGGTTGCATTAGGAAGACACCGCGAAGCGGGTCTGCCTAATCCAACCCTAATCCCTTTTCCGTCCTTGAATAAGGAAAAGGGTTTAGGGTCGCATTACGATGAGACCGCGAAGCGGGTATGCCTAATCCAACCCTAAACCCTTTTCCCTTCCGTCTTTTGCAGTACCCCATCTTTGAAACACATCCATGACAGGGATCACCAATACCCTCTTAGGGTTCAGTTACTTGCGGGATTAGTGACCTTGAATAAAGAAAATGGTTTAGGGTTCGTCTAGGCAGAGCCGCGAAGCGGGTTTGCCTAATCCAAGCATAAACCCTTTTCCGTCCCATCTTATGCACTACCCCATTTTTTTAATCACATCCACGACAAGGTTCACCAATACCTTCTTAGGGTTCAGTTACTTGCGGGATTAGTGACTATGAATAAGGAAAAAGGTTTAGGGTTGGATTAGGCAGAGCCGCGAAGCGGGTTTGCCTAATCCAACCCTAAACCCTTTTCCATCCCGTCTTACGCAGTACCCTATCTTTGAATCACATCCACAACAGGGTTCAGTTACTTGCGGGATTAGTGACCTCGAATAAGGAAAAGCGTTTAGGGTTGGATTAGGCGGAGCTGCGATGTGGGTACGCCTAATCCAACCCTAAACCCTTTTCCGTACTTGAATAAGGAAAAGGTTTAGGGTTGGATTAGGCAGATCCGTGAAGCGGGTATGCCTAATCCAACCCTAAACCCTTTTCCGTCCCGTCTTATGCAGTACCTCATCTTTAAATCACATTCACGACAAGGTTCACCAACACCCTCTTAGGGTTCAGTTACTTGCGGGATTAGTGACTCTGAATAAGGAAAACGGTTTAGGGTTGGATTAGGCAGACCCGCGAAGCGGGTTTGCCTAATCCAACCCTAAACCCTTTTCCATCCCGTCTTACGCAGTACCCCATCTTTGAATCACATCCACAACAAGGTTCACCAATACCCTCTTAGGGTTCAGATACTTGCGGGATTAGTGACCTTGAATAAGGAAAAGGGTTTAGGGTTGCATTACGAAGAGACCGCGAAGCGGGTATGCCTAATCTAACCCTAAACCCTTTTCCGTTCCGTCTTTTGCAGTACCCCATCTTTGAAACACATTCATGACAGGGTTCACCAATACCCTCTTAGGGTTCAGCTACTTGCGGGATTAGTGACCTTGAATAAAGAAAATGGTTTAGGGTTGGATTAGGCAGTGGGGCGAAGCGGGTTTGCCTAATCCAACCCTAAACCCTTTTCCGTCCCATCTTATGCACTACCCCATTTTTTAATCACATCCACGACAAGGTTCACCAATACCCTCTTAGGGTTCAGTTACTTGCGGGATTAGTGACTATGAATAAGGAAAAAGGTTTAGGGTTGGATTAGGCAGAGCCGCGAAGCGGGTTTGCCTTATCTAACCCTAAACCTTTTTCCGTCCCGTCTTACGCAGTACCCCATATTTGAATCACATCCACGACAGGGTACACCAATACCCTTTAGGGTTCAGTTACTTGCGAGATTAGTGACCTTAAATAAGGAAAAGGGTTTAGGGTTGGATTAGGTGGAGCTGTGAAGTGGGTACGCCTAATCCAACACTAAACCCTTTTCCGTCCTTGTATAAGGAAAAGGGTTTAGGGTTGGATTAGGCAATTCCACAAAGCGGGTACGCCTAATCCAACCCTAAACCCTTTTCCATCCCGTCTTACGCAGTACCCCATCTTTAAATCACATCCACGACTAAGTTCACCAATACCCTCTTAGGGTTCAGTTACTTGCGGGATTAGTGACCATGAATAAGGAAAAGGGTATAGGGTTGCATTAGGAAGACACCGCGAAGCGGGTATGTCTAATCCAACCCTAATCCCTTTTCCGTCCTTGAATAAGGAAAAGGGTTTAGGGTTGCATTACGAAGATACTGCGAAGCGGGTATGCCTAATCCAAATGTAAACCCTTTTCCGTTCCGTCTTTTGCAGTACCCCATCTTTGAAACACATCCATGACAGGGATCACCAATACCCTCTTAGGGTTCAGTTACTTGCGGGATTAGTGACCTTGAATAAAGAAAATGGTTTAGGGTTCGTCTAGGCAGAGCCGCGAAGCGGGTTTACCTAATCCAACCCTAAACCCTTTTCCGTCCCATCTTATGCACTACCCCATCTTCAAATCACATCCACGACAAGGTTCACCAACACCCTCTTAGGGTTCAGTTACTTGCGGGATTAGTGACTATGAATAAGGAAAAAGGTTTAGGGTTGGATTAGGCAGAGCCGCGAAGCGGGTTTGCCTAATCCAACCCTAAACCCTTTTCCATCCCGTCTTACGCAGTACCCTATCTTTGAATCACATCCACAACAGGGTTCAGTTACTTGCGGGATTAGTGAGCTCGAATAAGGAAAAGCGTTTAGGGTTGGATTAGGCGGAGCTGCGATGTGGGCACGCCTAATCCAACCCTAAACCCTTTTCCGTCCTTGAATAAGGAAAAGGTTTAGGGTTGGATTAGGCAGATCCGTGAAGCGGGTATGCCTAATCCAACCCTAAACCCTTTTCCGTCCCGTCTTATGCAGTACCCCATCTTTAAATCACATTCACGACAGGGTTCACCAACACCCTCTTAGGGTTCAGTTACTTGCGGGATTAGTGACTCTGAATAAGGAAAAAGGTTTAGGGTTGGATTAGGCAGAGCCGCGAAGCGGGTTTGCCTAATCCAACCCTAAACCCTTTTCCATCCTGTCTTACGCAGTACCCCATCTTTGAATCACATCTACGACTAAGTTCACCAATACCCTCTTAGGGTTCAGTTACTTGCGGGATTAGTGACCTTGAATAAGGAAAAGGGTTTAGGGTTGCATTAGGAAGACACCGCGAAGCGGGTATGCCTAATCCAACCCTAATCCCTTTTCCGTCCTTGAATAAGGAAAAGGGTTTAGGGTCGCATTACGAAGAGACCGCGAAGCGCGTATGCCTAATCCATGAAAGGTTCATAACCCACTAATTAGACTCCTCTAATTAGTTACTAAATTACTTGTTAATTTAGTATATTAAGATCTAGTTACATGCATGACATCAAATGACAAAAACTAGATACAAGAAGAGATTTCCTTACATATACAATGAGGAAATATTGGGCACAACAAGAAAACTCCTTTTCTTGTTGTTCTTGAGCTATCAATAATATGGATGATCCTCCAAAACCTTGAATCTCCAAAATAGAAGATCTCCTTCAAGTTGCACCAAGAATCAACCCAAATAATCACTAGTATTATAAACTAGATAATAGTTGTGATAATACAATACTAATATTATAAATCTAATACTACTCTAGTAAAAGATGAATATTAGTAGAGAGAGAGAGTTTTGGAGAGATGAGGTAAAAAGCTAAAAGCACATGCATGAATGAATGGGATGGATCAAATAAGAGAACAAATAGTCCTCTTTATGCTCCCCAAAACAGGCCACCCCACATGGGGAAGACCATTTTGCTTTTTATTTTATTTGCATGCTCATGTCTAGTGTCTAGTTTAATTATTACTATCATTTATGCATGTAGTAAAATAAGAACAACCATAATTGCCATTATTTTACTAGTGTGTCACACACACTTGTACATAAAATGGGTCCATTTTATTTTGTCATTTGTCATACAAATGCAATGTGTGACATGATCAATTATCTCCATAATTGATCACATCAAATAATATACACTTAACTCTTTAAGTAGTATACTACTATTATATCTATATATAATATGTCCCATAATAATAATAATAATCAATTAGCTAAATTTACAACTCCTTGTAAATATATTAACGGCTAATTACCAGTATCCATAAAAGCATACAAAACCTCAACTAATTTAGTAATTAACGTTTAAATACTAAAAAAGGTCTTATTTAATCGTATTAAAATAAGACGTAAAATTTATTCAGTCAATTATCGTATAATGGACTAATACACTTAATTGGACAGAGTTCCAAACTCTATCTCCAATAAATAACTCTCGTTACCATGCATATATCACTACATACGCAAGGAACTAATTAGCTGTATCAGATACAAATAATTAGTCTTCTATTTGGGTCTCATCCTATAGGTGTGACCAAAAGGGATCAGTTGATCATCGCCGTCATACGACAGTAACGTCTAACTCTAGTCAGGTGAGCGTTACCGATTTACGTTAATCAACCGACGTGGAGTATCCATGTACTAATTATCCCAAGTATATTCCGTCCATGAGATTTAATATATCAATGCACTATTGTGGAGGACACTCGCTCCAACAATCTCCCACTTGTCCGATACAAGTTGTGCATGTAGCCACTATATTGCGGAGTACTCCTACTCCATCAATATCTCCCACTTGTCTACACAAGTTGTGCGCTACCGATTCTCTTGTCTCTTTGATGTCACATCCTCCCACTCATCACAAGGTGTCTTTCAGGTCGCACTTGTGATTTAAATATAATAAGAGTGGTTTTCTCGATCTGGAGAATAACTGTTTGACCGGAAAATCTACCATAGATCTATTTCCGAGCGTGGCCACGCATTTCCAGTTACTTCTCCTCGAGTGGCCCAAGGACGTATGTACCCGACGTGGGTGGACAATTCCTGTTGACCCAACTTATACTGTATAATGCAGATCACCATGACCCAGAAGATGCCCATCAGCCTCCTTTCACGGCACGACTTAGGACACCAACCTAAGCCAATCGGAAACTGCACCGACTCAGATAAATGGTCGCCAGTCTAAAGAATCGACTCATAGGAATAAAATAGAAATCCCCGCCACGACCAGGCTTCAACTAATTTGATAAGGGACTCTATTGTGGTCACTGCCCGGCAGAGTGACAATCAGTCTGCCTATGTAAATGACCAGTCATCTCCATGACCCCATGGTCTTGAACTAACCATCGATCAACTTACAATCTTGTCACTCCGAGTCATCACCTCATTAAGTGACAAGGGGCAAAAATACTATGTTCAAACGTTCACTTGAATAGGGTTCAAGATTGTCTCACAATCCATTCGAATGAACAAAGTATGGGTTTAGTCAAACTAAACAAAAGAGTTCATATTGAAACTCGAACAATGAATGCTATTATCATAAATGTAAAAATTGCTACAATATCCAATTATTACATCTTAGATAACTTAAGGAAAATCCGGGACTTTTCTCAATCCCATTGCAACAACATGACCATCATGTTTAGCCTTTGAAAGAGGCTTGGTTAAAGGATCAGCGATATTCTCGTCTGTCCCAACCTTACATATATCGATTTCCTTCCTTTCCTCGAGATCTCTTATCACGTGGTATTTCCTAAGTACATGTCTAGACTTATTGCTAGACTTGGGCTCTTTTGCTTGAAAAATGGCCCCGCTGTTATCACAATATATGGTGATAGGATCTTCGACGGAGTGGACTACTCCTAGTCCTTCCAAAAACTGACGAATCCAAACAGCTTCCTTTGCAGCTTCCGAAGCCGCGACGTACTCAGCTTCTGTTGTAGAATCCGCGGTGACACTTTGCTTGGAGCTCTTCCAACTAATGGCTCCTCCATTCAACATATAAACATAGCCGGATTGGGATTTCAAATCATCTCGATCGGTTTGGAAACTGGCATCCGTGTAACCTCTTACACGTAATTCAGTATCCCCTCCAAACACTAAGAACGAATCCTTGGTCCTTCGCAAGTACTTAAGGATGTTCTTCACGGCTGTCCAGTGACTTTCACCTGGATTGGCTTGATAACGACTCGTCATGCTCAAAGCATACGAAACATCGGGACGAGTGCACGTCATGGCATACATGATTGATCCAACCGCGGAAGCATATGGGATCAACTTCATGCGTTCAATTTCTTCGGGTGTGGTAGGACACTGTGACTTGCACAAAATGGTACCTTGACTCATGGGAAGAAAGCCTCTCTTAGAGTCTTTCATTTTGAATCTATCAAGAATCTTATCTATATAAGCTTCTTGACTTAATACCAACGTCCTTTTGGATCTATCTCTATGGATCCGAATACCCAAAATACATTGTGCATTTCCCAAATCTTTCATTTGGAAGTGTTTTCCTAGCCACTCCTTTACGGAAGCAAGCATCAGAACGTCATTCCCGATAAGAAGTATGTCATCCACATACAAGACAAGAAAGGTTACCTTACTCCCACTAAACTTCATGTACAAACAAGGTTCCTCGACACTTTGAGCAAAACCATATTGTTTGATAACATGATCAAAGCGATGATTCCAACTTCTGGACGCTTGCTTAAGACCATAAATGGATCTCTTAAGCTTGCATACCTTCCTAGGATTAGATGTATCTACAAAACCTTCTGGTTGTGTCATATACACTTCCTCTTCTAGAATCCCATTCAAGAAGGCGGTTTTGACATCCATTTGCCAAATCTCATAATCATGAAATGCGGCAATCGCTAGGATAATCCTTATGGAGCGAAGCATTGCGACTGGAGCAAAGGTTTCGTCATAGTGAAGACCATGAACTTGAGTAAAACCCTTTGCCACCAATCTAGCTTTGTAGACATCTCTATGTCCATCTATGCCATTCTTGATCTTAAAGATCCATTTACACTGAAGAGGTCTCACCTTTTCAGGTAAATCAACCAAATCCCACACTTGGTTTTCGTGCATAGAGTCCATTTCGGATCGCATGGCTTCAAGCCATTGCATGGAATCACGACTAGATATGGCCGCCTTGTAGATGTTAGGCTCGTCACTTTCGCAAAGCAACATGTCTAACGCATCTTCCTCGACAATACCAATGTATCGATCAGGAGGATGACTAATCCTCGTGGATTTCCTAGGTTCAAAGGGAACAACAACCGTGTCCGAGGAGGAGGGAACGCTTTCCTCCACTTCATTTTTGGTTTGTGGCTCTTGGACTTCATCAAGTTCAAATTTTCTCCCACTCTGTCTTCTAGAAATGAAGTCATTTTCTAGAAAGACAGCGTCACGTGCCACAAACACTTTGTTTTCGTGACGATTGTAGAAGTAATAGCCTTGTGTTTCCTTTGGATACCCTACAAACAGACATTTGTCGGATCTTGGTGCGAGTTTGTTGTCAGACTTGTTCTGAACATATGCCTCACAACCCCAGATTCTCATGAACGACAAATAAGGAACCCTTCCCTTCCATATCTCATATGGTGTCTTATTGGCCGCTTTAGTCGGGCTTCGATTTAGTGAAAATATTGCAGACAAAATGGCAAAACCCCAAAATGAATCAGGAAGCTCAGTGAGACTCATCATGGACCGAACCATATCTAATAAAGTTCGGTTTCTCCTTTCGGCCACACCATTCAACTGTGGTGTGCCAGGAGGAGTCCATTGTGATACTATGCCACAATCTTTTAGGTGTGAATCAAATTCATTATTTAGGTATTCACCACCACGATCGGATCGTAGTACTTTAATCTTTTTATCCAATTGGTTCTCTACTTCACTTTGAAACTCTTTGAACTTTTCAAAAGCATCGTTCTTATGCCTCATTAAGTAGACATACCCATATCTACTTAAGTCGTCGGTAAAAGTGATGAAGTAGTTGTAACCACCCCTAGCGGTGATAGTCATTGGGCCACACACATCGGTATGTATAAGGCCCAATACCTCACTTGCTCGTGTTCCTTTACTTGAGAAAGGAGCACGAGTCATCTTGCCTAATATGCAAGACTCGCATACACCATAAGATTCGTAATCAAATGGTTTGAGAAGTTTCGTTGAAACAAGTCTCTTTATGCGTCGTTCGTTTATATGTCCTAAACGACAATGCCAAAGGTAGGATTGATTAGGTTCACCCGTTTTGAGCTTCTTGTTTTCTACATGATATACATCATTAACATTATCTAGAACATAAATACCTCCGATAGACGTAGCTTTACCATAAACCATGTCATTAAATGAAAAAGTACAACAATTGTCCTTAATCATAAAGGAAAAACCTTCCATATCAAGTACGGAAATGGAGATAATGTTCTTAGTTAAAGTTGGTACGAAATAACAATTATTCAAATACAACTCTAAACCACTAGCTAGAGTGAGTACATAAGTGCCTACGGATATAGCGGCTACTCTAGCTCCATTTCCCATGCGTAGGTCCACATCACCCTTGGCTAGTGCTCGCACGTCCCTCAACCCCTGTAAATGATTACAAAGATGAGAACCACATCCGGTATCTAATACCCAAGTGGAAGTGCAAGTATAGTTAATGTCTATCATATAGAGGGAAGTGAGGACAATACCTGACGGAGTCTCACTCTCGTCTTTCTTGTTCTTCAATTCCTTCAAATATTTGGGACAATTGCGCTTCCAATGTCCCTTGCCATTACAATGATAGCAATCGGCGTCGGCATGTTTGTTAATCTTAGCCTTGGGTTTGCTATTCTCAATAGCTTTCCCTTTACTCTTGTCTTTTCCTTGTCTCTTGAATTTGGTCTTACCCTTGTTTTTACCCTTTTGAACCCCAAGATTGAGATTCTTCATTTTCATGGAGAGCATGTCTCTCTTCTCACTCCCACTAGCCTCCATGTCCCTCTCCGCTTGGTTGAGGAGTGCATGAAGCTCTTGGAAACTCTTGTCCATGCCATGCATATTATAGTTCACCCTAATTTGGGAGAACTTGGAGGGGAGTGAGTGAAGAATGCGACCGATCGCAAGCTTCTTGGGAATGCTACACCCTAGACGCTCTAGTGTGTCAATATGCTCAATCATCTTGAGCACATGGGGACCAACTCTTTGGCCCTTTTCTAGCTTACCCTCGAAGAATTTCATCATAGCCTCATATTGAGGGATATCCGGTGATTGGGAAAAAGCCGTCGTAACCCTTGAGAATATCTCATATGCATTATGGGTAATGTATTGAAGCTTGAGTTTTGGAGACATTGACCATATCAAGACATTCTTGATATCGTTGGATATCTTCAAAAACTCCTCATAAGCGGTCCTTTGAGCCGCGGTGGCCCTAGGACCGGGTTCGTTGGGTGGTGGCTCGTTCAAGTAACGAAGGACGTTGTCGGACAACGCCGCACCTTTAATGGTAGACTCCCACTCGATGAAATTACTTCCATCGTCTTTCAAGATACATTTGTCCTTAACGGACCTAAGCGAAGAATCCTTTCCGAGTTGAATGGTTGCATTAGTAGCCATAGCGAATTATAAACACTACAACAAAGTTTAGGAAATATTAACATTCATTGTTATATAATTTACTTGTAAAACAATTTTAACAAGTCACTCATATAATGACCCCTCACGAAATTATATAAGCGATTCCGAAACCCGTATCTAGATAAGAACTAACATCGCATGCAATCCTTATGTAAAAACGGTAAGTCATTACTTGACTAATTCTACCCTAGAACTCTTGGTCGACGGATTTCAACCAAATCCATCTCCTAGCCCCGAAATAACTTTTATCTCGTTGAGTCCAACCCAATCTTGGCATGTGATCTTATCACCCTACTTACCCTAGGTAAAAAGGGTCCACGTTGTGGTTGCCCTAATGAACAAGGGGTTCATAGGTGCTTTAATTGGTAAGGCTAAATCTCAATTCTTATGATGCATGTGAGAGGTCTTGTCAATATTAGGTTACTAATCACTTATAAGTGAACTAAGTTGGTGATTACGTAAATTGGTGAATTGACAATCGATGAATAAAATGCATGATTGGCGATTTTGGCATGAGCGAAAATAAAGCAAGCATCAAACAAAATAAATCCTAGTATGGCCATCTAGCTAATCTAATTAACTAGACTATTACAAAATCGGAAACCAACTCCTTGGTCCCTGGCCTCTTCAATGGAACACCACCAAAAGGCACTGTCTTTTGTCCACCGTCTTGTGTAATCTCCGTCTTCATAATAATTAATTACAAATGATACAAATGATACATAGCATTTCCTATTATACATTTGTATAAATAAAACTATTAATTATTACAAACGGGCGATACGAGATCGCAATTAATTACAATCAAATCGATATTCCCTTACATTACGGGTAATACCGATTAAAAGACTAGGCCATACTAGGTACAATCTTGCAAAATAAACAATAAATGACATTCATTCATTCAACAACATTAAAATAAATAAAATGCTGTAAAAATCATGCCAAAATCGCCCCATAATTTATCAAGTTCATCCTAGCTCGGTTTTATGGAATTTATCGATTTTTAACCATTAAAACTCATTAATCAACACTTAATTCTCAATTAAGCTCAAACTAATTTTTCCAAACCAATTTGGAATTTCAAGAATTAGTCTCCACTAATTTGAAAAATAAAAATTAGTTTGAATTGATTCAATTTGCTAATTTGATTGGTAAATGGTCAATTTTATGAAATAAATTCAAATTAAATCATAAAACACCCAAAATAAAAATGGATAATTTTGTACATTCTGGAACATTTCCAGGAACTCCAAAACAAAAGTTTGTCCACAAATAATTTCGGATGAAATAGGAACAAATAAAAGTATGTTTATTGATTCTTATCTCATAAAAAACAATAAACATCTCAAAAAAAACAAAATAAATTTCAAAAATTTACAAATATGCCCATCAAAATATGAAGACATGTACACCATAATACCATGCCCAAAAAAAAAAAAACATGCAACTATTTTTATTTAACTTTTAACATCAAATAGGCATAAAAACTCGGTTTTTAAGGCATAAATGATTATACATTAGCAAATAAATTCCAAAAAATACCAAACTCGACCACAACCATTTTGAGGTCATTAGGTATGCATGTACCCAAAAATTTCGTGTGAAACCCATTTTACACACAATTTCGGTTTTTCCAAAGTTATCATATAACCCGAAAAAATGTCAAAAATCGACAAGCATGCAACAACAAAGCTCTGATACCACTTGAAAGGTTCATAACCCACTAATTAGACTCCTCTAATTAGTTACTAAATTACTTGTTAATTTAGTATATTAAGATCTAGTTACATGCATGACATCAAATGACAAAAACTAGATACAAGAAGAGATTTCCTTACATATACAATGAGGAAATATTGGGCACAACAAGAAAACTCCTTTTCTTGTTGTTCTTGAGCTATCAATAATATGGATGATCCTCCAAAACCTTGAATCTCCAAAATAGAAGATCTCCTTCAAGTTGCACCAAGAATCAACCCAAATAATCACTAGTATTATAAACTAGATAATAGTAGTGATAATACAATACTAATATTATAAATCTAATACTACTCTAGTAAAAGATGAATATTAGTAGAGAGAGAGAGTTTTGGAGAGATGAGGTAAAAAGCTAAAAGCACATGCATGAATGAATGGGATGGATCAAATAAGAGAACAAATAGTCCTCTTTATGCTCCCCAAAACCGGCCACCCCACATGGGGAAGACCATTTTGCTTTTTATTTTATTTGCATGCTCATGTCTAGTGTCTAGTTTAATTATTACTATCATTTATGCATGTAGTAAAATAAGAACAACCATAATTGCCATTATTTTACTAGTGTGTCACACACACTTGTACATAAAATGGGTCCATTTTATTTTGTCATTTGTCATACAAATGCAATGTGTGACATGATCAATTATCTCCATAATTGATCACATCAAATAATATACACTTAACTCTTTAAGTAGTATACTACTATTATATCTATATATAATATGTCCCATAATAACAATAATAATCAATTAGCTAAATTTACAACTCCTTGTAAATATATTAACGGCTAATTACCACTATCCATAAAAGCATACAAAACCTCAACTAATTTAGTAATTAACGTTTAAATACTAAAAAAGGTCTTATTTAATCGTATTAAAATAAGACGTAAAATTTATTCAGTCAATTATCGTATAATGGACTAATACACTTAATTGGACAGAGTTCCAAACTCTATCTCCAATAAATAACTCTCGTTACCATGCATATATCACTATATACGCAAGGAACTAATTAGCTGTATCAGATACAAATAATTAGTCTTCTATTTGGGTCTCATCCTATAGGTGTGACCAAAAGGGATCAGTTGATCACCGCCGTCATACGACAGTAACGTCTAACTCTAGTCAGCTGAGCGTTACCGATTTACGTTAATCAACCGACGTGGAGTATCCATGTACTAATTATCCCAAGTATATTCCGTCCATGAGATTTAATATATCAATGCACTATTGTGGAGGACACTCGCTCCAACAATCTCCCACTTGTCCGATACAAGTTGTGCATGTAGCCACTATATTGCGGAGTACTCCTACTCCATCAATATCTCCCACTTGTCTACACAAGTTGTGCGCTACCGATTCTCTTGTCTCTTTGATGTCACATCCTCCCACTCATCACAAGGTGTCTTTCAGGTCGCACTTGTGATTTAAATATAATAAGAGTGGTTTTCTCGATCTGGAGAATAACTGTTTGACCGGAAAATCTACCATAGATCTATTTCCGAGCGTGGCCACGCATTTCCAGTTACTTCTCCTCGAGTGGCCCAAGGACGTATGTACCCAACGTGGGTGGACAATTCCTGTTGACCCAACTTATACTGTATAATGCAGATCACCATGACCCAGAAGATGCCCATCAGCCTCCTTTCACGGCACGACTTAGGACACCAACCTAAGCCAATCGGAAACTGCACCGACTCAGATAAATGGTCGCCAGTCTAAAGAATCGACTCATAGGAATAAAATAGAAATCCCCGCCACGACCAGGCTTAAACTAATTTGATAAGGGACTCTATTGTGGTCACTGCCCGGCAGAGTGACAATCAGTCTGCCTATGTAAATGACCAGTCATCTCCATGACCCCATGGTCTTGAACTAACCATCGATCAACTTACAATCTTGTCACTCCGAGTCATCACCTCATTAAGTGACAAGGGGCAAAAATACTATGTTCAAACGTTCACTTGAATAGGGTTCAAGATTGTCTCACAATCCATTCGAATGAACAAAGTATGGGTTTAGTCAAACTAAACAAAAGAGTTCATATTGAAACTCGAACAATGAATGCTATTATCATAAATGTAAAAATTGCTACAATATCCAATTATTACATCTTAGATAACTTAAGGAAAATCCGGGACTTTTCTCAATCCCATTGCAACAACATGACCATCATGTTTAGCCTTTGAAAGAGGCTTGGTTAAAGGATCAGCGATATTCTCGTCTGTCCCAACCTTACATATATCGATTTCCTTCCTTTCCTCGAGATCTCTTATCACGTGGTATTTCCTAAGTACATGTCTAGACTTATTGCTAGACTTGGGCTCTTTTGCTTGAAAAATGGCCCCGCTGTTATCACAATATATGGTGATAGGATCTTCGACGGAGTGGACTACTCCTAGTCCTTCCAAAAACTGACGAATCCAAACAGCTTCCTTTGCAGCTTCCGAAGCCGCGACGTACTCAACTTCTGTTGTAGAATCCGCGGTGACACTTTGCTTGGAGCTCTTCCAACTAATGGCTCCTCCATTCAACATATAAACATAGCCGGATTGGGATTTCAAATCATCTCGATCGGTTTGGAAACTGGCATCCGTGTAACCTCTTACACGTAATTCAGTATCCCCTCCAAACACTAAGAACGAATCCTTGGTCCTTCGCAAGTACTCAAGGATGTTCTTCACGGCTGTCCAGTGACTTTCACCTGGATTGGCTTGATAACGACTCGTCATGCTCAAAGCATACGAAACATCGGGACGAGTGCACGTCATGGCATACATGATTGATCCAACCGCGGAAGCATATGGGATCAACTTCATGCGTTCAATTTCTTCGGGTGTGGTAGGACACTGTGACTTGCACAAAATGGTACCTTGACTCATGGGAAGAAAGCCTCTCTTAGAGTCTTTCATTTTGAATCTATCAAGAATCTTATCTATATAAGCTTCTTGACTTAATACCAACGTCCTTTTGGATCTATCTCTATGGATCCGAATACCCAAAATACATTGTGCATTTCCCAAATCTTTCATTTGGAAGTGTTTTCCTAGCCACTCCTTTACGGAAGCAAGCATCAGAACGTCATTCCCGATAAGAAGTATGTCATCCACATACAAGACAAGAAAGGTTACCTTACTCCCACTAAACTTCATGTACAAACAAGGTTCCTCGACACTTTGAGCAAAACCATATTGTTTGATAACATGATCAAAGCGATGATTCCAACTTCTGGACGCTTGCTTAAGACCATAAATGGATCTCTTAAGCTTGCATACCTTCCTAGGATTAGATGTATCTACAAAACCTTCTGGTTGTGTCATATACACTTCCTCTTCTAGAATCCCATTCAAGAAGGCGGTTTTGACATCCATTTGCCAAATCTCATAATCATGAAATGCGGCAATCGCTAGGATAATCCTTATGGAGCGAAGCATTGCGACTGGAGCAAAGGTTTCGTCATAGTGAAGACCATGAACTTGAGTAAAACCCTTTGCCACCAATCTAGCTTTGTAGACATCTCTATGTCCATCTATGCCATTCTTGATCTTAAAGATCCATTTACACTGAAGAGGTCTCACCTTTTCAGGTAAATCAACCAAATCCCACACTTGGTTTTCGTGCATAGAGTCCATTTCGGATCGCATGGCTTTAAGCCATTGCATGGAATCACGACTAGATATGGCCGCCTTGTAGATGTTAGGCTCGTCACTTTCGCAAAGCAACATGTCTAACGCATCTTCCTCGACAATACCAATGTATCGATCAGGAGGATGACTAATCCTCGTGGATTTCCTAGGTTCAAAGGGAACAACAACCGTGTCCGAGGAGGAGGGAACGCTTTCCTCCACTTCATTTTTGGTTTGTGGCTCTTGGACTTCATCAAGTTCAAATTTTCTCCCACTCTGTCTTCTAGAAATGAAGTCATTTTCTAGAAAGACAGCGTCACGTGCCACAAACACTTTGTTTTCGTGACGATTGTAGAAGTAATAGCCTTGTGTTTCCTTTGGATACCCTACAAACAGACATTTGTCGGATCTTGGTGCGAGTTTGTTGTCAGACTTGTTCTGAACATATGCCTCACAACCCCAGATTCTCATGAACGACAAATAAGGAACCCTTCCCTTCCATATCTCATATGGTGTCTTATTGGCCGCTTTAGTCGGGCTTCGATTTAGTGAAAATATTGCAGACAAAATGGCAAAACCCCAAAATGAATCAGGAAGCTCAGTGAGACTCATCATGGACCGAACCATATCTAATAAAGTTCGGTTTCTCCTTTCGGCCACACCATTCAACTGTGGTGTGCCAGGAGGAGTCCATTGTGATACTATGCCACAATCTTTTAGGTGTGAATCAAATTCATTATTTAGGTATTCACCACCACGATCGGATCGTAGTACTTTAATCTTTTTATCCAATTGGTTCTCTACTTCACTTTGAAACTCTTTGAACTTTTCAAAAGCATCGTTCTTATGCCTCATTAAGTAGACATACCCATATCTACTTAAGTCGTCGGTAAAAGTGATGAAGTAGTTGTAACCACCCCTAGCGGTGATAGTCATTGGGCCACACACATCGGTATGTATAAGGCCCAATACCTCACTTGCTCGTGTTCCTTTACTTGAGAAAGGAGCACGAGTCATCTTGCCTAATATGCAAGACTCGCATACACCATAAGATTCGTAATCAAATGGTTTGAGAAGTTTCGTTGAAACAAGTCTCTTTATGCGTCGTTCGTTTATGTGTCCTAAACGACAATGCCAAAGGTAGGATTGATTAGGTTCACCCGTTTTGAGCTTCTTGTTTTCTACATGATATACATCATTAACATTATCTAGAACATAAATACCTCCGATAGACGTAACTTTACCATAAACCATGTCATTAAATGAAAAAGTACAACAATTGTCCTTAATCATAAAGGAAAAACCTTCCATATCAAGTACGGAAATGGAGATAATGTTCTTAGTTAAAGTTGGTACGAAATAACAATTATTCAAATACAACTCTAAACCACTAGCTAGAGTGAGTACATAAGTGCCTACGGATATAGCGGCTACTCTAGCTCCATTTCCCATGCGTAGGTCCACATCACCCTTGGCTAGTGCTCGCACGTCCCTCAACCCCTGTAAATGATTACAAAGATGAGAACCACATCCGGTATCTAATACCCAAGTGGAAGTGCAAGTATAGTTAATGTCTATCATATAAAGGGAAGTGAGGACAATACCTGACGGAGTCTCACTCTCGTCTTTCTTGTTCTTCAATTCCTTCAAATATTTGGGACAATTGCGCTTCCAATGTCCCTTGCCATTACAATGATAGCAATCGGCGTCGGCATGTTTGTTAATCTTAGCCTTGGGTTTGCTATTCTCAATAGCTTTCCCTTTACTCTTGTCTTTTCCTTGTCTCTTGAATTTGGTCTTACCCTTGTTTTTACCCTTTTGAACCCCAAGATTGAGATTCTTCATTTTCATGGAGAGCATGTCTCTCTTCTCACTCCCACTAGCCTCCATGTCCCTCTCCGCTTGGTTGAGGAGTGCATGAAGCTCTTGGAAACTCTTGTCCATGCCATGCATATTATAGTTCACCCTAATTTGGGAGAACTTGGAGGGGAGTGAGTGAAGAATGCGACCGATCGCAAGCTTCTTGGGAATGCTACACCCTAGACGCTCTAGTGTGTCAATATGCTCAATCATCTTGAGCACATGGGGACCAACTCTTTGGCCCTTTTCTAACTTACCCTCGAAGAATTTCATCATAGCCTCATATTGAGGGATATCCGGTGATTGGGAAAAAGCCGTCGTAACCCTTGAGAATATCTCATATGCATTAAGGGTAATGTATTGAAGCTTGAGTTTTGGAGACATTGACCATATCAAGACGTTATTGATATCGTTGGATATCTTCAAAAACTCCTCATAAGCGGTCCTTTGAGCCGCGGTGGCCCTAGGACCGGGTTCGTTGGGTGGTGGCTCGTTCAAGTAACGAAGGACGTTGTCGGACAACGCCGCACCTTTAATGGTAGACTCCCACTCGATGAAATTACTTCCATCATCTTTCAAGATACATTTGTCCATAACGGACCTAAGCCAAGAATCCTTTCCGAGTTGAATGGTTGCATTAGTAGCCATAGCGAATTATAAACACTACAACAAAGTTTAGGAAATATTAACATTCATTGTTATATAATTTACTTGTAAAACAATTTTAACAAGTCACTCATATAATGACCCCTCACGAAATTATATAAGCGATTCCGAGACCCGTATCTAGATAAGAACTAACATCGCATGCAATCCTTATGTAAAAACGGTAAGTCATTACTTGACTAATTCTACCCTAGAACTCTCGGTCGACGGATTTCAACCAAATCCATCTCCTAGCCCCGAAATAACTTTTATCTCGTTGAGTCCAACCCAATCTTGGCATGTGATCTTATCACCCTACTTACCCTAGGTAAAAAGGGTCCACGTTGTGGTTGCCCTAATGAACAAGGGGTTCATAGGTGCTTTAATTGGTAAGGCTAAATCTCAATTCTTACGATGCATGTGAGAGGTCTTGTCAATATTAGGTTACTAATCACTTATAAGTGAACTAAGTTGGTGATTACGTAAATTGGTGAATTGACAATCGACGAATAAAATGCATGATTGGCGAGTTTGGCATGAGCGAAAATAAAGCAAGCATCAAACAAAATAAATCCTAGTATGGCCATCTAGCTAATCTAATTAACTAGACTATTACAAAATCGGAAACCAACTCCTTGGTCCCTGGCCTCTTCAATGGAACACCACCAAAAGGCACCGTCTTTTGTCCACCGTCTTGTGTAATCTCCGTCTTCATAATAATTAATTACAAATGATACAAATGATACATAGCATTTCCTATTATACATTTGTATAAATAAAACTATTAATTATTACAAACGGGCGATACGAGATCGCAATTAATTACAATCAAATCGATATTCCCTTACATTACGGGTAATACCGATTAAAAGACTAGGCCATACTAGGTACAATCTTGCAAAAGAAACAATAAATGACATTCATTCATTTAACAACATTAAAATAAATAAAATGCTGTAAAAATCATGCCAAAATCGCCCCATAATTTATCAAGTTCATCCTAGCTCGGTTTTATGGAATTTATCGATTTTTAACCATTAAAAATCATTAATCAACACTTAGATCTCAATTAAGCTCAAACTAATTTTTCCAAACCAATTTGGAATTTCAAGAATTAGTCTCCACTAATTTGAAAAATAAAAATTAGTTTGAATTGATTCAATTTGCTAATTTGATTGGTAAATGGTCAATTTTATGAAATAAATTCAAATTAAATCATAAAACACCCAAAATAAAAATGGATAATTTTGTACATTCTGGAACATTTCCAGGAACTCCAAAACAAAAATTTGTCCACAAATAATTTCGGATGAAATAGGAACAAATAAAAGTATGTTTATCGATTCTTATCTCATAAAAAACAATAAACATCTCAAAAAAAACAAAATAAATTTCAAAAATTTACAAATATGTCCATCAAAATATGAAGACATGTACACCATAATACCATGCCCAAAAAAAACAAACAACATGCAACTATTTTTAGTTAACTTTTAACATCAAATAGGCATAAACACTCGGTTTTTAAGGCATAAATGATTATACATTAGCAAATAAATTCCAAAAAATACCAAACTCGACCACAACCATTTTGAGGTCATTAGGTATGCATGTACCCAAAAATTTCGTGTGAAACCCATTTTACACACAATTTTCGGTTTTTCCAAAGTTATCATATAACCCGAAAAAATGTCAAAAATCGACATGCATGCAACAACAAAGCTCTGATACCACTTGAAAGGTTCATAACCCACTAATTAGACTCCTCTAATTAGTTACTAAATTACTTGTTAATTTAGTATATTAAGATCTAGTTACATGCATGACATCAAATGACAAAAACTAGATACAAGAAGAGATTTCCTTACATATACAATGAGGAAATATTGGGCACAACAAGAAAACTCCTTTTCTTGTTGTTCTTGAGCTATCAATAATATGGATGATCCTCCAAAACCTTGAATCTCCAAAATAGAAGATCTCCTTCAAGTTGCACCAAGAATCAACCCAAATAATCACTAGTATTATAAACTAGATAATAGTAGTGATAATACAATACTAATATTATAAATCTAATACTACTCTAGTAAAAGATGAATATTAGTAGAGAGAGAGAGTTTTGGAGAGATGAGGTAAAAAGCTAAAAGCACATGCATGAATGAATGGGATGGATCAAATAAGAGAACAAATAGTCCTCTTTATGCTCCCCAAAACCGGCCACCCCACATGGGGAAAACCATTTTGCTTTTTATTTTATTTGCATGCTCATGTCTAGTGTCTAGTTTAATTATTACTATCATTTATGCATGTAGTAAAATAAGAACAACCATAATTGCCATTATTTTACTAGTGTGTCACACACACTTGTACATAAAATGGGTCCATTTTATTTTGTCATTTGTCATACAAATGCAATGTGTGACATGATCAATTATCTCCATAATTGATCACATCAAATAATATACACTTAACTCTTTAAGTAGTATACTACTATTATATCTATATATAATATGTCCCATAATAATAATAATAATCAATTAGCTAAATTTACAACTCCTTGTAAATATATTAACGGCTAATTACCACTATCCATAAAAGCATACAAAACCTCAACTAATTTAGTAATTAACGTTTAAATACTAAAAAAGGTCTTATTTAATCGTATTAAAATAAGACGTAAAATTTATTCAGTCAATTATCGTATAATGGACTAATACACTTAATTGGACAGAGTTCCAAACTCTATCTCCAATAAATAACTCTCGTTACCATGCATATATCACTATATACGCAAGGAACTAATTAGCTGTATCAGATACAAATAATTAGTCTTCTATTTGGGTCTCATCCTATAGGTGTGACCAAAAGGGATCAGTTGATCACCGCCGTCATACGACAGTAACGTCTAACTCTAGTCAGCTGAGCGTTACCGATTTACGTTAATCAACCGACGTGGAGTATCCATGTACTAATTATCCCAAGTATATTCCGTCCATGAGATTTAATATATCAATGCACTATTGTGGAGGACACTCGCTCCAACAATCTCCCACTTGTCCGATACAAGTTGTGCATGTAGCCACTATATTGCGGAGTACTCCTACTCCATCAATATCTCCCACTTGTCTACACAAGTTGTGCGCTACCGATTCTCTTGTCTCTTTGATGTCACATCCTCCCACTCATCACAAGGTGTCTTTCAGGTCGCACTTGTGATTTAAATATAATAAGAGTGGTTTTCTCGATCTGGAGAATAACTGTTTGACCGGAAAATCTACCATAGATCTATTTCCGAGCGTGGCCACGCATTTCCAGTTACTTCTCCTCGAGTGGCCCAAGGACGTATGTACCCGACGTGGGTGGACAATTCCTGTTGACCCAACTTATACTGTATAATGCAGATCACCATGACCCAGAAGATGCCCATCAGCCTCCTTTCACGGCACGACTTAGGACACCAACCTAAGCCAATCGGAAACTGCACCGACTCAGATAAATGGTCGCCAGTCTAAAGAATCGACTCATAGGAATAAAATAGAAATCCCCGCCACGACCAGGCTTCAACTAATTTGATAAGGGACTCTATTGTGGTCACTGCTCGGCAGAGTGACAATCAGTCTGCCTATGTAAATGACCAGTCATCTCCATGACCCCATGGTCTTGAACTAACCATCGATCAACTTACAATCTTGTCACTCCGAGTCGTCACCTCATTAAGTGACAAGGGGCAAAAATACTATGTTCAAACGTTCACTTGAATAGGGTTCAAGATTGTCTCACAATCCATTCGAATGAACAAAGTATGGGTTTAGTCAAACTAAACAAAAGAGTTCATATTGAAACTCGAACAATGAATGTTATTATCATAAATGTAAAAATTGCTACAATATCCAATTATTACATCTTAGATAACTTAAGGAAAATCCGGGACTTTTCTCAATCCCATTGCAACAACATGACCATCATGTTTAGCCTTTGAAAGAGGCTTGGTTAAAGGATCAGCGATATTCTCGTCTGTCCCAACCTTACATATATCGATTTCCTTCCTTTCCTCGAGATCTCTTATCACGTGGTATTTCCTAAGTACATGTCTAGACTTATTGCTAGACTCTTTAAGTAGTATACTACTATTATATCTATATATAATACGTCCCATAATAATAATAATAATCAATTAGCTAAATTTACAACTCCTTGTAAATATATTAACGGCTAATTACCACTATCCATAAAAGCATACAAAACCTCAACCAATTTAGTAATTAACGTTTAAATACTAAAAAAGATCTTATTTAATCGTATTAAAATAAGACGTAAAATTTATTCAGTCAATTATCGTATAATGGACTAATACACTTAATTGGACAGAGTTCCAAACTCTATCTCCAATAAATAACTCTCGTTACCATGCATATATCACTATATACGCAAGGAACTAATTAGCTGTATCAGATACAAATAATTAGTCTTCTATTTGGGTCTCATCCTATAGGTGTGACCAAAAGGGATCAGTTGATCACCGCCGTCATACGACAGTAACGTCTAACTCTAGTCAGCTGAGCATTACCGATTTACGTTAATCAACCGACGTGGAGTATCCATATACTAATTATCCCAAGTATATTCCGTCCATGAGATTTAATATATCAATGCACTATTGTGGAGGACACTCGCTCCAACAATCCAACCCTAAACCCTTTTCCCTTCCGCCTTTTGTAGTACCCCATCTTTGAAACACATCCATGACAGGGATCACCAATACCCTCTTAGGGTTCAGTTACTTGCGGGATTAGTGACCTTGAATTAAGAAAATGGTTTAGGGTTGGTCTAGGCAGAGCCGCGAAGCGGGTTTGCCTAATCCAACCCTAAACCCTTTTCCGTCCCATCTTATGCACTACCCCTTTTTTTAATCACATCCACGACAAGGTTCACCAATACCCTCTTAGGGTTCAGTTACTTGCGGGATTAGTGACTATGAATAAGGAAAAAGGTTTAGGGTTGGATTAGGCAGAGCCGCGAAGCGGGTTTGCCTAATCCAACCGTAAACCCTTTTCCATCCCGTCTTACGCAGTACCCTATCTTTGAATCACATCCACAACAGGGTTCAGTTACTTGCGGGATTAGTGACCTCGAATAAGGAAAAGCGTTTAGGGTTGGATTAGGCGGAGCTGCGATGTGGGTACGCCTAATCCAACCCTAAACCCTTTTCCGTCCTTGAATAAGGAAAAGGTTTAGGGTTGGATTAGGCAGATCCGTGAAGCGGGTATGCCTAATCCAACCCTAAACCCTTTTCCGTCCCGTCTTATGCAGTACCCCATCTTTAAATCACATTCACGACAGGGTTCACCAACACCCTCTTAGGGTTCAGTTACTTGCGGGATTAGTGACTCTGAATAAGGAAAAAGGTTTAGGGTTGGATTAGGCAGAGCCGCGAAGCGGGTTTGCCTAATCCAACCCTAAACCCTTTTCCATCCCGTCTTACGCAGTACCCCATCATCACATCCACAACAGGGTTCACCAATACCCTCTTAGGGTTCAGATACTTGCGGGATTAGTGACCTTGAATAAGGAAAAGGGTTTAGAATTGCATTACGAAGAGACCGCGAAACGGGTATGCCTAATCTAACCCTAAACCCTTTTCCGTTCCGTCTTTTGCATTACCCCATCTTTGAAACACAACCATGACAGGGTTCACCAATACCCTCTTAGGGTTCAGCTACTTGCTGGATTAGTGACCTTGAATAAAGAAAATGGTTTAGGGTTGGATTAGGCAGTGGGGCGAAGCGGGTTTGCCTAATCCAACCCTAAACCCTTTTCCGTCTCATCTTATGCACTACCCCATTTTTTAATCACATCCACGACAAGGTTCACCAATACCCTCTTAGGGTTCAGTTACTTGCGGGATTAGTGACTATGAATAAGGAAAAAGGTTTAGGGTTGGATTAGGCAGAGCCGCGAAGCGAGTTTGCCTTATCTAACCCTAAACCCTTTTCCGTCCCGTCTTACGCAGTACCCCATATTTGAATCACATCCACGACAGGGTACACCAATACCCTTTAGGGTTCAGTTACTTGCGGGATTAGTGACCTTAAATAAGGAAAAGGGTTTAGGGTTGGATTAGGCGGAGCTGTGAAGTGGGTACGCCTAATCCAACACTAAACCCTTTTCCGTCCTTGTATAAGGAAAAGGGTTTAGGGTTGGATTAGGCAATTCCACAAAGCGGGTACGCCTAATCCAACCCTAAACCCTTTTCCATCCCGTCTTACGCAGTACCCCATCTTTAAACCACATCCACGATAGGGTTCACCAATACCCTCTTAGGGTTCAGTTACTTGCGGGATTAGTGACCTTGAATTTGAATAAGGAAAAGGGTTTTTCGCGGCTCTGCCTAATCCAACCCTAAACCCTTTTCCGTCCCGTCTTATGCAGTACCCCATCTTTAAATCACATTCACGAAAGGGTTCACCAACACCCTCTTAGAGTTCAGTGACTTGCGGGATTAGTGTCTATGAATAAGGAAAAGGGTTTTTCGCGGCTATGCCTAATCCAACCATAAACCCTTTTCCGTCCCGTATTACGAAGTACCCCATCTTTAAATCACATCCACGACCAACTTCACCAATACCCTCTTAGACTAATCCACAAAGCGGGTACGCCTAATCCAACCCTAAACCCCTTTCCGTTCCGTCTTTTGCAGTACTTCATATTTAAATCAAATCCACGATAGGGTTCACCAATACCCTCTTACGGTTCAGTTACTTGCGGGATTAGTGACCTTGAAGAAGAAAAAGGGTTTAGGGTTTGATTAGGCGGAGCCGCGAAGAGGGTACGCCTAGTCCAACCCTAAACCCTTTTCCGTCTTCGAATAAGGTAAAGGGTTTAGGGTTGCATTAGGCAGAGCCGCGAAGCGGGTACTCCTAATCCAACCCTAAACACTTTTCCGTCCCGTCTTATGCAGTACCCCATCTTTAAATCACATCCACGACAGGGTTCACCAACACCCTCTTAGGGTTCAGTTACTTGCGGGATTAGTGACCTTGAATAAGGAAAAGGGTTTTTCGCGGCTCTGCCTAATCCAACTCTAAACCCTTTTCCGTCCTTGAATAAGGTAAAGGGTTGGGGGTTGCATTAGGCAGAGCCGCGAAGCGGGTACTCCAAATCCAACCCTAAACGCTTTTCCGTCCCGTCTTATGCAGTACCCCATCTTTAAATCATATCCCAACAGGGTTCACCAACACCCTCTTAGGGTTCAGTTACTTGTGGGATTAGTGTCCTTGAATAAGGAAAAGGGTTTTTCGCGGCTCTGCCTATTATAACCCTAAACCCTTTTCCGTCCCATCTTATGCACTACCCCATTTTTTAATCACATCCACGATAGGGTTCACCAATACCCTGTTAGGGTTCAGTTACTTGCGGGATTAGTGACCTTGAAGAAGAAAAAGGGTTTAGAGTTTGATTAGGCGGAGCCGTGAAAAGGGTACGCCTAGTCCAACCCTAAACCCTTTTCCGTCCTTGAATAAGGTAAAGGGTTGAGGGTTGCATTAGGCAGAGTCGCGAAGCGGGTACTCCTAATCCGACCCTAAACACTTTTCCGTCCTGTCTTATGCAGTACCCCATCTTTAAATCACATTCACGACAGGGTTCACCAACACCCTCTTAAAGGGTTCAGTTACTTGCGGGATTAGTGACTATGAATAAGGGAAAAGGTTTAGGGTTGGATTACGCAAACCCGCTTCGCGGCTACGCCTAATCCAACCCTAAACCCTTTTCCATCCCGTCTTACGAAGTACCCCATTTTTAAATCACATCCACGACTAAGTTCACCATTACCCTCTTAGGGTTCAGTTACCTGCGGGATTAGTGACCTTGAATAAGGAAAAGGGTTTAGGGTTGCATTAGGAAGAGACCGCGAAGCGGGTATGCCTAATCCAACCCTAAACCCTTTTCCGCTCTTGAATAAGGAAAAGGGTTTAGGGTTGCATTACGAAGAGACCGCGACGCGGGTATGCCTAATCCAACCCTAAACCCTTTCCGTTCCGTCTTTTGCAGTACCCCATCTTTGAAACACATCCATGACAGGGTTCACCAATACCCTCTTAGGGTTCAGTAACTTGCGGGATTAGTGACCTTGAATAAAGAAAATGGTTTAGGGTTGGATTAGGCAGAGGGGCGAAGCGGGTTTGCCTAATCCAACCCTAAACTCTTCTCCGTCCCATCTTATGCACTACCCCATTTTTTAATCACATCCACGACAAGGTTCACCAATACCCTCTTAGGGTTCAGTTACTTGCGGGATTAGTGACTATGAATAAGGAAAAAGGTTTGGGTTGGATTAGGCAGAGCCGCAAAGCGGGTTTGCCTAATCTAACCCTAAACCCTTTTCCGTCCCGTCTTACGCAGTATCCCATCTTTGAATCACGTCCACGAGAGGGTTCACCAATACCCTTTCGGGTTCAGTTACTTGCGGGATTAGTGACCTTGAATAAGGAAAAGGGTTTAGGGTTGGATTAGGCGGAGCTGTGAAGTGGGTACGCCTAATCCAACACTAAACCCTTTTCCGTCCTTGAATAAGGAAAAGGGTTTAGGGTTCGATTAGGCAAATCCACAAAGCGGGTACGCCTAATCCAACCCTAAACCCCTTTCCGTTCCGTCTTTTGCAGTACTTCATATTTAAATCACATCCACGATAGGGTTCACCAATACATTCTTAGGGTTCAGTTACTTGCGGGATTAGTGACCTTGAAGAAGAAAAAGGGTTTAGGGTTTGATTAGGCGGAGCCGCGAAGAGGGTACGCCTAGTCCAACCCTAAACTCTTTTCCGTCCTAGAATAAGGTAAAGGGTTTAGGGTTGCATTAAGCAGAGCCGCGAAGCGGGTACTCCTAATCCAACCCTAAACACTTTTCCGTCCCGTCTTATGCAGTACCCCATCTTTAAATCACATCCACGACAGGGTTCACCAACACCCTCTTAGGGTTCAGTTACTTGCGGGATTAGTGACCTTGAATAAGGAAAAGGGTTTTTCGCGGCTCTGCCTAATCCAACCCTAAACCCTTTTCCGTCCCGTCTTATGCAGTACCCCATCTTTAAATCACATTCACGACAGGGTTCACCAACACCCTCTTAGGGTTCAGTTACTTGCGGGATTAGTGACTATGAATAAGGAAAAAGGTTTAGGGTTGGATTAGGCAAACCCGCTTCGCGGCTATGCCAAATCCAACACTAAACCCTTTTCCATCCCGTCTTACGAAGTACCCCATCTTTAAATCACATCCACGACTAAGTTCACCAATACCCTCTTAGGGTTCAGTTACTTGCGGGATTAGTGACCTTGAATAAGGAAAAGGTTTTAGGGTTTGATTAGGCGGAGCCGCAAAGAGGGTACGCCTAGTCCAACCCTAAACCCTTTTCCGTCCTTAAATAAGGTAAAGGGTTTAGGGTTGCATTAGGTAGAGCCGCGAAGCGGGTACTCCTAATCCAACCCTAAACACTTTTCCGTCCCGTCTTATGCAGTACCCCATCTTTAAATCACATCCACGACAGGGTTCACCAACATCCTCTTAGGGTTCAGTTACTTGCGGGATTAGTGACCTTGAATAAGGAAAAGGGTTTTTCACGGCTCTGCCTAATCCGACCCTAAACCCTTTTCCGTCCCGTTTTATGCACTACCCCCATTTTTTTATCACGTCCACGACAAGGTTCACCAATACCCTCTTAGGGTTCAGTTACTTGCGGGATTAGTGACTATGAATAAGGAAAAAGGTTTAGGGTTGGATTAGGCAAAGCCGCGAAGCGGGTATGCCTAATCCAACCCTAAACCCTTTTCCATCCCGTCTTACGCAGTACCCCATCTTTAAATCACATCCATGATAGGGTTCACCAATACCCTCTTAGGGTTCAGTTACTTGCGGGATTAGTGACCATGAATAAGGAAAAAGGTTTAGGGTTGGATGAGGCGGAGCTGTGAAGAGGGTATGCCTAATCCAACACTAAACCCTTTTCCGTCCTTGAATAAGGAAAAGGGTTTAGGGTTGGATTAGGCAAATCCACAAAGCGGGTACGCCTAATCCAACCCTAAACCCCTTTCCGTTCCGTCTTTTGCAGTACTTCATATTTAAATCACATCCACGATAGGGTTCACCAATACATTCTTAGGGTTCAGTTACTTGCGGGATTAGTGACCTTGAAGAAGAAAAAGGGTTTAGGGTTTGATTAGGCGGAGCCGCGAAGAGGGTACCCCTAGTCCAACCCTAAACCCTTTTCCGTCCTTGAATAAGGTAAAGGGTTTAGAGTTGCATTAAGCAGAGCCGCGAAGCGGGTACTCCTAATCCAACCCTAAACACTTTTCCGTCCCGTCTTATGCAGTACCCCATCTTTAAATCACATCCACGACAGGGTTCACCAACACCCTCTTAGGGTTCAGTTACTTGCGGGATTAGTGACCTTGAATAAGGAAAAGGGTTTTTCGCGGCTCTGCCTAATCCAACCCTAAACCTTTTTCCGTCCCGTTTTATGCACTACCCCATTTTTTAATCACGTCCACGACAAGGTTCACCAATACCCTCTTAGGGTTCAGTTACTTGCGGGATTAGTGACTATGAATAAGGAAAAAGGTTTAGGGTTGGATTAGGCAAAGCCGCGAAGCGGGTATGCCTAATCCAACCCTAAACCCTTTTCCATCCCATCTTACGCAGTACCCCATCTTTAAATCACATCCACGATAGGGTTCACCAATACCCTCTTAGGGTTCAGTTACTTGCGGGATTAGTGACCATGAATAAGGAAAAAGGTTTAGGGTTGGATGAGGCGGAGCTGTGAAGAGGGTATGCCTAATCCAACACTAAACCCTTTTCCGTCCTTGAATAAGGAAAAGGGTTTAGGGTTGGATTAGGCAAATCCACAAAGCGGGTACGCCTAATCCAACCCTAAACCCCTTTCCGTTCCGTCTTTTGCAGTACTTCATATTTAAATCGCATCCACGATAGGGTTCACCAATACATTCTTAGGGTTCAGTTACTTGCGGGATTAGTGACCTTGAAGAAGAAAACGGGTTTAGGGTTTGATTAGGCGGAGCCGCGAAGAGGGTACGCCTAGTCCAACCCTAAACCCTTTTCCGTCCTTGAATAAGGTAAAGGGTTTAGGGTTGCATTAGGCAGAGCCGCGAAGCGGGTACTCCTAATCCAACCCTAAACACTTTTCCGTCCCGTCTTATGCTGTACCCCATCTTTAAATCACATCCACGACAGGGTTCACCAACACCCTCTTAGGGTTCAGTTACTTGCGGGTTTAGTGACCTTGAATAAGGAAAAGGGTTTTTCGCGGCTCTGCCTAATCCAACTATAAACCCTTTTCCGTCCCGTTTTATGCACTACCCCATTTTTTAATCACATCCATGACAAGGTTCAAAGATAACCCTCTTAGGGTTCATTTACTTGCGGGATTAGTGACCTTGAATAAGGAAAAGGTTTTTCGCGGCTCTGCCTAATCCAACACTAAACCCTTTTCCGTCCCGTCTTATGCACTACCCCATTTTTTAATCACATCCACGATAAAGTTCACCAATACCCTCTTAGGGTTCAGTTACTTGCGGGATTAGTGACTATGAATAAGGAAAAAGGTTTAAGGTTGGATTAGGTAGAGCCGCGTAGCGGGTTTGCTTAATCCAACCCTAAACCCTTTTCCATCCCGTCTTACGCAGTACCCCATCTTTGAATCACATCCACAACAGGGTTTAGGGTTGGATTAGGTAGAGCCGCGAAGCGGGTATGCCTAATCCAACCCCAAACCCTTTTCCGTCCCGTCTTATGCAGTATCCCATCATTAAATAACATCCACAACAGGGTTCACCGAAACCATTTAGGGTTCAGTTACTTGCGGGATTAGTGACCTTGAATAAGGAAAAACGTTTAGGGTTGGATTAGGCGGAACTGCGAAGTGGGTACGCCTAATCCAACCCTAAACCCTTTTCCGTCCTTGAATAAGGAAAAGGTTTAGGGTTGGATTAGGGAGATCCGTGAAGCGGGTATGCCTAATCCAACCCTAAACCCTTTTCCGTCCCTTCTTACGCAGTACCCCATCTTTGAATCACTTCCACAACAGGGTTCACCAAAACCCTTTAGGGTTCAGTTACTCACGGGATTAGTGACCTTGAATAAAGAAAAGCGTTTAGGGTTGGATTAGGCGGAGCTGCGAAGTGGGTACGCCTAATCTAACCCTAAACCCTTTTCCGTCCTTGAATAAGGAAAAGGTTTAGGGTTTGATTAGGCAGATCCGTGAAGCGGGTATGCCTAATCCAACCCTAAACCCTTTTCCATCCCGTCTTACGCAGTACCCCATCTTTGATTCACATCCACAACGGGGTTCACTAAAACCCTTTAGGGTTCAGTTACTTGCGGGATTAGTGACCTTGAATAAGGAAAAGGGTTTAGGGTTGGATTAGGCGGAGCTGTGAAGTGAGTACGCCTAATCCAACACTAAACCCTTTTCCGTCCTTGAATAAGGAAAAGGGTTTAGGTTTCGATTAGGCAAATCCACAAAGCGAGTATGCCTAATCCAACCCTAAACCCCTTTCCGTTCCGTCTTTTGCAGCACTTCATATTTAAATCACATCCACGATAGGGTTCACCAATACCCTCTTAGGGTTCAGTTACTTGCGGGATTAGTGACCTTGAATAAGGAAAAGGGTTTAGGGTTTGATTAGGCGGAGCCACGAAGAGGGTACGCCTAGTCCAACCCTAAACCCTTTTCCGTCCTTGAATAAGGTAAAGGGTTGAGGGTTGCATTAGGCAGAGCCGCGAAGCGGGTACTCCTAATCCAACCCTAAACACTTTTCCGTCCCGTCTTATGCAGTACCCCATCTTTAAATCACATCCACAACAGGGTTCACCAACCACCCTCTTACGGTTCACTTACTTGCGGGATTAGTGACCTTGAATAAGGAAAAGGGTTTTTCAAGGCTCTGCCTAATCCAACCCTAAACCCTTTTCCGTCCCGTCTTATGCAGTTCCCCATCTTTAAATCACATTCACGACAGGGTTCACCAACACCCTCTTAGGGTTCAGTTACTTGCGGAATTAGTGACCTTGAATAAGGAAAAGGGCTTTTTGCAGCTCTGCCTAATCCAACTCAAAACCCTTTTCCGTCCCGTTTTATGCACTACCCCATTTTTTAATCACATCCACGACAAGGTTCACCAATACCCTCTTAGGGTTCAGTTACTTGCGGGATTAGTAACTAAGAATAAGGAAAAAGGTTTAGGGTTGGATTAGGCAAAGCCGCGAAGCGGGTATGCCTAATCCAACCCTAAACCCTTTTCCATCCCGCCTTACGCAGTACCCCATCTTTAAATCACATCCACGATAGGGTTCACCAATACCCTCTTAGGGTTCATTTACTTGCGGGATTAGTGACCTTGAATAAGGAAAAGGGTTTTTCGCGGCTCTGCCTAATCCAACACTAAACCCTTTTCCGTCCCGTCTTATGCACTACCCCATTTTTTAATCACATCCACGATAAGGTTCACCAATACCCTCTTAGGGTTCAGTTACTTGCGGGATTAGTGACTATGAATAAGGAAAAAGGTTTAGGGTTGGATTAGGTAGAGCCGCGTAGCGGGTTTGCCTAATTCAACCCTAAACCCTTTTCCGTCCCGTCTTACGCAGTACCCCATCTTTGAATCACTTCCACAACAGGGTTCACCAAAACCCTTTAGGGTTCAGTTACTTGCGGGATTAGTGACCTTGAATAAAGAAAAGCGTTTAGGGTTGGATTAGGCGGAGCTGCGAAGTGGGTACACCTAATCAAACCCTAAACCCTTTTCCGTCCTTGAATAAGGAAAAGGGTTTAGGGTTGGATAAGGCAGATCCGTGAAGCGGGTATGCCTAATCCAACCATAATCTCTTTTCCATCCCGTCTTACGCAGTACCCCATCTTTAAATCACATCCACAACAGGGTTCACCAATACCCTCTTAGGGTTCATTTACTTGAGGGATTAGTGACCTTGAATAAGGAAAAGGGTTTTTCGCGGCTCTGCCTAATCCAACCCTAAACCCTTTTCCATCCCGTCTTATGCAGTACCCCATCTTTAAATCACATTCACGACAGGGTTCACCAACACCCTCTTAGGGTTCTGTTACTTGCGGGATTAGTGACTATGAATAAGGAAAAAGGTTTAGGGTTGGATTAGGCAAACCCGCTTCGCGGCTATGCCTAATCCAACCCTAAACCCTTTTCCATCCCGTCTTACGCAGTACCCCATCTTTGAATCACATCCACAACAGGGTTTAGGGTTGGATTAGGTAGAGCCGCGAAGCGGGTATGCCTAATCCAACCCTAAACCCTTTTCCGTCCCGTCTTATGCAGTATCCCATCAATAAATAACATCCACAACAGGGTTCACCGAAACCCTTTAGGGTTCAGTTACTTGCGGGATTAGTGACCTTGAATAAGGAAAAGCGTTTAGGGTTGGATTAGGCGGAGCTGCTAAGTGGGTACGCCTAATCCAACCCTAAACCCTTTTCCGTCCCGTCTTACGCATTACCCCATCTTTGAATCACTTCGACAATAGGGTTCACCAAAACCCTTTAGGGTTCAGTTACTTACGGGATTAGTGACCTTGAATAAAGAAAAGCGTTTAGGGTTGGATTAGGCGGAGCTGCGAAGTGGGTACGCCTAATCGAACCCTAAACCCTTTTCCGTCCTTGAATAAGGAAAAGGTTTAGGGTTGGATTAGGCAGATCCGTGAAGCGGGTATGCCTAATCCAACCCTAATCCCTTTTCCATCCCGTCTTACGCAGTACCCCATCTTTAAATCATATCCACGATAGGGTTCACCAATACCCTCTTAGGGTTCATTTACTTGCGGGATTAGTGACTTTGAATAAGGAAAATGGTTTTTCGCGGCTCTGCCTAATCCAACACTAAACCATTTTCCGTCCCGTCTTATGCACTACCCCATTTTTTAATCACATCCACGATAAGGTTCACCAATACCCTCTTAGATTTCAGTTACTTGCGGGATTAGTGACTATGAATAAGGAAAAAGGTTTAGGGTTGGATTAGGCAGAGCCGCGAAGCGGGTTTGCCTAATCCAACCCTAAACCCTTTTCCATCCCGTCTTACGCAGTACCCCATCTTTGAATCACATCCACAACGGGGTTCATTAAAACCCTTTAGGGTTCAGTTACTTGCGGAATTAGGGACCTTGAATAAGGAAAAGGGTTTAGGGTTGGATTAGGCGGAGCTGTGAAGTGAGTACGCCTAATCCAACACTAAACCCTTTTCCGTCCTTGAATAAGAAAAAGGGTTTAGGGTTCGATTAGGCAAATCCACAAAGCGGGTACTGATGTTATTTGGAATGAACTTTGAACAAGTGATTTGGTGATTAATAGTAGATTGAAATGAATGAAATAAAGTAACGAAATCAGAATGGAAAAGTTGTCGTAAGGGATGTTAGAACGTAGCCAAGGATAGTGTGCTAAGTGAGATAGACCTATACCTCAACAAAGCGGGTGCTAATTCAAACACTCGATTGAAATAGCGAGTATAGAGCTTGTGACGCGACTAACTCTAATACTTTGTCTTGTGAACTACAAAGGTTAGGGTTTGATTAGGCGGAGCCGCGAAGAGGGTACGCCTAGTCCAACCATAAACCCTTTTCCGTCCTTGAATAAGGTAAAGGGTTGAGGGTTGCATTAGGCAGAGCCGCGAAGCGGGTACCCCTAATCCAACCCTAAACACTTTTCCGTCCCGTCTTATGCAGTTCCCCATCTATAAATCACATTCACGACAGGGTTCACCAACACCCTCTTAGGGTTCAGTTACTTGCGGAATTAGTGACCTTGAATAAGGAAAAGGGCTTTTTGCAGCTCTGCCTAATCCAACTCTAAACCCTTTTCCGTCCCGTTTTATGCACTACCCCATTTTTTAATCACATCCATGACAAGGTTCACCAATACCCTCTTAGGGTTCAGTTACTTGCGGGATTAGTAACTATGAATAAGGAAAAAGGTTTAGGGTTGGATTAGGCAAAGCCGCGATGCGGGTATGCCTAATCCAACCCTAAACCCTTTTCCATCCCGTCTTACGCAGTACCCCATCTTTAAATCACATCCACGATAGGGTTCACCAATACCCTCTTAGGGTTCATTTACTTGCGGGATTAGTGACCTTGAATAAGGAAAAGGGTTTTTCGCGGCTCTGCCTAATCCAACACTAAACCCTTTTCCGTCCCGTCTTATGCACTACCCCATTTTTTAATCACATCCACGATAAGGTTCACCAATACCCTCTTAGGGTTCAGTTACTTGCGGGATTAGTGACTATGAATAAGGAAAAAGGTTTAGGATTGGATTAGGCAGAGCCGCGTAGCGGGTTTGCCTAATCCAACCCTAAACCCTTTTCCATCCCGTCTTACGCAGTACCCCATCTTTGAATCACATCCACAACAGGGTTCACCGAAACCCTTTCGGGTTCAGTTACTTGCGGGATTAGTGACCTTGAATAAGGAAAAGCGTTTAGGGTTGGATTAGGCGGAGCTGCGAATTGGGTAAGCCTAATCCAACCCTAAACCCTTTTCCGTCCTTGAATAAGGAAAAGGTTTAGGGTTGGATTAGGGAGATCCGTGAAGTGGGTATGCCTAATCCAACCCTAAACCCTTTTCCGTCCCGTCTTACGCAGTACCCCATCTTTGAATCACTTCCACAACAGGGTTCACCAAAACCCTTTTGGGTTCAGTTACTTGCGGGATTAGTGACCCTGAATAAAGAAAAGCGTTTAGGGTTAGATTAGGCGGAGCTGCGAAGTGGGTACACCTAATCCAACCCTAAACCCTTTTCCGTCCTTGAATAAGGAAAAGAGTTTAGGGTTGGATTAGGCAGATCCGTGAAGCGGGTATGCCTAATCCAACCCTAGTCACTTTTCCATCCCGTCTTACGCAGTACCCCATCTTTAAATCACATCCACGATAGGGTTCACCAATACCCTCTTAGGGTTCATTTACTTGCGGGATTAGTGACCTTGAATAAAGAAAAGGGTTTTTCGCGGCTCTGCCTAATCCAACACTAAACCATTTTCCGTCCCGTCTTATGCACTACCCCATTTTTTAATCACATCCACGATAAGGTTCACCAATACCCTCTTAGATTTCAGTTACTTGCGGGATTAGTGACTATGAATAAGGAAAAAGGTTTAGGGTTGGATTAGGCAGAGCCGCGAAGCGGGTTTGCCTAATCCAACCCTAAACCCTTTTCCATCCCGTCTTACGCAGTACCCCATCTTTGAATCACATCCACAACGGGGTTCATTAAAACCCTTTAGGGTTCAGTTACTTGCGGAATTAGGGACCTTGAATAAGGAAAAGGGTTTAGGGTTGGATTAGGCGGAGCTGTGAAGTGAGTACGCCTAATCCAACACTAAACCCTTTTCCGTCCTTGAATAAGAAAAAGGGTTTAGGGTTCGATTAGGCAAATCCACAAAGCGGGTACTGATGTTATTTGGAATGAACTTTGAACAAGTGATTTGGTGATTGATAGTAGATTGAAATGAATGAAATAAAGTAACGAAATCAGAATGGAAAAGTTTTCGTAAGGGATGTTAGAACGTAGCCAAGGATAGTGTGCTAAGTGAGATAGACCTATACCTCAACAAAGCGGGTGCTAATTCAAACACTCGATTGAAATAGCGAGTATAGAGCTTGTGACGCGACTAACTCTAATACTTTGTCTTGTGAACTACAAAGGTTAGGGTTTGATTAGGCGGAGCCGCGAAGAGGGTACGCCTAGTCCAACCATAAACCCTTTTCCGTCCTTGAATAAGGTAAAGGGTTGAGGGTTGCATTAGGCAGAGCCGCGAAGCGGGTACCCCTAATCCAACCCTAAACACTTTTCCGTCCCGTCTTATGCAGTTCCCCATCTATAAATCACATTCACGACAGGGTTCACCAACACCCTCTTAGGGTTCAGTTACTTGCGGAATTAGTGACCTTGAATAAGGAAAAGGGCTTTTTGCAGCTCTGCCTAATCCAACTCTAAACCCTTTTCCGTCCCGTTTTATGCACTACCCCATTTTTTAATCACATCCATGACAAGGTTCACCAATACCCTCTTAGGGTTCAGTTACTTGCGGGATTAGTAACTATGAATAAGGAAAAAGGTTTAGGGTTGGATTAGGCAAAGCCGCGATGCGGGTATGCCTAATCCAACCCTAAACCCTTTTCCATCCCGTCTTACGCAGTACCCCATCTTTAAATCACATCCACGATAGGGTTCACCAATACCCTCTTAGGGTTCATTTACTTGCGGGATTAGTGACCTTGAATAAGGAAAAGGGTTTTTCGCGGCTCTGCCTAATCCAACACTAAACCCTTTTCCGTCCCGTCTTATGCACTACCCCATTTTTTAATCACATCCACGATAAGGTTCACCAATACCCTCTTAGGGTTCAGTTACTTGCGGGATTAGTGACTATGAATAAGGAAAAAGGTTTAGGATTGGATTAGGCAGAGCCGCGTAGCGGGTTTGCCTAATCCAACCCTAAACCCTTTTCCATCCCGTCTTACGCAGTACCCCATCTTTGAATCACATCCACAACAGGGTTCACCGAAACCCTTTCGGGTTCAGTTACTTGCGGGATTAGTGACCTTGAATAAGGAAAAGCGTTTAGGGTTGGATTAGGCGGAGCTGCGAATTGGGTAAGCCTAATCCAACCCTAAACCCTTTTCCGTCCTTGAATAAGGAAAAGGTTTAGGGTTGGATTAGGGAGATCCGTGAAGTGGGTATGCCTAATCCAACCCTAAACCCTTTTCCGTCCCGTCTTACGCAGTACCCCATCTTTGAATCACTTCCACAACAGGGTTCACCAAAACCCTTTTGGGTTCAGTTACTTGCGGGATTAGTGACCCTGAATAAAGAAAAGCGTTTAGGGTTAGATTAGGCGGAGCTGCGAAGTGGGTACACCTAATCCAACCCTAAACCCTTTTCCGTCCTTGAATAAGGAAAAGAGTTTAGGGTTGGATTAGGCAGATCCGTGAAGCGGGTATGCCTAATCCAACCCTAGTCACTTTTCCATCCCGTCTTACGCAGTACCCCATCTTTAAATCACATCCACGATATGGTTCACTAATACCCTCTTAGGGTTCATTTACTTGCGGGATTAGTGACCTTGAATAAAGAAAAGGGTTTTTCGCGGCTCTGCCTAATCCAACACTAAACCATTTTCCGTCCCGTCTTATGCACTACCCCATTTTTTAATCACATCCACGATAAGGTTCACCAATACCCTCTTAGGGTTCAGATACTTGCGGGATTAGTGTGATGCGAGTTCATTTTGCAGCGTTGTTTTGATCAGTCCATATATCGAGTTATACTTGGAGTTTCGTAGTCATTCAAAATGGAGGAGATAGATTTCGAGCTTATCTTTCCAATGACTATTCATGAAGGCTCATTGAACAAGTATTGACAAAGTTATGGTCAAAACAAGACAGTTGTGCATGGGAATTTCTGATGCGAGTTCATTTTTGCAGCATTGTTTTGATCAGTCCATATCTCGAGTTATACTTTGAATTTCATAGTCATTCAAAATGGAGGAGATAGACTTCGAGCTTATCTTTCCAATGACTATTCATGAAGGCTCATTGAACAAGTATTGACAAAGTTATGGTCCGAACAAGTCAGTTGTGCATGGGAAAGCACCGGGGTTAAAGAGGACGTTTGAAGCTGGTTGTGCACGTCCAAATGTCTCCTTATTAAGCTTTGTTATTAGCTCCTAGTTTACATAGCTTTGTTATTAGCTCCTAGTTTACATAGCTTTGTTATTAGCTCCTAGTTTACATAGCTTTGTTATTAGCTCCTAGTTTACATAGCTTTGTTATTAGCTTCTAGTTCACATAGATGTAGCTTTGTTTTTGTCACCATTTAGCTTCGTTATTGTCACCCTAACCAGCCGGTTTAAGGGTCTTGTTGTAGGCTATATATAGCCATCTATTTGAATGAATAAGACATCCAATATTGAAATCAAAAACCTGAGTAAAGCTAAGCTTTCTTTTACGTCCTTGTTGCTTACAAGACAAAGTCTAGAGTTAGTCGTGTTACAAGCTCTAAACTTGCTACTTCAATCGCATTGTTTGATTTAGCACCCGCTTTGTTGAAGTATAGGTCTACTTCACCTAGCACACTATCCTTGGTTACGGTTTATTCATCCTCAAACTAACCTTTTCAATCTGTTTTGGTTACTTTGTTTACATTCCATTTCAGTATACTAATCATTCTTCAATTTCTTGTTCAAAGATCATATCAACTCACATCATAGTGACTATGAATAAGGAAAAAGGTTTAGGGTTGGATTAGGCAGAGCCGCGAAGCAGGTTTGCCTAATCCAACCCTAAACCCTTTTCCATCCCGTCTTATGCAGTACCCCATCTTTGAATCACATCCACAACGGGGTTCACCAAAACCCTTTAGGGTTCAGTTACTTGCGGGATTAGTGACCTTGAATAAGGAAAAGGGTTTAGGGTTGGATTAGGCGGAGCTGTGAAGTGAGTACGCCTAATCCAACACTAAACCCTTTTCCGTCCTTGAATAAGGAAAAGGGTTTAGGGTTCGATTAGGCAAATCCACAAAGCGGGTATGCCTAATCCAACCCTAAAACCCTTACCGTTCCGTCTTTTGCAGCACTTCATATTTAAATCACTTCCACGATAGGGTTCACCAATACCCTCTTAGGGTTCAGTTACTTGCTGGATTAGTGACGTTGAAGAAGAAAAAGGGTTTAGGGTTTGATTAGGCGGAGCCGCGAAGAGGGTACGCCTAGTCCAACCCTAAACCCTTTTCCGTCCATGAATAAGGTAAAGGGTTAAGGGTTGCATTAGGCAGAGCCGCGAAGCGGGTTCTCCTAATCCAACCCTAAACACTTTTCCGTCCCGTCTTATGCAGTACCCCATCTTTAAATCACATCCACGACAGGGTTCACAACCACCCTCTTAGGGTTCAGTTACATGCGGGATTAGTGACCTTGAATAAGGAAAAGGGTTTTTCACGGTTCTGCCTAATCCAACCCTAAACCCTTTTCCGTCCCGTCTTATGCACTACCCCATTTTTTAATCACATCCACGATAAGGTTCACCAATACCCTCTTAGGGTTCAGTTACTTGCGGGATTAGTGACTATGAATAAGGAAAAAGGTTTAGGGTTGGATTAGGCAAAGCCGCGAAGCGGGTATGCCTAATCCAACCTTAAACCCTTTTCCATCCCGTCTTACGCAGTACCCCATCTTTAAATCACATCCACGATAGGGTTCACCAATACCATCTTAGGGTTCATTTACTTGCGGGATTAGTGACCTTGAATAAGGAAAAGGGTTTTTCGCGGCTCTGCCTAATCCAACACTAAACCATTTTCCGTCCCGTCTTATGCACTACCCCATTTTTTAATCACATCCACGATAAAGTTCACCAATACCCTCTTAGGGTTCAGTTACTTGCGGGATTAGTGACTATGAATAAGGAAAAAGGTTTAGGGTTGGATTAGGCAGATCCGCGTAGCGGGTTTGCCTAATCCAACCCTAAACCCTTTTCCATCCCGTCTTACGCAGTACCCCATCTTTGAATCACATCCACAACAGGGTTCACCGAAACCCTTTAGGGTTCAGTTACTTGCGGGATTAGTGACCTTGAATAAGGAAAAGGGTTTAGGGTTGGATTAGGCGGAGCTGTGAAGTGAGTACGCCTAATCCAACACTAAACCCTTTTCCGTCCTTGAATAAGGAAAAGGGTTTAGGGTTCGATTAGGCAAATCCACAAAGCGGGTACGCCTAATCCAACCCTAAACCCCTTTCCGTTCCGTCTTTTGCAGCACTTCATATTTAAATCACATCCACGAAAGGGTTCACCAATAACCTCTTAGGGTTCAGTTACTTGCGGGATTAGTGACCTTGAAGAAGAAAAAGGGTTTAGAGTTTGATTAGACGGAGCCGCGAAGAGGGTACGCCTAGTCCAACCCTAAACCCTTTTCCGTCCTTGAATAAGGTAAAGGGTTGAGGGTTGCATTAGGCAGAGCCGCGAAGCGGGTACTCCTACTCCAACCCTAAACATTTTTCCGTCCCGTCTTATGCAGTACCCCATCTTTAAATCAGATCCACGACAGGGTTCACAACCACCCTCTTAGGGTTCAGTTACTTGCGGGATTAGTGACCTTGAATAAGGAAAAGGGTTTTTCGCGGCTCTGCCTAATCCAACCCTAAACCCTTTTCCGTCCCATCTTATGCACTACCCCATTTTTTAATCACATCCACGACAAGGTTCACCAATACCCTCTTAGGGTTCAGTTACTTGCGGGATTAGTGGCTATGAATAAGGAAAAAGGTTTAGGGTTGTATTAGGCAAAGCCGCGATGCGGGTATGCCTAATCCAACTCTAAACCCTTTTCCATCCCGTCTTACGTAGTACCCCATCTTTAAATCACATCCACGATAGGGTTCACCAATACCCTCTAAGGGTTCATTTACTTACGGGATTAGTGACCTTGAATAAGGAAAAGGGTTTTTCGCGGCTCTGCCTAATCCAACACTAAACCCTTTTCCGTCCCGTCTTATGCACTATCCCATTTTTTAATCACATCCACGATAAGGTTCACCAATACCCTCTTAGAGTTCAGTTACTTGCGGGATTAGTGACTATGAATAAGGATAACGGTTTAGGGTTGGATTAGGCAGAGCCGCGAAGCGGATTTGCCTAATCCAACCCTAAACACTTTTCCATCCCGTCTTACGCAGTACCCCATCTTTAAATCACATCCACAAAAGGGTTCTTCAAAACCCTTTAGGGTTCAGTTACTTGCGGGATTAGTGACCTTGAATAAGGAAAAGCGTTTAGGGTTGGATTAGGCGGAGCTGCGAAGTGGGTAAGCCTAATCCAACCCTAAACCCTTTTCCGTCCTTGAATAAGGAAAAGGTTTAGGGTTGGATTAGGGAGATCCGTGAAGTGGGTATGCCTAATCCAACCCTAAACCCTTTTCCGTCCCGTCTTACGCAGTACCCCATCATTGAATCACTTCCACAACAGGGTTCACCAAAACCCTTTAGGGTTCAGTTACTTGCGGGATTAGTGACCTTGAATAAAGAAAAGCGTTTAGGGTTATATTAGGCGGAGCTGCGAAGTGGGTACACCTAATCCAACCCTAAACCCTTTTCCGTCCTTGAATAAGGAAAAGGGTTTAGGGTTGGATTAGGCAGATCCGTGAAGCGGGTATGCCTAATCCAACCCTAGTCACTTTTCCATCCCGTCTTACGCAGTACCCCATCTTTAAATCACATCCATGATAGGGTTCACCAATACCCTCTTAGGGTTCATTTACTTGCGGGATTAGTGACCTTGAATAAAGAAAAGGGTTTTTCGCGGCTCTGCCTAATTCAACACTAAACCATTTTCCGTCCCGTCTTATGCACTACCCTATTTTTTAATCACATCCACGATAAGGTTCACCAATACCCTCTTAGGGTTCAGATACTTGCGGGATTAGTGTGATGCGAGTTCATTTTGCAGTGTTGTTTTGATCAGTCCATATATCGAGTTATACTTGGAGTTTCGTAGTCATTCAAAATGGAGGAGATAGATTTCGAGCTTATCTTTCCAATGACTATTCATGAAGGCTCATTGAACAAGTATTGACAAAGTTATGGTCCGAACAAGACAGTTGTGCATGGGAATTTCTGATGCGAGTTCATTTTTGCAGCATTGTTTTGATCAGTCCATATCTCGAGTTATACTTTGAATTTCATAGTCATTCAAAATGGAGGAGATAGACTTCGAGCTTATCTTTCCAATGACTATTCATGAAGGCTCATTGAAGTATTGACAAAGTTATGGTCCGAACAAGTCAGTTGTGCATGGGAAAGCACCGGGGTTAAGGAGGACGTTTGAAGCTGGTTGTGCACGTCCAAATGGCTCCTTATTAAGCTTTGTTATTAGCTCCTAGTTTACATAGCTTTGTTAATAGCTCCTAGTTTACATAGCTTTGTTATTAGCTCCTAGTTTACATAGCTTTGTTATTAGCTCCTAGTTTACATAGCTTTGTTATTAGCTTCTAGTTCACATAGATGTAGCTTTGTTTTTGTCACCATTTAGCTTCGTTATTGTCACCCTAACCAGCCGGTTTAAGGGTCTTGTTGTAGGCTATATATAGCCATCTATTTGAATGAATAAGACATCCAATATTGAAATCAAAAACCTGAGTAAAGCTAAGCTTTCTTTTACGTCCTTGTTGCTTACAAGACAAAGTCTCGAGTTAGTCGTGTTACAAGCTCTAAACTCGCTACTTCAATCGCGTTGTTTGATTTAGCACCCGCTTTGTTGAAGTATAGGTCTACTTCACCTAGCACACTATCCTTGGTTACGGTTTATTCATCCTCAAACTAACCTTTTCAATCTGTTTTGGTTACTTTGTTTACATTCCATTTCAGTATACTAATCATTCTTCAATTTCTTGTTCAAAGATCATATCAACTCACATCATAGTGACTATGAATAAGAAAAAAGGTTTAGGGTTGGATTAGGCAGAGCCGCGAAGCAGGTTTGCCTAATCCAACCCTAAACCCTTTTCCATCCCGTCTTATGCAGTACCCCATCTTTGAATCACATCCACAACGGGGTTCACCAAAACCCTTTAGGGTTCAGTTACTTGCGGGATTAGTGACCTTGAATAAGGAAAAGGGTTTAGGGTTGGATTAGGCGGAGCTGTGAAGTGAGTACGCCTAATCCAACACTAAACCCTTTTCCGTCCTTGAATAAGGAAAAGGGTTTAGGGTTCGATTAGGCAAATCCACAAAGCGGGTATGCCTAATCCAACCCTAAAACCCTTACCGTTCCGTCTTTTGCAGCACTTCATATTTAAATCACTTCCACGATAGTGTTCACCAATACCCTCTTAGGGTTCAGTTACTTGCTGGATTAGTGACGTTGAAGAAGAAAAAGGGTTTAGGGTTTGATTAGGCGGAGCCGAGAAGAGGGTACGCCAAGTCCAACCCTCAACCCTTTTCCGTCCATGAATAAGGTAAAGGGTTGAGGGTTGCATTAGGCAGAGCCGCGAAGCGGGTACTCCTAATCCAACCCTAAACACTTTTCCGTCCCGTCTTATGCAGTACCCCATCTTTAAATCACATCCACGACAGGGTTCACAACCACCCTCTTAGGGTTCAGTTACTTGCGGGATTAGTGACCTTGAATAAGGAAAAGGGTTTTTCGCGGCTCTGCCTAATCCAACCCTAAACCCTTTTCCGTCCCATCTTATGCACTACCCCATTTTTTAATCACATCCACGACAAGGTTCACCAATACCCTCTTAGGGTTCAGTTACTTGCGGGATTAGTGGCTATGAATAAGGAAAAAGGTTTAGGGTTGTATTAGGCAAAGCCGCGAAGCGGGTATGCCTAATCCAACCCTAAACCCTTTTCCATCCCGTCTTACGTAGTACCCCATCTTTAAATCACATCCACGATAGGGTTCACCAATACCCTCTAAGGGTTCATTTACTTGCGGGATTAGTGACCTTGAATAAGGAAAAGGGTTTTTCGCGGCTCTGCCTAATCCAACACTAAACCCTTTTCCGTCCCGTCTTATGCACTATCCCATTTTTTAATCACATCCACGATAAGGTTCACCAATACCCTCTTAGGGTTCAGTTACTTGCGGGATTAGTGACTATGAATAAGGAAAACGGTTTAGGGTTGGATTAGGCAGAGCCGCGAAGCGGATTTGCCTAATCCAACCCTAAACACTTTTCCATCCCGTCTTACGCAGTACACCATCTTTAAATCAAATCCACAAAAAGGTTCTTCAAAACCCTTTAGGGTTCAGTTACTTGCGGGATTAGTGACCTTTAATAAGGAAAAGCGTTTAGGGTTGGATTAGACGGAGCTGCGAAGTGGGTACGCCTAATCCAACCCTAAACCCTTTTCCGTCCTTGAATAAAGAAAAGGTTTAGGGTTGGATTAGGCAGATCCGTGAAACGGGTATGCCTAATCCAACCCTAAACCCTTTTCCGTCCCGTCTTACGCAGTATCCCATCTTTGAATCACATCCACAAAAGGTTCACCAAAACCATTTAGGGTTCAGTTACTTGCGGGATTAGTGACCTTGAATAAGGAAAAGCGTTTAGGGTTGGATTAGGCGGAGCTGCGAAGTGGGTACGCCTAATCCAACCCTAAACCCTTTTCCGTCCTTGAATAAGGAAAAGGTTTAGGGTTGGATTAGGCAGATCCGTGAAGCGGGTATGCCTAATCCAACCCTAAACCCTTTTCCATCCCGTCTTACGTAGTACCCCATCTTTAAATCACATCCACGATAGGGTACACCAATACCCTCTTAGGGTTCATTTACTTGCGGGATTAGTGACCTTGAATAAGGAAAAGGGTTTTTCGCGGCTCTGCCTAATCCAACACTAAACCCTTTTTCGTCCCGTCTTATGCACTATCCCATTTTTTAATCACATCCACGATAAGGTTCACCAATACCCTCTTAGGGTTCAGTTACTTGCGGGATTAGTGACTATGAATAAGGAAAAAGGTTTAGGGTTGGATTAGGCAGAGCCGCGAAGCGGGTTTGCCTAATCCAACCCTAAACCCTTTTCCATCCCGTCTTACGCAGTACCCCATCTTTAAATCACATCCACAAAAGGGTTCATCAAAACCCTTTAGGGTTCAGTTACTTGCGTGATTAGTGACCTTTAATAAGGAAAAGCGTTTAGGGTTGGATTAGGCGGAGCTGCGAAGTGGGTACGCCTAATCCAACCCTAAACCCTTTTCCGTCCTTGAATAAGGAAAAGGTTTAGGGTTGGATTAGGCAGATCCGTGAAGCGGGTATGCCTAATCCAACCCTAAACCCTTTTCCGTCCCGTCTTACGCAGTACCCCATTTTTGAATCACATCCACAAAAGGTTCACCAAAACCCTTTAGGGTTCAGTTACTTGCGGGATTAGTGACCTCATAAGGAAAAGCGTTTAGGGTTGGATTAGGCGGAGCTGCGAAGTGGGTACGCCTAATCCAACCTTAAACCCTTTTCCGTCCTTGAATAAGGAAAAGGTTTAGGGTTGGATTAGGCAGATCCGTGAAGCGGGTATGCCTAATCCAACCCTAAACCCTTTTCCATCCCGTCTTACGCAGTACCCCATCTTTGAATCACATCCACAACAGGGTTCACCAATACCCTCTTAGGGTTCATTTACTTGCGGGATTAGTGACCTTGAATAAGGAAAATGGTTTTTTGCGGCTCTGCCTAATCCAACCCTAAACCCTTTTCCGTCCCGTCTTATGCAGTACCCCATCTTTAAATCACATTCACGACAAGGTTCACCAACACCCTCTTAGGGTTCAGTTACTTGCGGGATTAGTGACTATGAATAAGGAAAAAGGTTTAGGGTTGGATTAGGCAAACCCGCTTCGCGGCTATGCCTAATCCAACTCTAAACCCTTTTCTATCCCGTCTTACGAAGTACCCCATCTTTAAATCACATCCACGACTAAGTTCACCAATACCCTCTTAGGGTTCAGTTACTTGCGGGATTAGTGACCTTGAATAAGGAATAGAGTTTAGGGTTTGATTAGGCGGAGCCGCGAAGAGGGTACGCCTAGTCCAACCCTAAACCCTTTTCCGTCCTTGAATAAGGTAAAGGGTTGAGGGTTGAATTAGGCAGAGCCGCGAAGCGGGTACTCCTAATCCAACCCTAATCACTTTTCCGTCCCGTCTTATGCAGTACCCCATCTTTAAATCACATCCACGACAGGGTTCACCAATACCCTCTTACGGTTCAGTTACTTGCGGGATTAGTGACCTTGAATAAGGAAAAGGGTTTTTCGCGGCTCTGCCTAATCCAACCCTAAACCCTTTTCCGTCCCGTCTTATGCAGTACCCCATCTTTTAATCACATTCACGACAGGGTTCACCAACACCCTCTTAGGGTTTAGGTACTTGCGGGATTAGTGACTATGAATAAAGAAAAAGGTTTAGGGTTGGATTAGGCAAACCCGCTTCGCGGCTATGCCTAATCCAACCCTAAACCCTTTTCCATCCCGTCTAACGCAGTACCCCATCTTTGAATCACATCCACAACAAGGTTCACCAAAACCATTTAGGGTTCAGTTACTTGTGGGATTAGTGACCTTGAATAAGGAAAAGGGTTTAGGGTTGGATTAGGCGGAGCTGTGAAGTGAGTTCGTCTAATCCAACACTACACCCTTTTCCGTCCTTGAATAAGGAAAAGGGTTTAGGGTTGGATTAGGCAAATCCACAAAGCGGGTACGCCTAATCCAACCCTAAACCCCTTTCCGTTCCGTCTTTTGCAGCACTTCATATTTAAATCACATCCACGAAAGGGTTCACCAATACCCTCTTAGGGTTCAGTTACTTGCGGGATTAGTGACCTTGAAGAAGAAAAAGGGTTTAGAATTTGATTAGGCGGAGCCGCGAAGAGGGTACGCCTAGTCCAACCCTAAACCCTTTTCCGTCCTTGAATAAGGTAAAGGGTTGAGGGTTGCATTTGGCAGAGCCGCGAAGCGGGTACTCCTAATCCAACCCTAATCACTTTTCCGTCCCGTCTTATGCAGTACCCCATCTTCAAATCACATCCACGACAGGGTTCACCAATACCCTCTTAGGGTTCAGTTACTTGCGGGATTAGTGACCTTGAATAAGGAAAAGGGTTTTTCGCGGCTCTGCCTAATCCAACACTAAACCATTTTTCGTCCCGTCTTATGCACTACCCCATTTTTTAATCACATCCACGATAAGGTTCACCAATACCCTCTTAGGATTCAGTTACTTGCGGGATTAGTGACTATGAATAAGGAAAAAGGTTTAGGGTTGGATTAGGCAGATCCGCAAAGCGGGTCTGCCTAATCCAACCCTAAACCCTTTTCCGTCCCGTCTTATGCACTACCCCATTTTATAATCACATCCACGACAAGGTTCACCAATACCCTCTTAGGGTTCAGTTACTTGCGGGATTAGTGACTATGAATAAGGAAAAAGGTTTTGGGTTGGATTAGGCAGAGCCGCGAAGCGGGTTTGCCTAATCCAACCCTAAACCCTTTTCCTTCACGTCTTACGCAGTACCCCATCTTTGAATCACATCCATAACAGGGTTCACCAATACCCTTTAGGGTTCAGTTACTTGTGGGATTAGTGACCTTGAATAAGGAAAAGAGTTTAGGGTTGGATTAGGCGGATCTGTGAAGTGAGTATGCCTAATCCAACACTAAACCCTTTTCCGTCCTTGAATAAGGAAAAGGGTTTAGGGTTCGATTAGGCAAATCACAAAGCAGGTACGCCTAATCCAACCCTAAACCCATTTCCGTACCGTCTTTTGCAGCACTTCATATTTAAATCACATCTACGAAAGGGTTCACCAATACCCTCTTAGGGTTCAGTTACTTGCAGGATTAGTGACCTTGAAGAAGAAAAAGGGTTTAGGGTTTGATTAGGCGGAGCCGCTAAGAGGGTACGCATAGTCCAACCCTAAACCCTTTTCCGTCCTTGAATAAGGTAAAGGGTTGAGGGTTGCATTAGGCAGAGCCGCGAAGCGGGTACTCCTAATCCAACCCTAATCACTTTTCCGTCCCGTCTTATGCAGTCCATCTATAAATCACATCCACGACAGGGTTCACCAATACCCTCTTAGGGTTCAGTTACTTGCGGGATTAGTGACCTTCAATAAGGAAAAGGGTTTTTCGCGGCTCTGCCTAATCCAACCCTAAACCCTTTTTCGTCCCGTCTTATGCAGTACCCCATCTTCAAATCACATTCACGACAGGGTTCACCAACACCCTCTTAGGGTTCAGGTACTTGCGGAATTAGTGACTATGAATAAGGAAAAAGGTTTAGGGTTGGATTAGGCAAACCCGCTTCGCGGCTATGCCTAATCCAACTCTAAACCCTATTCCATCCCGTCTTACGCAGTACCCCATCTTTGAATCACATCCACAACAAGGTTCACCAAAACCCTTTAGGGTTCAGTTACTTGCGGGATTAGTGACCTTGAATAAGGAAAAGGGTTTAGGTTGGATTAGGCAAATCCACAAAGCGGGTACGCCTAATCCAACCCTAAACCCCTTTCCGTCCCGTCTTATGCAGTACCCCATCTTTAAATCACATCCACGACAGGGTTCACCAACACCCTCAAAGGGTTCAGTTACTTGCGGGATTAGTGACCTTGAATAAGGAAAAGAGTTTTTCGCGGCTCTACCTAATCCAACCCTAAACCCTTTTCCGTCCCGTTTTATGCACTACCCCATTTTTTAATCACATCCACGACAAGGTTCACCAATACCCTCTTAGGGTTCAGTTACTTGCGGGATTAGTGACTATGAATAAGGAAAAAGGTTTAGGGTTGGATTAGGCAAAGCCGCGAAGCGGGTATGCCTAATCCAACCCTAAACCCTTTTCCATCCCGTCTTACGCAGTACCCCATCTTTAAATCACATCCACGATAGGGTTCACCAATACCATCTTAGGGTTCATTTACTTGTGGGATTAGTTACCTTGAATAAGGAAAAGGGTTTTTCGCGGCTCTGCCTAATCCAACACTAAACTATTTTCCGTCCCGTCTTATGCACTACCCCTTTTTTAATCACATCCAGGGTAAGGTTCACCAATACCCTCTTAGGGTTCAGTTACTTGCGGGATTAGTGACTATGAATAAGGAAAAAGGTTTTGGGTTGGATCAGGCAGAGCCGCGAAGCGGGTTTGCCTAATCCAACCCTAAACCCTTCTCCATCCCGTCTTACGCAGTACCCCATCTTTGAATCACATCCACAACAGGGTTCACCAAAACCCTTTAGGGTTCAGTTACTTGCGGGATTAGTGACCTTGAATAAGGAAAAGGGTTTAGGGTTGGATTAGGCGGAACTGTGAAGTGAGTACGCCTAATCCAACACTAAACCCTTTTCCGTCCTTGAATAAGGAAAAGGGTTTAGGGTTGGATTACGCAAATCCACAAAGCGGGTAGGCCTAATCAAACCCTAAACCCCTTTCCGTTCCGTTTTTTGCAGTACTTCATATTTAAATCACATCCACGATAGGGTTCACCAATACCCTCTTAGGGTTCAGTTACTTGCGGGATTAGTGACCTTGAAGAAGAAAAAGGGTTTAGGGTTTGATTAGGCGGAGCCGCGAAGAGGGTACGCCTAGTCCAACCCTAAACCCTTTTCCGTCCTTGAATAAGGTAAAGGGTTGGGGGTTGGATTAGGCAGAGCCGCGAAGCGGGTACTCCTAATCCAACCCTAAACGCTTTTCCGTCCCGTCTTATGCTGTACCCCATCTTTAAATCACATCCCAATAGGGTTCACCAACACCCTCTTAGGGTTCAGTTACTTGCGGGATTAGTGACCTTGAATAAGGAAAAGGGTTTTTCGCGGCTCTGCCTAATCCAACCCTAAACCCTTTTTCGTCCCATCTTATGCACTACCCCATTTTTTAATCACATCCACGATAGGGTTCACCAATACCCTCTTAGGGTCCAGTTACTTGCGGGATTAGTGACCTTGAAGAAGAAAAAGGGTTTAGGGTTTGATTAGGCGGATCCGCGAAGAGGGTACACCTAGTCCAACCCTTAACCCTTTTTCGTCCCATCTTACGCAGTAAATCACATCCACGACAGGGGTTCACCAATACCCTCTTAGGGTTCAGTTTCTTGCGGGATTAGTGACCTTGAATAAGGAAAATGGTTTAGGGTTGGATTAGGCATACCCGCTTCGCGGGTATGCCTTATCCAACCCTAAACCCATTTCCATCCCGTCTTACGCAGTACCCCATCTTTGAATCACATCCACGACAGGGTTCACCAATACCCTCTTAGGGTTCAGTTAGTTGCGGGATTAGTGACTTTGAATAAAGAAAAGGGTTTAGGATTAGATTAGGCGGAGCCGTGAGGTGGGTACGCCTAATCCAACCCAAAACCCTTTTCCGTCCCGTCTTTTGTAGTACCCCATCTTTATATCACATCCACGACAGGGTTCACCAATACCCTCTTAGGGTTCAGTTACTTGCGGGATTAGTGACCTTGAATAAGGAAAAGGGTTTAGGGTTAGATTAGGCGGAGCCGTGAAGTGGGTATGCCTAATCCAACCCTAAACCCTTTTCCGTCCCGTCTTTTGTAGTACCCCATCTTTATATCACATCCATGACAGGGTTCATCAATACCCTCTTAGGGTTCAGTTACTTGCGGGATTAGTGACCTTGAGTAAGGAAAAGGGTTTATGGTTGGATTAGGCGGAGCTGCGAAGTGGGTACGCCTCATCCAACCCTATACCCTTTTCCGTCCCTGAATAAGGAAAAGGGTTTAGGGTTGGATTAGGTAAATTCACGAAGCGGGTACGCCTAATCCAACCCTAAACCCTTTTCCGTCCCGTCTTTTGCAGTACCCCATATTTAAATCATATCCGCGACAGGGTTCACCATTACCCTCTTAGGGTTCAATTACTTGCGGGATTAGTGACCTTGAAAAAGGAAAAGGGTTTAGGGTTAGATTAGGCGGAGCCGTGAAGTGGGTACGCCTAATCCAACCCAAAACCCTTTTCCGTCCCGTCTTTTGTAGTACCCCATCTTTATATCACATCCATGACAGGGTTCACCAATACCCTCTTAGGGTTCAGTTACTTGCGGGATTAGTGACTATGAATAAGAAAAAAGGTTTAGGATTGGATTAGGCAGAGCCGCGAAGCGGGTATGCCTAATCCAACCCTAAACCCTTTTCCATCCCGTCTTACGCAGTACCCCATCTTTAAATCACATCAACGGCAGGGTTCACCAATACCCTCTTTGGGTTCAGTTACTTGCGGGATTAGTGACCTTGAATAAGGAAAAGGGTTTAGGGTTGGATTAGGCAGAGCCGCGAAGCGGTTTTCTTAATCCATTCCTAAACCCTTTTCCGTCCCGTCTTATGCACTACCCCATTTTTTAATTATATCCACGACAAGGTTCACCAATTCCCTCTTAGGATTCAGTTACTTGCGGGAATAGTGACTATTAATAAGGAAAAAGGTTTAGGATTGGATTAGGCAGAGCCCCGAAGCGGGTATGCCTAATCCAACCCTAAAACCTTTTCCATCCCGTCTTAAGCAGTACCCCATCTTTGAATCACATCCACGAAAGGGTTCACCAATACCCTCTTAGGGTTCATTTATTTGCGGGATTAGTGACCTTGAAAAAGGAAAAGGGTTTAGGGTTGGATTAGGCAAATCCACGAAGCGGGTACGCCTAATCCAACCCTAAACTCTTTTCCGTCCTTGACTAAGGTAAAGGGTTTAGGGTTGGATTAGGCATACCCGCTTCGCGGCTCTGCCTAATCCAACCCTAAACCCTTTTCCGTCCCGTCTTTTGCAGTACCCCATATTTAAATCACATCCACGATAGGGTTCACCAATACCCTCTTAGGGTTCAATTACTTGCGGGATTAGTGACCTTGAATAAGGAAAAGGGTTTAGGGTTAGATTAGGCGGAGCCGTGAAGTGGGTACGCCTAATCCAACCCAAAACCTTTTTCCGTCCTTGAATAAGGAAAAGGTTTAGGGTTGGATTTGGCAGAATCGCGAAGCGGGTATGCCTAATCCAACCCTAAACCATTTTTCGTCCCGTCTAATGAAGTACCCCATCTTTGAATCACATCCATGACAGGGTTCACCAATACCTTCTTAGGGTTCAGTTACTTGTGGGATTAGTGACCTTAAATAAGGAATAGGGTTTAGGGTTGGATTACGAAGAGCCGAGAAGCAGGTTTGCCTAATCCAACCCTAAACCCTTTTCCGTCCTTGAATAAGGAAAAGGGTTTAGGGTTGCATTAGGCAGAGCCGCGAAGCGGGTACGCCTAATTCAACCCTAAACATTTTTCCGTCCCGTCTTATGCAGTACCCCATCTTTAAATCACATCCACGATTCACCAACCCCCTCTTAGGGTTCATTTACTTGCGGGATTAGTGACCTTGAATAAGGAAAAGGGTTTAGGGTTGGATTAGGCTGAGCCGCGAAGCGGGTATGCCTAGTCCAACCCTAAACTCTTTTCCGTCCCGTCTTACGCAGTACCCCATCTTAGAATCACATCCACGACTAAGTTCACCAATACCTTCTTAGGGTTCAGTTACTTGCGGGATTAGTGACCATGAATAAGGAAAAGGGTTTAGGGTTGGATTAAGCAGAGCCGCGGAGCGGGTACGCCTAATCCAACCCAAAACCTTTTTCCGTCCCGTCTTACGTAGTACCTCATCTTTGAATCACATCCACGACTAAGTTCACCAATATCCTCTTAGGGTTCAGTTACTTGCGGGATTAGTGACCTTGAATAAGGAAAAGGGTTTAGGGTTGCATTAGGAAGAGACCGCGTAGTGGGTATGCCTAATCCAACCCTAAACCCTTTTCCGTCCTTGAATAAGTAAAAGGGTTTAGGGTTGCATTACGAAGAGACCGCGAGGCGGGTATGCCTAATCCAACCCTAAATCCTTTTCCGTTCCGTCTTTTGCAGTACACCATCTTTAAATCACATCAACGACAGGGTTCACCAATACCCTCTTAGGGTTCAGTTACTTGCGCGATTAGTGACCATGAATAAGGAAAAGGGTTTAGGGTTGGATTAGGCAGAGCCGCGAAGCGGGTTTGCCTAATCCAACCCTAAACCTTTTTCCGTCCCGTCTTATGCACTATCCCATTTTTTAATCACATCCACGACAAGGTTCACCAATACCCTCTTAGGGTTCAGTTACTTGCGGGATTAGTGACTATGAATAAGGAAAAAGGTTTAAGGTTGGAATAGGCAGAGCAGCAAAGCGGGTATACATAATCCAACCGTAAACCCTTTTCGTCTCGTCTTTTGCAGTACCCCATATGTAAATCACATCCACGACAGGGTTCACCCATACCCTCTTTGGGTTTAGTTACTTGCGGGATTAGTGACCTTGAATAAGGAAAAGGGTTTAGGATTGGATTAGGCAGAGCCGCGAAGTAGGTACGCCTAATCCAACCCTATACCCTTTTGAAGGGTTCATAACCCTCTAATTAGACTCCTCTAATTAGTTACTAAATTACTTGTTAATTTTGTATATAAAGATCTAGTTACATGCATGAGATAAAAAGACAAAACTAGATACAAGAAGAGATTTCCTTACATAAACAAAGAGGAAATTATGGGCACAATAAGAAAACTCCTTTTCTTATTGTTCTTGAGCTTATATTAGTATGGATGATCCTCCAAAACTTGAATCTCCGAATAAGAAGACCTTCTTTAAGTTGCACCCAAGATTTACCCAAATAATCACTATTATTATTAACTAGATAATAGTAGTGATAAAACTACATCAATATTATAAATATTACTACTGTAGTACTCCGTAATAGTAAAGAATATTATTGCATGAGAGTTTTAGAGAGATAATGCAAGTCTAACAAAACAAGAGGTTCTAGCAACCATAAGTGAACCAAATGTTCTCTTTTTATCACCCTTTGGCCGGCCACCTTATTGGCTAGGGAAGGCCACTTGCGCTCTTATTAATTGCATGCTACATGGGTAATGTAATATAATTATTATGTTTGTGGCATGCTTGCATGCACATAGAAATTAACCACCAAGTCTCAATTTCCTATGTGTGTCATGTGCATGTGTATAAAATGGGTCCATTTTATTTTTGTCATTTGTCTTACAAATGCTTATGTGTGACATGATTAATTATCTTATATAATTGATCACATCAAATAAATAATATACTCTTAACTCTTTAAGTAGTATATTAATTATATCAATATATAATTGGTCCCATAATAATAATCATTTAGCCAAATTTACAACTCCTTGTAAATATTAATAGCTAATTACCACTACCTCTATAAGCATACAACACCTCAACTAATTTAGTAATTACCTTTTAAATACTAATTAAGTCTTATTTAATCGTATTATAATAAGACGTAAAATTTATTCAGTCAATTATCGTATAATAGACTAATAAACTTAATCGGACTGAGTTCAAAACTCTATCTCCAATAAATAACTCTCATTACCAAGCATATATCAAATATATACGCAAGGAGCTAATTAATTGTATCAAATACAAATAATTAGCTTTCAATTTGGGTCTCATCCTATAGGTGTGACCGAAAGGGATCAGTTGATCACCGCCGTCATACGACAATAACGTCTAACTCTAGTCAGCTGAGCATTATCGATTTACGTTAATCAACTGACGTGGACTATTAATGTACTAATTATCCCAAGTATATTCCGTCCATGAGATTTGATATATAAATGCACTATTGTGGAGGACACTTGCTCCAACAATCTCCCACTTGTCCGATACAAGTTGTGCATGTAGCCACTATATTGCGGAGGACTCTTACTCCATCAATATCTCTCACTTGACTACACAAGTTGTGTGCTACCGATTCTCTTGTCTCTTTGCTGTCACATCCTCCCACTCATCACAAGGTGTCTTTCAGGTCGCACTTGTGATTCAATTATAATTAGAGTGGTTTTCTCGATCTGGAGAATAACTGTCTGACTGGAAAATCTACCATAGATCTATTTCCGAGCGTGGCCACGCATTTCCAGTTACTTCTCCTCGAGTGGCCAAAGGATGTTTGTAGCCAACATGGGTGGACAATTTCTGTTGACCCATCTTATACTGTATAATGCAGATCACCATGACCCAGAAGATGTCCATCAGCCTCTTTTCACGGTACGACCTAGGACAACAACCAAAGCCAATCGGAAACTGCACCAACTCAGATAAATGGTCGCCAGTCTAAAGAATCGACTCATAGGAATAAAATAGAAATCCCCGCCACGACCTGGCCTCAACTTTTTTGATAAGGGACTCTATTGTGGTCACTACCCGGCAGAGTGACAATCAATCTGCCTATGTAAATGACCAGTCATCTCCATTACCCCATGGTCTTGAACTAACCATCGATCAACTTACAATCTCGTTACTCTGAGTCGTCACCTCATTAAGTGACAAGGGGCAAAAATACTATGTTCAAATGTTCACTTGAATAGGGTTCAAGATTGTCTCACAATCCATTCGAATGAACAAAGTATAAGATTTAGTCAAACTAAATAAAAGAGTTCATATGAAACTCGAACAATGAATGCTATTATCAGAAATGTAAAAATTGCTACAATATCCAATTATTACATCTTAGATAACTTAAAGAAAATCTGGGACTTTTCTCAATCCCATTGCAATAACATGACCATCATGTTTAGCCTTTGAAAGAGGCTTGGTTAAAGGATCAGCGATGTTATCGTCTGTCCCAACCTTACATATATCGATTTCCTTCCTTTCCTCGAGATCTCTTATCACGTGGTATTTCCTAAGTACATGTCTAGACTTATTGCTAGACTTGGGCTCTTTTGCTTGAAAAATAGTCCCACTGTTATCACAATATATGGTGATAGGATCTTTGACGGAGTGGACTACTCCTAGTCCTTCCAAAAATTGACGAATCAAAACAGCTTCCGAAGCCGTGATGTACTCAGCTTCTGTTGTAGAATCTGCGGTGACACTTTGCTTAGAGCTCTTCCAACTAACGACTCCTCCATTCAACATATAAACATAGCCGGATTGGGATTTTAAATCATCCCGATCGCATTGGAAACTGACATCCGTGTATCCTCTTACACGCAATTCAATATCCCCTCCAAACACTAAGAACGAATCCTTAGTCCTTCGCAAGTACTTAAGGATGTTCTTTACGGTTGTCTAGTGACTTTCACCTGGGTTGGCTTGATAACGACTCGTCATGCTCAAAGCATACGAAACATCGGGACGAGTGCACGTCATGGCATACATGATTAATCCAACAGCGGAAGGATATGGGATTAACTTCATGCGTTCAATCTCTTCGGGTGTGGTAGGACACTGTGACTTGCACAAAATGGTACCTTGACTCATGGGAAGAAAGCCTCTCTTAGAGTCTTTCATCCTGAATCTATCAAGAATCTTATCTATATAAGCTTTTGGACCTATCTCTATGGATCCGAATACCCAAAATGCATTGTGCATTTCCCAAATCTTTCATTAAAAGTATGTCATCCACATACAAGACAAGAAAGGTTACCTTACTCCCACTAAACTTTATGTACAAACAAGGTTCCTCGACACTTCGAACAAAACCATATTGTTTGATAACAAGATCAAAGCGATGATTCCAACTTCTGGACGCTTGCTTAAGACCATAAATGGATCTCATACCATCCTAGGATTAGATGTATCTACAAAACCTTCTGGTTGTGTCATATACACTTCCTCTTCTAGAATCCCATTCAAGAAGGCGGTTTTGGCATCCATTTGCCAAATCTCATAATCATGAAATGCGGCAATCGCTAAGATAATCCTAATGGAGCGAAGCATTGCGACTGGAACAAAGGTTTCGTCATAGTGAAGACCATGAACTTGAGTAAAACCCTTTGCCACCAATCTAGCTTTGTAAACATCTTTATGTCCATCTATGCCATTCTTTATCTTAAAGATCCACTTACACTGAAGAGGTCTCACTTTTTCAGGTAAATCAACCAAATCCCGTACTTGGTTTTCGTGCATAGAGTCCATTTCGGATCGCATGGCTTCAAGCCATTGCATGGAATCACGACTAGATATGGCCGCCTTGTAGGTTGTAGGTTCGTCACTTTCGCAAAGCAACATATCTAACTGATGTGAGTTGATATGAACTTTGAACAAGAATGTGAAGAATGATTAGTATACTGAAATGGAATGTAAACAAAGTAACCAAAACAGATTGAAAAGGTTAGTTTGAGGATGAATAAACCGTAACCAAGGATAGTGTGCTAGGTGAAGTAGACCTATACTTCAACAAAGCGGGTGCTAAATCAAACAACGCGATTGAAGTAGCGAGTTTAGAGCTTGTAACGCGACTAACTCTAGACTTTGTCTTGTAAGCAACAAGGACGTAAAAGAAAGCTTAGCTTTACTCAGGTTTTTGATTTCAATATTGGATGTCTTATTCATTCAAATAGATGGCTATATATAGCCTACAACAAGACCCTTAAACCGGCTGGTTAGGGTGACAATAACGAAGCTACATGGTGACAAAAACAAAGCTACATCTATGTGAACTATTAGCTATGTAAACTAGGAGCTAATAACAAAGCTATGTAAACTAGGAGCTAATAACAAAGCTATGTAAACTAGGAGCTAATAACAAAGCTATGTAAACTAGGAGCTAATAACAAAGCTATGTAAACTAGGAGCTAATAACAAAGCTTAATAAGGAGCCATTTGGACGTGCACAACCAGCTTCAAACGTCCTCTTTGACCACGGTGCTTTCCCATGCACAACTGACTTGTTCGGACAATAACTTTGTCATTACTTGTTCAATGAGCCTTCATGAATAGTCATTGGAAAGATAAGCTCGAAATCTATCTCCTTCATTTTGAATGACTACGAAATTCCAAGTATAACTCGAGATATGGACTGATCAAAACAATGCTGCAAAAATGAACTCGCATCAGAAATTCCCATGCACAACTGTCTTGTTCGGACCATAACTTTGTCAATACTTGTTCAATGAGCCTTAATGAATAGTCATTGGAAAGATAAGCTCGAAATCTATCTCCTCCATTTTGAATGACTACGAAACTTCAAGTATAACTCGAGATATGGACTGATCAAAACAACGCTGCAAAATGAACTCGCATCATACTCTCCTTCTTTGAAAAAGAATTGTCCTCAATTCTTGTAACAAGTATCCCACCTGGATCAAATACAAAATTTGTTAGGATCAACACATCCTTACTCCAAATAGACATAAGTGTGGGTAACGTTGGTATCCCGGCTCGACCCCAAGCTCGACTCCTTTTCAAGTAGGTGTTGTTTTGAATGCTTGCGAACTCTACTTTGCTTGTTCTGAACAAGGATGGATCAGGTATCTTTTGTTGCTTCTCAAAGTATTCCACAAGCTCAATCCCCTTACTCTCCATGCTTGTTTTGACTAAGATCAGAATTTGTTTCTTCTTGCACAACCCGTTTGGTTGAAGATGATACTCGTCAAAAACAGGTGGTAACGTTGGATCAAACACCAAACTTTCCACGTAAGTGTTTTCAAACGAGAAAATTCCAGCCATCTTTTTTTTTTTGGAATAGTACTACGTGAACAGTACTAATTCGTGAACAGTTTTTTTTTTTTTTGAAAATAAATCGAACTTCAACAAGAACCACGAAACAATCAAAACCGATTAACCCTCGAACTACCCGCACGATTTTAACCTTTGAATTCCAATCGCAATCAGAAATTCAACTAATAACTTGGCTTCGACACTTCTTGGACCGTCTTGATTTTAAGAAAAATCAAGAGTTGTAGCTCTGATACCACTAATGATGTGAGTTGATATGAACTTTGAACAAGAATGTGAAGAATGATTAGTATACTGAAATGGAATGTAAACAAAGTAACCAAAACAGATTGAAAAGGTTAGTTTGAGGATGAATAAACCGTAACCAAGGATAGTGTGCTAGGTGAAGTAGACCTATACTTCAACAAAGCGGGTGCTAAATCAAACAACGCGATTGAAGTAGCGAGTTTAGAGCTTGTAACGCGACTAACTCTAGACTTTGTCTTGTAAGCAACAAGGACGTAAAAGAAAGCTTAGCTTTACTCAGGTTTTTGATTTCAATATTGGATGTCTTATTCATTCAAATAGATGGCTATATATAGCCTACAACAAGACCCTTAAACCGGCTGGTTAGGGTGACAATAACAAAGCTACATGGTGACAAAAACAAAGCTACATCTATGTGAACTAGGAGCTAATAACAAAGCTATGTAAACTAGGAGCTAATAACAAAGCTATGTAAACTAGGAGCTAATAACAAAGCTATGTAAACTAGGAGCTAATAACAAAGCTATGTAAACTAGGAGCTAATAACAAAGCTTAATAAGGAGCCATTTGGACGTGCACAACCAGCTTCAAACGTCCTCTTTGACCCCGGTGCTTTCCCATGCACAACTGACTTGTTCGGACCATATCTTTGTCAATACTTGTTCAATGAGCCTTCATGAATAGTCATTGGAAAGATAAGCTCGAAATCTATCTCCTTCATTTTGAATGACTACGAAATTCCAAGTATAACTCGAGATATGGACTGATCAAAACAATGCTGCAAAAATGAACTCGCATCAGAAATTCCCATGCACAACTGTCTTGTTCGGACCATAACTTTGTCAATACTTGTTCAATGAGCCTTCATGAATAGTCATTGGAAAGATAAGCTCGAAATCTATCTCCTCCATTTTGAATGACTACGAAACTCCAAGTATAACTCGAGATATGGACTGATCAAAACAACGCTGCAAAATGAACTCGCATCATACTCTCCTTCTTTGAAAAAGAATTGTCCTCAATTCTTGTAACAAGTATCCCACCTGGATCAAATACAAAATTTGTTAGGATCAACACATCCTTACTCCAAATAGACATAAGTGTGGGTAACGTTGGTATCCCGGCTCGACCCCAAGCTCGACTCCTTTCAAGTAGGTGTTGTTTTGAATGCTTGTGAACTCTACTTTGCTTGTTGTGAACAAGGATGGATCAGGTATCTTTTGTTGCTTCTCAAAGTATTCCACAAGCTCAATCCCCTTACTCTCCATGCTTGTTTTGACTAAGATCAGAATTTGTTTCTTCTTGCACAACCCGTTTGGTTGAAGATGATACTCGTCAAAAACAGGTGGTAACGTTGGATCAAACACCAAACTTTCCTCGTAAGTGTTTTCAAACGAGAAAATTCCAGCCATCTTTTTTTTTTTTTTTGGAATAGTACTACGTGAACAGTACTAATTCGTGAACAGTTTTTTTTTTTTTTTTTTTTGAAAATAAATCGAACTTCAACAAGAACCACGAAACAATCAAAATCGATTAACCCTCGAACTACCCGCACGAGTTTAACCTTTGAATTCCAATCGCAATCAGAAATTCAACTAATAACTTGGCTTCGACACTTCTTGGACCGTCTTGATTTTAAGAAAAATCAAGAGTTGTAGCTCTGATACCACTAATGATGTGAGTTGATATGAACTTTGAACAAGAATGTGAAGAATGATTAGTATACTGAAATGGAATGTAAACAAAGTAACCAAAACAGATTGAAAAGGTTAGTTTGAGGATGAATAAACCGTAACCAAGGATAGTGTGCTAGGTGAAGTAGACCTATACTTCAACAAAGCGGGTGCTAAATCAAACAACGCGATTGAAGTAGCGAGTTTAGAGCTTGTAACGCGACTAACTCTAGACTTTGTCTTGTAAGCAACAAGGACGTAAAAGAAAGCTTAGCTTTACTCAGGTTTTTGATTTCAATATTGGATGTCTTATTCATTCAAATAGATGGCTATATATAGCCTACAACAAGACCCTTAAACCGGCTGGTTAGGGTGACAATAACAAAGCTACATGGTGACAAAAACAAAGCTACATCTATGTGAACTAGGAGCTAATAACAAAGCTATGTAAACTAGGAGCTAATAACAAAGCTATGTAAACTAGGAGCTAATAACAAAGCTATGTAAACTAGGAGCTAATAACAAAGCTATGTAAACTAGGAGCTAATAACAAAGCTTAATAAGGAGCCATTTGGACGTGCACAACCAGCTTCAAACGTCCTCTTTGACCCCGGTGCTTTCCCATGCACAACTGACTTGTTCGGACCATATCTTTGTCAATACTTGTTCAATGAGCCTTCATGAATAGTCATTGGAAAGATAAGCTCGAAATCTATCTCCTTCATTTTGAATGACTACGAAATTCCAAGTATAACTCGAGATATGGACTGATCAAAACAATGCTGCAAAAATGAACTCGCATCAGAAATTCCCATGCACAACTGTCTTGTTCGGACCATAACTTTGTCAATACTTGTTCAATGAGCCTTCATGAATAGTCATTGGAAAGATAAGCTCGAAATCTATCTCCTCCATTTTGAATGACTACGAAACTCCAAGTATAACTCGAGATATGGACTGATCAAAACAACGCTGCAAAATGAACTCGCATCACTAACGCATCTTCCTCGACAATACCAAGGTATCGATCAGGTTGATGACTAACCCTTGTAGATTTCCTAGGTTCAAAGGGAACAACAACCGTGTCCGAGGAGGAAGGAACGCTTTCCTCCACTTCATTTTTGGTTTGTGGCTCTTGGACTTCATCAAGTTCAAAATTTCTCCCACTCTGTCTTCTAGAAATGAAGTCATTTTCTAGAAAGACAGCGTCACGAGCCACAAACACTTTGTTATCGTGACGATTGCAGAAGTAATAACCTTGTGTTTCCTTTGGATGTCCTACAAAAAGACATTTATCGGATCTGGGTGCGAGTTTGTTGTCAGACTTGTTCTGAACATATGCCTCACAACCCCATATTCTCATAAACGACAAATAAGGGACCCTTCCCTTCCATATCTCATATGGTGTCTTATTGGCTGCTTTAGTCGGGCTTCGATTTAGTGAAAATATTGCGGACAAAATGGCAAAACCCCAAAATGAATCAGGAAGCTCAGTGAGACTCATCATGGACCGAACCATATCTAATAAAGTTCAGTTTCTCCTTTCGGCCACACCATTCAATTGTGGTGTGCCAGGAGGAGTCCATTGTGATACTATGCCACAATCTTTTAGGTGTGAATCAAATTCATTATTTAGGTATTCACCACCACGATCGGATCGTAGTACTTTAATCTTTTTATCCAATTGGTTCTCTACTTCACTTTGAAACTCCTTGAACTTTTCAAAAGCATCGCTCTTGTGCCTCATTAAGTAGACATACCATATCTACTTAAGTCGTCGGTAAAAGTGATGAAGTAGTTGTAACCACCCCTAGCGGTGATAGTCATTGGGCCACACACATCGGTATGTATAAGGCCCAATACCTCACTTGCTCGTGTTCCTTTACTTGAGAAAGGAGCACGAGTCATCTTGCCTAAAAGGCAAGACTCGCATACACCAGAAGATTCGTAATCAAATGGTTTGAGAGTTTCGTTGAAACAAGCCTCTTTATGCGTCGTTCGTTTATGTGTCCTAAACGACAATGCCAAAGGTAGGATTGATTAGGTTCACCCGTTTTGAGCTTCTTGTTTTCTATATGATATACATCATTAACATTATCTAGAACATAAATACCTCCGATAGACGTAGCTTTACCATAAACCATGTCATTAAATGAAAAAGTACAACAATTGTCCTTAATCATAAAGGAAAAACCCTCCATATCAAGTACGGAAATGGAGATAATGTTCTTAGTTAAAATTGGTACGAAATAACAATTATTCAAATACAACTCAAAACCACTAGCTAGAGTGAGTACATAAGTTCCTACGGATATAGCGGCTACTCTAGCTCCATTTCCCATGCGTAGGTCCACATCACCCTTGGCTAGTGCTCGCACGTTCCTCAGCCCCTGTAAATGATTACAAAGGTGAGAACCACATCCGGTATCCAATACCCAAGTGGAAGTGCAAGTATAGTTAATGTCTATCATATAGAGAGAAGTGAGGAAAATACCTGACGGAGTCTCACTCTCGTCTTTCCTGCTCTTCAAATCCTTCAAATATTTGGGACAATTGCGCTTCTAATGTTCCTTGCTATTACAATAATAGCAATCGGCGTCGGCATGTTTGTTAACCTTAGCCTTAGGTTTGCTATTCTCAATAGCTTTCCCTTTTTTCTTGTCTTTTCCTTGTTTCTTGAATTGGGTCTTACCCTTGTTTTTACCCTTTTGAACCCCAAGGTTGAGATTCTTCATTTTCATGGAGAGCATGTCTCTCTTTTCACTCCCACTAGCCTTCATGTCGCTCTTCGCTTGGTTAAGGAGTGCATGAAGCTCTTGGAAACTCTTGTCCATGCCATGCATATTATAGTTCACCCTAATTTGGGAGAACTTGGAGGGGAGTGAGTGAAGAATGCGACCTATCGCAAGCTTCTTGGGAATGCTACACCCTAAACGCTCTAGAGTGTCAATATGCTCAATCATCTTGAGCACATGAGGGCCAACTTTTTGACCCTTTTCTAGCTTACCCTCGAAGAATTTCATCATAGCCTCATATTGACGGATATCGGGCGATTGAGAAAAAGCTGTCGTAACCCTTGAGAATATCTCATATGCATTAAGGGTAATGTATTGAAGCTTGAGTTTTGGAGACATTGACCATATCAAGACGTTCTTGATATCGTTAGATATCTTCAAAAACTCCTCATAGGCGGTCCTTTGTGCCGCGGTGGCTCTAGGACCGAGTTCATTGGGTGGTGGCTCGTTCAAGTAACGAAGGACGTTGTCGGACAACGCCGCACCTTTTATGGTAGACTCCCATTCGATGAAATTACTTCCATCGTCTTTCAAGATACATTTGTCCATAATGGACCTAAGCCAAGAATCCTTTCCGAGTTGAATGGTTGCATTGGTAGCCATAGCGAATTATAAACACTACAACAAAGTTTAGGAAATATTAACATTCATTGTTATATAATTTACTTGTAAAACAATTTTAACAAGTCACTCATATAAGACCCCTCACGAAATTATATAAGTGATTCCGAGACCCGCATTTAGATAAGAACTAACATCGCATGCAATCCTTATGTAAAAATGGTAAGTCTTTACTTGACCAATTCTACCCTAGAACTCTCGGTTGACGGATTTCAACCAAATCCATCTCCTAGTCCCGGAATAACTCTTATCCCGTTGAGTCCGACCCAATCTTGGGATGTGATCTTATCACCCAACTTACCCAAGGTAAAAAGGGGTCCACGTTGTGGTTGCCCTAATGAACAAGGGGTTCATAGGTGCTTTAATTAGTAAGGCTAAATCTCAATTCTTACTATGCATGTGAGAGGTCTTGTCAATATTAAGTTACTAATCACTTATAAGTGAACTAAGTTGGTGATTACGTAAATAGGTGAATTGACAATCGAGGAATAAAATGCATGATTGGCGATTTTGGCATGAGCGAATATAAAGCAAGCATCAAACAAAATAAATCCTAGTATGGCCATCTAGCTAATCTAATTAACTAGACTATTAAAAAATCGGAAACCAACTCATCGGACTGAGACATTTTCGTGGTTCAGTTGAGAGAGTCAAAAACCGACTCGATATTCTCTATTTCTCTCCTATCTTCACTCCACTTCCCCTCTTTTGGCTAACTGTTTGAGTAAGTAGTTACTGACTCTCCAAACTTCTCTTAACCCCCCCCCCCCCCGACACAATTCCCTTATTCTATCATAACATTGTACGTATCCCTCTTCTCCTCTTCTCTACAAAAAATTGAATGGAACTACAACGACATAATTTATTCTCAACTTTCTAATTACCAATCTTATTCCAATCTTGAGGGTAATTTAATCACTCCTATTCTGATACGGGTAAGCTCGAACCCGACCCAATTGTGCTAGGACCGAATAAAGCCCGCAACGAGACCATGCACTCGCTTGGGTTATTCGAACCAAGCCCAATCAAACTTGGTGTGTGTATGATCACACACGTCCCGAAATAGCCAAGATTCACGTGGGAAATGCAGCCAAAGATCACGCCTCCCTTGCTAAAGATATACGTGATATCCTTACTTCAAATAAGTTAGAGCAATCTTCTTATTTTGGCAACAAGAGGAGATAATTCTCACTCATATTTGATGGTGATTCACATGAAGATATACATGTATCTCCTCCCTCAAATAGATAGATACAATCTCCTCCAACTTGGCAATCCAAATAAGAATATTATATCAATATATGAATATTCTAGGCAGGAAGATCGAGCAAGAAGCAAACGAGATTTGGATGCAATATTTTGAAGAGTAGGAGAAGATTTCGTGTATCCCATGCTCTAAATAAAGGGATACAATCTTAGTTTGTTTAAGCAACACAAATAACAATGATCTCTTCAAGATCATTTCGAGATATCCTTAGGATTAAAATACTATATCCTCTAGATTAGTTACTATTTTTCCTTGATTAGGTATCTTGTAAAATAGGCTAAGTATCTCGTAGTATATTCGAGATATTATTCGTGTAAGGCCATAAAAGCCACGTTCCATAGCATTTTTCATCATTCAACAGTTAAGCAATAAAATTTCAGCAACGTTTTGATTTTAAATCAACTCTTGTGTTTTATATTTCGAGAAAGTACTTCGAAATCGCGTTGAGGAATTGGTGCGCCAATCTCTACGTTATTAGTTTCGGATTCAAGGTAGAATTCGGGCTAAATATCTTTGGTTACGTTTGTCTTTTATTTCATCACAAAAATCCTTACGTAATTCAAAGTATTTTCTTTCCTAAAATAGACACACCACAAAACGTCTAAATCCGGAAAGACCCTAACCGCGAACCAAGGTTACATTAACCTTAGTTCAACTTCACTCCAAAATCCACGTCATCACTCAAGGTTACATTAACCTTTGACCCAAATTCATTTCTTAATCTAAACCGCTTCCGCATTCACATTATCTTGGTATCAGAGCCATGTTTAGCGACATGGGAGATAACGAAATCAACAACAACAACAACAACAACAACAATGTCAACAACAATGACGCAAGCAGCATCAATACTGGAGGGGGTAATGACGACAATCTCATCCAACAATTGCTCCGTGCTTTACGCAATTTGCCCGAGAACAGACCTGGGGGAGGTGCAAGGAGATTCGTAGATGTGCCCAAACCCCATGACGAATTCAAAGTCACGGAGTTGCCTGAATTCGGGGGAGGGATAGATCCGGAAGAGTACTTGGACTGGGAGCGTCAAATCGAGAGGATGTTCGAATTCAAGGATGTCCCCGATGAGAAGCGTTGCAAGTATGCTATCTTGAGGCTAACAAAAAGTGCGTCCCTATGGTTCGAAAGTATGAAGACTAGGCGAGCACGGGAGGAAAAGCCTAAGATCCGGTCATGGGAGGAACTCAAAAATAAGTTACGCAAGAGGTATGTTCCTAAAAGTTGCAAAATCGACTTATATCGTAAGGTAGCCGAATTGAAACAAGGGACCATGTCAATTAGTGCGTATATTGAGGAGTTCGAAAAGGCATCTTTAATGTGTGAGTTAGAAGAACTCGAGGAACAAAAGATGGCTAGGTTTTGTAGGGGCTTAAATCGTAACATAGCTGATGTGGTAGATTTACATCCTTATGCTTCGTTTGATTTGTTATGTTCTTTGTGTTTAAAAGTAGAGGGCCAACAAAAACGACGAACTACTTCGACCACTAAAACAAACACTTGGGCAAAATCCGAAACACCGAGTAAATTCGGAGGGTCTTGATCAAGCCAAACCCCAAAATCCGTAGTTGCCACCCAAACAACACCTAATACAGACACCAAATCAAAAGACATGTCTAAGGTTCGTTGTTTCAAGTGTCAAGGATTCGGTCACTTTCAAAGCGATTGTCCTAATAAAAGAGTCATCACATTAAGAGAGGCAATTAGTTATCGCGATGAATTGATGGAGGGTTTTAGTGACGAGGATGAACCATCATATGTCACGATTGGGGATGAGTTAGAGGGGGACAACGTGCTAGAGTTTGTAGCACCAAGTCATGTTGAGTCTTTGGTCTTACGTCGTACTTTGCACACCATTGTTGAACCGGTTGTGGCCGAACAACGTGACCAAATTTTCCACACTAAATGCTTGGTCAAAGACAAATGGTGTAATGTGATTATTGATGGGGGGAGTTGTACCAACGTCGCCTCACAAGACATGGTTAATAAATTAACCCTAACCACCAGACCACACCCGAGACCCTATACCTTACATTGGCTCGATGATGGGAACCAAGTTAAGGTAACTAAACAAGTCCGCGTTGGTTTTACGATGGGTCCTTACAAGGACGAGGTGGTTTGCGACGTTATTCCCATGGATGCTTGTCATGTGTTATTAGGCAGGCCATGGCAATTTGATCGCAATGTCCTTCATAGAGGACGAAGCAACGAGCATGAACTCATGGTGGATGGTAAGAAGGTCATCCTAAGGCCTATGGCGCCGAAGGAGATTCGTTCGATTCATTCTAATCATACTAACAAACCGAGTTTATCAATGTTTGCTAGTGAAAGAGACGTGGAGCAGGTTTTGGCTAGAGGAGAGCAAGTGTACTCACTTGTGGCGTCTAACCTGTCCACAGTTTCAAGAAGGAATAACCTTGACCAAGGTTACATTAACCTTGACCAAGTTTACTCTAACCTTGACTCTGTTGAACGCGTTAAACCACTGTTGCGTGAGTTTGACAATGTTTTTCCAGATGATTTACCAGCGAGTTTACCTCCATTGCGTGGAATCGAGCATCAAATTGATCTCGTACCCGGCGCGGCCTTACCAAACAAGGCGGCTTATCGGAGTAACCCCGAAGAAACCAAAGAACTCCAACGACAAATTGAAGAGTTAATGGAACGAGGGTACGTAAGAGAAAGCATGAGCCCGTGCGCGGTTCCAGCTTTACTCGTCCCTAAGAAAGATGGCACATGGAGAATGTGCATCGATAGCCGAGCAGTGAATAACATCACCATAAAATATCGATTCCCGATTCCGAGACTCGATGATATGCTTGATGAACTTCACGGCTCAACCATCTTCTCCAAAATCGATCTTCGAAGTGGTTATCACCAAATTCGAATGAGAGAATGAGATGAATGGAAGACCGCATTCAAAACCAAACATGGTTTATACGAATGGTTGGTCATGCCTTTCGGCCTTACGAACGCACCAAGCACTTTCAAGAGGCTTATGAACGAGGTTCTAAAGTCCTTCATTGGAAAGTTCGTGGTCGTGTACTTGGACGATATCCTGGTATACAGTAAGGGCATTGAAGAGCACCTACAACACTTAAGACAAGTGTTCGAAACGCTAAGGGTGCAAAAACTCTACGGCAAAGCCGAGAAGTGCTCATTCTTGGTCGACAAAGTTATATTCCTTGGATACGTTGTATCTCGGGATGGAGTTGCCGTGGATCAAGAAAAGGTGGAGGCTATTCGTTCTTGGCCTATCCCTAGTATGGTGACTGAAGTACGATCATTCCATGGATTGGCTTCATTCTGCCGACGGTTTATTCGTGATTTCAGCACGGTCATGAGCCCAATAACGTGTTGCTTGAAAAAGGGAGCGTTTGATTGGAACGAACAAGCTCAAAAAGCATTCGAGAAGATCAAGGAGTTGCTATGCAATGCACCTATACTCGCTCTACCCGACTTCTCTCAACCGTTCGAAGTTGAGTATGACGCAAGTGGCGTGGGAATTGAGGCTGTCTAAATCCAAGCTCAACGACCCATTGCTTACTTTTCGGAGAAATTGGGGGGGCGCTCGTTGTAATTACTCTACATACGACAAAGAGTTCTACACGATCATTCGAGCACTTGACCATTGGAGTCACTACCTTCGCCCTAGTCATTTTGTACTTCACTCGGATCACGAGTCTCTCAAGTACATACATGGGCAACAAAAGCTCAACCCGAGACATGCAAAATGGGTTGAATTCCTTCAATCATTCCACTTTTCATCAAAATACAAAGAAGGCAAGAGTAATGTAGTAGCTGACGCTTTATCACGGAGATATGCGCTACTTACCACGCTCGAAGTGAAGTTACTAGGGTTCGAGTTAATCAAAGAATCCTATGTGGTTGATGATGAACCAAGGGAGATATTCGAGGAATGTCAAAAAGGTGGATACAAGGAATACGCGATACAAGAGGGTTTTCTATTTAAGGGAAATCGACTGTGTTCCGAAGCATCCAATTCGTGAATTATTAATTCGCGAAGCACATGGTGGTGGTTTAGCCGGACATTTCGAAGTTCAAAAGACACTCGACATCTTACACGAGCACTTTCATTGGCCGAAAATGATTGGTGATGTCCAAAACATCATAGGCAAGTATGTCACTTGTCACATGGCGAAAAGCTCTTTTAAAGCGGGAGCCTACATGCCATTACCAGTTCCGGAACGACCATGGGAAGATGTGTCAATGGACTTCATCGTGGCCTTACCTCGTACCCAAAGAGGAAAGGATGCCATTATGGTAGTCGTGGACAGATTTTCGAAGATGGCCCATTTCGTGGCTTGCCATAAGACGGACGATGCTAGTAACGTCGCGGATCTCTATTATCGCGAGATAGTCCGTTTACATGGAGTCCCGAAGACTATTGTGTCCGATCGTGATTCAAAATTCTTGAGTTACTTTTGGAACACGCTTTGGAGAAAGGTCGGTACTAAGCTACTGTTTAGCACTTCGCATCACCCTCAAACTGATGGGCAAACGGAAGTGACAAACCGTATCTTAGGGACTATTCTCCGTGGTTTGGTGAGTAAAACTCAGAAAGATTGGGACCTTAAGCTTGCACACGTGGAGTTCGCTTATAATCGATCTCCTACCTATGCAACTAAGCACTCTCCTTTCGAGGTAGTTTATGGGATCAACCCGTATTTGCCTATTGAGTTACTCCCCATCCCTAAAGGGGAATTCGTTCACAAGGACGCGGAGGACAAGGTCAAGGCCATGACAAAGCTACATGATCAAGTCCGAGCTAGAATTGAGGTGGTAAACGAAACCTACCAAAGGCGAGCTAACAAAATCCGACCGACGAAGGTATTCCAACCCGGAGACTTGGTGTGGTTACACTTGCGCAAGGAAAGGTTTCCGGGAAAACGAAAGAACAAACTCATGCCAAGAGCCGAGGGTCCGTACAAGGTCGTTGACAAGGTAAACGACAATGCTTACAAGATCGAGCTTCCAGGAGACTACGGAGTCCACGCTACATTCAATGTAGGGGACTTAAGTCCATACTTAAGCGACGATGGCCTTACGGAATTGAGGTCAATTCCTTTCGAAGAAGGAGGGGATGATACGGGTAAGCTCGAACCCAGCCCAATTGTGCTAGGACCGAATAAAGCCCACAACGAGACCATGCACTCGCTTGGGTTATTCGAACCAAGCCCAATCAAACTTAGTGTGTGTATGATCACACACGTCCCAAAATAGCCAAGATTCACGTGGGAAATGCAGCCAAAGATCACGCCTCCCTTGCTAAAGATATGCGTGATATCCTTACTTCAAATAAGTTAGAGCAATCTTCTTATTTTGGCAACAAGAGGAGATAATTCTCACTCATATTTAATGGTGATTCACATGAAGATATACATGTATCTCCTCCCTCAAATAGATAGATACAATCTCCTCCAACTTGGCAATCCAAATAAGAATATTATATCAATATATGAATATTCTAGGCAGGAAGATCAAGCAAGAAGCAAACGAGATTTGGCTGCAATATTTTGAAGAGTAGGAGAAGATTTCGTGTATCCCATGCTCCAAATAAAGGGATACAATCTTAGTTTATTTAAGCAACACAAATAACAATGATCTCTTCAAGATCATTTCGAGATATCCTTAGGATTAAAATACTATATCCTCTAGATTAGTTACTATTTTTCCTTGATTAGGTATCTTGTAATATAGGCTAAGTATCTCGTAGTATATTCGAGATATTATTCGTGTAAGGCTATAAAAGCCACGTTCCATAGCATTTTTCATCATTCAACAATTAAGCAATAAAATTTCAGCAACGTTTTGATTTTAAATCAACTCTTGTGTTTTATATTTCGAGAAAGTACTTCGAAATCGCGTTGAGGAATTGATGCGCCAATCTATACGTTATTAGTTTCGGATTCAAGGTAGAATTCGGGCTAAATATCTTTGGTTACGTTTGTCTTTTATTTCATCACAAAAATCCTTACATAATTCAAAGTATTTTCTCTCCTAAAATAGACGCACCACAAAACGTCTAAATCCGGAAAGACCCTAACCACGAACCAAGGTTACATTAACCTTAGTTCAACTTCACTCCAAAATCCACGTTATCACTCAAGGTTACATTAACCTTCGACCCAAATTCATTTCTTAATCTAAACCGTTTCCGCATTCGCATCATATTCTCCGTCTCGTTTCCCTCTTTTATTAATTTATAATATGGTTTAATACCATATGTTAATTTATTTTGTAGGTTATCATATCAATTCTGTCAAAGATGATTATCATAATTGACCCGGATCTCGCTTAAGGTAACACATGATGGCATGATATATATGTTGTAGTTGTTTGTAGTATCGTTTTAAAATCGAATTTTTATACGAATAAGCATGTTTTAATTATATTGCGATAATATGCTTAAATCGATTTCGTGTTTCTATCACTTTTAATCTTCTCAATTTATTTCACATCAGATCTTCTAAAAGTATTATAAGGTCGAGACTAAAACATACAAATAAGACTTTATTTCTGAATTTTCGTGATTTTAATATAAAGTAGCAAAGTGAAAGTTTTTATTATTTGATAATTACTGCATGTTTCATAATCGATTAGTGTTTTTGAATGATTTATTACTCCTATTTAAAGACTTTATTTTCGAAAAGTTTGAAAAGATAATACTGTTTATATGTCTGTAAAATTTCGTAAATTATTCCAAGTATTTTGGTCACAATAAAATGTTTACGAACAGATGTCGAAATAGTCTGCGAATCTGTCAGTTGTTGTAAAACTAATTTAAAACCTTTGATACAATTTGAATTTAATTTGGGTAATTTACCTACATAAACTTTGAAGAGTTTGGTTAATGTTTCCAATTGATTTTGCTTTAAAATAAATTATTAAACGTATTTTATTAATGAGATACCGTCGGGTGTCGAATTCTGTCAGTTTGTGAAAATACAAATAAAAACCCATGTTTTATTTGGAATTTGGATTTTCTCCAGAAATAAAAGTTGTAACTAAGTTTCTAAAGTTTTCAACCCCACTGGTCTTACGTTGTTTTGATTTTTAATGATTTAATTACAAATTTTATAGTAAGAAAGTGCTATTCCGTAAAATTTGTAAATTTGTAACTTATATTTCAACCTTTTGAGAAATAATTATGATTTTGACTTTCGTTGACTTTCGTTGAGTTTTGATCTTTAAATATATATTTACAAAATAAGTATAATGTTTATGTCTCGAGGCCTAATATAACTATTTTATATAATTCAAATGTTAAACGATTTCTAATTATAATAATACCTATTTTGGAAATTTAATATTTGAAGAAAGTTTCCCAAATTAGAAAGTTTCTTTTTAAGAACGTTTTGATAATCCTATCGAATTATGACAACGACTTTGTTTTGAAGTTATGGAATAGGGACAAGTGTACGGGTAGAGTAATACAGTCTAGGTTATACGTTTTGCCATCAACTATAAAGCTGGTGTGTCTATGTTGAGACACATTGGCGTTGAACTGAGCATGGTTTGTGTTCAGGAGTGTGTATATTTTGACCTTAAACTTAGATATCGCATCGTGTAAGTCGCCGTCGGGTTGAACTGGATTACGGTTGGTGTCCAGGAGGGGTGTACATTACTTAAGTCATCAGGACCTCGCTGCACGCAGTCCTGTTATAGTTGAGTTGCATTGTTAGAGACCGAAGTCTAATTTATTTTGACTGAATTCTCGAACCTAGTTTAGTATGATCCTAGTGAAAGTCTATTCGGTTACACTGATTGATTTCCATAACGCCGTTATTATTATGGATTGACATTGATTTGCAGGTTGGCAATCATTTCGAAATATTTTACCGTATCATTTTAAATGTTTTTCGTTTTCAACTATTTTGATATAATAGTAATTATGTTTAAATATTATGTAATATGGCTGTGAGAACTGCCTGAGTTGCTCCCCACTGAATTGTGGCTGTTATGTTTATAATATGGCAGGTATATTTTGTTCCGGGATTTGGTGTGAGCTAGCGAGTGGCGTGGATCCTACTCCGCTTGAGTTATGTTTATTTATGGATTCTTAATCCCATTTGGAGAATTTTTATTTTTAGCCTTTTGTAAAAAGTGGCCTTTGTATTGACTGACCGTTCTTTTTGTAAAATATAGAACATCAGTGTGTTTTAATCCCAAATCTACAGTGATTCCGCCACTGTATTGCATTAGAATTTATAGGGGATTACATTAATAATACTTTTTGGATATTAATACTTAAATCGTTTGTAATTACTGTTTTTATTAATCGTTATTGTCGAGATTAGACGATTAACGAGAAAACCATTTAAAAACCGAGTTTAAGGATTCTGGAAAAATTATTTTTTCTGGACAGAATGTCCATAAATGTGTTTTAACTATTTTACTTAATTTTTGTACTATTTATTAATGTCTTTAATTAATAGTAATGATTTTTGGACAAAATTACGATTTATCGTTAAAATGATCTGTTTCACCTAAAAGAATTATTTCCAGCCATTTTGAAAATATTTAAATCTGAAACTTTAAGAGTTAAATCATCCCTTAACATATTCTAAATACATTCATTGATTTAATTAAATAAAAGACGTTAAAAGATTTAATTTGACATTTGCCCTAAAATCCTATTTATAATCGTATTGTCGAAACTAATAATAATTAGGAAATTTTAGTTTTGTAAATTTTGAAAATACCTTGATTAGTAGTATTAAAATGTTTAAGACATGTTTTAAACATTTTATAAACACTTCTATGATATTTTTAATAATTTCATAAACCCAATTGTTCTCGTTTTAGAAATTAATATCGTTAAGGCCGAAAGTATTAGTTTTATAAATTTATATTGTTTACTAAAAATGTTTTATTAGTATGAACTAATATTTTCGCTATTTTGATATAATGCTATTTTAAGTAAATTTCTAAAATTAGTAAGTTTCTATTTATAGAAAGGTTCCCTTTTTATATAAAATGATTATTCCTTTTATCCATATCATTTGTATTGATTATATTTATTTCTGAATATCGATAATGGCTTGTTTGAAGTTATGGAATAAAGAGAAGTGTGGGGTTAGAGTAATATAGTCTGGGATGTACGTTTTTGCCATTAGCTATAAAGTCGGTGTGTCTATTTGGGGCGGCACATTTAGTCGTTGAACTGGGCGTAGTTTTGCCTAGAAGAGTGTATGTTTTGACCTTAAGCTAGATATCGCATCGTGTTAGTCGCCGTCAGCTGAACTAGACATAATTGTTGTCTAGGAGGGGTATGCACTACTTAAACCAGGACCTCGCTGCACGCAGTCTTGTTATAGTTGAGTTGCCTAGTTAGAGACTGGATTCTGTTATGAGTTAAGTCTACAATTCTCAAAACTAGTTTTCAGTATTATCCTAGTGAAAGTCTAGCCTTGTGCACACTGATCGAATTTCCATAACGCCATTTTGAATATTATTATTATTATCGGTATAATTTGGTTGCAGGTTGGCAAATGTTTTATGTTTTCTCTGGAAAACTCATTTTTATTATATTGTTTCGATACGTGAAATCTTTCACTGAAAGCTTATTTTCATTATAATGTTTTACTATTTTCCGTTTTTACTAATTTTCTATAATAGTAATTACAGTTTTAAAATTCTGTTATACGGCTGAGAGAACGTTGACGTTGCTCCCCACTGATTATGGCTGTTATGTTTTTAACATGGCATGTATATGTGTTTTCCTTCGGGTGGGCTAGCGAGCAGTTATGGATTCTGCTTGTTTTAATAAGATCACTGTATTATGGATTGTTAAAACCCTTTTTATGGATTTTATTTTATTTTATTTATTTTATTTTGTAGCCATTTTTATTTTATGGCTTATGTATTGACTTACCATTTTTATTTAATCAAGACATAGCTACAGTGTGTTATAATCCCACTTCTACAATGTTTCCGCCACTGTATTGCGTTAGAATTTCTAGGGGATTACATCTCCTGTGCGGCACACCCTCACTCCCATTTTCTATTGTCATGCTGCTGCCTTCCTCGACTACTACCCCTCCTCTCACCTCCTTTTTTTTTTCTTTTCTTTCAATAATGGGTTGAATCCACTTTTAATTTGGCGATTGGACCCGACCTTCACCTTGATCCATTAGATGCTGATTTGTAGCTCAATTTCAACCCATTAATTAATGGAATTAAGTCTTGATTTCTTCTACAAACTTTAAGGTCTCAAATTTAGCTTTCCGACGCATCTTGAATCACTTGATTCCGATGTCGTATGAGTGAGATATCGTCATTTCAAGAGAACCCGATCAAGTAGGCCTTTGACTTTTATTTGCTTGACCGCTTTGTTCTTTGACCCGTTTTTACTCGTTTACTCCCGAAACGGTACCTATAAAATACAAACGAGACAAAGCAGTACCAAATTCTCGAGAAATAACATTTATTAAGATAATTATTACTAAGACGATAATTGAACACTTATTATCGTATAACAACCTATAATGAGTTATAGTAATAATTAAGCACACAAATTGACCCGAATAGTAAATAAATGTGGGTAAAATAATCACTAAAATGTTGTTTATCATCTCTACTCTCCTACGTGCATCTTTCCATGGCATGCCTGTCACGTGAAATCGCATGCAAAGAATGTAAACACAGCTACTTCGACAACAAAATCTTACTTGTCCTTAAACAACCGACGTAGCAAGGATATAGGGTTTAAAACAATGGATGTTACAGTACTTCCGCCACAACAAAGGAACAAATTTATCAGCCCACCGATTGATTAGTAGAGGCCGCTATTATGCGGGCGGGATTGGGTGTCGATATCTAACGGACGTTGGCTTCCCAATACGTACCCTCACCCCTTACTCAGAATCGACGGTTTTCGGATGTCCGAAACCATTGGCAATGAGAGTCATTCCAGGCATGGAGTGCTTAAGGGTACAAGTCTTTATCTTTAGGTCCCGTGTCCCTCAGCTTTGAGCCGGCTAAGGATTAAAGTTGACTTGAACGGTTTCCGAGTCCCCATAATTGACTCGGTGGCGACTCCACAAATCGGCAACAAATTTGGTTCACTAAAAAGGTCGCCTTACCAAACATATCGGCCTTTAAACATTTACAACCACGACTCGATCGATTCCATTGGAAACACGGTTGCCTGCACCCGTCTAGTACAAGTCCGAATCGTCATCCAAATCGGGATCCAGCACATCGCCCCGTACGCGAGATCGGACCGGCCCCCAACCGGGAGGGGGCCGCGTGGGTGGCCGCCGCGATGAAACCGGGTCGGTCCCCCGCAGGCGCGCGCGGAGCGGCGGGCGGTGCGGACGGACGCCCACACATATTTAGACAATAAGGCAATAAGTTGTTTTTCTTTAAAGTGCGTACCTCCATCACTATTGACGACTCGGGGGACGCAAAACGTGAAAATATAACCTTCTTGAAAAGTTGGATGCCGGTTTTAGCATCACAATGAACCGAGGCAACGGCTTCTACCCACTTAGATATGTAGTCCACAGCTACTAAAATGTACCTATTATCTCGACTTGTTGAGAAGGGACCTTGATAGTCGATGCCCCAAACATCGAAAATCTCTAACTCCAAAATACCTACCTGAGGCATCACACTATGAAACAAAAGACTTAGCATCAGAAAACAAAGATGGCCAATAAAAACTTGATTGAAGTACCTTAGCCACGGTCCTAGCGGGATCGTGGTGACCATCATAAGACGAGGAGTGACAAGTTTCCAAGATGGCATTGGTTTCCCACTGTGGTATGCATCGCCGAAAAATTCCGTCGGCACACTCCTTGAAAAGATATGGATTGTCCCAGAATTATTGCCGAACATCATCTAGGAACCGCTTCTTCTGTTGATATGACAAATCAGGCGGCATTATTTTACCTACAAGAAAATTAGCATAGTCAGCCTACCACGGAGTATCCATTATACCAATAGCCATCAAAATGTCATCAGGAAAAGAATCATTTATGGGTAAAGTATCGATCGCCTCCGTTCTACAATGGAAATCGAGAAAGGTGGTCTGCTACAGAATTTTCAGCACCCTTCTTTTCCTTTATCTCCAGGTCAAATTCCTGAAGTAGGAGGATCCATCGCAGTAATCTCGGGTTAGCTTCCTGCTTCGCGAGAAGATACTTCAAAGCCGCATGGTCGGTATAAATTGTCACCTTCGACCCTATTATAAGATTGAAACTTTTCTAAAGCAAAGACCACGGCTAGAAGCTCCTTCTCCGTCGTAGTATACTTTACCTGAGCCTCATCCAGAGTTCGGCTCGCATAATAGATGGCATTCATGCCTTTTCCTTCCTTTGACCCAGCACCGCACCGACCACGTAGTCACTAGCGTCGCACATAACTTCAAACGGTAATCCCCAATCTGGGGCCTGAATAATAGGTGTTGTGACTAAAGCCTGCTTCAACCTGTTAAAAGCAGATAAACATTCATCAGAAAAATGAATGGGACATCCTTAAGGAGCAATTGGGTAAGTGGTTTAGAGATTTTAGAGAAATCTTTGATAAATCGGCGATAAAATCCGGAGTGTCCAAGAAAACTCCTAACCCCCCTCACGTTAACGGGAGGAGGCGATTTCTCGACCACTTTCACTTTTGCTTTGTCTACTTGGATGCCTCGATCTGATACTAAGTGCCCAAGGATAACTCCCTCGTTGACCATAAAATGGCACATCTCCCAACTCAGCACTAGATTGACCTCAATACATCGCATCACTTTATCAAGGTTAGTTAAACAATCAGTGAAACTACTACCGTAGAAACTGAAATCATCCATGAATACCTCCATAATAGACTCGATATACTCGGAGAATATCCCCATCATACATCTTTGAAAGGTAGCGGGGGCATTACATAACCCGAAAGGCAACTTGCGATAAGCAAAAACACCATGGGGACAAGTAAAGGTCGTCTTTTCCTGATCATCAAGATGGATCGGGATCTGTAAGAACCCTGAGTAGCCATCTAAATAACAGAAAAACTTATGTGAGGCTAACTTTTCTACCATTTGATCGATAAATGGAAGAAGGAAGTGATCTTTTTTGTGGCGGCATTTAATTGTCTGTAGTCAATGCACATCCGCCATCCCGTTACTATTCTAGTAAGTATTAATTCACTTTTATCGTTTTTTACCACGGCAGTCCCGCCTTTCTTCGGGATGACCTGAACAGGACTCACTCATTTAGAGTAACTGATAGAATAAATTATACCTGCATCTAACAGCTTCATCACTTCTTTCATTACGACTTCCTGGATTTTCGGGTTCAACTTACGTTGACCCTGTCTAACAGGTCGGCGATCCTCCTCATGTTCAATTCGATGCATGCAAATATTGGGGCTAATTCTCTTAAGGTCATCTAGAGTGTAACCTAATGCATTCTTGTTCTTTTTAAGAATGACCAACATAGCAGAAAGTTGGTTCTCATCTAATTTATTACTTACGATGACGGGATAAGACTCATAATCGTCTAGAAATACATGCTTGAGATGGGACGACAAGGATTTCAGGTCGGGTTTAGTTTCCTCTACAGTATGAGAGGTATCTACCAACCTATTTGCTGCTTCTTCGTCAATATTCGTCATATATTGTGTATCTTCGAACATATCCCACAAAGCATCATCGTTAGGCTCATCACCTGCACAAGTGTCTAAACACATCAAAGCCTCGAGTGGGTCCCTGCTTAGGGAACCCATACAAACATCATAAACAGCATCATCAATGATATCAAGTGCATAACAAGTATCCTCGATCATAGGCTTAGCTAATGTGTTAGCCAAGTTAAAGGTCACCTTATCGTCCCCCACCTCTAGAGTCAAGCGTCCGTGCTTGACATCTATAATGGCCCCCCGCAGTATGTAGAAATGGCCTACCCAAAATTAGAGGAATCTGGGTATCCTCGGCCATATCTAGAACAATGAAATCGACAGATATAAAGAATTTACTATCCTAACGGGGACATCCTCTAAGACTCCTAGGAGACGTTTGACTGACCTGTCAGCCATTTGAAGAGTCACACTTGTGACTTTAAGCTGACCCATATTCAGTTTCTCGCAAAATGAATAGAGCATGACACTTACACTTGCACCCAAATCGAATAGAGCTTTATCGATTACATGGGTGCCTATGGTGCATGGTATAGAAAAACTACCTGGGTCTTTTAGTTTGGGCGGAGACTTACTTTGAATTAGAGCACTACACTCATCAGTAAAAGCAATGGTCTCATGTTCATTAAAGTTCCTCTTACGGGTCAAAATATCTTTCATAAATTTCGCATAAGAGGGTACCTGGGTAATTAATTCTATGAAGGGAACGGTTACCTGGAGATTCTTGACGACCTCCATAAACTTACTGAACTGACTCTCGATCTTCTTATTCTTCAACCGACTAGGAAAAGGAACTTGAATTTTGATCTGTTCAGCGGCTTTATCATGTAGAACACCTGTTTTCACTTCACCAGCTGACGTCTTTTTAGCAGCGACCGTCTCGGATCTGGATTCCGTCTCTGGAATAGTCGGTCGACTATTCCTAATAGTCGGTCGACTATTTTTCTCCTCTCCTGCACTCTTGATAATGTGTCAATGATAGTCGGTCGACTATCCGAAATAATCGGTCGACTATTATTAACCAATTCATCATTCACAACAGTTTCAGCAGTTTTCAGCAATACATCATCAATTACATCCTCTACAATAACAGAATCATCGTAACTAGGCATCTTGGGCTCGTCATAAGTAAGGCCGCTACGAAGTTGTATCGCGTTGGCCGTATCATGCGGTCTTTCCGGCTGTGATGGTAATGTGCTCGGTTGCCTAGTAGACTGATTTGTGGCAAGCTGCGCCACTGACAAGGCTAAAGTCTAAAGGTGATCATGGGCCGGGTTGGGCCGGGCTTCACCATAAAATTACAGTCCATCTAGCGGGTCGGGTCGGGTCGGGCCCCCCAAACGGGCCAATTTGTAAGGCCCAGGCCCAACCCGTTCGGGCTTTTTCGGGCTCGCGGGCTTTTCGGGCCCAATCGGGTCACAACGATTGTTCGGGATTAAGTTAAATTTTTTTTTACGTCACCTTAAAAAAAAAATTTATTACCACAAATTAACCGACATTTAATCGAGTGTTTTGCTCGCAGTCGACCCGACTAATAAACAAACCCTTTTTTTACTAAAACTTACTCGAAATTAATCAGACGACTAGAGTACATAATGATATATTAATACTCCGTTTTGGTGTTGGACAATTTTTCGTATTATTATGTGTCACACTAACATATCACAGTACAAATACACACACGCGCACACGCACACACATATATACGGTATTAGTGTCCGTGTATAATAACTATGAACACATAAAAAACATAAACTTCCATACAAAAATTGCATGACTTTTTTAAAAAAAAAAAAAAAATTGTGATAAAAAACATATGAATTTCCACATAAAAGAAGTTTAAAAGTTTAAAAACATAAATCATGTTATATTTTTTTTTAAAATTCGGGCCGGGCCGGGCCAAAATTCGGGCTTTAAGGTCGGCCCATACCCGGCCCAAAATTTGTATCGGGCTAAGATCGGGTCGGGCTTCGGGCTTTTTTGGGCCAACACGATGGCCCAAGCCCTTGAAAAAATCGGGCCGGGTCGGGTTGGGACGTCGGGCTTGGGCCATTTGATCAGCTCTACTAAAGTCATATCACCTATATCAAAATAATCCTAACAAACAACTAACAGGTAGCTAGCAGCAAGTAAGGGTCGAATCCACAGAGAGACGGATGAAAATTGCTAATTATCTATTAATCGATTCTAAACTATTTTAATTCCGGTTTGTTAGAATTGTTTTCTAAACTAATGCGATTATGTAAATTAAAAGGTTCTAATAATATTAAAAGGATCTAGGGCTTTTCGATTCACTATGTAATTAAATTGGTTCAAGTTAATTAATCATTCAATCAATCAATCACAGTTATTTAGGGCAAAGACACGGCCTCTCGGATCTTATGTCAACCTTAGGATAGATTCTAATGGGCTCTCGCAACTTACCAGATTATCCTACCCACTTACTTGTAAGTCTACCCTCACCAGGCTTTCGATCTTAGGTTCGGGTTCCTAAACATTCAACTAGTTCAACGTCTCAAACTAATCAAACAATAATACAAGACAAATAGTAAGGCAATAACATATGAATGATCAATCAAACAATTAATTAAACCAACATCCCCAATCCAATTAACATAAATCCCCTTTAACCCTAGAAGAATAACTTAGGTCTTCATATTAAATGATAAAGCAATAAAGGAATTAAGCATAATAAAGAACAATATGAAAATAAGATAATAAGAAAAAGCACCAATTACGTATAACTGAAAGATTGACGATCTAAAAGTAGGATTACAAACTAGAAGAATTCTAATGCTAATAAAAAAGTCTAAACTAAACTAACGAATATGAAAGTGTAAATAAACCTAACCCCAAGGAGGGTATTTATACTAATAATGATAAAGAGTCTCATTACTCCTACTTTCCTAAAACTAATTAGGAAAGAATTTTCCATAAAATAAGAGTTCTGGTAAGTGAAGGAGTCCAAAAATAGAAATCCCATGAAACAGCCTCAAACTGGTCTGTTCGGGTCTGTCCCGACCGGTTCAAGGCTGTCCCGACCGGTTCGGGTTTTCATGCACTGCGCAACGATTTTGAAATGCTTTCTGTTTCTTTGATGCTTCTTGGAATTGGATGTGTGATATACCGTTGGAAAGCTAAGAGAAATCACTTTCCAACGCCATCCGAATCAGCTCAATCGGAGTTGTAGAACTCAAGATATTCATGTTTGAAGTTGACCCTTGTTTTCACGATCGTTCTTTCTTCTCGATTTGCATTTGTTTGAACTTTTCAACTTATTTCTTTGTTGTTTCTTATTTTTTCTTCACTTCACGTCCTCCTTCAAGTATTCACTTAGTATCCTTTAACTTTTATCACTTCTTTCTTGTAGATTTCATGGCTCGACTCTCGTCATTGCCCAAAATATAGCTCAATCGCCTTTATTTGTTTCGTTTCCTACAAAACATAAGCAAAATACCTTGCACAACAAAGAAGAATAGAAAGCTAGAAAAATGACTCCTATGACACGTAAAATGAACCAAAATAAAGGAAAAGTTGGGGTTAAATATATATACGAAATGAGTTCATCAGCCACCTACGTCTCCAACATCTTAATCTGTGCATCTTTAGATTGATCACTTTTCTGCATCTGGATCATAAGAGATTGCATCATACTCTTCAATTCCTGGTATTCGCTAGGAACTGGAGTCGGAGTCACGGGTGGGGGAGGAAGAATAGCAAGAGGTTAAGTCGGCGGTGGAAGAGCAATGGGCTTTTGGAAGCCTTGTTGTTGTCCGCGATGAGGCGGAACTTACGATTGTTGCTTCGGCTGAGGAACGGGGTTCAATACATTCTGACTCGTCCAACGAAAGTTTGGATGTTCCCTAGTCCTCTCATTATAATAATTAGAATAGGAATTACCTTGATTGTATTGTTGAAAAGCTAGAACTTGCTCCATCCCGGTCATACATTCCCCCGCGCTATGGCCTTCGGTACCACATCGCTCACACATGGCCTCCTGTTTGATCATAGCATGAACAGTTTGCTGATTCGACTCGTTTCTATGAGGCGGATTTTGAATTTTATCGAGACGAGCATGAAGATGATTAAATTAAGCCATAATCTCACTAGTTTCAGCTACGTGCGGCTACCCGAACACTTCCCCTTGGATTTCCGTACTCGGCTCAATGTGTGGCCATCTCCTCGATCAATTTCCAACCCTTATCATCATCAACATTGTTTTGGAAACGTTCGTTAGCTACACCATCAAGAATAGCTCGATTATCATCAAATAAACCGTTATAAAATTGATTACATAAGAACCATGGCTGGAATCCGTGGTAAGGAATAGAACAGACTAGATCCTTAAATCTAGTCCATGTTTTGTTTAGATCTTCCAACGGTTCTTGCTTGTGTGGACGTCCGTCTGCACCGTCCGGCGCCCTGCGCGGGACCGACCCGGTTCTTCAACGTGTGGCGGCGGCCACCCACGCGGCCCCCTCCCTGCCGGGGGCCGGTCCGATCTCGCATACGGGGCGAAGTGTCGGACCTCAATTTGGATGACGATCCGGACTTGTACTAGACGGGTGGGGGCACCCGTGTTTCCGTTTGGAAATCGATCGAGTCGTGGTTGTAAATGTTTAAAGGCCGTTTTGTTTGGTAAGGTGACCTTTTTAGTGAACTGAAGTTGTTGCCAATTTGTGGAGTCACCACCAAGTCAATTATGGGGACTCGAAAACCATTCAAGTCAACTTTGATCCCTTGCCGGCTCAAAGTTGAGTGGCACGGTACCTAAAGATAAAGACTTGTACCCTTAAGCACTCCATGCCTTCATTGCCAATGGTTTCGGACATCCGGAAACCGTCAATTCTGAGTAAGGGGTGAGGGTACGTATTGGGAAGCAAACATTCGATAGATGTCAACACCCAATCCCACCCGCACTATAGCGGCCTCTACTAATCAATCGGTGGGCTGATATCCTAGTTCTTTTGTTGTGGTGGAAATGATGTAACATCCGTTGTTTTAAACCCTATACCTTTTGCTACGTCGGTTGCTTAAAGACAAGTAAGTTTTGTCGTCAAAGTAGTTGTGTTTACATTCTTTGCATGCGATTTCACGTGACAGGCAGGCCATGAAAAGATGCACGTAGGAGAGTAGAGAGTACTAGTATTAGCAAATCAGTTTTAACGCGATAATACGGATATTAGTCATTCTTGTGGTATACCTTACCTGGTATTCTGCTTAAGATGCGTCCTTTCGGTATTAGTAAGGATGCGTCGAACCTAATAAGGTGAGCACTGGGATTAATACGGAACCCGACCATCGATTTGTTCAATTTTAGTTGTTTTACGTTTTGAATTCCGTGTTAGGTGATTTAGCATGCGATTATAAGGTCATAAAAGCAATAAATCATACGAAAAACTGTAAATGCGAATGTAAGTAAATCACATAATGAGGAGTTGCACCCTCAGAGTATACACTAAACGGGACTCGATGCATAGATAGTTTTGAGAACGAATCTCGGAATTACTCGGGTCTATTTAGTGTGTTTTAGTGTTTGTGGTTGAAGTTGGGACGCTACGTATTTTAGTAAGTGTATGTGGACCTAGTGTCCATGTCTAATATTATCGTAGTGCATAATAATAGAAAGTACAAATATGGAAAGTTTTGTTTAGATGGAAACCTAGTGACGATTCGATCAACAGGCAGATCCTCCTAGCTTGACCAGTGGCTTCGCCAGAGCTCCGTTACCGTTTGACCCTTTCTGTGGCTACTCCGGCAGAGCTTCGTTACTATGGACCGTTTCTGCGGCTAATCTGGCAGAACTTCGTTACTAGACTTGGGCTAGTCGAACACAGGCTCCTCGGTATCGAGTGGGGTGCTCGAAGGTGAGGAGTAGCGTCGATGTCGTTTTTTAATCGGAACTACGATCGAGTGGATCGTTTGCCTCGGGTGTCGGAGTGCGAGCCTTTAGCGAGAGTTTAGAGGGAGAAGAGAAGGTTGAGATGTGTGTCGAATGAATGAGGTGAAGGGGGGTATTTATAGGTGTTTTCGGCCCTCTTCACCCATATGGGGGCCTGAGCTGGGGCGCACCGAGACTCAGGCACCTAGGTTGAGGCGCGGGGTGTCCTAGGCGCGTAAGGCGGGGCGGTTGGAGTTTTGAAGATACGATTTTGATACTTTCCATAACTGAGAGACGGGAGTGTGATACTTAGCTTAGGGGTTAAGGCTTCCCGCGGCTTGACCTAGCGCCGTGGGTTTAGTGGGCCTCGGGTGTTCATCCCGAGGTTCGCTTGGCGCGGTGTTGACTAGGTTCGAGTTTCAGGACCGACTCGGGATCCCGGTGTCAGAATTGACTCTAATTAGTGTCTATGCGACCGTAACGACACGACTAAGGCTGCCATCATGTTAGTTTAATTTGCCCGAGTAATTTATTTGATCCGTTCTATAGAAAAACTACCTAAAACATCGTGAACCCGCGTCGCGTTGCAGTCCTATCGTCATCGGGTGTTTGTTGGGCACTTCCGTATCTGATTGGTGCGCTGAGGATGATAGTAATGCTTATAAAAAGCAAGCGCCAACGAGTTCCAGTCATTAATACCGGCAGCTTCTTTTTCCAAGTCTCGATACCTTCTACGGGCTAGACTTGTAAGAGAAAATGGAAATAAGAACTCCATTAGTTGTTCCTGTGTTACCCCGGGAACAACTGGAATTGAACAACAATAATCAGTTAATATTTCCATTTGTTGTCTGGGGTTTTCGTCTTTCTTGCCCGAGAAAGTATTCCGCTCCACTAAATTGATATAAGCGGGACGAATCTCGAAGGAGCCGGTGGTAGGAGTTGGTAGCTTCCATCCATTCGGGATATTAGCCTGAGTCAGCTCAGAGTGAGTGGAAAGCTTCGGCATCATGATCAGAATGAGATATCTAACTCGGCGTCTGATTTGGTGCTAGAGTCGTCCTCTCCGTGGCACGAATATTCCACTTCCAGGTTAGTGGAAACTGGGTCAAGCGAATTAGATTTTTCCACTTGATGAATTTTCCTCCAAAAACTCTGTCTAGCTCGTAAAGTCTTCTCGGGTTCGGGATCAAATGAATAAATCTCAGACCTGTTAGACCTGGGCATAAACAGAACTAAGAAGGAAAATATGAGAACCGTCTCAAGGAACGAAACTTCCCTGAGACAAAAGATAAACTAAAATGACAAGTAAAATTAACCATCTCCCCGGCAACGGCGCCAAAATTTGATAAGCTAGTCGTGTACCTATAAAAAATAATCAACTACGGTCCAACTAAAAATATAGTCAAGGAAGTCGGGATCGATTCCTCAAGGAGGCAATAAATCCTACTCGTATTAAAGTTTATCTAAGTTACAATCTGGGGTTTTTTTGGTTTGTTTTTAACTAATCTAAAAGTAGTGAAGGAAGAGAAGTAAAAGAGAAGAAATAACTAAAATAAATAAGATGAATAAAGTCAAACATATATATGGAGAGAAAACTAGGATTGTCGGTTCACTACGAATTTCATATGGTCATGGTCTCAGTCACATGTCTATTGCAGATATTGATCTAAGGGGTATTGAAAAGGTCCTTCCGGTCCGCTATTCACCCTAGCATGCGTCTAAAGGCTTCCGATCTTATTAGGGCATACTAATGTGTTGTAGCAGGTCTAACTTTTACCAGGCTTCCAATCTTAGGTTCAAGTTACCGAATTCAATTAATCAATCATGCGCATTAACTGACTAATCGCGATTATATGCTACAATTGACAACTCAGACGCAATATCATTGACAGATCTATAAATTATTTAGTGACCACATTCAATTCGCAGATCCCCTAAATCCTAGCGAAGAAAATTAGCTACTCATAATTAAATCAAGAACAACAATACTACTAACTGATTTTACTAGATTAAACATGATGGATGATAATAAAATTGTGACGAGTATGAACAAAGATTAAGAATAATCAAGAACGAAGAAGACGGAAGAAGGATTAGATTAAATTACCAAAAGGAATGAAGGTGATTCGAATCTTGAAATCTTACAATAACCGAGTTTTTAAGAAAGAAATTAAACTAGAAGCCAAAAATAATTCTAAGAGATTAGGAGTAAAAGTCTAGGGAGAAGTGGAGAAGTATAAGGAAAAGTCTCTAGAGAAGAAGTAATTTCTAAACAAGCTGAAACTCCCTATTTATACAATTTGGAAGAGTTAAAACTGAATAAGGAAACTGCTTGCTCAACAAGAAATCTGTCCGCGGCCAAGAAAATAGCCGGCCGACTATTTTAATAGTCGCTCGACTATTATTGACTCATTCGATCTTCTGCTGTCGCCCAAATAGTCTGCCGACTAAAACAACTGTCGGTCGACTATCATAATAGTCGGCCGACTATTATAATAGTCGGTCGACTATACTTGACCCATTTCTGCGATTGCTCTTTCCAGCTTCGTTTTAGCTCGGTTTTGGTTCGTTTCAGCTCATGTGGCTTCCGTTCCTGCAAAAAGACAAAATATACCACAAAGTAGGCAATTTGGGGCAAAATAGTAGCTTTCACTACTCGATAAGCACGGGAATGTGCGTATAAAAAGTATAAAAAGTGTATATAAAATACGCACATCAACGAACTTGAATCAGACATGATTGAAAAAGGGGAGAAGGACTTGAAAACATAGTACTATAAAGAGGTCAGAAAGATTGAATGAGTACATGGTCGAATGATTCTCCACGAATATAGAGATGTTGGAAGTATGGGAAACAGAAACGAAAGAGACGAAGAGGCAAATATTTATCCCTATGAACTATTTTCTAGTGCATATTTTGAATTCTCGAGTAATTACTGGTAAATGGGCTATTGAGTTGGTTTATAAAGAGCCATTAAGAGGGTAATGCTTCGTGAATTGTTATTTTGATTTTTTTAAAAATAAATCTACACCCCATCTCGATATGGAGAAACACTACTATATATTGTTTCTACATTTTGTTCAATGAGTAATGAAGTGGCTCAGTGGATTAGGTTTGAGTGGTCATTTGGTTCGCGAAAAAGTATGGGGTTGGAATCAAGAATGAAACCAGGGTGGTATCGGGTTGGAACTTGATTCCTGATACATGGTGTTTGGTTCATTTTTATTAATAATGGGTATTTGGGTTAATCTAGGCTTAAGACCCGATGATGATACCTTATATTTAATCATCTTATTTTAAATACACAAAAAATTATACTCCCTCCGTTTCTATGATTTCTTCCACCTTAAAAGTGGCACATTTCTTAAGAAAAACAATAAAATAAGTAAAAGTAGAGAGAGTAAAGTAGGTGGGTCACCTAGGTAAGAGAGAAGTGTGATAGAAAAAAGGAAAGTGGAAGAAATCAAAGAAATGGTTGAAAAAGGAAATGTGGAAGATATCAAAGAAACAGAGGGAGTATAATATTGTCTTTTTTAATTTTAGCACAAAAAAATAGTAAAATAAATTTCAATAAAAAATCTCGTTATTGACAGTTAAATTAATAAAACTACAAGTTAAATTAATAAAATTTTCAGATATAATACTATTTGTTTTAGTATTTTAAATTATTATTTTCGATAAAATATTTCAGTCATAATATTTCAACAAAAAAATTACAATAACTTTTTTCGGAAAATCAAGCCTTCAATTAAGCTAAGCTGATTCCAAAGGTATGAACCTCTTACCACGTCCTCCCATGGGTATGAGAAACCCATACCCTGGAGGTTTGAGGTATGAGTATCAACATCACAATTTTGTGAACCAAACGCAAAGTATGAGTTTAGATCATTCTAAACCCATACCTAGCTCGTACATATATTAAGTGAACCAAACAACCCCTGAGGGATTTGTGGTGAAGGGGAGTTCGATTTCTATTGTTGTCGGTGATTATTTGTTGTCGGTGATTATTAATTTACTAGTACAAAACTCGTGTCTATGTATGGTTTTTTCAATAACTTCTGTTTATAGTTTAGTTACTAATCAGGGGAGGACCCAGGCCCAGGCTACTTGGGCTATAACCCAAGTAGATTTCTGGGTAAAAATTAATTATGTATTGAAGTGTAGTGAGGGATCATAATAAAGCATGTGTCCTAGTGGTATTGTGCTTGGCTCCTTATTGCGTAGTCTGGGGCTCGATTCCTGCTAGATACTTATTTTTTGGTAATTGTAAGTTCATATCCCTAGGAACTACGAACTAGGTACTCGTAGGTCACTACTCACTACTAGGTCCAATACTACTACTCCTTGAGCCTTCATATTTTATATTTTTTCCTTTTATATAATTTCTCAACTTCTTATTACTTGTACTACGTATTAACTTAATATTTTTACATTACAAATTAATTCTTACCTAACAACACATGTTAAATAGTAATTCTATATCTAACTTATATCGATGTGAAAATCATTTTTGCGAGTCTCGGATAGCTGTTTTATTTTTGTCTGATCTATACGAGTACTAGACTACTAGTTTACCCTTTTTGTCTAATTTATACTCCCATTTGACCCATTCTTACCATTATTTATGATCAACTTATACAGTAAAAGATGTTTATTGAGTACATCACTCGGAATTATTTTGCCAAAATTATCACACAAAGTCAATTGAAGTGATATTTCGCTTATAAATTTATAATTAGAGTAATACTGATACAATTATAACACATTATTTATCAAATTTAGTTAAAAATATCATAAAAGTGATACGTAAAATATATTTTGAATAATATGTCGTACACATATTTTTAGTTATCGACTTATCAAATATAACAATGTATGGAGTATTAGGATGTGCACGGTATGTCGCTCGGTCCGAACAAAGGCATAAAAAATAGCCCCAGGTATATCTAAGTCCTGGGTCCGCCCCTGAGTTACTTACAAAATTATTCCCTTTGATTAAGTCAATAATATACATTTTTCTCCTTTAGTGTTTCAGTCTACCATTTATATTTTTGTTCTTGGTAAATTTTACCCTTTATTTTTTTAACCATAATAATAATAAAAAAAATCTATCATTACTTTATTTTTCTGTATGAGGTAACATTTTATTAAAATGAAATGAGTATAAAATTAGCCACTACCCGTATAAAATTAGTCACTACCCTATCTTTTGGTATAAAGTACGTAGTAGCATTCTATTAGGTTGAAATGACTATAAAATTAGTCATATTAATAAATAGATATGTTGTTCACGATTTTATCTTCTACTGCATAAAATTAGTATTTATATGTTGTCCATAAAATTAGTACTTTATAAAAACTATACATGACAAATAGATCGGATTGTGTCTAATTTATATTCCATATATCACATAATAGAGTCAGAATATAAGTAAGAAATATTATTGGATGCTTAATTAATCATCCTACATATATTAAAAAAGATTACACAGTACTTTGTAGATTTAACGTTTAGTAGGGTATTTTTTGGAATTAATTTGTTCTATATTTAAGTGATTATGATTAGATAGCGAACATTTAAATTTGGAAAAATAGATCTGTCAAATTTTGACTTGACTCGTAAAGTCGACCCATTTTAATTTGTAGTTCAAGAGTCAAGACCCTGAAATTTTGACTCACGACCGGTTTGGCCCAAACCCGAAATGATCCATTACTTTAGGATCAAAATCTATCGAATGGGTCGACCCGCTGGATTGAGACGTGTCATTTTATTATGATATTAGTATATGTGAGTATATCATATTTAAAATAATAATTAAAAAAATTATTAACATTAATATTGTAAACTAAAAAATAATAAAAATAATAATTTTATATAATTTTTATAACATTTAATAATAATAATAATAATAATAATAATAATAAAAATAATAATATTTATAAAATATTATAAATTACAATTTTTTAAATAACAATAGTACTAATTATTGAATTTAGTTGCGTTAGTGATACTCCCTCTGATTTTTATTTACTGTTCATTTTTATTAGGGGACATGCTAAATCATACCCAACTTTTTACTATTTCATACCCACGTTTCCCAAACTACCCTTCTCATTTTTTTCAATCAATTCATCATCTCTTTCTCTTTTCCCTCTTTCTCTCTTCTCCAATCAATTAGATTTAACTAGAAAAAAATTAATAATATAACATCCAATTTAATGACTATATTAAAAAGTAAATTATTAATAAAAACAACACACTTGATTGTTTCAAATACAAATTATGATTTGTTAGGGCTTAATCTAATTAGGGCTTAATTAGAAATTGAATAAGAAATTAGGGCTTGATTAGAAATTAGGGCTTGATTAGAAATTAGGGTTTTAAAGATAAATCGAATACAAAATTAATCAATAAAAACAAATTTAGGCTTAATCGAGTATAAAAGTGAAATTTTTAATAAAAACAACAAAAGAACTTGTCTCACGAATAAATTATGATCCATAATCGTAAAGTTGTCGAAGAATTGAGTTTGTTTTTGAAGGGTTGAGAAAAGAAGCAAAATGTTAAGGGGTCGTTTGGTTCAAACAATAGGAACCGATTGGAATGGATTCCAAAACCAGGGAAGTATGGAGTTAGAATCCAAAACTTATTAATACTTGTTTAGTTTGACGCTGGAATGGATTATAAAATGTGTTTCATGATAGATGAGAGAGGATGAAATTGGAATCATGGGTAGAAGAAATACTAGGATAAGGGATTTCATCCCAATCCATTCCAAAACCTCCAACCAAACACCCCCTAAGTTGTGAGAGATGAAAGAAGGGTAGCCAAGGGAAAAATAATGAAAACTTGGGTTGTTGTAAAAGTAAGGGAGAAGAGAAACTAGAGAGAGATAAAGAAGGAGAGAAATCAGAGAGGTAGTTTATTCATCCATCAAGGAGTATATATAGTACATGCTACATACTAGGGTTACATCGTAATGGGCTATAAGGCCCAATGGACATCCACATATTATTTCATAACACTCCTCCTTGGATGTACATCACTGAACAACATGCCTCGTTAAATACTTGACTAAAAAAACCCGGTGGGAAAAAAAACTAGTAAAGGAAAAAGAGTACATAGATCTTCAAACACGCATAACAGGTTGCCTCGTTAAAACCTTTCCATGGAAAACCCAATGGGACAAAACCATGGCTTAGGAAAAAGAGTACAACACGTGCTTACTCCCCCTGATGATTACATAACTTGATATTTCTTGAATACTTCACGTCTTCATGTAACTGTAAGGCGTTGAAATAGATTTGTCGTAACCAACAAACTTGGTATCTTCAATCAATAGGAATCCGTGATAATCACTTTTCTTCGAACATCGTCAATCATGACTCTTCAATGCATTACCAAATATGTATCTCGTCATCTCAAAATTATGATGATCATAATTATAGCGTATTAACACGTCTATAGCGCTACCTCATTAAAAACCTTGCTACGAAAAACCCATTGGGACAAAAAACCTAGTCGAAGGGAAAAAGAGTGTAGCTAACAATATTTCTCAACTGATTATCGATCTTCAGGAGAATTATCAATCAATCCGATTTATCTTAAATAATAATTGATTTCTTGTCATTGTACGGATTAACATACTCATTGTAGCATTCCATTACCTTATTTTCCAACTATTATGGCGCTTCTGGACCATAAAGTATTTTCACATGACACGAAATTTAATCATGTATGATCTTTCATACGCTCAAACTTCAAGCTGAGACAATGAAACCGTGCATTCACACCATATCACATGCATGTTGAATGCTCTCATAGATACACTACGTGTAAAGGTTCATATATATACTTAATCACGAGTCCTTCAGGACCTCATTCTATCAACCACTGTCATGTGCTGATAAGTTTCTCTCTTCCATCAAACCTAAAAAAATTAATCAAGTCGACATGGAACAACTAATTTGAATTTCTTTAATTATTTCGTTAATCAACTTGTTAATTTCTCATTAATAGTTTAATTAAATCGTTAATTTTCTCATTAATTAGGGTTTAGTAATCAAGATATTTCGATCAACATTGATCCGTTGAGTGCGCGATTGACGGTTTTGTGGGAGCCTGACTGACGGAGGTGGTTCTGGGTGGTGGTAGTTGGGTTGACAAGGGATGGCTAGATCTTAAACGAAAACCCAAATTGTAAACAATAAAAAGTTGATCTGGATGTCATTATTCATAACAATAAGCATTGAAAAATTCAGCACCCAAACAAAATTCAATTGAGATTTGAGCAATGCATACAACTAAGAACAATAAAAACCTTACACTTTTTCATATATAACAAATCAAACAACAAATAAACGAAAACCCAGAAATAATTATGAATGATACAAACCAAAATGATAAAAAAATTGACCTTGACAAAAAATCGAGATTATGGTGAACGCAAGATGAACGAAAGCAAAGTTTGAAAGGTGAAGAACAGTCTAAATAATGATCAAAAGAGGGGAAAAGATAGGTAAGGGAAAGAGGATGTTTCATTGTTTTTTGAGTTTTTCTCTCAAAGGTGAAAGGTGAAAGTGAGAAATGAGAGCGGCAAATACGGAAATTGCGTGTACAACGGAGTAATTCTCGTGTATGATTTAGCGCGTCCCTATATTAATTCGTGGAACCGAATGTAGTTGCGCGCATTGGACCCTAATAGGGATCTTATATAAAAGTCCATTTTGATTGTTGACGTACAATCTATGGTTAAAAATGAGCTCATGGATTTGAAGTCCACGTATTGGACTGAAGTTAATCCAATTATGAATATTGGTGGATATACTGTACAGTTTGCATTTGAGTCTCATGTGCATGTAATATAGTTATTTTATCATTGCATATTAGTTAAGATTACATCATTACACTATAGGGCATTGTTCGTATTACATGCATGCACGAGATTATTATTGTTATATATTGCAGGATATATGTTTAAAAGGAGATCATACTCCTAGATTGATAAGTACTCCGGGAAGGAGCTTATATTATAAATTATCAGCACATGACAGTGGTTGATCGAATGAGTTCCTGAAGGACTCGTGATTAAGTATATATATGAACCTCTACACGTAAGTGTATCTATGAGAGCATTCAACATGCATGTGATATGGTGTGAATGCCCGGTTTCATTGTCTCAGCTTGAAGTTTGAGCATATGAAAGATCATACATGATTAAATTTCTTGTCATGTGAAAATACTTTATGGTCCAGAAGCGCCATAATAGTTGGAAAATAAGGTAGTGGAATGGTACAATGAGTATGTTAATCCGTACAATGACAAAAAATCAATTATTATTTAAGATAAATCGGATTGATTGATAATTTTCCTGAAGATCGATAATCAGTTGAGAAATAATGTTAGCTACACTCTTTTTTCCCTTCGACTAGGTTGTTTTTTTCCAATGGGTTTTTCCTAGCAAGGTTTTTAACGAGGTAGCGCTATAGACGTGTTAATACGCTATAGTTATGATCATCATAATTTTGAGATGACGAGATACATATTTGGTAATGCATTGAAGAGTCATGATTGACGATGTTCGAAGAAATGTGATTATCACGGATTCCTATTGATTGAAGATACCAAGTTTGTTGGTTACGACAAATCTATTTCAACGCCTTACAGTTACATGAAGACGTGAAGTATTCAAGAAATATCAAGTTATGTAATCATCAGGGGGAGTAAGCACGTGTTGTACTCTTTTTCCTAAGCCATGGTTTTGTCCCATTGGGTTTTTCCATGGAAAGATTTTAACGAGGCAACCTGTTATGCGTGTTTGAAGATCTATGTACTCTTTTTCCTTTACTATTTTTTTTCCCACCGGGTTTTTTTTAGTCAAGGTTTTAACGAGGCATGTTGTTCAGTGATGTACATCCAAGGGGGAGTGTTATGAAATAATATGTGGATGTTCATCGGACCTTATAGCCCATTACGATGTAACCCTAGGATGTACATATATACCCTTGGTGGGATGAATAAACTATTCCTCTCTCTCATTTCTCTCACTCTCTTATCTCTCTACTTTATTCCTTTCACAACAGGTATGAACTTGTAAAACCTGTGTATGATTTAGCAACTACTTTAAAATACTCCACCTATACCCCTACTCACTAAAGCAAAACCAAGAGTCAAAGTAGTCATTTCAATTTTTCCGCCTAATTTCAACCTCTTCGTCACCTAAATTGGGTTTGAAAAAATATTTTTTTTGTCCAAATTCATCACAAGCCCAAATGTGCAATATCAACCCATACAATAACAAAACCCTTATTGGGTTATTACGTTATAGTGTTTTTTTTTTTTTCATGTTTAATATATGTAATTAATCGAATTGATCAATTGATAGTTAAATAAGGGCTTTGGTTATTGTATGGATTAATATTGCACAATTGAGCTTGTAATGAATTTGGAAAAAAAATACAGATTATTTTTTCAAGGTCAATTTAAACAATGAAGAGTTCAAATTAAACGAGAAAGTTGAAATGATTACTTTTATTTTTATTTTAGTGAATACGTGATTCCATAAATAAACGCATATTTGTTGGAGTACTGGTGTACTCCTAATAGATAAGGTCTGTTGTGGGTAACACCGATTTCAAACACCACAGGTTATCAAACTCTCCGAAAATGTTGACAAGTCCAGTAACTCACTCTTGTTTCCACTCCTTTTCACCGGTTTCAACAAAGAATTCCAAGCTTCTTCTTTGTCCTTCTGCTTTGTCTCGCTTCAGACCTTGCAAGAGTACTTCAGTTGGTGCATTTTTTCGAAGAAATTGCGTCGATAAGAGGTTTCGTCTTAGCGCTTTGGGTGGTGTTGATGTCCCTGGAGCACTCTCTGGGCCTTCCCATGGCGGCCCTCGTCCTTTTTCCGTCAAAATTCCCGTTGGTGATAGACATGTCAGTGTTTTGGCCTCCATTGCTTGTTTCTTGTTTCCACCATGTTTGGCTACTTTAGTTTTATCCAGTGATTTGATTGATGCCTATTTTTCATTTTATCCAGTTATTTGGTGCCTATTTTCATTTAGGGTTCATTCAGTAAAATTGTTTGCTGTTTCTGGGAGAATTTCTCACCTGCAACGCCCTTACCCTGTCATAGGTCATAGGTGGGAGAGATATTGGGGTAATTTGGTGGGTGCGGCTCTAAAACTTGTACTTCAATTAAGAAAGGAATATAAAATTGATTAAAGTAGGAACAAGTGGGCATAAAGTGGAAATACGGTAATAAAGAATTGATCAGAGTACAACTAAAAAATGAAAAGAGGGAAAATAAACAAATTAGTGTCAACAAGGAAAGAGGGAAGATCACGAAAGTACTAGTTACAATGCTGCGAGAAGGTGAATGGTTTTCAATATGCCTTTGATTTGATGATGTCTTCAGTGCTAGGCAGCTTAAGTTACATATTGTCTTTCTTCAGGACAAAAAAGCAATTATGAAGGGGGATTTCATCAAATAACCCAATTTCTGCATCTGATAGTGAATACTTGAACTTGAGTACGGCAAATGTCGGATATGGATGCCTGCTATACAAACTAGGGGGTTTGTAAGGAACTGAGGAATAAAGGAGATATAGATGAAACACTACCCTATAAGCAAAGCACAGGTAGTAGTGAAACAAATTGGCTTTTGTGACCTCAAACGCACCCTCACCAAGCTAAGCTTGAAAACACACCAGACACACCAACTCACGCAAGCTTGAGCACAACAATGGTTAGTACATGCACTAAGTTGCTAAATTAACCTTTACAAGGTTAATTAGCCCTAACTTAATCAAACTATCAAACAAGCTTTGTATAAGATTTTGTAGAGAGAGTAAACTCTTCAATTTTCATTTATAAACATTCTGAATTGGTTACAACGCATAGTAGTCGTATATATAGACTCTTAGACCATCCCCAAGCAAGGTCGATAGGGGAGGTCATGACCCCTAAGGTCAAGTTAAACATCATTTAAAAGTAGAATTAGCATGACCCAAGGGGGAGAGGGGTCAATTGTTGGTCCTAGGTCATGACCTTTGTGAATTTGTAGTACTTTTATTTGATTGGTTGGGCACAAAAGTATTTTGTAGGTACCTTTATTTGATTGGTTGAACTCAAAAGTAATTGTAGGAGAGATAGTATAGAATATGAATAAATTAATCAGAAAGTGATAAATAATATAATTGGTGACCTAGGTCGTGACTTTCTGAATGGGAGGGTGGAGGTGGGTCAAACTAAATTAGGTGAGATTAAGAGAAAAAATGGGTGGTGACCCAATTAACTTGACCCTTGCTTGGGGATGGTCTTAGTATGAAGGAAAAGAAATACAACGGTCCACTAGTACAAGTAGACTACATACAAAAGTAATTAAAGCTTAACGAGGACTAAGGCATGCTCTCCCTTAATGGTTCTTGTCTTCTATCATTTGGCACGCCCCAAGGCTTGATAATGACCTCCTTTGACTTGTTTTAAAGCCTCCAAAATGTTGACAGAAAAAGTGGAAAGAAGCTTTATGGCTGCCACTTCCAATGTCTCACCCAAAGAGGAAATGACAATTTCACACCAATTTGTTTTTGATCCGGTTTGTAGCTTGATTTTCTTCCTCTTCCCTTAGGCTTTAACAAAAGTTGTCTTGGACTTTTATTTAGCAATTTGAGTCTAGTTTAAGCTGCATTTGGAATTTTATTAAAACAAAGTTTGGTGTGAAAGTTAGCCTCCCCAAAGTAGCAAAGGTCGGACCGAGTGAACTTATATCTTCTCCATGCTCTAAGTCCACTGATTCTTGTTGTGCCCCTAGTCTAGCTCCCGCTGCAATGTCCAGCAACACTTTCTAAAGCATTTGGCTTAAAATGAGGCGTATAAGTGTCAGACGACTCAATGTCACTCCCTTGTACTCACTTCTTGGATTTTTTTTTGCCGACAATATGCAGAATGCACACTTTCCAAATATTGTCGACATACATGAATTTGGTTTAAGAGTTTAGTTGAATACGTTCACTTATAATGACATTACCTTGAATATTTTTCTCTATGAGCCTTGCCTCCATAATGTCTTTTTGTACATGGGTGTCACCTCTACGATACCGTTTCTATTACATGGGCGTCACTCCTTTGGCGCTCCTTAATTCATATTACTCCGTATAACTTAATTAATGAAAACAAATATTCACTTGTCTCTCAATTGAGGCTCTTTTGCTAGTTGGCGGATGAAGCACTTATGTGTTGGAAATAGGGGTTTGTTTTTCCAAGTAGTTTTTTCCATCCTCCCACATTGATGAGGAAGTGGTGTATTTTGATGTTTATATTCTCCACTATTACTATCCTTATCACTAATGGGTCAATGGAGACTTTTGTATGAGCTTTCCAGTTGAGCTTGCGCACGCGTGCCTGCCCTGCCCCGTCATGGTTTGGGTTTGGGATTTGGGAAATCGCTTGCGGTGGTCAAATGGTTTTAATCGATATCTCTTCTCTTCGATTCTCGGTCGTGTCGAAATTGTTTTCAAGGCGGTGACCGTCATACCATGTCACCAAAAAATCCGGTCTGTTTTTTTTCGTTTCATCTTCATTGTTATTTCATTATTTCACTAACAATATTTACACCAGTTGCCATACCTGTGGACACCTTTGTAAATCGCAGTTGCGTCTTTTTGCCTTATTGTCCAATATTTATTTTATTATTTATACATTTTTTTCATTTGATTTTTTTGTAACTTTATTTACTTCAACAAACATTCGTAAATTGTGAATAGGACGGGGCTTAGGAATATTGAACGATCGAAGTTACTGAAATATATATGACAACTTGATGACGTCAAGTCAATGTTTTGTTTAGAGATATAAAACGCACTTATAAGTCAACTCCAAAAAATTCCCTCCAAACTCATTGATTGGGTGTTTATTAATTAAAAATTTGTTGAGTAATTGATTGCCTCTGTTTTTAACAGTCTCCCTTCTTTATTAATTTTGTTTGTCGATTGGTTTAGTTGCTTTGTCCAATCACAAAAAAACATATGGCCTTATTAGAAAGTATTTGATAAATGATGGTTTGTTTGGGTTTTAATATAGTATATAGATAGATAACATTACCAGTATTATAATCGCCAGTCACTAATATCTCAAGTATATCTTTCGTCTTAATAATAAATACTTCGACGGTCTTTTGACTCTAATAGTCAAATTGATGTCAACTTTGAACATCTTCTCTGAAAATATACAATTGTTGAAACCTCGTGATAAAGAATATAGTTCTCTTAATATATCAAACTTATTGTGTTTACATTGTTTCTCTACTAATATTTGGAGAATTTAGTGGTCAAAGTTCACATCAACCGATTACCAAAGTCAAATATTTTTAAAGATTGCAAAACTTGATGGACCAAGTTGTTAAGATCCAAATAAGGGTGCTAAAAAAGTTCTCCGAAGCAGTTTTGTCTGGTGCGGTGTCCAAGAAATTGGTGACTAGTCTCCGGTCCACACTTAAAAAATAAATAAAATAAAATGTAGTCTATTTTTCTGGTCCTATCCGGTCCTAAGAGGGTCTGGTCCGGTCCGTCCGGGCCCCCTTCTTACCGGTCCTGTCTTTGGGTTTAGGTTTTGGGGTGACCACTCTGGTTTGGATGGGTGAACACCCATTTGGCTCAAATGTATAGTTCTGTGATACTCATTTTTCTTCTGGTTAGTAGGCTTCTTATTCAATATTTTCTTTATTTCCTCAAATACCTAAGTTAGTGAGGGAGAATGCTTTCACCATATGTAATGTGATGCAAATTTGACAGATCGTGGTCGAAACAGGTCATATCGGCAGACAAGCCAGTGCCGCTGTTACAGTGACTGATGGGGAAACTGTAAGTTCTAATGCCTCTTATTCTTTTAGCTGCATTTTTAACGTATCTTCTAGGCGCATTTGGCGGTACTAATGTTTACACTAGTGGGTTCCTTGATGTTATGGATGCTTACCGGTTCTCTATGAAGTATGGAGTATAAATTTAATGGTTATTATCTGAATGCTTATGAGTTGATTAATTTCCTGGAGCATCTTGTTTCCATTATATTCGTTATACTGTGGTTGTAGCTGATTGTGGGCTTTCCTTCTATTGTACATGTAGATTATCTATACGACTGTGTGCTTGGCTGATATTACTAGTGAGCCGTCTGACTTCTTCCCTCTATCTGTACATTATCAAGAGCGGTTCTCAGCAGCTGGTCGGACTAGGTATAGTTACTGTTTTCACATCAGTCTGTAATTCAAAGTTCAATTTTTTATTAGTTGGTTATAATGTTTCGTGGTGCTGTGGCCAGGCGTGTTTTAAAAAATTCTCACTAAAATTGTATTTTCTCTATTTCATAATGTTCTTGCCATTTGAGTTTATGTGGTCTCTATGATGACCCTTTGATGATCCCCAGGGCCGTCTCAACAAAAACTGGCCCGGTGCTAAAATAAACAATGAGGCCCCAAAATTTTAAAATTAAAGCATTGTTTAGGCCTACATAAATTATTTAATTTTGATATGAACCTCTGAGAAACTGGGAAACAACGAAATCGAATTCATTTGATAAATAAAAATTGAAAATATCGGAACTAATAAATAGAAAGGTGGAATTTAAATAGAAAATGTAAATATAAAAAATAAATAAATAACCGAAATACTTCGTACATTAAAAAAAAAATAGGAATAATTTATCTCTTTTAACCTCTTTGAAAATTGAAAGCAATTATAAATCTAATTTGGTTAAAGATTGAATCTTAAGTATCTCTTTATATGTAAATCTGTAAATTTAATTACTTCAATCGGAAATTTGGGAGTGTTTGTGAGAAAATCAGTTGGAATAATCATATTTAAGGAAAAAAAGTAAATATCAAAGATTGATGAGGATGAAAGGTAAGTTTTATTTTTGCGAAAGAAACAAATTTATTTGGGGGAATTAAAGTAATTGATTGATGGAGTATTGAGGAGTGGAGTAGTCATGTAGGATTGTAGGCGGTAAATCTGTAATCTAGCATCTGTCATTGTTTTTTTCCTAATAATAGTCATATGGGTATGAATGGATTGGGCCACTAGATTTTGGAGGCCTGGTTCAAATGCGCCTGGCGGGCCTGATGATCTCATTTGATCATGTTTCCAAATCATCATATCAGACCCTTGTTCCACAATTTTTAACTCATCAGAGCAACTCTAAGAGCCTCAACAAAACGGGTTCCTCCCATTCATTTAAAAATCCCAAGAACAAATGATTTCGATGATGACTATTGTTTTGCCGGAAGACGAGTTCCTCATTTGTGGCATTCTTTTGAAATGAGGTTCTGAAGAGTTTAGTAAATAGAGTTCTTTTTATCCTCCACATCACATATCGTGCGAAAATGAAATATCCCCCTTTTCTACTTGAAAAGTCACAGAGGACCAAAAACATTTCAAACCTGAAATAATTGATTTCCAAAGGCTAATGCCAATGCCATGCAAAGTACTAGCCTCCTTACTCCTCCAATTTCACTTTGTTTTAAGAACTCTATTCTTATTTCGGAGATGTCCTCTCAAAGTTTCATATGAGCTAGTGCTTTGTGTTCTAGTTTCTTTAACTGGTAAAAATATGTTTGGACTATACAACAATGTTAATGTCATCTTGGCCTGGTACATTTGGTGTCACTTATCCGCTCCGGTTTCTAACTATATATTTTTGGCTGCAGTGGTGGATTTTTTAAACGTGAAGGAAGGACAAAAGACCATGAGGTACAACACCTAGTTTCACTTTTTGATCGTTGGATGTCCATGTCGCATAATGCAATCAAGTGTTTACCGTTGCCTATATGTATTGTTATGCCTTATGATGTTGAACTCCTGATATTAGAATTTGGCATTGGACTTCTTAAAGGAAAGGTTTGAGGGCACGGTTATAGGCATCGTAAGTAAATCATGGACACGTAGAGGTCTTCATGGCCTTTTGCAGTGGTGATTGAGAGAAGCGGTTTTCTTTAGTATGTATCGCTATGTTTATCATTCTAGATTTTGAAGACTATTTGATGATGCTGTTAGGATTTTCAGAACACATGATTGAATGTGGAGTCTTCCGCTTCAAATTTAATTGATTAGCAGTATGCCTTCTGCTCTTGAGTTTCTGTTTCAGATTTTGTTTAAAGATTTCTATAATCTGTCTACACAAGTCTCTGGTCCTGAATGTCGCAGAAGAAATTCTATTTTGTTGGAATACGTCTTTCATATCTATTTGGCTATAGGAATAATCAGCGTGTGTTACGACTTGCATTTTTTAATTGAACTTAGAAATACTTTTCTTCTGTTGTCTGGGTGGGTGGTCGTGAAAAGCTGAACAAAATCATGTAAGTGATTCGGTGAATGGACTATTTGTTTAGCTTAAGACATGCATCATATTGTGCAAAGTAAAGAATTGGACTTATGATCTCTTATTCCAATTAAGCCTTCGTAAACAAAACTAGGAAAAAGGAGCTTCCATATTGACTTTTGGTTCCCTTTTCATTCTGGTATTTAGTATTGACTTTTTTATTTTAAATAATTGTTTTCAGGTTTTGATCTGTAGATTAATTGATAGACCTCTGCGAACCACTATGCTCAAGGGCTTCTACCATGAAACTCAAATCTTGTCTTGGGTAGGTACTCCTTCGATAGAGTCGCTCACTTTCTAATGGTTAATAATTGATAGACCTCTACATAAATTCTGTCGTTATGCAGAATGGTCAAGCGATCCCCTTTGTCAATTTTTCTTCTTTTCTTAAACAAACATCAAATGGTCATTTATTTTCCCTTGGTCGTGTTTTTTTCTTTTTAATATCATATACCTAATGTCAACAGATCATTAAAGGGGTTGCGAGATTTGATAGGTGTGTAACATACCTAATGTCTTAATGTCTTTGACTTCTGTGTTCTAGTTCTTCAATTTATAATCAAGGAAGCTATGGAGGCACATTTGATATATTTTTTATGTGCAAGCATTGCTCTTTGCGCCTGCTTTGCTATGTTACACATGAAGCGATTAATCTATTTTGTTTATGTGAACAGATATACAGGAGTGAACATAAATTGATTAATCTCATGAAATATAAGGAGAAAAATAGTATACATGTAGATTTTAGAAGTCTGGTATTTATTTAAAATCTATGTAGGCTGTACTGAGAAGGCTTTTTTAATTTGTCCTCATGCTCAAGCTTAGGTATTGAACTACGAGAAAAGGGTGTTCAAATTCAAGTGAACATACAGCTTAATGAGATGCGATTAATTTAAAATGCTTTAGCTTTGGTTGTTCTCCACTTTGCATTGGTTTATATTTTTGGATTATATGTTTATGAAACTAATTCTGAAATCTAATTGCTAAATATCATTCTGTCAAGGTTTTGAGTTATGATGGGCAACATTTCCCAGATTCTTTGGCGGTGACAGCAGCTGGAATAGCAGTGTATGTGTAGTTCTTCATCTTGGAACCAAATATATAATGAGTTCTCAAGAGTTGCTGGATGCATTTTTGAAATCTTACATAATTGTTAATTATTAACTATGCAGAGCTCTGTCAGAATTACCGCATACAAAGCCCATAGCTGGTGTTCGTGTTGGTTTAATAGATGGAAATTTTGTTGTGAACCCTACAACAAAAGAGATGGAAGAATCAGAGTTGGACCTGGTACTAGCTGGCACAGACAATGCTATATTAATGATAGAGGTTTGTATTGCATCACTTTATCAACTGTACAAAATTGACTGTACTTACTATATTTCAAAATAGTGAGTTTGCATGGAGTGGTCTTATATGTGATAATGTCTCATATGAGTTTGTGACTTCACAAAGCTCCTTTGTTAAATGTTGCAGGGCTATTGTGATTTTCTTCCGGAGGAAAGGCTGCTAGAAGCAGTAGAATTTGGACAGGTGAGAATTGCTACTGTGTAGCTTCTTTCATATTATTAAATCTGAATTGCCTATTTTTCTTCTGCACGTTTTTTTTCTTCCCAGAATGCGGTGAAGGCGATTTGCAAGGAAGTGGAGGCTTTGGTGAAAAAGTGTGGTAAACGTAAAATGGTTGATGCAATTAAATTGCCGCCCCAAAAGCTCTATAGACATGTTGAGGTATGTGGGGTTGAATTCTTTGAAGCAAATACGCGTCGTAGGGAGGTTCTATATCATGCATTTTCTTTCGGGTGACATCTTCTTTATCATTGGATGTAGTCGGGTGGTCGGGCTTCACATTCGATCATTTCGGGTCCGGGTAAAATACGGGTCGGGTGTATTTCGGGTTTGGAAAATACGGGTTTTTTATGGGTCGGGTTTATACGGGTTTCGGGTCAATTATGGGTTATTAACACACTTTGAAAACGTTAATGTTTTTACTTTTTTTTCATCGTAAATACAACTTTATTCTTAATTTTCTTAATCATACTAGTATAATTTAATACTAGATGATATTAGTAAGATAAGCATGATTTATTTAATTTCTTTTTTAATATACATTGATATTATATTTTATAGGATGTACGGATATATTCTTACTTAAATTTGTTAAACGTATATGACAAATGTTGACTCGATTTATGAAAAAAATTATCATTATAATAATCACGTGATAAAAATATGAGTTAAAACATATACTCCCTCCATTTTTTTTTATCTTCCTATTTGACTTTTTGGTGAAAAATAAGGGTCTAGGAATGTGTGGCTCAAAAAAGAAGAAGGATGAGAGAGAAATGTAAGGGTAATTCTAGACATAGAGTACTCCCTCCTATTCTTTGGAGTTGCAACATTTGCTTTTTGCACATGGAAGTGTGGATGGCGGGTCTCACTAATAAAGTAAATCATCCCTCACTAACAAAAATATATCCATTATAAAAATGTGGCAATTTTAGTGAAACTATCCTAAAAGTAATATGTTACAATTCCAAAGATCCGGAGGGAGTACTATTTTTGAGAAACTTTAGTCTATAATATCAATAATTTTTTAGTTTACCTATTTTCGGGTCGGGTAACGGGTCGGGCGACTTCTGACCCAAAATATTCAGGTTATTTTCGGGTCGGGTCACTTTCGGGTTTCGGTCATTTTCGGGTCGGGTCAATTTTTGATAGGTTTAGATGTATCCGAGAGGCAAATGGATGGGGTTTATGAGTTGGTGTCATTGGCGGATTTACCTTATGTGTTACGGGTCTGGATCACCGGAATGCAAAATTTTCTTGTTTATTTAGTCTAATTTGTGTTTTATAAAGTCAAAATTGTATATTTTATGCATCATAATATTTCTGAAATATATAAAGAGGCCCGGAAACAATTTTTTTTTGGATCTGTCAATGGTTGATGCGACGGAAACACTTCGTGTGTCCCTGGCTCTTTGCCAATGATATGATATCAAAGTTAATTGCTCTTGCAATATCATTTTTTATGAAAACAAGTAAGATCATCAATGGTGAACCCGTTTACTTTGAGAAATGAAATGATTTATATTTAACAGCATGTGGAATGTATAATGAATTACTTTCCTTCAAATGTCTACTATTTGGTCGACATATGATGCAAAATGATGAACTGGTAATGGTCTTTACTTCTTTTGATCCTGTTTGCACTTCATTTATTGTGTTCAAGGTAACGACGTGTCAGCTGTTTGATAATGTCCTTGGATTCTTTGCCTTTGGTCTGTCTTAGTTTGTTAATTTTGTTTACTGTTCTTATCAAGGTGCAAATTTTCTCCTTATCTTGAAAGTGAGTTGTCCTCCCAGCTATTTGAGAAACGGAAAAATAATAAATGTAACACGATTTTTATCCCCCATGGCATTTGACAAAAAATATTATTATTAAGAGTTTTTCTAAGTCATGAAACACGTATCTTGTTGCGTTCTTAATAACCATGGTGGATCAATTTGTTTGCTTGTATATGTTACAAATCGAATAGAAACCTCATTAAAAAGAACTCTTCATTTGTCTTCATCTCAGTGGGCTGCTCTGGCATTTTTCACCTTTTCCTTGTTACTTGTGAAAAGTAATCTTTCACTGCTAAGTAGCAACCTTGAATTAGTAATTGTAGTAATTTAAACACACTTCCTCTGTTTCAGCTTAGATCTGGTGTCTTTCTTGCAAGTGCCAATTAACAAAAGTAAAACATCTCATGTTTGGGAACAAACAATATGGCTAAAGCTCCAAATATATTGTGCTGGAGGAGGGTTATCTCGTATTGTTGTACGCTCTATGTACAAAAACTTATACGAGTATAAGGTAGTGAAATAATGGCTATGTTTCTCCCACTAATCAAATTGTTGTTGATTCTCGTACATTACATCATCATATCACCTAGGGATCTTATAAATTGCTGATAGCATGATACAATAGAAGTCAATTTCCCGTGTTAGGTGGCAAAAGCAAAAATGTTTTGCTAATTCATAAGTAGGAACTCGTAAGTCTTGTGACTTTTCAAACAATAACTTCTTTTTGTTCTCAAAAACTGTTGTTAATTATTTGTATTTTTGTATCTAAGGTTTTATAAAAGAAAATCATCGTTCTTTTACTTTCATTTCAGTTAAGTGATGGTTCCAAAGGATGATTAATCATTCAATGATGGTTCCAAAGTCTAATTCATATCAGCCGATCCCAAATCATTTTTGGGATTTACTGATCATGGCTTTGATGATGTTATTACTGTACTCTTCTTTGTGACCCCTATGCTTTCCTTCCCTGCTGTCAGGAAATTGCAGGAGATGAATTGATACATGCACTACAAATAAAGAACAAATTACCAAGAAGGAAAGCACTTGCATCACTGGAAGATAAAGTTGTGGATATTCTTTCACAGAGGGGCTATGTTGGAAAGGGTGATGCTACTGTAACATCTGAGACTCTACCAGATTTGTTTGTGGAAGATGAGGAGGACGAAGAAGTGGTTGTTGATGGCGAAGTTGATGAAGGTGATGTTCACATAAAGCCAACTTCAAGAACTTCAACCCCCATGGTAAAGCCTAGCTATTCTCTTTGAGCACTTCAAACTTGCTGATTCATCAATGACGTCTACATATATTGTTTAATGCTTTTGTTCATCCCCATATATCTTATGCTAGAACTCTGAGATGTAAGGGTTTTCTTCTTGCTAGTTAATTTTAGTATTTTTATAAAGGGAAATGGGTTAATTTTTGTAATGTAGAGCCCTACACTGGGGTTCTAGTCATTATTAGGTTGTTTTATTGGATATCAAACCCTTCATTTGGATATTTTTCCCTTCAAATTTTGGAGAAGCCTAGTATTAGAGTTATTGATAGGCTGCATTAGAGATTCAGAGCTCAACCTTTTCTGACCACTTCATAAGTAAAGATACGTTACTTTTTATCTCAATGCCTTTCTCACATAAGATGAAGACTTTTTACGTATATGTCTCCAGCTAGAAGATTTATCATCTATCATCTCCTCTACTGTTATTGAACCTTGAAGTTTTTTTCGATGACATATGATTGGTTGTCACCATGTATTTGGTTTGGTCTCTTATCTCTCTTAAGCCCGCCATTTCATTGGTATTTTATTCTTCCCCCCTTCAAGGCACTCTTCTACTCAATTATTGTATTTGGACCCTTTATTCTTCAGTTCTGGATAACAATTGTTTGGAATTCTATGGCCTCATACTAGGTGGCACGGGCACTCCTCCAGGGTTGACGTGTCCGTGTCGGACACACGGCAAACAGTGTCGGACACCTATTAGACCGTATCCTATTTTTTTAATTTATTAGGACACGTCTTCCACACGGTTCATGCTGTTTGGACACACTTTGGACGCACGTCTTTAAACCGATCGAAAACCGTTGTTTAAGGGTGGCTTTTTGAACTTGAACCAAATAATGCCAAGTCCGCCGTTCATGGATCTATGGTAAATTTTGGCGTAGATGTCGATTAATCATGTTTTTTTATAAGGTAATTGGAGGTTATTGATTAAAAGATGTATTTTAGTTGGTATGTGTTCTAGTCCAAGGCAATTTGATTTATTTCATTCACCGTGTCATTTTTTTTCTATCTCGTCGGTCAGGACTTCTTTCAACTAATTACTTGCTTTTACGTTATTATATGCCAATGACATAAAGCAGTACTAAATATTCAAAAGTAACATGATAGTAGAATTTATTATTATAAAATAATGATGGCTAACTATATTATATTACCACCATTTTGTTATTATAAACACCCAAAATCAGATTACTTAAATAACTATTATACTATATTATACTGGCAGCTATTTGACTTTCCAATACTTGATGTTTAATAAATTTAAATTTACAGTGGTCTAATTGTTTAATTGTCATTTTACAACTTCCTGATTTTATAAATTTATAATTTTAGATCTTCACTATGAAGGACTCTAGATTCTGTTTATTTCAGTATGTATATTGATTTTATTTATCGTGTCTGTGTCCTACAAAATTTTGAATGTGGTGTCACGTGTCCGATACGTGTCTGTGTCTCGTGTCCGTGTCAGTGTTAACTAGGCCTCATATGCATCTTGCCTTTTTTTTTTGTTGCGTGTAGCTATTGTACAAATAATTCTACTAAAAAGTACTAAATCCGTCTCAATTTTTTGACACGTTTCTTCAAATACATGTAGATGTGAAAACGACTTCTTTAGATTGGTGGGTTTTGAGGGAAAAAACGGGAGGGTGAGGGAGGGATGCAAAATAAAAGTGGTTCACAAACATAGTATAAAGGAAATGAAAGGACTTATTTCCATCCTCCTAGGGAAAGTAATAGCTCTCCAACGAAGGAAAAATTTGAAGGGGAAAGTCCTTGCTCCATCCTACTTCCCCTCCATTTCCCTCCGTCCTACTCCCCTCTCTTTCCCTCCGTCTTACTCCCCTCTTTCCCTCCTATATTTATATCCAAGCACACCCAAATATGTAAAGCATCTCAAGTTCGATTAATCGGATAAACAAGTTTACTATCATCAGTTTTAAAACTTGCAACTATGGTGTATTTTTGGATAAAATATTGGTCAAATTCAAGACACCCTTAATCAAATAGGTGCAATATTAACAGGATGTATGGAGAAACATGTCTCAGTCGGTAGTTGCTCTTTTGTCCTACTTCTGTCAAATAGGTGCAATATACTACTTCTGTCTCTATGTGGTGTGTGCCGAGTGACCTTTTTTGTGAATGCGATTGTGGATTGGAAGAGAATTGGAAGAAAAGGAGGAACAATATGTGGATCAGTAATGTGTGGATAATGATCCTTTTGTGTTTTTGTAAAGAGGGATTTTATATACATTTGAGGACAATGAGGGTTGTCTAAAAGTTAATACTTTGTTGTTGAGCTTCTTGTATATATCAGCAACAACATAAACAACAGAGCCTTAGTCCCAAAAAGATTGGGGTCGGCTAACTTGAATCAATATCTGAGGTCGTAAAGTCGTCATCCATAAAAATAGAAATAAAAGTAACAAATAAAGTAAAAATAAAAAGAAAGGCGAACAATAAAATAAAATAATAATAAAAATACAGTTTTAAACGCAAAAATAAGTTGAAAGCATTAATAATATGTTTTTAAAGAGTTACAAACTCCAAGTTAAAAAAAGTGTGAAAATAATTTATGAAAAATAAATTAGAAAGAACAAGAGGATTAATGCCAAGTCGCAAATAGCAAAATCTACTCATTTAAACACATTTGTAATCCCAAAACATGCACAAAAACAACTACAACTCATTAGTATAAAGTAGTAAGTGGCAAGTAGCGGGGTCGAACCACAAGAATGTAAATTCTAGGAGAAAAGAATCTAATGAAAACTAATAGCAAAGCACAAAAATGACTAATCTAATGGAAAGACTAGGATGAACAAGAAAAAATATGAACTAATCTAAACATTGAAGTGGGGTTTGTAAGTTGGTTTTGGTGACAAAACAAGCAAATAATAACTAAATAATAGTATACAAGTATCCCGGTGCAAATTGATACCACAACAATGTAATTCATCCACACATGCAAAGCAATCAACTCGCAGTAAAACTACTCCTCCCATCCATTCAATTCTTTACGTGGGAGTCGTTTTTGTGAGGAGAAATGGTGGACCTAGGTAAAGAATTGAATGAATGGGAGGGAGTATCTTCCTTAATTCACAAGTTCATGCTCAATAACATTACTCATGAAATATTCATCAGTCCACACAAAGTCTAGCAAACAACATCAACATGTGTCTAGGATTTAGATCATCAAGGAGAGAAAAAATGGCTTATGCTATAACAATCACCACATCTTCAACATGCATATACCTTTATCAAGACAATCGATTGACGGCAAACACACTACAATCTATGTCAAGAATGCTACTCGGGGTGTAGATAGGTGTAACAACTTCTCTAACACACAAGAAAAAAGTGTACATCCACAACTAGATAGCCACTTTAGTAGAATCAACGACAGTGTATGAAAAAATACACTTATATAATAAAGAATAATAATAACATAAGATAGATTAAAATAAGAGTCGGAAGTCTTACAAAATGGGAAGAATTATATGGGTAGATTCACACCAAGATATGAGAGGATTAACCTCTTATATTTCAATAGTAACCGAAAATAAGCATAAAGATTCAATCTCTTCTTCCAATGCTACACTAGTAACAAACCTCTCTCTCTAAAAGTGAGTTTCTCCCTCTATAAATTGTCTAATGCAACCTTAAATACATCAGGTAATACAAGGAATCGAAATCATAATCCCGTAAATAAGCCCGTAATAAAGAGAAGGAGAAAACGAAATTCAGGGATTTAAGTGAAAATTCGCGGTCTGCCCAAGCTCGGCGCAAGCTGCTCCCGCAGAGTGCTGAAATGCGCGGTCTGCGCCTACTGCCTTACTCCATATCTTCGTCTTCTTCTTTCTTCTTTTTTGTTCTCTCGCATGCGTAAGCTTCTTTATTCCTCGTACTCACTTCAAGGTTATGCTACCCGGACAAGATGCCTTTGGACTCCCTTGGTCCCGCAAATGTCTGGTTCGAAAACCGAGTTCCCATAACTCTCTTTCATCGGCACATGGTGCTATCTTGAGTGGTTGGGTCCGAGCCAAGCAATGCGTAACAGTGGCTGCAAAATACAACTAAATAGCCAAAACGAGGGCAAACAATATAATACTCTAAATACGAGTATTTAACATAGAAATCACCACGAATTGGTAACAGAAAGAGCCTAAAAGAGGGTCTATATTGTGCTTATCAATACTCCTCGAATATCTTCCACTACCCGAATCCTCAATTCCTCTCCCTCCACTCTGTCTTATTCAACGCCATATCTTCTACAATTCCAAGAAACTTCGTATAGTTCTCAATCACTTTTATCCAAGTCTGTTTAGGTCTTCCTCGACCCCGCGCCGACCCATGATCTCTCTCCATCCTTAAGTCTCCGTATCTATACATAATAAGTTGAAAGCGTTAACAATAAGTTTTTAAAGGGTTACAAACTCCAAGTTAAAAAAAGTGTTTATTCACTCTATCACTTTCAAATAAAGTAAACCTGTACGTTGTGCATTAGTTTTAACCGCTTCATAATAAAAAGATCCGATATCCACAATGCTTATGGTATCTTATTTGATGAGTGTTTTAACCGCTGCATTAGTTTTAACCGCTTCATAATAAAAAGATCCGATATCCACAATGCTTATGGTATCTTATTTGATGAGTGTTTTAACCGCTGCATTAGTTTTAACCGCTTCATAATAATACACAACTTCTTATGCTCTCATTATAGTTGCTGCCTTCCCACATAATGGATAACATAAAAACTGCTTTAACAGTTGTTCTCGGAAGTTGATGTGAAGCTGGTTTTCAAAGAGATCACGTCGAAGTATCTTAGAAAACGTATCGTTGAGGTATGATGTGCACAAATGTTTTCTTCTTTCATTTTGTTGCTCCTTAAATGGGCTTTACTTGATATATTGGAGATAGTTTTATTGCAGTTTTCTTTATTTCACTAGAGTTTGATGTTAAATATTGAATAGGATAGGAATAAGGTTGCTACATAGTCTTTTATTAATGTATAACTAAATGTACACGAATTGAACGTGAGCATGCTAGCATGGTATAGATTATAGAAAAGGCCCACCAAGGTGCGAATATCCTTGCTGTTTTTAACAAGGGTGCAATTAAGCTCATGGTTCACTTTAGAGCCTGCATATATAGCTTGAGCGCAGATCTTCTACTGAGAGAGTTCTTTTCCATGGAGATCTGATTGCCATCTCACTGATGTTCAACTAGTGTGTCGTGTTGGCTGTAAGGGGAAAGTAGGGTAAATTACTCTTTGGCATTCTGCATAACTTTTTGGATTAAAATTTTGGATAGGAACTACATTATTCTTTTTAGAGTAAATCACTATTTACCCCCTTAAAAGTTTCATTTTTTAGATATTACTCCCTTAGTTGTTTTTTTTTTGCTAAAATTACCCCCAAAAGTTTACAAAAAAATTAGATTTTTCCCCCAAGTCGACAAGTCATATTTCCGGCAAGTTTCCAATTTTTTTTGACCATTTTGCCTTTCCCCCCAATAATACCCTCTCTCCTCTCCCTCCCTCCCTCCCTCATCCATAACTCCTTTGCCTCATTCATCCAATCAACCCACCCTAAACTCCCAAATCTCAACCAAAAACCCTAATTATTTTCCCCAATTCAATCCCCTTTACTGATGTAGTATAACGAACTTGTAGTAGAATAATCACAATACATAAAAAAATTGTAATAAAGTTAGAAAAGGCGGCAAAAGTTGTTAGAAGAGATTGTTAGGCTCAACTGGGTATAAAGGCTGAATCATGCCTATTGTTCCATTCATTCAGATTCATAATACAAAGTTCATTACATTCATCTCTTCTATTCTCTCTCTATCTCAAATAGTTTGTTATACAGTCTTCTCGAAGCTCTCCTTCTCCATTAACATTGAGAAGTTTCCTGCGGTCTATATCATTGGTATCAGAGCAATTTCTCGATTCTGAGATTTGCTGAAGCTAAAATCTGGCACTTGTGACGCGTAAGAACAAATCGCAACAACAGAGATCAGCTATGAAGGGAAGAATTTCGACATTAGAGCAGAAATTGGAGGAGCAATCGCTGGTTTTGCGGGAATTGGTGAAGTTGCTGAAAGATAAAGAAGTTCAAAGAACAGGAGACGATCAATCTGATACGTCTCAAGGTAATAGAAACAATCTCGATTTACACCAAAGCTGGAATTTCCTTCATTTGACGGCACTAATCCTCGAATTTGGATAAAAAAATATCTTAAATACTTCAATTTGTGTAAAATCTTGGATGAACAACGTGTTGATTTAGCAAGTATGTACATATTGGGAAGAGTGGAATCCTGGTACAATAGTTATATTGTAGCCAGAGGAAGGGTGGAATGGGATGATTTCATAGTTGATATGTGTGCTAGGTTTAAAGAGAAAATTGCTGGAAATATAGTAGAAGAGTTTAATAATTTGACACAAACTGGAACTATTGATGATTACTTGGATGCTTTTGAGAGTTTAAGAGGTTTGATGTTGCAACGAAATCCCTTATTACCTAAACAATATTTCCTGGATAGCTTTATCGGGAGGTTGAAATCTTCTTTGAAACCCTTTGTAAAAGCCTTTAAACCCATGGATTTGGCGTCTACATTAGAATATGCACGACTCCAGGAGGAGTCTTTGAATGTTCAGAGGTCTAATTTTATGAGCGGGAATCAGAATTTTACCTCTTTTTCATAGACCATACCTAATCAGAGTTTGCCTAGAATTCCTCAGAAGGGAATTTTACCTACACCTGCTGTGAACAATACCCAATCTAATGTTCCAAGGACCACTAGGTTCATTAGTGCAGCAGAGAGGGCAGAAAAACAAAGAAAAGGGGAGTGCTACTTTTGTAGTGAACCTTTTGATAGAAATCATAAATGCAAGCATAAGGGGACTCAATTGTTTGCAGTAGAAATTGAAGGGCAGGAGGATGATCTAGATTCTACAGGGAGAAATAAGTGAGATTAATAGCGTTGACTATGACATCACAACAACTGAACCATGTATCTCAGTGAATGCAATGTTAGGGAGTCGAGGATTTCAGGCTATGAGGGTCACTGGATATGTAGGGAGAAAGACCATTCATATCTTGATTGACTCTGGGAGCACACCTAATTTCTTAGATCAAGAGATGGCTATGAAATTGGGATGTAAGATGACCTAGGTTCAGCCTCAATCTGTTACAGTGGCAGATGGGAGTCAATTCCCATGTCAACTTATGTGTAAAGGGTTCTCATGGAAACGGCAAAATACCTACTTTACAACTGAGCTTGAGCTTATGGAAAACAACAATTTGAGCTTATGGAAAGCAACAATTTGTATGCAAAAGGGAGTAAATGTTCTTTTGCCATTACAAAAGTGGAGTATCTTGGCATTTTATCTCTGGTCAGGGAGTTGAAATTGATATGAGGAAAATCCAAGCAGTTGTAAATTTGCCTGATCCAAAGAATGTAAAGGAATTGAGGAGTTTTTTGGGGCAGGCAAGGTATTACAGGAAGTTTGTGAGGAATTATGTGACTATTAGCCACCCTTTGACACAACTATTGAGGAAAGGGGAATTTAGTTGGAATGAATAGACGATTGCAGCTCAAGGTGGCTCTTAGCACTGCCCAGTTCTAGCTGTTCCGGATTTTAGCAAACTCTTTGTGGTGGAGACTGATGCCTCCAATTGTGGTATTGGTGCAGTGTTAATGCGGGGGGTCATCCTCTGACTTATATAAGTGAAGACCCTTAGCTCAAAATGGCAACGATTATTAGTATATGAGAGAGCTGTTAGCTATTGTTTTTGCAGTCCAAAAGTGGGAGCAGTACCTTATAGGTCAAAAGTTTGTCATTAAAACTGACCGCAAAAACTTTCCACACCATTTCAACAGTTTTGGCTCTCAAAACTGATGTGTTTTGATTATGAGATTCACTATAGGTCTGTAAAAGGGAATTTGGTAGCTTATGTGTTGTCCTGACTGCCTGGAAGCACTTCCTCTGCATTTCTTTGTTTGAAGTTCATTCGGATTTGCCTCAGCAAATTCAGCAGAGTTATGAGTTGGATGATTTCTTGCACAACCTATATCTCCATTGGTGGACCAGACCTATCAACTGAAGGACGAATTATTGAGAAGAAAAGGGAAGATAATGGTTGGCCCTAACATGGATTTGAGGCATTCAATCTTAGATCGGTTACACAGTTCCTCTAAGAGTGGTCACTCAGGGAGGATGCCACTACAAGGAGAATCAAAACATTGTTTGTGTGGAAAGGGATGACCAAGGACATTAGCCATTTTGTTAGAAATTGTATCATTTGTCAAGCAAATAAGTATGATCAGTCAGCCTATCCAGGCCTGTTGCAACTATTGCCTATTCCTAAGGAGATCTGGTTGGATATATCCATGGACTTTATTACTGGACTCCCTAAATCTCGAAGTTATTTTTGTGGTAGTTGACAGGATGAGCAAGTATGCACACTTTACGGCTTTATCTCACCCATTTAATAATGTGGAAGTGGCAAGATCTTATTTGGACAATGTCTTCAAACTACATGGTTGGCCAAGAAGCATTGTGAGTGATAGAGATGCAGTGTTTACAAGTCAATTTTGGCAGGCTCTATTTCAATTACAAGCTCCAAGCTTTTACTTTCTTCAGCATATCATCCCCAAACGGATGGACAAACAGAGGTGGTGAATCTATGCATTGAAGCATACTTAAGGTGCATGAGTGGGGAGGAGCCCAAAGAGTGGTTCTTGTGGTTACCATTAGCTGAATGGTGGTATAACACCACTTTCCACACTGCTACTCAGTTAACCCCATATGAGGCTTTATATAATCAACCCCCTCCGATTCGCCTGTAGAGGGTGTACACATGACTATGCAGCGCAGAGAGACAATGTTGGGGTTACTCAAGCAACAGTTGCTGAAGGCCCATAATAGATTGAAGACACAAGCTGATAAAAGGAGGTTAGAAAGGGTGTTTATGATTGGGGATTGGGTATGGTTGAAGCTTCAACCCAATAGACAGACCACCATCCAAAGGAGGGAGAACGAAAAGATTTCTCCTAAGTATTATGGGCCTTTTCAAGTTGAAGATACAGTTGCGAAGGTGGCCTACAAGCTGACTCTACCTCCTGAAGCTAAGATAGCGATATTCCATGTCCACAGCTGAAGCCATTTAGGGAAGTGTTACCTACTGCACCCCATATTTCAGGTTGGATGCAAGGGTTGAATAGTGGGGAGCTAGTTAAACCAGCAGAGTAGAGTGATCAAGAGGCAGAATAAAGCTGCAGTTCAGTACTTGGTGCATTGGGAGGGCTTTCCTATTCATGATGCAACGTGGGAGTTTGCTGTAACTTTTGAACAGGCTCATCCAGAATTCGTAAGAGATCTAACTGAGACTTGAGGACACATCTCTTTTAATGGGGGAAGATATGATGTAGTATTACGAACTTGTAGTAGAATAATCACAATACATAACAGAATTGTAACATAGTTAGAAAAGGCGGCAAAAGTTGTTAGAAGAGATTGTTAGAGTTTGTTTGGCTGAGCTGACAAATCAGTTGTATAAAAGCTGAATCATGCCTATTGTTCCATTCATTCAGATTCATAATACAAAGTTCATTACATTCATCTCTTCTATTCTCTCTCTATCTCAACTAGTTTGTTATACAGTCTTCTCGAAGCTCTCCTTCTCCATTAACATTGAGAAGTTTCCTGTGGTCTGTATCATTTAACTCACTCATCCTACACTAAACCCCTAAATCTCGACTCAAACCCTAATTTCCCCCTAAATTAGAGTTAGATGGATGACAATGATTTGATTGGGTAAATAAAGCAATTAATTGATTTGTGGTCTGATTAGTTAATATCACACCCTCCTCTCTCCCCCCTCTTTCTCCTTATTTTAGTCAACAATTCTCTCTCTCTCTCACACACTCACTCACATCCTAACCGCCTAACACTCACTCCCTTCAATATTAGTGTGTAGCTCTAGTACATAAATGTGTAACTCGATAAGAGAAAATATGCAATTTAGATTCAAAATATTTAATTACCATTCTAAATATTCAATTTCAATTAAAAATATTCAAGTTCAATTAAAAATATTCAATTTTAGTGTGTATCTAGTACACAAAGTGTGTAACTTTAGTACATCAAGTGTGGAACTCTATCAAACAAATATGCAATTTCAATTCGAAATATTAAATTTTCATTCAAAATATTCAATTTTAATTCAAAATAGCCAACTTTAGTGTATAACGCTAGTACACTAGTGTTTAACTCTATTAGAGAAATATGCAATTTCAATTCAAATGATTGAATTTCAATTGGAAATATTCAACTTTAGTATATAACTCTAGTACATAAAGTTTAACTCTAGCAAAGTTATGTTACTCTAGTAGAGTTATGTGTAACTCTATATGAGTAGAGCATGAATGCGATGAAGATGATGAGGAGAAGTATTGAACGTACTGATACTTAATTGAACGTAAGATTGAAGAGAAAAGAGAGAGTTCATTTAAGATAGGGGAAAGAGAAAGAAGGAGCTAATTTAGGGAAGGTGAATATTTAATGTTATTGTATTTTGTTTCTTTAAATCTCATCCATCAATTAATTATAGATCTAATGGTTGATTTAAAGACTTAAGGACTAAAAAAATTGAGGACTCGTCTGAACACGCCCCCCCCGCTCTCTCTCTCTCTCTCTATATATATATATATATATATATATAGAGAGAGAGAGAGAGAGAGAGAGAGAGAGAATCATACTCTTCTATAATACAACAACCAAAGCACCAAATTTTCCCGCCCAACTAAACCACACAATCTAACCTCAAATCTATAAATGAAATTATATCAAGAATTATATCATTTAGTCCTTAAATAATAGAATTTTTTATATATATTACGTATAATGTTACTGAATAATAGCAATAATAATCTCTAAATATTCTGCATATGGAATTATATCAAGAATTATATCAATTAGTCCCTAAATAATAGAAAAATTTACTATCATATATTCACACCAAGTCACACCTAATTATATATTACGTATAATGTTACTGAATAATAGCAATAATAATCTCTAAATATTACCTATAATTGCAAAGTGAGGTATATATTCAAATAATAGAAAAATTTACTACCATATATTCACACCAAGTCACACCTAATTATATACGGAGTATTACCTATAATGTTGCTGAATAATAGCAATACTAATCTCTAAATATTACGTATAATAGCAAAGTGAGGTATATAATAGCAATACTAATCTCTAAATATTACGTATAATAGTGATGTGAGTTGATATGAACTTTGAACAAGAATGTGAAGAATGATTAGTATACTGAAATGGACGTAAACAAAAGCAACAAAACAGATTGAAAAGGTTAGTTTGAGGATGAATAAACCGTAACCAAGGATAGTATGCTAGGTGAAGTAGACCTATACTTCAACAAAGCGGGTGCTAAATCAAACAACGCGATTGAAGTAGCGAGTTTAGAGCTTGTAACGCGACTAACTCTAGACTTTGTCTTGTAAGCAACAAGGACGTAAAAGAAAGCTTAGCTTTACTCAGGTTTTTGATTTCAATATTGGATGTCTTATTCATTCAAATAGATGGCTATATATAGCCTACAACAAGACCCTTAAACCGGCTGGTTAGGGTGACAATAACGAAGCTACATGGTGACAAAAACAAAGCTACATCTATGTGAACTAGGAGCTAATAACAAAGCTATGTAAACTAGGAGCTAATAACAAAGCTATGTAAACTAGGAGCTAATAACAAAGCTATGTAAACTAGGAGCTAATAACAAAGCTATGTAAACTAGGAGCTAATAACAAAGCTTAATAAGGAGCCATTTGGACGTGCACAACCAGCTTCAAACGTCCTCTTTAACCCCGGTGCTTTCCCATGCACAACTGACTTGTTCGGACCATAACTTTGTCAATACTTGTTCAATGAGCCTTCATGAATAGTCATTGGAAAGATAAGCTCGAAATCTATCTCCTCCATTTTGAATGACTACGAAATTCCAAGTATAACTCGAGATATGGACTGATCAAAACAATGCTGCAAAAATGAACTCGCATCAGAAATTCCCATGCACAACTGTCTTGTTCGGACCATAACTTTGTCAATACTTGTTCAATGAGCCTTCATGAATAGTCATTGGAAAGATAAGCTCGAAATCTATCTCCTCCATTTTGAATGACTACGAAACTCCAAGTATAACTCGAGATATGGACTTATCAAAACAACGCTGCAAAATGAACTCGCATCAGAATAATAGCAATAATAATCTCTAAATATTACCTATAATTGCAAAGTGAGGTATATATTCAAATAATAGAAAAATTTACTACCATATATTCACACCAAGTCACACCTAATTATATACGGAGTATTACCTATAATGTTGCTGAATAATAGCAATACTAATCTCTAAATATTACGTATAATAGCAAAGTGAGGTATATATCCACACCAAGTCACACCTAATAAATATTAGGTATAATGTTACGTAATAATAGCAACAATAATCTCCAAATATTACGTATAATAGCAATTAGTGCATATGTCCTTAAATAATAATTAATCACTAATAATCCTTAAATAATAATTAATCACTAATAATACATATTCCTATAGATATAAAATATTTATGGCAACAAAATATATGTATGCGATAAATATAGTATGCACGGCAAATATATGTCAACTGAAATATGATTGGCAAATATATTATAATATATAGTACTACATATTTATGAGATATTTATTAGCAAATAAAATATATGTACGTATGACAAGAATGAGAAATTGTTTGGCAAAAATATTATAAAAATAAAAATACTATAGATACAATAGCGAAAATATTATGGTAGTCATCATATATATAAACGTGATGGTATTCAACCAAATTGTTTGTCATCATCTTTAGTCTTTACATCGACCACAATGGCTTCAAACATCACCCAATGTGATGTTATTCAATCAATCAACCCAGACAAAGAAATGTGGCACATTAAAGGAAGAATTGTCTACGCATGGGAGCAAGTCTACCCTTCTAATGGAGAAACAAGCAACTTAGACTTCATACTCATGGATTCCGAGGTAACCCCGCGTAGAATCAAAACTATCCAATGCGATTTGCTCAAGAATTGAGGTTGACGCCGAAGCCAAGGAAGTCCGGGACTATATTAATAGGTTTTCATTTGGATCATATCTTTTAAAAGTAGTCCACACATTTGATTTTTTTGGCGCCAAAAACACTTTCATAATATATCACATTTTCCATATTAATCCAATGCTCCATGTTAATGAGATATTTTGGTATATACTATCTTAAACCAACATAGGTACAAGTTTAAAATATTCTGATAGTAATGTAATTTATTTAAACGAGTTAAAATATCTGAAAACATGGTAGGTATACACCTGCGGACAAAACAACTTATCACGTTTATTGCGACTAAAATTATTTCTATATGATAATTGAACGTATATAGATTAAACATTGTCGAAAAAAAATCCCTATTACACAATTTTCTAACATATAAACAAATATACATAAATTTAAACATTTTTTATACTCCGTATAACGTAAACTAATCAGTATAATCACTGATAATTAGTATCAATAACCAATAACAATTTCCAAAAAAATTGATATTAGTTATGAAAATATTAATGTAGGTAAGTTTCATCTAATGTAGTACTCCGTATATAATACGGAGTAGTAACCAGATTTCTTTGAAATATATTGACATAGGAGAATATAACACATTTTTCATATTACACGACTCTATAGTAGTACTCTATTATTTCTACATGAGTAATTGTTACATTAAATAATTTTATTTTATTATTAATTTACAAGATAACAATAACTTATTTTTTAATGGCACACTGTTCCAATTAGATGTCTGTTTTTTATTCGCAATTTTGTTGAACTTGAAATGTTTTGTGTTATGATTTTTATATTAAGTTAGTTATACTGAGAGTAAAGTTTACATTATTTAAAAAAAATAAGTTAAAACTAATTTACCCAATCAATAATTGTATCAAATGTACGAGATATGTGTATAATATGTTAAAAGATATATACAGGCCAAACATGTATCTTTGCATTGATTTCATGTGTGGATGTTTCATGTTGATTTTAAGCATACACTTTTTTCATTTTAAAAACTATTTGGGTCAAAGGTTTAAGATCCAAATAAGATTATCTACGTAATTTTTTTATTTATACCCGTGCAACTAACCTAGTATATATATATATATATATATATATATATATATATATATATATATATATATATATATATATATATATATATATATATATATATATATATATATATATACTCCCTCCCATCCATTCAATTCTTTACACTTACTATAAATGGACAATCCAATCAATTCTTTACATTCCCTTTTTTGGCAAAACACTTTACCTTATAATCCTTATATCTTTACTCTATTTACCCAAAATGCCACTTCTTTTTCCTTACTTTAAGTTTGGTGGACCCATAAAACCATTTGATTTACCAATAATACCCTTACTTTTACCACTTTTCTTAATATTTGTGAAATCCCCCATGTCAAGGATTGAATGGATGGGAGGGAGTATATACATATATATACTAGTACAAAACCCGTGCATACGCACGGTTTTTTCATTATTTTTTGTTTCATATTTATATTTCGAGTTTCATTAACCCCATGACGTAACTATATTTATTTTATCACCGACCATTATAGCGAATATATTAAATATTAAATACGATCTATATATCAAACACGCAGTAGTCTACCTTGAATTCGCCAGGTCTCTTTTGTTGGTGCGATTTCAGAGATCGTATTCATTATTCGGAGAGCAAGAGACATTTTTTAATAGTGAAGGTGTGTAACAACGATGAATGCATGAGTTATAATATATACCGTCAGTTTGACATTTTTCCTGTCTAATATTTTTAATGTATATTTTGTAATATAATAAAATAGTTTATAACATTTGATTATATTTGTAAATGTAATCACAATATATTATGTCTAAAAGTATACTTTATTTTTTTCCTAAATGTTATAACTGAATGAATGAATCATACACAATTGAGTTTTATTTAATGAATTTGGACAAAAATTAACTTAGGTATCATAATATTTTCTTGAGATTAACATCCTTACAAATTTCTTCTAAAACATCAATGTATATTGTATTTTTGTTAGGAAATATATTTGTTCCTAAAAAAGTAGCAAAATAAATCGTATAATTGGATGCTTATGTTGACTTAATTGGGGCATTGGGCTAATTGGGTTAATTTTATGTATAATTGGATGCTTATGTTGTTTGTACGCATTATTTAATACGTAGTTGCTAAATCATACCCAGCTTTTACTCATTCATACCCAATTTTTCATTATTTTTCCTATTACTACCCTTTTCTCTTAGAACAAACCTCTCCCAATCCCCTTTGAACTTAAGAAATTCCATCCTTTTTAATTCATCGAAACCTAACAAAATTCTTTGATAACTACGCTAATTTGTACCTGAGACAAATAATTTTCTTGTTTTTATTAATATTTTCACTTTTTAATATATTTATGGGATGTCTTAATTTTTTTTGTTTAAACCCCTAATTATTTTACTGATTACTTTTTTTGTTTAATTTCTAACTAAACCCTAGTTTCATCTTAATGTAACTTTAAAATTACGGATCAATACAATTGGTTCGTTGTTTCTATTAATAATTTACTTTATAATATAATCATTGGATTTAATTTTCTAATTAAACCCTAATTAGGGTGGTTAGACCAATTTATTGATTAATTTTTTTCGAATTAAACCCTAATTAGGGTGGTTGTTAGGGTGGTTGTTGAAGGTAAGGGGTGGACGCGGTGGTTAGGGTTACAGACAATATCGATATGGGGTGAATTGATTGGGATATAATTGATCAATTGATTGAGATTTGAGTAAGGTGGGAGAAAAGATTGAAAAGAGAGATTATGGGGGTGGATTGATTGAAGAAAAATGAGGAGGGTAATTTGGGAAATGTGGGTATGAATTAGTAAAATGTTGGGTATGATTTAGCATGTCCCATTTAATATTGACTGAATTGGGCTTTAATTAGCAGTTTCCGAAGCCTACTTTGCAGCAGCCCAATAATTTAGGAAGGGTTTTTAGGCGGGAAAGTTGAAAAGACGGTTTTGCCCTTTGGTTTTTGTTTTAGTGAATAGGGGATTTATAACAGGGAGTAAATTTTAATTTACTCAAATATTTATAATATCAAAATAGTATACGCTCAAATTCAACATAAAATATACGCACATGAAAATCTATCGAAGATACCATGTTTAGTGTTTACCCTCGTATCTCATACGTTTAATACAATTATTCGTTGAGTTAATTATTTGTTGGCTTCTTTTTTAAAACAATTTAAGTTTTATCATTCGTAGGAATAACTTAATATACGAACATAACACAAATCATTTCAAGAAATCACGAATAAAAAATAGGCCTCTAATTGGAAACGTCTAATAAAAGTCGAAGAATAAAATTAACAACATATATAAGTGTGACTTTTATTACACATAAGTTTAAAAAAAAAAAAAACTTATTTGGTCAAATAATGATTACTCATCTATATAGTAATATTGTAGTAGTCGTATAATACGTAAAATGTGATATATTCTTTAATTTGAAGATTTATTTAAGTGAAATCTTGTTAAATATAAATATGATCAATCAAGTAAAATTTATATCAATATTTTCATATTTTTTTTATAGAAATATAGATATTATATTTTTTGTGTGGATTTCATGTTAGTTTATTACTGGTTGATTCTTATTTTAATTTCAATCGAATTAACATAATAAGTTGGTTTGTCGACATATTTACATCTATAGTGTTTTCAAATGTTTTAACCCGCGATAAATTAAATTACCATCAAAATATTATAAACTTGTGTCTTTGACGTTTTAACAGGTATAGATACAAAACATCTTATTAATATGAAACATCTGTTTGATCAATAGAGAGTGTTATATTAGATTAATGATTATGTAATATTTATATTATACTCCGTATAGATTAATATGGAAAATTGCTTGTTTTAGTAAAATGAATTTTGGCGCCAAAAAACAATGTTTTGGTTTCTGTTTTATTATATAGTATATATATATATATAGAGAGAGAGAGAGAGAGGAAGGATCAAGTGAGTCCATCTTTTAAAATTGAGTCCGTGAGTCCTCACCACATCTCTTGGATTAGAAAGAGATTGATGGTTGTGATTTGTTTGAGTAATTAAAGCAAGTGACTATATTTGGTAAATATCTTTCTCTCCTTAATTTACTTATCATTTAATATCTCTTCTATAAAAAAATAATTACCGTCTCTCATACACATATTCATTCACAATTAAGATTTTCATTTAAAAAAAATTAAATTGTTATTATATAGAACTAAAAATAATAATTTATCGCATATTTTCTCCTCTCCATAATTTATTTTGTGCTACTCTATTGTATAGAACTGTTACTCTGGTTAATGTTTGGTGTTACTCTAACGAACATCATGCAAATATGCTTAAATTGATTTCAGAGTTATATGCCCCCAACACTAAACATAATTATTAACTCAACATATGAATAATAATGTTACTCCAACGTTACTAACGTGTTACTCCAATAGATACTTTGTGTTACTCCAACGTTAGAATCATGTTACTTTAATAGATACTTTGTGTTACTACGTTACAAACGTGTTACTCTAATAAATACTTTGTGTTACTCCAACGTTAGAAACGTGTTACTCTAATAGATACTTTGTGTTACTACGTTACAAACGTGTTATTCTAATAGATACTTTGTGTTACTTCAATGTTACAGACGTGTTACTCTAATAAATTCGCCTTACACAAAATTATTGAAATACTAATTGTGTTTCCTATTTTGTTGGATGTTACACTCCTTCAAATTAGGAAACAATATCTTGTTTTTTTTATACAAAATCTCAATCAATCTCATCCATCCATTGTATTATCATCCAATGGATGGTAGAAGGACTTAGGGACTCAAATATATAGAAGGACTCATAAGAACCCTCCTATATATATATATATATATATATATATATATATATATATATATATATATATAGAGTGAGGATCCGATGAGTCCTTCTCCTTAGGTGAGTCCGTCCCATAAATATAGACCATAGGATCTGATAGCATCATGCGCGCCAAATTCATCCACGTCACCCACTTATTCAAACATTCAAGCATCATGTTCGTTACCTTCACAAAGCCTAATAGCCTACCCACTTCATTCAAATCAAATCAATTTTTTCATATCTCTCTGTTTCTTTTTTCTTTCATTCTCTACTTATTTTAATAATAATTCTACAGAAAATCATTAAACAGTTATGAGGATCTAATAATTCATATTTAATCATAGTTTTCAATTTTTTTATTTTCCCCCAAATTCAGACAAACCCTAGAAAATTTCCAATGAGTGAGAACAAATCAAATAAGGTACTCCGTATAGTAATATATTGATGATATTGTACACAATCTGTAACAAGTGATTTGATAAGATAATTTTTCATCGTATAATTGATTATTGAAGATATAATTATATTGGAGTACTCTGTATAACAGTGTTTAATCAACTTTTTTTTATGCGACTTCATCAAGTTTCTGATCTACTGTAACTAAAAACTCCTCAATCATATTATCATATTAGCTCAATTGGTTGAGCATCGTGTAGTAGCACGAATGATGCGGGATTTCAAATCCCACGTAGGCTATCTTACTTCATACTCCCTTTGTCTCGTTCATCTATTGTACTTAGATTAAAATATTTTTCACAATGAAACTTGTACTACCATTTTCTATGAATATTGTCACCATACTAAATTTTAAAAACATAGTAGTCTTATACTTTTCTTAAAATTTTCACAGTAAATTTTGTCAATTATTATCATAAATGTTGCCACTGTGATGCTTTTACTGTAATAATGTCACGGTAAGAGTGTTACTGTAACAGTAATGCAACATATAATATCACCATAAGAGTGTTACTGTAACAGTGTGCAACATTTAATATTACTGTGATAATTTTATAAACATAGTAGTCTTATACTTTTCTTAAAATTTTCACAGTAAATTTTGTCAATTATTACCATAAATATTGCCACTGTGATGCTTTTACTGTAATAATGTCACGGTAAGAGTGTTACTGTAACAGTAATGCAACATATAATGTCACCATAAGAGTGTTACTGTAACAGTGTGCAATATTTAATATTACTGTGATAATGTTACGGTAAGAGTGTTACTGTAACAGTAATGCAACATTATCAAGCAATTATTTGATTTGCACATTCATCTGGAAATCAATTGGAAATCACTTGAAACTTGACTAAAATTGATTAGATGCCTGAAAATTTGAGAAAGTTTAGTTGACAACTCTAAAAACCCACGAAATTGGAGATTGACTCATATAAAATATGTGAAATCAATTGGTTCTTTGAAATATACGTAACAGAAGATTGGATGTTACGAAATTTGTGAAGCTAAATTGAAATTAAAATTAAAATGGTAAAGAACGTATTTTGGAATTGGGGAAGCTGAATGGATTACGTTTTTTCTAAAAGATGGGAGAGACAAAAAAAAATGAAGTTAATTTGGGGAGTGTTGGCCGTTTGTGTTTGGGTGGATTAATAGAAGGGTCGATCTTAGTTTTTGATTATTGAATTAGATCTAACGATGGAGAATCATGGGACGGACTCACCTAATATAGGAGGACTCACGAGATGCAATTCCTATATATATATATATATTCAGCACTTTTATCAACTCAGGTGATAAAAGTGTAACTTTAGACACATCCGGTGTAACTTTAGACACATCCGGTGTAACTTTAAGCACTTTTTGTGTAATTAACACTGGAACGTATGAACTTATAAAAGTTCTTGCCCTTATGAGAACCTTTCTCTCTCTATATATATAGAGAGCGGGGTAGGTTCAAGTAAGGTCAACAATTTTTTTAAGTTTATATTAAAGTTATAGATGATATACGATAAAGTTGCATTTGTTCAAAATTAATATGTAACTATAACATTCAACACTTTTATCACTCATCTTGTGTAACTTTAAGCACTTTTTGTGTAACTTTAACACTGGAACTTAGGAACTTAAAAAAATTATTGACCTTATAAGAACCTACCCCTCTCTCTCTCTCTCTATATATATATATATATATATATATATATAGAGAGAGAGAGAGAGAGAGAGAGAGAAGGGATCAAATAAGTTCACCACATGCAATTAAGTCTATATTAAAGTTACAGTTGACATACGTTGAAGTTGCATTTGTTCAAGATTGATATGTAACTATAACATTCAGCACTGTTATCACTTCAAGTGATAAAGTGCAACTTTAACATTCATCTCGTGTAACTTTAAGCACTTTTTGTGTAACTTTAACACTGGAACTTATGAGATTATAAGAGTTGTTGGCCTTATGTGAACCTATCTCTCTCTCTCTATATATATATCATCCAAACCTTAGTTCGGTACGAACCGTCCGAACTAACCTTTAAAGACTCTAGTTACACTTTTAAAGATGCTAGTATTCTGTTTTCAGGGTGGACGAAGAAGTGATGGAAGAACTTCAGATGAAATACGTCCTATAAATTCTAGATGCGGATTGCTTCCTAGAGCCCATGGAAGTGCCCTTTTCACTCGTGGAGAGACACAGGTTTGCTTGTTTATTTAAAGCTTTGTTTTCTAACAACATTAGTGGCATAACACTATTCCCCTTAGTTTCTGCTACATCAGAGGTTGCTTACACAATTTGTCTCATTGCTACTCAAATACGCTTTTATTTTATTTTATCTTTGTAGAAATATATCTCTCCTGGCCCCACTTGTTTGAACCGGCTGGGGTACTCAACTGAATGACTTCCTTGCATCTAAATTTTACAGCTCACTTTTTTGATTGACTCTTGTATTATTAGTTAATGTAAACCTTTCACGCTGCGTCAGATGAAGTGATTTAGGGGGAAAGGCTTGGGAGGGAAAGGAAGGTGAACATTTTCATTATTTACTTTGGTTTGCAGAATGGATGTGGAGTAAAAATGGATACTTCCATCTTCCTCCTATAAGGAAAATTAAATTAAATTCCTTGGAAATATTTAGAGGGAAGATTCATCCCCCCCCCCTCTCTCTCTATATATATATATCCAAACATACCTGGAGTAGTACTTATTTGATGTGCATTCTTATTCTTAACTACTTGATTTTGCAGTCTTTGGCCGTTGTTACTCTTGGTGATAAACAGATGGCTCAAAGAATAGACAACCTTGAGGGAGATGATGACTTTAAAAGATTTTATCTCCAGGTATAACCATTTCTAAAATTACCCCCATATTTCCAGAGTTCATAGGCTCCGTGTTTTATCTGCTTCGTGGCAGAGAATACTCTTTGCCTGCACCTGATGTATTGTACTGTCTCGTTTTTTTTTTCTGGCAAGCATAATCAAATACTCCGTTTCGCATAAATCAATAGCCATACAACATCGGCAATGATGGTAATTATTAGAAGAAAACATAAAGTAAAGGTTCAATTCTAAATAATACAACAAAACAACTAAATAGAAGTGTAATCCAGCACTTCGTCTTACTATTAGAATCCATAATTCAAGGCATGAGCAAGCTTTCTTGAAGTGAATATTACTCTTAATATGTCTTTTCCAAATGCGCACTTATAGGCCTTTTGAAAACTGCTTGAAAATAAGTCTTAATTATTTCCCCACTATAACACGAGTACATATTGTTACATGATGATGATTATAAGCCAATTATCAACAAATTTGCAATTTATCACTCTGAAACTGACTCTCAAAGTTTTAACTAGCAAGTACTCGAGGAATATGGAAGTATCTCAAAGAAAGTAAACGGCCGAACCCAAAAGAAGACTCAATTAAGTTAAGAGACTAAGAAAACTAACACAAACTAGCCAAACTAATTGAGAACTAGAACAATTGAAATGAACACAATCTACACCAATGTATATAAACAACGGAAATTTCCCATGGTACCCTCGAACTATGTCACATTACACATGGTACTCCTGCTTTTAAGTTTGTTCACATGGTAACCTTGAGTTTTATAGTTTAGTTCCCGATTTGACCTTACCCAAATTTCTGTCATGATGCCGTTAAATTCTGTCATCACTCAACAACTACTATTCTTCAAAAGGAGAAGGGTTCCCTTGGTACCCCTAAGTTTTCATAGTTGTTCTCATGGTACCCTTAAGTTTTTCATAGTTGTTCTCATGGTGCCCCTGAAAGAAAAGCAACGACTCATTGAAGCAAAGCAACGACTAGTTTACTGAACTAGCGGTTACACAAGTGCTTATAAATTCACTCCCCTTTCTATTTTTGCAGAAGAGATCAAACAATCTACACTTACTCAACCTTTTCACCTCCTTCTTCACTTGTACATAAAAAATGGAAAAACTTCATCACTATAACCTTGAAGCTCGATCATCCGGAAACATCAATTTTTCCATTTTTTTGTACAAGTGAAGAAAGAGATGAAAAGGTTGAGTGAGTAAATGTGGATTGTTTGTTCTTTTTATGCCAAATAGAAAGGGAAGTGAATTTATAAGCACTTGTGTAACGGCTAGTTCAGTAAACTAGTCGTTGCTTTGCTTCAATGAGTCGTTGCTTTTCTTTCAGGGGTACCATGAGAACAACTATAAAAAACTTAAGAGTACCATGAGAACAACTATGAAAACTTAATGATACCATGAGAACAACTATGAAAACTTAGGGGTACCATGGGAACCCCTCTTCTTTTGAAGAAAAGTAGTTGGCGAGTAATGTAATTAATTTTGGTCATAATTTAACGGCGTCATGACAGAAATTTGGGTAAGGTCAAATCGGGAACTAAACTATAAAACTCAAGGTTACCATGAGAACGAACTTAAAAGCATGGGTACCATGTGTAATGTGACATAATTCGAGGGTACCATGAGACTTTCCCTATAAACAATGATTAACACTAAGGCAAATGAAACACATGGGATGGGGTTGGGGTTTTTATTCTAGCTATAAGCAAAACAAGTAAAGAAATGTTCTTTAAGACAATTCGACAACCACTTTGTGGAATTCAATCAAGATATGTAAAAATTTGGCGCAACTTATCTTTGCATGCCAGTTTTAGTCAAAGTTCGACATATCTCCTTAATCACTATCTACCCAATACCAATAAATTCCACGATGTTGGTAAAACACCCATTAAACCATCATTGTTCACTCTTTTGGTACTCTGGTAGCCATTACTTAACCTATCAATGGTTCCCGGCAAAACCTTTAGCAACAATACTCACTAATCTAAACCGATTTACCCATTAATTACATACAACTCTACCTACTACTATCCGCTAATGTGTTTAAACCATTTCCATACATTAATAAATTTGTTACACGTAATCATTAATTTAATTAAATCATCTTGAGGATTAGCACTAACCAAATGAATAATATACAGGGTTGATCAATCATAATGACTCATTACTACTACAACAACAAGAGCCTTAGTCCCAAAAAGATTTGGGGTCACCTAACATGCATTATCCTAAGTCGTTAAGTCGTTTAGAAAAAAAATTAAATAGAAAGGCATAATAGTAGCAATGTTAGGGAGGTACTCCCTCTGTTTCATTGATATCTTCCACATTTCTTTTTTCAACAATTTCTTTGATTTCTTCCATTTATTTTTCTATCTCACTTCTCTCTTACCTAGATGACCCACTTACTCTACTTCCTCTCTACTTCCTCTCTACTTTTACTTATTTTATTTTATTGTTTTTCTTAAGAAATGTTTCACTTTTAAGGTGGAAGAAATCAATGGAACGGAGGGGTAAATAAAAAAATAAGGGTTTTTCTATGGGGTACCCCTCAACTATCGGCTTTTCCAAGTGGTACCCTCGCCTTTTTCGAATTACAAGATGTACCCCTAAACTTTGTAAATTAGTCTATATTGTAACTAAAGTTATAATTTTCCAACAAAAATTTCTCAATTGATGATATAAATAGTGATTATTCCCTATTTTACTTTCATCAACCATGATATATTTCTTCAATTTGCATCCTTTACTCGAAAAAATTCATTCCACCACACTATGACATGGGGGTGACGGAGGGATTGAGGTTGAAGGATTTAAAAGAGTGAGGGAGATAGGTCGATGTCGGCCGACAACAGAGTGCGTTGTGATGGGCATTTGGTGGCTTGGTCAATGGTAAAGAAAAAGAGGTGGTTTGCATCAAATTGGATTGATTAATATGTTAATTATTTATTTTAAAAATATAATTGGAATACACTCATTACTTTGGTTATGATATGAAGTGATAAGTAAAGTTTAGGGGTACACCTTGTAATTCGAAAAAGACGGGTACCACTTGGAAAAGCCAATAGTTGAGGGGTACCCCTTAGAAAAACCCATAAAATAATGATAAAAATACATAGTTTCAAAATCAGAATAAAATTAAAGTCGTTAATAATAATTTTTAAATGGTTACAAACTCCAAGTTAAAGAAAAGAGTTTAGTAAGCAAAGATATTATCTTTGATTAATGATTATGATTAATGAATTGTATGACTTTAATTAATGAGAAGCATTACAATTTATACTAAAATTACAAGTAGTAGAAACTTGACCTAATACTAAGGTAGCGTATAAGTATAACCTACTATGAACAAGATATGATCTTTGAGATACACACTATAACTAAAATATTAGTATATACTTAAAATATGAGATTAAGTAGATCTCGAGGAATATTATGATATTCTTAATATGCTCCCGTAAGATGGACGAGCAGAGCAAAAGTACAGCAGGAACAAATATCGGGTGCGTAATGCGTAACTAGCCACTCTAGGGTGTGTGTACTCGTCAATCTAGAGTCCGTATACCCCCAGTAATTAGAAGAGACCAAGAAATTATGGTCAAAATTGGAGAACTGTATTTGAAAGAGTGGAAATTTCTTGGGGACAATTTAATGTCAAGATTTGGTTAAGCGTTGAGAAGATTAAAGCACAAAATTGGGTTTGAAGGTGAAAGGATTGAATTTGGATATAGAGAGGGTGAAGGAAAGTTTTACGGTTGAGGGAAAAGAGAGAAATATTTTGATGCAATTCTACAGGGAGGGCAACGGAAGACAAGACTGAACATCCATGCTCTGGCTGCGGGTTCCCTCGTCGTACATGTTAAAATTATGAAAGATGAGAGGAGGATATTGAATTGATAATGAATTGCATGCCTTTAATTAATGAGAAGCATTACAATTTTATACTAAAATTACAAATAGTAGAAACTTGACCTAATACTATAGTAGCTGTATAAGTATAACCTACTATAAACAAGATATTTTTTTTGATATGCATATAACTAAAATATGAGTATATACTTAGGTAGAATTCGAGGAATATTGTGATATTCCTAATACTATCAACACCCTGGCAAAACCCAGTCTCTTCTTCTGAGTAGTAGCTTTGTCAGCACGAATGAATTTTCCGACAAACCTGCCACAATAGGCAAGCATTTCCCCCAAAATTTGAGTGTCAATTCCTGCAAGTACAAAATTGACGTCCTCTTTCACCAAGTCTGTATCCTCTTCCCATGGTTGGTTGCTAAGTGGTTTACTATCAAACATACGAGAGCCAGCATTCATAACAGTTTCTTATGAGTTCTTTAAATCTAGTGAGAAATATCCCATTTGGCAGAAAAGATATGTTATCTATTCCATATTTGTCCCAAATTCTATTAATATATCCTTGAATTAACTCCATGGTTAGCTCCAAGGATATAACAATAGATAGCATTTTGCCAGTACTAAATCTCCTCTTGGACATCTTCTGTAGTGAATTGTATGAGTTTGTCCATTTGTACCTCCATCTGTTTGTCTTCCTTTGCCACTTGGGATGGCGTTTGGGATTGTTCTTTCCAGTATATCCTCATCATCAAAATATAATCCTGGCATTCCAATGATTTCATGCAGGGTTTTCGTAGGTAAAACCTCGTGTTCTTTGGTCCTTTCTTACTCGTAGTAACCCGTTGTTTCTTTGCGGAATTCAGTGCATCCTTCAATCGTTTTAACTTGCTTTGTTGTTTATTTTTTTGTTTTATTTGATGAATTCCTTGCAATTTCAACTTGAAACTACCCTAGAAGATTGCAGCACATCGCCTCTCTGTCGCCCTATGGTTAATTGTTCGCTTTACCCTGAAATGTGATGTTTAGCACAATATCAGTTTTTAAATGTTTCAAAGTAACTAAATCAGTTTTTAAATGTGCTCCATCTCTTTATAACCTTGTCTACATTCAATGCTGGAAATTATAGTGATGAATATTTAAATTGCAGTACTCATTTCCGCCTTCATGTGTTGGAGAAGTCGGACGGGTAGGTGCCCCTAGTAGAAGAGAAATTGGCCATGGCATGCTTGCAGAAAGAGCTCTTGAACCCATTCTACCGTTAGAAGAGGACTTTCCATATACAATTCGTGTTGAGAGTAACATCACTGAAAGTAATGGTTCGTCAAGGTTGGTCTCATTCTCATATTTAATTTTAGTGACAATGGATTGCTCAACTTTATGTTACTACATATTGCATTGGTTTTACATACCCCTCCGGTTTTTAAATAATTGCCCCATTTGGGTAACATATGTGAGTAGTATTATATTGAAATGGGGCAATCATTTAAAACTAGAGGGAGTATAAATTTATAAGGTAAGATAGTGACAATTTTGATGTGATCCAAAAATATGAAGTTAGTGTTATAAAGAGATCCTAAAATGGTTTTTATCACTTTAACACACAATATAAGTCTAATTCCCCTTCATTTCCGCTACTCCAAAGTCTACTAGTACTATCACTGCCACCACTTAGTTCACAACTAGATGAGGATTTGATTGTGGGGGCATGGAAGACACAAACTGCAATACAAACCAGGGGGTTGGTATAGAATCTTAGAATCGTGTAAATGATATAAATGAAACACTAAACTCTAAGCAATGCACAAGAGTTAATGTATCGAATTGATTTGGTTTTAAACACTCCCTCACCAAGCTAAGCACCGAGAAAAGGATTTAAAACACTCGTACTTTACTAATTCACGCAAGCAAGGCACATCATGAACTAATAACGTGCACTAGGTAGCTAATCTAGACTCTTAAGCAACGCACAGAGAGACTAATTAGGCCTAACTTAAACAAACTAACAATTTGTTTGAATAAGGTTTTGTAGAGAGTTAAAACTCGTCTGTCATTCATAATAATCTGATTTGCTTACAGTGCATAGGGGTCCTTATATAGGCCCTTAGGAAAATGAAAAATGACCGTTCACAATACTTAATTACATGACAAAAGCAATTAAAATGAGAAATGCACAAAGCTGGTTGTCCTTGGTCCTTGGCGCGTGCTTTGAGCTTAATTGAGCTTGTCTTCACTTGTGTGGGCACTCGAAGGCTGAAAGGGACCTCTTTGAAATTGAGCACGAGCTATTAATGGCTGGACAGAAAGAGGAAGGCCTCCTTTTGGCTGCAACAAGCTTTGTCTACACCATTTTGAGTAATATGAATTTCGCACTCTCATTTGCACTCCTCAACTTTGCACTTGATTTGTGACGAATTGATTAGCTTTTAGACAAAAATGTCTTAGACTTATAATGGAGTTTTTAAAAACAAATAGGTTTAAGGGAGTGAAGAGTTGGATGGTTATAAAATGGAAGGTCAGCTGGTTTAAAATCAAAAAAGATGAGGGGAAGAGTGAAGAGCATGTCGTCTAACAACCCGTTGAGACCGTTCTAAGAACAGTGCCCTAGACAAAGCGCCCAATATATATGGTTTTTGATACAATTAAATGGAGAGATTTGAGTCATAATGGTTATAGAGTACTAATACAACTAAAGGATGAATGTTCTATTCCTCAATACAATGTTTATTTATTATTTTCTTCCGTTCACATTTTATTTATTAATGTCCCCCATTTTAATTACGAGGGAAAAGTTAGAATCGTACAAACAATTACTTCATATAGTTTTCATGAGTCGGTAACTTGGGGCCTCCATTTGAAATATAGAACATGGCCTTTTGTGTTCATTTGACGGGGGCCTGACTAAAGAGTGTGGAAGAAGATGAAGTTGAGTGAGTGAGGGAGGGCGGTTGTTATGTAATAATTGTAAGGGAGGGTGGGTCATAGGTAAATAATATTTTATTAGTAATAGGGAAGGTGGGTGGGATTTGTTAACAGGGTGGGTGGGTGGGTAAGAGTAATTGTATAATGTAAGATTTGCTAAATTTGTTAAGAATTGCTCTGTATATTTCTTTTGCTTTATGTCTAGGGACATGCTAAATCATACCCAACTTTTTACTGTTTCATACCCAGCTTTCCCAAACTACCCTCCTCATTTTTCCCAATCAATTCATCATCACTTTCTCTTTTCTCTCTTTCTCTCTTTCTCTCTTTTACTCCATCAATTCACCACCGCGATCTTTCTTTTCCTCGATTAATTAACCCCCCAATATCTTTTTTCCCTCCTTTTCTATATTTCTCAATCAATTAACTACCTATCGTCGTCGGTCTTAACTCTAACCACCATTTCTACCACCTTACCTCCAACCACCACCCTTAATTAGGGTTTAAGTAAAAAAAATTAATAATATAACATCCGATTCAATGACTATATTAAAAAGTAAATTAGTAATAAAAACAATACACTTAATTGTCTCAAATATAAATTATGATTTGTTATGACTTAATCTAACTAAGGCGAAATTGAATAAGAAATTAGGATTTAAAAAAGAAATCAAATATAAAATTAATCAATAAAAACAAAGTTTATTAATAATAACAGAATTAGGCTTAATCGAATACAAATGTGAAACTATTAATAAAAACAACAAAATTACTTGTCTTACGTGTAAATTGTGATTCATAATCGTAAAGTTACCGAATAATTTAGTTAGTTTTTGAGGGGTTGAGAAAAGAAGCAAAGTGTTAGGTTTTGAGAGATGAGAAAAGGGTAGCGAAGGGAAAAATAATGAAAAATTGGGTATGAATTAGTAAAACCTGGGTATGATTTAGCAATTACGTATGTTTATTATATTGATGTTATATATAAAGTTTCAAAGGTTTCTACCAATAATATAAAATATAAGAAAAAAATACACAAAATATTAGCTAATTCACACAGCTACATCAAAATTGGCCGATACGACCAATAAAAGGACCGAGATATTATATATAGTAAATTAATATGTTGTGGTAGATATATTTGAACATAGTTTAACGTAAATATATATAAAAATACAAAACATTGCAATAATATCTTCTTAAATAAAAATTAACCGATATAGGCGATACTACTTCGCGACAAACGAGTTTAAGGCGATTCCGTGACACCGCGACCGAAACCGATTTCGCGACTGATAACAAGATTTAATTCTCGACCTCTACATCATCACCAAAACCAATCTTGACCTCCTTTGAGTTGTCTTTAAACACATCATCGGGGTCGACATCCTTAAGTTTTACCCCTTTCCATCACTTCTCACCACCACTCTCAACCTCATTTTGAACCTCAACAACAGCAATATCCTTTTTTAACGGCACCATAATTTACAAAAGTAGCTAAATCTAACCTTTTTTTAGCCTCCTCATTATCGTTGTCAGAGGACGATGCCATTAAACCGAGCTCAAAAATGAAAGAAAGGAAAAAAAGTAAGATCGAAAGATGGGCGGAGTTTAATTAGAGGTCACTGTTGGTAAATGACCAAAATTTGTGAATGTTTTATTTGAATTCGTTAAAAATGGCCCTAGAAGATTGAAGGGGAGAATGAGATAAATTGAGAGAGAAGGCATGTGAGAGAGAGTGACGGTTTAATTCGTAAATGAACGTAATTATTTTTTCCTAATGAGTCTTACTCAATCCTAACGACATTTTACTGCTTTACCCTCGCATTTAATCCCATCAAAAACTCAAGTGTTTGGTTTATCTCTAAAAAAATCAAATACCCATAAAATCACCATGAACCACCACAAATATTTGGACTTTCCGGGGTTGGTGGCGGGAGTCGGTGGCTGAGATGTCTGGAAGGGTGGGGTCGGGTCGGGTCGGGTCGGGTCGGAGCTGGTGTGGGTCGGGTTGTGAGCGGTGGTCGGTGGTCGGGTGGGTAAGAGTGGTTGGATGGTGGAGTGGGTCAAGGAGGGCGGGCGGGGGTCGGGTCGGGTGGGTGAGGGTGGTCGCGGTGGGGGTCGGCTTGACGAGGGTGGTTGGGTGGTGGGGTGCGTAATGGAGGACGTTGTTGTTAGTGGGGTTATTTGTTATTTCTTTTTTTATAATTAAACTATTTATTTAAATTTCATTTTTTAATTATTGTTTTACTTTTTTTTGTTATTTTTGTTTCTCCTTTTTTCTTTGTTGTTATGTAAACTTTTTTGTTATATATATACAAAGAGAAGGGATCAAAGAAGTTTGTTAAAGATAAGGAAGTCGGAGAGTTTCAATACTAGCCATTGATTGTGTAACAAATAGATGACTTAGATTGATTTGGGTAAAAAAAAGTGAGATAGTGACAGTGGCAGTGGAAAGAGAGTACTCTCTCAATCAATCAATCACTCACTTCTTGTGTCCCACATCCTCCCTCATCACAACCCGAATTCATTAATAAAAATAATAATTGTTCTTCAACCTTTCATTCATCCTATCTTCAACAAAAATAAAAAGGAATTATCATCATCTTCATTCTTCATTCACAAAAAAAAATCTCATCACAACCCTAACTTTCGATTTTGTTGATTGGTAATTCATGTGATCTTAAATAGAGTTCTTATGTTGGAATTGTGGTGTGCTTGTTTTCGTTGATTTTATGCGTGACTATGGGGTGGAACTTGGAAGTTACGTGACTCTGGTTGTAATTATGTGTGACTTTTTTGTGTAACTTGCGTGACTGTTGTATTCTGGGTTGTTTGGGTCAATAGTCTGCAATACTCTTGTACACCAGAATGTGTCACTTTTGTATGTATTTTGTGTGACTTTGATTGATTCATATGATTTTGTGGTGATCTTGATTGATTCACATTCTTGAATAATGAAAAATTACTTTAGGGTTTTAATTATTTTTAGGGGAGACTTAAATAATAAAACTTAAATGCATATTTCGGTCTTTAAACTATTTATCCAATAAAAAAACATCTTTATCTTCAAACTTCATTCATCCAAAAAAACCATAATTTTGGTTCTTCGTTAATTTGTTTATGGGTGAGATATTATTGATTTTTTGGACAATTGAGATTTTTGGATTGTGTATGTACGATGAGTGACTTTTGCATGAAAAATGTGTGACTTTGATGTGCAAAATGTGTAACTATAAGCACGATTTAAGTGACTTTATTCATTTAAGGGTTTGACTGTATTTCTAACAACTCGTGACTTTGATGTACAAAATGTGCGACTGTAAGCGCGATTTGAGTGGTTCATGGAGATTGCGTTACATAGTTGTCTAATGAACTTATTTATAATTTTCAATCATTCTAAAAATATTTAAACATTCAATTAAAGAAGATATCATATATTAGGAAAAAACTCTTATGATTATTAGAGCATATATCCGGACAAACACGCATAAAAACATATAAAAATATAGGAACATTCATATTACTGGACACCATTTTCCAAGAACTAATCTTAATATTTCCTAACTAAACTCTAAAGTGACCACGTGCTCTTGGAAATCATTCTCAGTTGCAAAGTGCTCCCTAAACTACTCCAACAACATAGTTTGGATGATTAGTTTATGAAATAAAGCAGTCAAAGTCACACAAAATATAGTCAGAGTCACACATTTTGCATGCAAAAGTCACAGATGGTACATACCAAAGTCACAGATCCATGTGAATCCATTAGACATACTACAGTAATAGTCACACAAAATACATACAAAAGTTACACATTCATGCAAAATAAAAATAACTATGAATTCAACGAGTCACAGTCACAGTCACACAAATTGCACATAACAGTCACAGTCAACTACAACCACAGTCACGTAAGTTACACCTCATAGTCGCACATCCAACCAACGAATACACGGTCATTAAATACATGTACAACAGTCAAAGTCACACAAAAATCAATCAAAGTCACGCAACATAGAAACAGTAATAAAGAGGATGAAGATGATTAAGAAAAACCGTCAATTAAGTAATTCATAAACAGTAATTCATAAACAATCCCAATCAAAGTCACACAAAAATATATTCCAAGTCACAGAGCATACAAACAAAAGTCACATGGTCAATCTTAAAAATCTTATAAAACATAACATATAAATTGATTGAATAACAAATTCGTAAATTGAACAAATAATAAATACTTCGTAACATAAAATAATTGAATAACGATATGAATAAATAAATACGGATTTGGTAGAGAGAAATGGTCTACAAGTCAAGTGAGAAATAAAAAAGGGGGAAATAAGTGAGGAGAGAGTTAGGAAGATAAGTGATGTGAGAGGTGGAGTGAGGGAGTGACTAATACGTCAGTCATGCTCCCTCCTCTCATCATTTTTTAATGAAACCCCGTCCAACTATCCATCTTAAGATGGATGAATGGCGTGGATCAAGAGTAAGACTCTTCAAGAGTCCCAAACTTCTGTGATCCACTATATATACATTGATTATTTTATTTTAGTTGAAACTTTTAAATTCAATTGGTCTTAAATAAATACAATTAAAACAAGTAATTTCGTAAATAAATAATCGATTTTTATATCATCAGTAATCGGTAATTGAATTAGAAGTCATAATTGAATTCGGGAACGATTGATTATCTAATTTGATGAAGTAAAAGGAAAGAATTGTAGTTGAATCTCAATTTCAAAGTAAAGTTTATATAGGGGTATGATGAGAAATTTATAGGAAAATTCATTAGGATTGAGTAAAGGTTCGTTAGGAAAAAGCACGACCCTAAATAAATTAGGAGTAGAAGGTTGGGGTGGGGAGGATGGGAATAAATTAAGGGTAGGATAGTCTTTTGATTGGTTACCTCTGAGGACCTTAATGGGTGGAATGGACCTTAATGGAAAATGTATAGAAATGAATGAAATGTAAGGAATACCTTTTTTTTAGATAAAACGCTAAAGTACAAGGTTGCCTCTGAGGTGCCAATATATTTTTCCGCTTGTTTTAAACATCAAATATTATTTTTCTCCAAATTTTCTGTCTCCCGCTATGTAGCATGGCATCTGTTTGTGGAGGCTCTTTGGCACTGCAAGATGCCGGGGTTCCAGTAAAATGTCCCATTGCTGGGATTGCTATGGGTTTGGTTCTTGACACTAAAGAATTCGGAGGCGATGGGACTCCACTTATTCTGTCCGACATAACTGGATCTGAAGATGCCTCAGGAGACATGGACTTCAAGGTGAGTCGGATAGCAAATTCTCAGGTTGCTAGTACTTACGCTTGATTGTTGAAACTTGAAACTACATTGTGTGTTCGTGGTGGCTGTGTGAGACTTGTTTTATTGCTACAGGTTGCTGGAAACGATGAAGGCGTAACAGCATTCCAAATGGACATCAAGGTCAACTAATTCTTCAATTTGTAACTGAAAATAGGAGAAACCAGAATGTTCTAGTGCCTTTTTTTGCTTCTGCTTGTAATCTAAAAATATATGGTCTAGCATTGTAGCTCCTTTTGATGATGAATTGTTCTCTTTAATGGCAGGTTGGAGGCATTACTTTACCTGTCATGCAGCAGGCGCTTTTTCAAGCGAGAACTGGACGGAAACTTATCCTTGGTAAAAAATAAATCTCCTATGCATTGTCGTTTGGCAGTTTTTGTCCCTTGGGCTTTTGGTTTCAGCATTTCCGGTAAATATCAGTAACCATCATCTTAAGAAGGTTGAACTTTCAGGTGAAAGGAAAGTAACTATATTAATACAACTGAAAGGCCAGTTGCTTAGCTACACTGTTCTAAGCTCAAAAAAGTGGTTGCTCCTAGTTGCTCAAATAGTTTCAATAGACATAGTGTAACACCCCCGTTTATCCAAGAGCCTTAACTAGACCTTCCCGGATAAATGAGAGTGTTACCATCTCGGGTTAACCGAGGAAGTAGTCCCATCACAACACAATAATGAAACACAACCGAGTTTAATAGATTATTCAAAAGATGCAAACCAAGTTCGAGAATAAGTATGGTTCCAAAACCCTACGATCACATGAATAAAAAAAAGTCTATTAAGTTCTAATGACGGAACATGCTAAAAGTGTAATAACGATGGTCACGCACTCCCTTCCCGAACAGCAATTCCCTTCAGTTAAGCACACATCAATGGTCCATATCTGCATCAATACTCTGCTCCCCAAAAGACCGTAAATGTCAATTGGATCGTCGCAGGCCCCCAATAACATAGGGTGACAAATTAGACAATGAAAACACGATTAGAACATGCTAACAATAATTATACAAGTACGAAATGTGAAGCAACAATTCTCAACCACCTTAGTACCATCATCGGTACCAATTAACAATATCATCTCCACATCCTCAGTACCATCACAGTACCAATCAACATTCCCATCTTAATATTCTCATATCAACTCTTCTGGCAGGCCCTTTCATTCCGAGTGTGCACACCCCCCGCAGGTTCAACAGCCCGCAAGGAGAAATCAGGGAGGGGACCGTGATCAAAGGTCCCGGCTAGGTCTAAAGCTAGCCTCACCAACTCCAATATATCAATATTCAACAATCATTCTTCCATCAAAATTCAACATTAATCTTATTATCACAATATCACATCGTACTCGTAATTCATACATGCATAATAATATTAACGTGTTCTAAGTAAGGAAAACCTTACCTAATTAGCAGGTCACCACAGCGTCGGTAGTATATATATATATCACCACGGAAATTCTACGAAGTCCGACCCTAGTAAAATAGTATATACATAAATCAATATCGGTTCTAACACTTTTAATATATAAAAAGGGAATTGATACCGGCACCGACTTAGTAAAACTAAACCTAACTAACTGGCTGCAAATAAGCTACATAATACAACCACTGACTAACATAATAATTACTGCCACACTAGTACACTACACCCTTATATGTATATAATAATCCTTATTATGATTACTACTACTACTACTATTAGTATTATATTATTATTATTATATTAATAAGTAATAATAACCCATCAAAAACTCATTGCCACCATCGTATACTAGGTGCTGTAATACGACGCTAATAATGGCGAACTTATGCCTTTTTCAACAACACGTAGTAGTTTAGCACTCCTTCTCCCTCATAAAATGGCGAACAAAACAAACTACAATGATATGAATATTCCGTCAACAAGATACACCAACAATGACAACAATACTTCAGCCACTATAACCAACTCGGTAATCATGACAACCCTCGCAGCAATTTACGAGCCTACGACCAGCAACAACGATGATTTTAAAACTGTCCCGACGACAACGACAACCCGAGGCCCCGACCTAATAACAATGACGACCCGACGAAATAGTGAAGAACCGACACCCGACATGACAACAACCCAATACGCACCAACAAGAATACCCCCAATGCCGACACAGCAAACCCGACAACACAATATTCAACTACACCTATTCGACATAAGAATTCGGGAAACAATGTTAATACAAAAAGGATAAAAGGATGAGGTGGGCATACCGAAAAAATGATCTTAGGAGACGGACCAAGGTGATAGCACACTAGAGGAGGTGATACGAGGGTTGACGGTGAAGGTATTCAGCGAGGTTGAAAAGGGAGGGAGATGAAGTAGGTTAGGAGCGGCGTGCGTGATGAATTAAACGAGGAAATTAAAAGGGAAGGGAGTGTGCACAATGTATTATGTATGTGTATATTATAATGGGAAAAGAAAGGAATGTTTAATGTACGCAATGTACCCGGCTATCAAATATATATGTATACATAATGTACCTAACTACCTATGTATGAGATTTATTTCCTCCTAGGTTGGACCCGGAAGTAAGTTGGGCTCACGAGGCTTGGCTTGACTCGGGGTGACTTCCATATAAATCACGAGTATTACAATCTACCCTCCTTATAAAGAACTTCGTCCCGAAGTTCACCTCCCACTACGGGACGACAACCTGACCAACCACTAAACAATAGTTAACCAACCACCCAATCAACAAAGTAACATACGCAACGTAACATGGATAATCGTGTCGGGTATTACACTCTACCCTCCTTATAAGGAACTTCGTCCCCGAAGTTCGCTATCCGACACAAACTTACAACACTTCAATAGAATTCTGAGGAACCATCTCCCTCTTAATGACGAAGCAAGAAATCCATACGATACTAGTTTAAATATAGCATAAATCAGGCTGTTACATTCTACTCTCCTTATAGACAAGGTTACGTTCCCGTAACCGAAATAATTACCTGATCGAAGAGGTGAGGAAAACGTTTCTGCATCGATGCTTCTGTTTCCCAAGTGGCCTCCTCGACGTTGTGATTAGACCACAAAACTTTGACAAGAGTTGTTTCTCCTCTTCGAGTTTTTCGGACTTTTTGGTCTAAAATTTCCTTTGGCACCTCCTCATAAGTGAGAGAATCATCTAGCTGGATCGTCTCGGGTTCAAGGATGTGAGACGGGTCACTCAAGTATTTCCTCAATTGGGAAACATGAAACACATTATGAACTTTATCGAGAGTTGGGGGAAGTGCTAACCGATACGCCACCTCCCCTATCCTATCCAAAATTTCATACGGTCCAATAAACTTTTGACTCAACTTACCCTTTTTCCCGAACCTCATAACCCCTCTCATAGGTGACACTTTTAGCAAGACCTTATCGCCCACATCGAACTCAACCTCTCTGCGGTGGAGATCAGCATAACTCTTCTGACGATCCTGTGCTGCTCGCATCTTTTGTCTAATTACTTGCACCTGCTCGACCATTTCCTGAATCATGTGGGGCCCCAGCACTACTGCGTCGGCCTTCTCGTCCCAACATACCGGGCTCCTACACTTCCTCCCATACAAAGCTTCAAACGGTGCCATCTGAATGCTAGCATGGTAGCTGTTGTTGTAAGAGAACTCAATCAAATCCAGTCGATCCTCCCACGATCCCCGAAATTCCAAGGCACAAGCCCGCAACATATCTTCCAAAGTCTGTATGGTTCGTTCTGTCTGACCATCTGTCGCAGGATGAAATGCTGTACTCATCTTCAACCGTGTACCCAAGGATTCTTGCAGCTCCTGCCAAAATTTCGATATGAACCTCGAATCACGATCTGACACAATGTCCTTGGGTACTCCATGTAATTTTAGGACATGCCTCCTATAAGCCATTGCTAGCTCAGCCTTACTCCACGTATCCTTCATTGGCACGAAGTGAGCCGACTTGGTGAGTCGATCTACTATTACCCAAATCATATTATTCCCCTTTGGGGTTCTCGGCAAACCGACGATGAAATCCATGGAAATGGAGTCCCACTTCCACTCAGGTATCTCTAAGGGTTGCAGCTTACCCTGTGGTCGTTTGTGTTCACTCTTGACCTTCTGACAAGTCAGGCATCTGGACACAAACTCGGCCACCTCTCTCTTCATGTTCTCCCACCAAAATGTCTTCTTCAGATCCTTATACAACTTATCCCCACCTGGATGTACCGAGTAAGGACTACAATGCGCCTCGGTCATGATTTTCCTCCTTAATTCTCCTCCTTCCGGTACCCACCATCTGCCATTGAACCTGAGGCTCCCGTCTGGGTGAATGGTGAGATTCGAGGGTTCACCTCTCTCAATACGGGCTCGCCACATTAGATACTTCTGATCCAAAAACTGCTCTTCTCGTATTTCGGCGTACAACTCGGGTTGAATCGCCAAGTCCGTCATTGCTTCCCCTTTCCTTATCATATGAATTCCCATCTGTTGCACTTCATTCCTTAGCCTCAATCTGGACATATCCAAACACAGAGAATGCACCGATTTCCTGCTTAGAGCGTCGGCCACCACATTTGCCTTTCCCTCGTGGTATAAAATCTCCATGTCATAATCTCCGATCAGCTCTATCCACCGCCTCTGCCGCATATTCAACTCCTTCTGAGTGTAGATGTACTTCAAACTCTTGTGGTCTGAAAACACCTTGAATGTTGCCCCATATAAATAATGTCTCCATATTTTCAGAGCAAACACCACTGCCCCAAGTTCTAGGTCATGAGTCGGGTAGTTCTCTTCGTAAGTCTTCAACTGACGTGAAGCATACGCAATGACTTTCCCATTCTGCATTAGTACACAACCCAACCCATTTTTCGATGCATCAGTATACACCTCAAAATTTTCACTCCCTACAGGTAAGGCTAGGATTGGTGCCGTAGTCAGACGCTCCTTCAAGGTTCGAAACGCCCTTTCACAGCTGTCATCCCACCTGTACCGAATCTCCTTCCTCATAAGGTTAGTCAAAGGTCTTGCTATCTTTGAGAAATCCTTCACGAACCTTCGATAGTACCCAGCTAACCCCAAGAAACTTTGAATCTCTGCCACATTCTTTGGCGCCTGCCACTTTGAGACAGCTTCGATCTTGCTCGGGTCTACAGATACACCCCCTTTCGAAATCACATGTCCCAAGAATGCGACTTTCTCCAACCAGAACTCACACTTTGATAACTTAGCGTACAACTGGTTGTCTCGAAGTAGTTGCAATACGATCCTCAGATGCTCTGCATGCTCTTCTCGGTTTCTTGAATAAACCAGGATATCGTCGATGAACACCACCACGAATTGGTCCAAGTAGGGTCGAAAAACTCGGTTCATCAAATCCATGAAAACAGCAGGAGCATTTGTTAGACCAAACGGCATCACCACAAATTCATAGTGGCCATACCGAGTTCTGAATGCGGTCTTAGGAATATCTTCGTTCTTGATCCTTAACTGGTGATAACCGGACCTCAAATCAATCTTTGAAAAGATTGCAGCCCCACTCAGTTGATCGAATAAATCATCAATCCGAGGCAAAGGGTACCGGTTCTTCACAGTGACATTGTTCAGCTCCCTGTAATCGATGCACAGTCTCATGCTCCCATCCTTCTTCTGCACAAACAAAACAGGAGCACCCCACGGCGATACACTGGGTCTGATATACCCCTTTTCCATCAATTCCTCCAGCTGCTTCTTCAACTCAGACAACTCCTTAGGCCCCATGCGGTACGGTGCCTTAGAGATCGGCCCCGTCCCTGGCTTCAGCTCAACACTGAAATCAACTTCTCGCCTTGGTGGTAACCCCGGGATCTCCTCCGGAAATACGTCTTCGAACTCGTTCACTACAGGTATTGAGTCAGAAGATAACTCCTCAGCCCGAGTGTCCCGTACATGGCACAAGAATAACGGACTCCCCTTCTTCAGGTGGGTCTTCAGGGTAATGGCTGCTATGATCTTCACAGTTGGCTTTACTGCAAATCCTTTATAAGACACTCTAACGCCCTTCGGACCTCTTAAAGACACTTTCTTAAGGTTACAATCAATCTGGGCTCTAAACCGTCCCAACCAATCCATCCCCAGGATAATGTCAAAGTCATCTAAGAGAAACTCTATTAAATTAACTGGCAGGTCAACTCCCCCAACTATTAAGGACACATCTCGAAAGACCCTTGTACACCTAACCGACTTCCCCGAGGGTATGATAACATCATCGTCTATGTTTTCAAAATCTGCTAACCCTAGACTCGGTACATGGTTACAGGCTACAAATGAATGGGTTGCCCCAGAATCGAACAGAATAAAAGAAGGTTTCGAGTTAACGAGAAAGGTACCCGTGATAACTTGTGTGTCCTCCTCAGCAGCCTGCTTCCCCATAGCAAAGAGTTTCCCAGTGTTTTTACTTCCTTCAGGTGCCCCATTAACAGAAGTAGTTGGTCTGGTGGCTGCAGTTGACTGATTCGTGCTCCCAGATCCCTGATTGTAACTCCCTTGTGGCCGGTTCCAGTTCCCCTGTGATCGGCTCCAGTTCCCCTGTGATCTGTTCCAGTTCCCCTGGTATCGATTTCCTTGATTAATACTCTCGGATCCCGACACCGGAATGGAATTAGGATTACTCTTCTTCACTCGACACTCGTAAGCACGGTGCCCTGATTTTCCACAAGCGAAGCACTTAACTGGTTGTCCATTGCAGTCCGTCCCTGGGTGGTTGTAGTTGCAATTCTTACAGTTATAGCTCCTTACATCTCTCCTACCCGAGTTATAACTACCACCCCCATAATTGTACCCCCCAGAATATTGAGGCCTTGGTCCCTGAGGTCGATTATTCCTATGTCTTTTCGCATCCCCCTGCACAGCTCCCTCATAATCGGCTTTCCTCTTTTCACTCTTCTGACCGCTCAGCTCCTTAATGCGATCAGCTATTCGCTCGGCGTGCCCGGCTCTCAAGTATACCTCTTTCACATCAGCATTATTCCCCATGGGTAGCCTTTCCAGGATTCTGATAGACAAGCCCCTCTCAAAGCGGGAAGCCAATAGTTCAGAACTCAAATTGAGGTCAGCAGAATAAGTGGCCAGCTCCATAAACTTGTCGTAATAGTCCTCGACAATCATGTTGTCTGTCATGGTGAAACGATCAAATTCAGCTCTTTTTGCACTACGGATATGTTCCGGAAAGAACTCCACCCTCAGCGCTTCTGCGAGACTCTTCCACCCAAAGATGTCATCCCCATAATTCCCTTCCTCATGCTCTGAAATAAGCTTGTCATAGTTAAGGTGCCACCATAAATCGGCCTTGCCACTCAAATAGAATGCAGCTTGACCCAGTTCCAGATTCTCTGGACAATTCACGGTCTGGAACACCTTCTTCATTTCTCTCACCCAGTTCTCTAGCTGCGACGGTCCACCAGTCCCGTCATATTTACTGGGACGAAGGCGTGCTATCGCAGCGCTGATGGCGGCCGCGTCTGTCACTGGTGGTTTCGGGACGTGGATGTTTCTCAGAGCTTCCAAAAGTGCATCGTTAGTTGCCTTTAAGCGCGCCATTTCTTCGGCACTCAGAGTGGTTGGGGTAGAGTTCGTAGCTGCTTTCTTTGACATGATTACTTCAAAACAACAATAACATACACATGAGCCTTAAATGCTCATACATCATAGCAGTATATTAGTATCAACGTGGTAACTACTCATATCATCGAAAACATCACACTTATAACTACTCATAAATTATGCAATTCAAAGGAAATTCATAGCATCATCGCGGACCCATCCTATTCTACCCCCTCTCAATCTTACACGTAGTTACCGGGTCCAACCCAAAAGGGCCGGAGGTTGGTATGAGGACGTCTCCTCAACCAGAGATTTTAAGTGGCTCCTAATGGTCTATCACCGGGGTTCATTTTAATTTCTATGCTCATTTATTCAGGCTCCAGAATCGATCGCTCTGATACCACTTTGTAACACCCCCGTTTATCCAAGAGCCTTAACTAGACCTTCCCGGATAAATGAGAGTGTTACCATCTCGGGTTAACCGAGGAAGTAGTCCCATCACAACACAATAATGAAACACAACCGAGTTTAATAGATTATTCAAAAGATGCAAACCAAGTTCGAGAATAAGTATGGTTCCAAAACCCTACGATCACATGAATAAAAAAAAGTCTATTAAGTTCTAATGACGGAACATGCTAAAAGTGTAATAACGATGGTCACGCACTCCCTTCCCGAACAGCAATTCCCTTCAGTTAAGCACACATCAATGGTCCATATCTGCATCAATACTCTGCTCCCCAAAAGACCGTAAATGTCAATTGGATCGTCGCAGGCCCCCAATAACATAGGGTGACAAATTAGACAATGAAAACACGATTAGAACATGCTAACAATAATTATACAAGTACGAAATGTGAAACAACAATTCTCAACCACCTTAGTACCATCATCGGTACCAATTAACAATATCATCTCCACATCCTCAGTACCATCACAGTACCAATCAACATTCCCATCTTAATATTCTCATATCAACTCTTCTGGCAGGCTCTTTCATTCCGAGTGTGCACACCCCCCGCAGGTTCAACAACCCGCAAGGAGAAATCAGGGAGGGGACCGTGATCAAAGGTCCCGGCTAGGTCTAAAGCTAGCCTCACCAACTCCAATATATCAATATTCAACAATCATTCTTCCATCAAAATTCAACATTAATCTTATTATCACAATATCACATCGTACTCGTAATTCATACATGCATAATAATATTAACGTGTTCTAAGTAAGGAAAACCTTACCTAATTAGCAGGTCACCACAGCGTCGGTAGTATATATATCACCACGGAAATTCTACGAAGTCCGACCCTAGTAAAATAGTATATACATAAATCAATATCGGTTCTAACACTTTTAATATATAAAAAGGGAATTGATACCGGCACCGACTTAGTAAAACTAAACCTAACTAATTGGCTGCAAATAAGCTACATAATACAACCACTGACTAACATAATAATTACTGCCACACTAGTACACTACACCCTTATATGTATATAATAATCCTTATTATGATTACTACTACTACTATTAGTATTATATTATTATTATTATATTAATAAGTAATAATAACCCATCAAAAACTCATTGCCACCATCGTATACTAGGTGCTGTAATACGACGCTAATAATGGCGAACTTATGCCTTTTTCAACAACACGTAGTAGTTTAGCACTCCTTCTCCCTCATAAAATGGCGAACAAAACAAACTACAATGATATGAATATTCCGTCAACAAGATACACCAACAATGACAACAATACTTCAGCCACTATAACCAACTCGGTAATCATGACAACCCTCAGCAGCAATTTACGAGCCTACGACCAGCAACAACGATGATTTTAAAACTGTCCCGACGACAACGACAACCCGAGGCCCCGACCTAATAACAATGACGACCCGACGAAATAGTGAAGAACCGACACCCGACATGACAACAACCCAGTACGCACCAACAAGAATACCCCCAATGCCGACACAGCAAACCCGACAACACAATATTCAACTACACCTATTCGACATAAGAATTCGGGAAACAATGTTAATACAAAAAGGATAAAAGGATGAGGTGGGCATACCGAAAAAATGATCTTAGGAGACGGACCAAGGTGATAGCACACTAGAGGAGGTGATATGAGGGTTGACGGTGAAGGTATTCAGCGAGGTTGAAAAGGGAGGGAGATGAAGTAGGTTAGGAGCGGCGTGCGTGATGAATTAAACGAGGAAATTAAAAGGGAAGGGAGTGTGCACAGTGTATTATGTATGTGTATATTATAATGGGAAAAGAAAGGAATGTTTAATGTACGCAATGTACCCGGCTATCAAATATATATGTATACATAATGTACCTAACTACCTATGTATGAGATTTATTTCCTCCTAGGTTGGACCCGGAAGTAAGTTGGGCTCACGAGGCTTGGCTTGACTCGGGGTGACTTCCATATAAATCACGAGTATTACACATAGTGCTCTACAATTTCCCAGTACGTCTTGTATGAGTGAGATGATCTCACATTTGACAGTGCGAGCCTTATCCAAATCCTTTTGTATATAGGGTATTACTTTTTCATACAACATTACCCAATCATACTTAAAAATTACTACCCTACCTCTCTCATTTCCCCCTCCCCACCTAAATTCTAGACAGGGTTTGAGAGAAAGAAAAAAACAAACAAATTTCATCTCCCTCCATCATATCGCCACCCCGCTCACCATGTCGGCCTCACTACGCTGGCCACCACGAGTTTGATTAATATTTGATTTTATTTTTTCCAAAAAATTTTAATTTTTTTCGTAATTTATTATTATAATGGAAAATTTAATAAGAATAATCCCAACTATTGGGCACTTTCTCGTAATAATCCGAAAAACATTTTAACTCATAACGAACTAAACTATTGTCCTACTCTTCTCATAATACAATCAATAATCAATAATCGGCTACCTCTTACGCAGGTTAACTGGTTCTCATTATTCCTTCCCATAACCTCGTTCACCTGACTTCTCCCTGGTGGCCTCAAGCCATCAACCATCTTCAAATGCATCCTCCACCTCCCTACATCCTTTATCATTGGCCCCTAAAACAAGTTCCACCATCAACACACGTGACCCAACACCTTCAATCCACCCAAAGCCACAATGACCATCCATCTTCAACCCCCCATTGACATCCATCATTCCAGCCACCATTGAATCGTGACCCATACTTCTTCACATCTTTCAACTACCATTTCCGCCATCAATTACTAGCCCAGTTGGACGCCACTGCAGTGTGATCCACCAAAGCCACCATCACTACAGTTTGATTTCCATCAATTTGGATGACCGATGAAGTAGAAATTAGGGGAAATGTGTGAAAAAGAAGAAAGAAAAAGAACAAGGGATTGTGGTGAGAGCAGAATTTCAGATTTTGGGTGAAAAAGCAAATTGATCGAGTGATGTAGATAAAAGTAGGGAAAATGTGTTTAAAAGAAAGAAGAAAAAGTACGTACTCCTGGAAAGTGAAGGCTGGATTTTTTGGGAACACTGTAGATAAGAGCATACGGTTCATAAGAACTCTTTTTTGGCAAACCTCTTTTTTTAATAGTTATTTAGGAAATTGGTTTAGAATATGAAAAAAAAACAATGAAAATTGATTTAGTAGGAAAGGGTAAAATCAATTTTTTTTTTTGGAAATTTTAGGGATGATTGAGTAACTTTGTAGTATGAAAAAGTAATTTTGTTTGTATATAGGGTTACTGAAGTTGCATGACTTGCCATAATATTCTGTAATTTCTAGTTTTTTCTACAATTGTAATACTTCGTATTAGGTAGTTCTTAGTTTTCACTTATGACTGATTGTCTAACTTTTAATCATCAGCTGAAATGTTAAAATCTCTGCCACCTCCATCAAAGAAGCTTTCTAGATATGCTCCGTTAATTCATGTCATGAAAGTAAGTTATCTTTTGTAAGCTACTAAGGAGTTTACAACTTATGTTGTACGTGCCAGAGATTATTCAGTACGGAGTACAGTACTTATACAAGTTATATTCATAGGTGATGCCAGGGAAGATTAATATGATTATTGGCAGTGGAGGGAAGACAGTGAGGGGAATTATTGAAGAAACTGGTGTTGACGCCATTGACACACAAGATGATGGAACAGTGAGCATAAGTTTTAATTTTTATTTTGTCATGCTACCTATTATTGATGAAATGAAACTAATACGGACTTTCGGTAGGTAAAAATTACTGCAAGGGATTTGGCGAGCCTTGAGAAGTCGAGGGCCATGATTGCCAATCTAACAATGGTTCCTACCATAGGGGATATTTACAGGTTTGTTTCTCAAAGGCAAACTTTCAACTTCTCTATGTAGTATTATGAACTTGTGTGTACACCCAACCTCCCTTCCTTTTTAGTTTCTTCACAGTGTCCCCTTTGGGACGTTTTTTTCTTTCCACTCCCTCGTTTTTGGCAAGTTTTTCATGGTCTTTAAAACCTTATAATATCCTTATCTACTTTATTAATTAAAAAACTCCGACATCTTCTTACCTCAGTCCTCACCCTTCTTGATTGCCACCAAAAAAATCCCTTTTTAAACCTCACCAACATGTCAACCACTATCAGCCACCTTCCCGAATCCCCAACATGACCACCAATCTTATTTTACGTTCAGATTCGACACCTTCTCCAACCATTCCACACTCACTTCCTCACACCACCACCAACAACCTTCTCTGCCCAGATTAGAAACAGCATATTTGCCCTTCCCCATTGATTTCTCTAAACCACCCAAGCGCAGCCTCTTCTGACCACCTCCTAGTTCTTGAGACAAAGGACCACCTGCGAAACAAGCCACTACCTTCAAACATCATAGCAGCTTTGGTGGTTGTTGAGGTGGTTTAGGTTGTTCGTCAGGGGTCGTGGATGGTCATCGATCCTGTGTGATGGTTTAGGGTTGGTATTGGGTTGTAGGTGGGTCGACTCTATTGATGGATGGATGGTCGGTGGGTAGGCTCTAGTTGTTGCTGGTCGGCTGGCATTTGGTATTGAATGGTAAGTAGGTTTATTTTTGTGGTGGGTAGGTTAGTTTCGGTTGTGGGTGTCGCTTGGTGGGTCTTTGGGGTGAAACTGTGAAAGAAAAGCAGAGAAGGGGTCAGAAGAGAGTAAGTGAATGATAGAGTAGTCAGTGTGTCACTTTCTTGATACGTGTGAAGAAACCGAATGGGAAGAACATAGGAGGGAGTGATTATCAATCACGTGGAAGCATGCAGCATGGTGATACAGTTAGTGATAAATTCAGGTTTTATAGCAACCAATTTAAAATGGCAGGATGATATCAATGTGTACTATACAATGTGGGTGGTTTAGTTTTGTACATTACTATAAAGAGTGGCTAAAGTGTTTCTCATATTTTTAACATTGCGAACAAATGTGATAAAGCTATTATAGACACGAATCTTTACTACTTTTCATCACGTAGTTGTCATGGTTTGCTTTCATGGTTTACAGTCATGTGTAATGGGACTTGTTAATTACAGCAAAATATAAGAAAAATAACAAATTACGTTCATACTTCGCAGAAATTGTGAGATTAAATCAATCGCACCTTATGGTGTTTTTGTCGAGATAGCTCCTGGACGTGAGGTACAGTCTTTTCCGTGCCTCTAGTAACCTGTTTACCTGTATGATTGTGGTATTGTATCGATCATTACCATTTTCCATTCAGTGTTCATCCCTTAGTATTGTCTATAGTGCCGCATTATATTTTTATACCAACTTAATCGTCATCAATTTTATATCACTATTCCTACGTGTGAGAAATTTCTGAAGATTATGTTTTCTATAACATGATAACTGATAGTGATTTGACTCCCGAAAGTACAAGAAAAAGGCACTATAGTAGCGACTATATGAAGGGTCATGGTTGAAAATCCCGGCCAAGTTGTATTGTTTTTTCACTCTACAGATACAAGATATCGCTCAAGAAATCACCAAATCACCGTGATCCATCCGTGACGGTTGTTTAATGACCGATTATACCGCTACGGCGACTATGACTGTTGGTGATATTTTAAACCATGTGAAGGATACCATATGAAAATATCAGGAAAATAGTCAAATGTATTTTAGTGGTGTCTAATAAAACACAGCAAAATTGAGGCAGACCAAGGAGTTTGTGTATGGTGTTGCAACAACATAATCCCAAAAAAAATGTCATTTTAGACTCATAATGAACATTAAGACTACCTTATGCATGATGCGAGGAACTTTTTTTCTGGTGAGGATTACTTGGCAAATTCGCCTTTTAAGTTTATTTTTTGCTCTTTTTTTAGTGTAGTGACTGTTACACCATTTAAGGTGGATCCGCCTCTGATATCAAATTCTTATATGTGGGCATCCAAAAACTTATTGTGAAACCATTTTAGTGAGGAATTAAACTGATCTGTAGTATATATTTTTGATAACCTTTATAATCTTGACATTGACCTTTTAGCAAGTAGTAACTTATCATTAGTTCATTACTATGATCCTTTTGATGTTATGGTAGTGGTAGCTTAATTTTGTACTCCCTCCGGTCACTATTTTTCGCCCATTTCATTATAATACTCACAAATATTGAGGTAATGGGGCTAAAAATAGTGACCGGAGGGAGTATTTAGTAACTAGTTTATGACGCTTAGTGATCCTCTTTTTATCCTCTGAAATTGTCTCATGATCGCTTATTATATTCTGTTTAATGAGACTTACTGACTAATCATTGAATATTCATCCTTTATTTATGCAGGGACTTTGCCACATTAGTGAATTAAGTCCCAGCTATCTCTCAAAAGCTGAAGACGTAAGCGTTGTCTGAATATCATATTGGGATGGTCAATATATTCACTGTCTCAAAGCTCTTAACTTTTCCTGTTTTCTGCAGGCTTTCAAAGTTGGAGATCGAGTTGATGTTAAGCTCATTGAGGTCTCTCTTCTAATCAATATGCTCTTTTTAATAGTACTATATTAAGACATCAGTGTAGCTTGTGTACCATCTACAGAAAAGTTTCATGTGAGAGATTCCTAAATATAGTTATACCCTAACACTGGTGTTCTCGTGTTGTACTTGGATATAGTTCTAGAAAATGGCTAAGTATGCAAAACATGGAATATATTTAAGTTTGCATTTAGTCATCATAACTCAACTTCTATTGTTAATTCATTAGGTTATTCAGATATGGCTGCAGCAAGTGACTAGTCTGACTACTATGGACGATCGTTTTAACAGCATCTGACTTTATACATTTCATCCTTGATTGGTTGATAGTCTTCTTTTCTGTCATAGCAAAACATATCCTTGCTCATTATATGAAAACTATATAATATTACTCCGTACATAGCACTCCATATGTTTTCACTAAATCAGGAGCCTATCTATCACGAGTACTATATTATAAATTAACCGTGACTCTGTACCATGATCAAGTTATCAAGGTCTTGGATTTTACCACTGCCATAGTTGGAGGTGATAGGTCACATTCATAGTGCTCCAACCAAACTCGAGCCATGATGACAGATTCCTTAGTTAACTCTCAGAGATTTGATACCGTGAGCCCATCGAATTAATTCGCCCATAGCACACGCGATATTTGTATATATTCATATGCGTCATTTATATTTTTAGGATTTGATAGCCTGAATCTGGGTTCTTCTAAGTTGACAACCTTATAAGCGGCACTGGTTTGCCAATCCCCTCTACTAATCAGGACTCATTTGGGTAAAAATTTCTAATTGAAATGCAGGTCAATGAGAAGGGCCAGCTTCGGCTTAGTCGACGTGCACTAATTACTGATACTGATCCATTGGTACCCACCACAAAGCAGAGACCAACTACTACCCCTAAAGATACGTCTACTTCAGCGAACACTGCTTCCAAGAATGTCACAAAAAGAAGTCATGTTGTAACCCAAGAGGGGTTGACTGAGCAAAGAGTTGGACTGACAAAGGTCAAAGTTGATGCCTCAAAACTCTTTACGAAAGCCAATCCCGAGGGCGGCAACGTTCCTCCGGGGAAGGTTGTTAGAGTACCAGCATCTCGAGACGGGCAGTGAAACGCAAAATAGTCTATTACATACAGATGTTCAACCGGGATAGTCCATTATATAACTGTCAGTATTCATTTTTGAAGAGGGGCTTCATCAACCATATTACCAAGAATCAACACATGCCGTCTTTGTGGAGGGAAGTTCGGTATAGGATTTCTTCTTTCTCTGATTCTCCGCCCATTACTTTTATTATAGATATTGCTCTTCATCAGGCAATAGTCCTTCCAGTATGGGTTGTGGCATCTTGGGCTACCACATGCTTCGGAGTAGATGAGTAGAGTATTTTTTTGGGTAGCTATAATGTAGAGCTTATGTTTTTTAAGAAAAGTAAAGGTGAGGTCCCAGTCATACTGGATCAGTGGATTAACAGCAATTGTGTTATTTGTAACTTATTTTTGTTCACAACTAGAAATACAGCGTGGGTAACATGTTTTTGAATCTCATTTCTCTTGCAATGTTGAATGCTTTAACGGATAATCTTCGTCTATCACCTCCATTACCTCCGTACAATACATTACCCAACAGGTTATGTGATGGCATAATCACAAATCTCACTTCCACTATCCATCCTAGTGCACTTATACTTGGCTTCCACCTTTGAGTTGGAATAAGTTTTTCTTGTACTCCCTTCAATAAGCTCCATTGGGTTTGGACATGAATACCAAGGGAATAGAAAAAGATAGGGGCATTTGATGTCTTTTTAAGAAAAAAAATGGGTAGATTAAGTGTAGTTAAATGAGTAGAGGTAAGAGGAATATATGAGAAATCACACGAGGGTAAAATAGTAAAAAAAAAATGGAATTTTACCTTATTGAGAAATGAGGCTAACCCAAAAAAATGACCGAAGAGGAATATGAGGCTTATTCAAGAAAAGGGAGAGTAATTGATATATATCCGTCATAAATCGGTAACGAGTCAAATAACATCATACGGTTACCTAAAGCAAACCTATGGAGTAGCAATTTGTTTGTCTTTATCTGGTAAAGTTAATATTATTTGACTCGTTGCATGTTTGTGATGAATATTCTCGTCACAAATAAGAATAAACTAGATTAAAAGTTTGTGCGCTATACGGGTTAGTTGGCTTAATTACATTGGAAAAAAAAGTTATAGAGTAAAAGTTATATTTAAATTATGTATCATCATTTGTTTACATTGAAATAAAAGATCTCATATAAAGATTATAAAAATAAGGGTATATATTGATATTTTATACCTTAAATAACATCATTTTTCAAACTTTATACCTTCAATAACTTTATATCAAATTAATATTTAATAGATGATTAAGACAAATTAATATTTAATAATAAAAATTTAAAGTTTCTTTTACCAAATTTCACTATTGTAGAGATAATAATTAAAAACTCATAATATCTCTCTTTAACACAGTATTCGGTAAAAAATTTGGTTGATAGTTGATATCTATGAACCAATAATGACTTTAATTTATAATCATAGGATCACCCGGTTATGATAATCTTTCAAAGTGACACAATTATACTACGTCTTCCTTCTGTCTTCTTCTCATATTCTATTTTCGTCTGTCTTTCTATCTTCTACCCATCGTAAATATTTTCTATTTATGGAGGGAAAAAGTATATTTAATTTATATATTGTAAATTTCACATAATGACATTATTATTTTAATCTGGGACAAACCACCTAACTATAATATATTTTAGGGATTTTCTACGCGGTACCCCTATATTTTTGACTTTTCTACATGGTACCCCTGCCCTTTCTATGTCTATACATGGTACCCTTGAAGTTTACTATTAATTTAACTAACGCCCGGAAACTTTTTTTCCATCAACTTTTGTCGTTAGATTGTGTTATTAGCTTAGATTAAGACTTCAATATCATTTAACTTAGATAATTAACAAGTAATTGAGCTTAATTTAAGTGTTATCATTTGATTTGACAATATAACGTCAAAAATATAATCCTTTTAGATTCGGAGTATAAACGCAAACACATACAAAATTGTTAGTTTAAGTTCAATTATCTAGTAGGTATGTTAAATGACGTTTTAACTTTTAATCTTGAACATAAAAAAACTAATTTGTTGCCAAAACTTGATGGGAAAAAAAGTTTAGGGGTACCATTAAAGATAATAATAAAGTTATAGGGGTACCAAATAAACTTTTAATTAAGTATAAGAGTACCATGTATACATGTAAAAATTGTAGGGGTATCAGGTAGAAAAGCAAAAAGTTCAGGGGTACCACGTAGAAAATCCCTATATTTAAAAAAAAAACACAATTTTTCGATGTGTGATAATTTTACTTAATTTTATAGTCTTAAAAGACTAAGGATCAAAAGATTTTTGTTTGAAATCTAAGTCAAATGATTCTTTATAATATAGAAATTTATCACCGTAATTAATGCACTAATGCTCAAAAGGGATAATTTTACTTAAGTTTATTATAGTCTTAAGAGGTTTTTTAAAACTCAAAAGATGTTTGGTTGATATCTATGAAATTCATGACTTTATAATAATTTTTCGATGTGAGAAATTTTACTCATGTTTATAGTCTTAAGAAATTTTTGTAGGACTAAAAAATGTGTGATAATTTTACTTAATTAAGTTTAGGGTCTCAAGAGCTCTTTTTAAGAGTCAAAAGATTTTTGATTGATATCTAAGAACGAGTGATTAATCTTATTTATAATATAGAGGTTCATCACCCTATCATATTCAATGTATGATAATTTTGACTTAAGTTTAGATGAAGACTCAAGAACTCTTGGGATATTTTTACTTGTGTCGATAGTCTTAAGAGATTTTTAAGAATCAATAGAGTTTTGGTAGATGTCTAACAAAGAATGATTGGTCATATTTACTCCCTCCGTTCCAATGAATTGTTTGTCTTTCTTTTTGGCACCAAGGGTAAGGGATCCAATGAGGAAGTGACATGTGGAGCAAAACTCATGAGAAGGGTTAAATTGCATATAAAAAACATTCCTAAAATAGAAAGACAAACAATTCATTGAGATGCCCCAATATGGAATAGACAAACAATTCATTGGGACGGAGGGAGTATAATATATAATTTCATCACCTCATCATAATTTTTCGATGTGAGATAATTTTACTGGTCTTAAGAACTCTTTTTAAGACTCAAAAGAGTTTTGTTTGATATCTAATAATGAATGATTACGCTCTTATTTATAATATAGAATTTCATCACCTTGTTATACCTTAGAATCAATAGAGTTTTGGTTGATGTGTAACAACGAATGATTAGTCATATTTATAATATATAATTTCATCACCTCATCATAATTTTTCAATGTGAGATAATTTTACTGGTCTTAAGATCTCTTTTTAAGACTCAAAAGAGTTTTGGTTGATATCTAATGACGAATGATTACTCTTATTTATAATATAGAAATTCATCACCTTATTAATAAATTGTCGATGTGGGATAACTTTAGTATTATTTGTATTCAAGGTGATTACTCTTATTTATATACTCCATAATAGAATTTCTATCACCTTATTAATAATAATTTGTCGATATGGGATAATAATTGGTTGATGTCACCTTACTTGAGAGTTTTTTTAAGAGTTAAAAGATTGTTGGTTGATGTCTAAGGACGAATTATTATTAGTCTTATTTATAATATTGAGTTTCATCACCTTATTATTATTTTTTTACTTAAGTATATAGTCTTAAGGGCTTTTTAGAGACACAAAAGATTTTTGTTTGATGAAACCTTATAATTTTGCGAATGTGAAATAGTTTTACTTAAGTTTAGTCTTAAGATATTTTTAAGACTCGAAAGTTTTTTGGTTTATATCTAAGAGCACTTGATTACTCTTATTTATAATATAAAGTGTATCACCTTATTATAGTTTTTCGATGTGATCTTATTTTTACTTAAGTTTGTAGTCTTATTAAAAGATTTTTTAAGGCTTCAAAGTTTTTTTTGATTGATATTCAAGAACAAATGATTAGTCTTATTAATAATATATAATTCATCAACTAATCATAATTTTTCGATGTGTGATAATTTATTTAAGTTAGTCTTCCATCACCTCGTCATAATTTTTCGATGTTGTAGACACCGAGATTCTGACCTGGTGGCTGTAGGAGTGCCCGACAAACACCCGATGACGATCAGACTGCAACGCGACACGAGTTTACGATGTTTTAGATGCTTTTTCTATAGAACGGATGAAATAATTACTCAGAAAAATCAATTCAACATCAAGACGGTCTTAGTCGTGTCATTACGCTCGCGTCGACACTAATTAGAGTCAATTCCAACACCGGGGCTCCGAATCGGTCCCGAAACGCGCAAAGTCAAACCCGAGTCAGCGCGTTAGGCCAAGCGAACCTCGAGACGCGCGCCCGAGACCCACCAGCGCTTGACGCATTAGGTCAAGAGAGACGCCTTAGCCTCCAAGCAAACCTAAGATACGTATAATCTCCGTTTTGGAAAGTTTTGAAATCGTATCTTCAAAACTCCAACCGCCCTCCTCCAGGCGACCGAATCCTTCTCCGCTTACACTCAGGTGTCTCAGTCCTGGTGCGCACGCCACCAGGCACCTGAATAGTCGATTTGAACTACGAGAAAAACTATAAATACCCTCCTCCTCTGCTCATTTCAACACACAATCCAGAATTCGTGAGCATCATTCACAATTCACGCTTCTCCCTCTCTTTACGAGCTTCTTCTAAACTTAGCGTCGCACTCTGACTCTAAGTACGATCCACTCGATCGTTTGTTCCCGATACGCGAATCGACACTACTCCTCGTAGTTCCTCGAGTCATTGGCTCGACCCGAACGAAAAGAGGCACCCGTGTTCGACTAGCCACTTTACAAAACCGTAGCGAAGCTCTGCCGGATTAGCTGCAGGAAGCTTGGAGGATCTACCTAAGAAGTCGTATCGTCACTAGGTTGTCATCTAAACACAACTTTGCATTCCGTATTCTTTATTTATGCACTTCGATAACGTCGAATCCGACTCATATGGACACTAGGTCGATGGCACGTTGTAAACATACGTAACGTCCACAACTTTAACCATAAGCACTAAAACACCCTAAACTAAACCCGAGTAGCTCCGAGATCCGTTCTCAACCATCTATGCATCATGTCTCGTTTAGCGTACATTCCGAGGGTGCAACTCCTCACAATGTGATTTACTTAAATTTCGCATTTACCGTTTTCGTATGATTTACCGCTTTTATGACCATAATAGCATGCTAAATAACCTAACACGGAATTCAAAACGTAAACAAACTAAAACTGAACAAAGTGGTGGTCGGGTTCCATATTAATTCCGATGCTCACCCCTCACACGTGGTTCGACGCATCTTCATTAATACCGAACCGACGAAGCGAAAGACCCAACAAAGGACCACCCACAGGAGGTGGACGAAAAACCCCATATCCCTAGGGAGAAGATTAGACTCAAACCAGCCAGGTTCACCCCCGCTCACGGAGGGCGTCCCTTTAGAAGCTTCACATATCTAGGCATGACCTACACCGAGGGACTTAGTATTGCCAATGATGACCGGCAATTGTTCCAATTCGCTCCTACTCCAGATCCACCGGCCCGAGATGCTAACTAGGATCCCAAGGCTTATTGCCTATATCATCAGGGTAGGGGGCATGACACAGAAGATTGCAACTGCGTGAAACATGACATTCAGGATCTAGTGGATGCCGGGACCTTTCCCCCCGTGAAACCACAAACCATGCTCCTCACCATCGAGGACACTAGCAACAAGGTCACCACGTCTGTGGTGGTCACCACCAATGAATGTGTGAAGGCTAAATCAGGTGGTGTCATCAAGGTGCTCTTTCCGGGAGGAAGTCTCAGTGCCTAAGGAAATGGATCCGGTCCTAATTATAGTCTACTTCATCTTAGTGCCTAGGCTTAATAATACTATAATAAATTTTCTTTTATGCATTGAGTCAGGAGGTGCGAGGGGGCCTGTCCTCCACCTCCCTAAAAAAACCATGTCTCGGGCACATAGCTGATGTGTGCTAAATTTAGACCGTTTTCCCTCCCATTTAGACTCGTTTAAACCATTTTCCTTCGTTTTGCGAGATTAGAATGCGATTATCGCCCTATTTTTAGTCTTTATCGCATCAGCGTCTCTCTTGTGCATTTCACGTATTTTTGGTAGCTTTTCTATATATTTTGATAGGATTCGACGCCGAGAGCATGTCTGAGCTTCCACGAGCACAAGAGAGGGGAATACCGTCCGAAAAGCAACACATAAAACTTAAAGTTCAAGCCATCCAATCAAACGACGAAGAGCGAGACTGATAAGTGTCATTTCAGTTGTTATTTTACCCATACTTGGATCTCTATTTGTCTCGATTTTTCGTGCTTAATTGTTAATATGGCTCATTTTAGTCGTTAATTGGTACTTAGTAATATATATTATAGTTATTTGTTAATAATGTTATTTCTCGAGAAATCGTTACTGCTTTTTGTTAATTTGATTTTGTAGGATTTGGAACGGGAATTAATGAAAGAAACGGGTGAAAAATCAAGCCAAAGGAAAAGAGTAAACAATCGAGTCAACTCGAGCCAAAGTCGAGTTTGACTTGACGGAGACTCCCTCCCAAAATCCTAATCTACTGCATTACATGCTCCTGATACTCTTCATTCATTCATATACCCTCTATCTGCTCAATTTCATAATAAGACGAACTTCGGCAGCCCAAAATCCGTCGACCAGGTCCGCACCTCTGATCTCCGACGTAGCAGTTCACCACCGCGCACCAACAAGACCACCGGAGTCCACCGCCATCTTCCACAACCTCCATTCTAATCTCCATCACCATGACCATTTGCTCCAGCTCAATCAACCTCCATCAACGACACCACCTTCCACCCAGAAACCGGCGAAAATCCGGCAGCTCCTGCCCAGATTCCGGCAACCCAGCTCAACTCCGGGGAAAATGCTCGACCAACTCCGGCCTGCCAGCACCAGTCGCGCTCCACCGAGACCACCATCATTTTTTGACTCCGACAAAGCTTCAGCCCAACTCCGGCGATTCGCCCGACCACCACCGAGCTTCCCCTGCTCCTTAGTCCACCTTTACCATTTCAGGCTCCTTCCTCTTGCCTTACACTAACATCCACCATTTTCAATGAAATCAAGCTCCACTGCCATCCACACCTTCTCTGCCCAGAAACTGGCGACGTGACCATCTGTCCGAGCCAGCATCAACCTCGCACATCTCCGACCTGGTCCGTACCTCGACCTCCGGCGTCGACTCATCTCCGACCATTGAATCGGTGTCGGTTCTGGTGTTGGGTCCATTGAATTGGAATTAATTGATTGAATTGGGTTCAATTGATTGGAGTGGAAAAGAATTGAATTGGAATGCAATTGACTGATTTGCCCTTCATTAATGAGGTGACATTGTTGACTTTCCTTGACTGAAAGACTGAAGTTTAAGAGGACAGTTGAGAGGAGTATATAGGGGGAATAAACCCTCAAAATGAAGGAGAGCCGCACTGTAGTAGAGAGTAGGAGTAGGATTTACTGTTTTGTCTCCGTGTTGGGTTTTGTTGTGCGTTTATTATCTTGTCGGTTAATTGTTGGTAATCTTCTTTGATTGCGTTTTTTGTATGATTTGTTTGTCTTGGCCGCGATGGGTGAATTATATTTTGTTGAGCTTTCTTCGGGTTGGGTCGACCTAGTAGTAAGTGCGAGAGCCCGTTATTAGGATCGTCCCGGGTAGATAGAGACTCGAGAGAGACACTTTATCTTCCCAATTACCGACCATAGTCGACTCGTTTGTGAACTCCGATAACTCCATTGAGACTACCTCATTGACCTTGACCCTAGCCCATTTTATCGTATTTATTTCATTTGTTTGTTTGATTTGTTTAGCTCGTTTGTTTACACCTCTTTTCAAACCATAACATATCTCTTCCTTTGACTAATACCTTAGCTTGACCGAGACCCTTATCTAGCTAGACCGTCCCTGTGGAATTCGACCCGACTTACCCTCGACTACCCAAGTTTAGGATTAGTTGGTTTTTACTTTGATCGATCGGGATTCACGACAAATCCCCGTCCGTCAAAGACCAGAAAAGAGGTCAGGAAACGATCGGGTGAAGTTTCACACGATGAGATACCACAGGACGAAGTTTCACCCGACGACATTTCAACCTCCCCGAAGATCTTCAGAAAACTTTCTTCATCAGGTGAAGTTTCGCCCGACAGTAAAGAGGCCCCCAAACGTAAATTCTGGAAGGAAATCACCGGGTGAAACCACCGGGTGAAGTTTCACTCGGCGGTATTGGTTCGTGAGTGGCTGATATTCACAGGGTGAAGTCTCACCGTATGAAGACTCATTGGGCAAAAGTCTCACTAATGGAGCAAAAGTTGGATTTGGGCTTTGGTTTAAGTACCTGTCGTGGATGTGCTTCAAAGATGGGGTAGTGCATAAGACGGGACGGAAAAGGGTTTAGTGTTGGATTAGGCAAACCTGCTTCGCGGCTCTGCTTAATCTAACCCTAAACCCTATTCCTTATTCAGGGTCACTAATCCCGCAAGTAACTGAACCCTAAGAGGGTAATGGTGAACCCTTTCGTGGATGTGATTCAAAGATGGGGTACTGCATTAGACGGTACGGAAAATGGTTTAGGTTTGGATTAGGCAAACCCGCTTCGCGGCTCTTCCTAATCCAACCCTAAACCCTTTTCCTTATTCAAGGACGGAAAAGGGTTTAGGGTTGGATTAGGCGTACCCACTTCACGGCTCTGCCTAATCCAACCCTAAACACTATTCCTTATTCAAGGTCACTAATCCCGCAAGTAACTAAACCCTAAAAGGGTATGGTGAACCCTGTCGTGGATGTGATTTAATGATGGGGTACTGCAAAAGACGAGACGGAAAAGGGTTTCGGGTTGGATTAGGCAAACCTGCTTCACGGCTCTGCCTAATTAAACCCTAAACCCTATTCCTTATTTAAGGTCACTAATCCCGCAAGTAACTGAACCTAAGAGGGTATTGGTGAACCCTGACATGGATGTGATTTAATGATAGGGTACTGCAAAAGACGAGACGGAAAAGGGTTTAGGGTTAGATTAGGCAAACCCGCTTCACGGCTCTGCCTAATTAAACCCTATACCCTATTCCTTATTTGATGTCACTAATCCCGCAAGTAACTGAACCCTAAGAGGGTAAGGGTGAACCCTTTCGTGGATGTGATTCAAAGATGGGGTACTGCATTAGACGGTACGGAAAATGGTTTAGGTTTGGATTAGGCAAACCCGCTTCGCGGCTCTTCCTAATCCAACCCTAAACCCTTTTCCTTATTAAAGGACGGAAAAGGGTTTAGGGTTGGATTAGGCGTACCCACTTCGCGGCTCCACCTAATCCAACCCTAAACCCTTTTCCATATTCAAGGTCACTAATCCCGCAAGTAACTGAACCCTAAGAGGGTATTGGTGAACCCTGTTGTGGATGTGATTTAATGATGGGGTACTGTAAAAGACGAGACGGAAAAGGATTTAGGGTTGGATTAGGCAAACCTGCTTCACGGCTCTGCCTAATTAAACCCTAAACCCTATTCCTTATTTAAGGTCACTAATCCCGCAAGTAACTGAACCCTAAGAGGGTATTGGTGAACCCTGTCGTGGATGTGATTTAATGATAGGGTACTGCAAAAGACGAGACGGAAAAGGGTTTAGTGTTGGATTAGGCAAACTTGCTTCGCGGCTCTGCTTAATCTAACCCTAAACCCTATTCCTTATTCAGGGTCACTAATCCCGCAAGTAACTGAACCCTAAGAGGGTAATGGTGAACCCTTTCGTGGATGTGATTCAAAGATGGGTACTGCATTAGACGGTACGGAAAATGGTTTGGGTTTGGATTAGGCAAACCCGCTCCGCGGCTCTTCCTAATCCAACCCTAAACCCTTTTCCTTATTCAAGGATGGAAAAGGGTTTAGGGTTGGATTAGGCGTACCCACTTCGCGGCTCCGCCTAATCCAACACTAAACCCTTTTCCATATTCAAGGTCACTAATCCGGCAAGTAACTGAACCCTAAGAGGGTATTGGTGAACCCTATCGTAGATGTGATTTAATGATGGGGTACTGCAAAAGACGAGACGGAAAAGGGTTTCGGGTTGGATTAGGCAAACCTGCTTCACGGCTCTGCCTAATTAAACCCTAAACCCTATTCCTTATTTAAGGTCACTAATCCCGCAAGTAACTGAACCCTAAGAGGGTAATGGTGAACTCTTTCGTGGATGTGATTCAAAGATGGGGTACTGCATTAGACGGTACGGAAAATGGTTTAGGTTTGGATTAGGCAAACCCGCTTCGCGGCTCTTCCTAATCCAACCCTAAACCCTTTTCCTTATTCAAGGACGGAAAAGGGTTTAGGGTTGGATTAGGCGTACCCACTTCGCGGCTCTGCCTAATCCAACCCTAAACACTAGTCCTTATTCAAGGTCACTAATCCCGCAAGTATCTAAACCCTAAGAGGGTATGGTGAACCCTGTCGTGGATGTGATTTAATGATGGGGTACTGCAAAAGATGAGACGGAAAAGGGTTTCGGGTTGGATTAGGCAAACCTGCTTCACGGCTCTGCCTAATTAAACCCTAAACCCTATTCCTTATTTAAGGTCACTAATCCCGCAAGTAACTGAACCCTAAGTGGGTATTGGTGAACCCTGTCGTGGATGTGATATAATGATAGGGTACTGCAAAAGACGAGACGGAAAAGGGTTTAGTGTTGGATTAGGCAAACCTGCTTCGCGGCTCTGCCTAATATAACACTAAACCCTATTCCTTATTCAAGGTCATTAATCCCGCAAGTAAGTGAACCCTAAGAGGGTAATGGTGAACTCTTTCGTGGATGTGATTCAAAGATGGGGTACTGAATTAGACGGTACGGAAAATGGTTTAGGTTTGGATTAGGCAAACCCGCTTCGCGGCTCTTCCTAATCCAACCCTAAACCCTTTTCCTTATTCAAGGACGGAAAAGGGTTTAGGGTTGGATTAGGCGAACCCACTTCACGGCTCTGCCTAATCCAACCCTAGACACTATTCCTTATTCAAGGTCACTAATCCCGCAAGTAACTAAACCCTAAGAGGGTATGGTGAACCCTGTCGTGGATGTGATTTAATGATGGGTTACTGCAAAAGACGAGACGGAAAAGGGTTTTGGGTTGGATTAGGCAAACCTGCTTCACGGCTCTGCCTAATTAAACCCTAAACCCTATTCCTTATTTAAGGTCACTAATCCCGCAAGTAACTGAACCTAAGAGGGTATTGGTGAACCCTGACATGGATGTGATTTAATGATAGGGTACTGCAAAAGACGAGACGGAAAAGGGTTTAGGGTTGGATTAGGCAAACCCGCTTCACGGCTCTGCCTAATTAAACCCTATACCCTATTCCTTATTTGATGTCACTAATCCCACAAGTAACTGAACCCTAAGAGGGTAAGGGTGAACCCTTTCGTGGATGTGATTCAAAGTTGGGTACTGCATTAGACGGTACGGAAAATGGTTTAGGTTTGGATTAGGCAAACCCGCTTCACGGCTCTTCCTAATCCAACCCTAAACCCTTTTCCTTATTCAAGGACGGAAAAGGGTTTAGGGTTGGATTAGGCGTACCCACTTCGCGGCTCCGCCTAATCCAACCCTAAACCCTTTTCCATATTCAAGGTCACTAATCCCGCAAGTAACTGAACCCTAAGAGGGTATTGGTGAACCCTGTTGTGGATGTGATTTAATGATGGGGTACTGTAAAAGACGAGACGGAAAAGGGTTTAGGGTTGGATTAGGCAAACCTGCTTCACGGCTCTGCCTAATTAAACCCTAAACCCTATTCCTTATTTAAGGTCACTAATCCCGCAAGTAACTGAACCCTAAGAGGGTATTGGTGAACCCTATCGTGGATGTGATTTAATGATGGGGTACTGCAAAAGACGAGACGGAAAAGGGTTTCGGGTTGGATTAGGCAAACCTGCTTCACGGCTCTGCCTAATTAAACCCTAAACCCTATTCCTTATTTAAGGTCACTAATCCCGCAAGTAACTGAACCCTAAGAGGGTAATGGTGAACTCTTTCGTGGATGTGATTCAAAGATGGGGTACTGCATTAGACGGTACGGAAAATGGTTTAGGTTTGGATTAGGCAAACCCGCTTCGCGGCTCTTCCTAATCCAACCCTAAACCCTTTTCCTTATTCAAGGACGGAAAAGGGTTTAGGGTTGGATTAGGCGTACCCACTTCGCGGCTCTGCCTAATCCAACCCTAAACACTAGTCCTTATTCAAGGTCACTAATCCCGCAAGTATCTAAACCCTAAGAGGGTATGGTGAACCCTGTCGTGGATGTGATTTAATGATGGGGTACTGCAAAAGATGAGACGGAAAAGGGTTTCGGGTTGGATTAGGCAAACCTGCTTCACGGCTCTGCCTAATTAAACCCTAAACCCTATTCCTTATTTAAGGTCACTAATCCCGCAAGTAACTGAACCCTAAGTGGGTATTGGTGAACCCTGTCGTGGATGTGATATAATGATAGGGTACTGCAAAAGACGAGACGGAAAAGGGTTTAGTGTTGGATTAGGCAAACCTGCTTCGCGGCTCTGCCTAATATAACACTAAACCCTATTCCTTATTCAAGGTCATTAATCCCGCAAGTAAGTGAACCCTAAGAGGGTAATGGTGAACTCTTTCGTGGATGTGATTCAAAGATGGGGTACTGAATTAGACGGTACGGAAAATGGTTTAGGTTTGGATTAGGCAAACCCGCTTCGCGGCTCTTCCTAATCCAACCCTAAACCCTTTTCCTTATTCAAGGACGGAAAAGGGTTTAGGGTTGGATTAGGCGAACCCACTTCACGGCTCTGCCTAATCCAACCCTAGACACTATTCCTTATTCAAGGTCACTAATCCCGCAAGTAACTAAACCCTAAGAGGGTATGGTGAACCCTGTCGTGGATGTGATTTAATGATGGGTTACTGCAAAAGACGAGACGGAAAAGGGTTTTGGGTTGGATTAGGCAAACCTGCTTCACGGCTCTGCCTAATTAAACCCTAAACCCTATTCCTTATTTAAGGTCACTAATCCCGCAAGTAACTGAACCTAAGAGGGTATTGGTGAACCCTGACATGGATGTGATTTAATGATAGGGTACTGCAAAAGACGAGACGGAAAAGGGTTTAGGGTTGGATTAGGCAAACCCGCTTCACGGCTCTGCCTAATTAAACCCTATACCCTATTCCTTATTTGATGTCACTAATCCCACAAGTAACTGAACCCTAAGAGGGTAAGGGTGAACCCTTTCGTGGATGTGATTCAAAGTTGGGTACTGCATTAGACGGTACGGAAAATGGTTTAGGTTTGGATTAGGCAAACCCGCTTCACGGCTCTTCCTAATCCAACCCTAAACCCTTTTCCTTATTCAAGGACGGAAAAGGGTTTAGGGTTGGATTAGGCGTACCCACTTCGCGGCTCCGCCTAATCCAACCCTAAACCCTTTTCCATATTCAAGGTCACTAATCCCGCAAGTAACTGAACCCTAAGAGGGTATTGGTGAACCCTGTTGTGGATGTGATTTAATGATGGGGTACTGTAAAAGACGAGACGGAAAAGGGTTTAGGGTTGGATTAGGCAAACCTGCTTCACGGCTCTGCCTAATTAAACCCTAAACCCTATTCCTTATTTAAGGTCACTAATCCCGCAAGTAACTGAACCCTAAGAGGGTATTGGTGAACCCTATCGTGGATGTGATTTAATGATGGGGTACTGCAAAAGACGAGACGGAAAAGGGTTTCGGGTTGGATTAGGCAAACCTGCTTCACGGCTCTGCCTAATTAAACCCTAAACCCTATTCCTTATTTAAGGTCACTAATCCCGCAAGTAACTGAACCCTAAGAGGGTAATGGTGAACTCTTTCGTGGATGTGATTCAAAGATGGGGTACTGCATTAGACGGTACGGAAAATGGTTTAGGTTTGGATTAGGCAAACCCGCTTCGCGGCTCTTCCTAATCCAACCCTAAACCCTTTTCCTTATTCAAGGACGGAAAAGGGTTTAGGGTTGGATTAGGCGTACCCACTTCGCGGCTCTGCCTAATCCAACCCTAAACACTTATTCAAGGTCACTAATCCCGCAAGTATCTAAACCCTAAGAGGGTATGGTGAACCCTGTCGTGGATGTGATTTAATGATGGGGTACTGCAAAAGATGAGACGGAAAAGGGTTTCGGGTTGGATTAGGCAAACCTGCTTCACGGCTCTGCCTAATTAAACCCTAAACCCTATTCCTTATTTAAGGTCACTAATCCCGCAAGTAACTGAACCCTAAGTGGGTATTGGTGAACCCTGTCGTGGATGTGATTTAATGATAGGGTACTGCAAAAGACGAGACGGAAAAGGGTTTAGTGTTGGATTAGGCAAACCTGCTTCGCGGCTCTGCCTAATCTAACCCTAAACCCTATTCCTTATTCAAGGTCATTAATCCCGCAAGTAACTGAACCCTAAGAGGGTAATGGTGAACTCTTTCGTGGATGTGATTCAAAGATGGGGTACTGCATTAGACGGTACGGAAAATGGTTTAGGTTTGGATTAGGCAAACCCGCTTCGCGGCTCTTCCTAATCCAACCCTAAACCCTTTTCCTTATTCAAGGACGGAAAAGGGTTTAGGGTTGGATTAGGCGAACCCACTTTACGGCTCTGCCTAATCCAACCCTAAACACTATTCCTTATTCAAGGTCACTAATCCCGCAAGTAACTAAACCCTAAGAGGGTATGGTGAACCCTGTCGTGGATGTTATTTAATGATGGGTTACTGCAAAAGACGAGACGGAAAAGGGTTTCGGGTTGGATTAGGCAAACCTGCTTCACGGCTCTGCCTAATTAAACCCTAAACCCTATTCCTTATTTAAGGTCACTAATCCCGCAAGTAACTGAACCTAAGAGGGTATTGGTGAACCCTGACATGGATGTGATTTAATGATAGGGTACTGCAAAAGACGAGACGGAAAAGGGTTTAGGGTTGGATTAGGCAAACCCGCTTCACGGCTCTGCCTAATTAAACCCTATACCCTATTCCTTATTTGATGTCACTAATCCCACAAGTAACTGAACCCTAAGAGGGTAAGGGTGAACCCTTTCGTGGATGTGATTCAAAGATGGGTACTGCATTAGACGGTACGGAAAATGGTTTAGGTTTGGATTAGGCAAACCCGCTTCGCGGCTCTTCCTAATCCAACCCTAAACCCTTTTCCTTATTCAAGGACGGAAAAGGGTTTAGGGTTGGATTAGGCGTACCCACTTCGCGGCTCCGCCTAATCCAACCCTAAACCCTTTTCCATATTCAAGGTCACTAATCCCGCAAGTAACTGAACCCTAAGAGGGTATTGGTGAACCATGTTGTGGATGTGATTTAATGATGGGGTACTGTAAAAGACGAGACGGAAAAGAGTTTAGGGTTGGATTAGGCAAACCTGCTTCACGGCTCTGCCTAATTAAACCCTAAACCCTATTCCTTATTTAAGGTCACTAATCCCGCAAGTAACTGAACCCTAAGAGGGTATTGGTGAACCCTGTCGTGGATGTGATTTAATGATAGGGTACTGCAAAAGACGAGACGGAAAAGGGTTTAGTGTTGGATTAGGCAAACCTGCTTCGCGGCTCTGCCTAATCTAACCCTAAACCCTATTCCTTATTCAAGGTCATTAATCCCGCAAGTAACTGAACCCTAAGAGGGTAATGGTGAACTCTTTCGTGGATGTGATTCAAAGATGGAGTACTGCATTAGACGGTATGGAAAATGGTTTAGGTTTGGATTAGGCAAACCCGCTTCGCGGCTCTTCCTAATCCAACCCTAAACCCTTTTCCTTATTCAAGGACGGAAAAAGGGTTTAGGGTTGGATTAGGCGTACCCACTTCACGGCTCTGCCTAATCCAACCCTAAACACTATTCCTTATTCAAGGTCACTAATCCCGCAAGTAACTAAACCCTAAGAGTTTATGGTGAACCCTGTCGTGGATGTGATTTAATGATGGGGTACTGCAAAAGACGAGACGGAAAAGGGTTTCGGGTTGGATTAGGCAAACCTGCTTCACGGCTCTGCCTAATTAAACCCTAAACCCTATTCCTTATTTAAGGTCACTAATCCCGCAAGTAACTGAACCTAAGAGGGTATTGGTGAACCCTGACATGGATGTGATTTAATGATAGGGTACTGCAAAAGACGAGACGGAAAAGGGTTTAGGGTTGGATTAGGCAAACCCGCTTCACGGCTCTGCCTAATTAAACCCTTATACCCTATTCCTTATTTGATGTCACTAATCTCGCAAGTAACTGAACCCTAAGAGGGTAAGGGTGAACCATTTCGTGGATGTGATTCAAAGATGGGGTACTGCATTAGACGGTACGGAAAATGGTTTAGGTTTGGATTAGGCAAACCCGCTTCGCGGCTCTTCCTAATCCAACCCTAAACCCTTTTCCTTATTCAAGGACGGAAAAGGGTTTAGGGTTGGATTATGCGTACCCACTTCGCGGCTCCGCCTAATCCAACCCTAAACCCTTTTCCATATTCAAGGTCACTAATCCCGCAAGTAACTGAACCCTAAGAGGGTATTGGTGAACCCTGTTATGGATGTGATTTAATGATGGGGTACTGCAAAAGACGAGACGGAAAAGGGTTTCGGGTTGGATTAGGCAAACCTGCTTCACGGCTCTGCCTAATTAAACCCTAAACCCTATTCCTTATTTAAGGTCACTAATCCCGCAAGTAACTGAACCTAAGAGGGTATTGGTGAACCCTGTCGTGGATGTGAGTTAATGATAGGGTACTGCAAAAGACGAGACGGAAAAGGGTTTAGTGTTGGATTAGGCAAACCTGCTTCGCGGCTCTGCCTAATCTAACCCTAAACCCTATTCCTTATTCAAGGTCATTAATCCCGCAAGTAACTGAACCCTAAGAGGGTATTGGTGAACCCTATCGTGGATGTGATTTAATGATGGGGTACTGCAAAAGACGAGACGGAAAAGGGTTTCGGGTTGGATTAGGCAAACCTGCTTCACGGCTCTGCCTAATTAAACCCTAAACCCTATTCCTTATTTAACAAAGCTATGTAAACTAGGAGCTAATAACAAAGCTCTAACAAAGAGCATCAGCCACGACACACTTGTGTGAACATGGAGCCATAAACAAAGCTTGAGGATGTGCACACTATGTGAACACAATCAGCCTCAAACACCTTCATAACTTCAGTACACTTCCCATGCTTGAATGAGTGTGAACCCAAGTTAATGACTTCAAATTACCTTGATTATTTGCTCCTTTATTCAGCTCACACACGAGCTAGCTCACTAATTGTAGTAGGCACACTACTAAGCTGGTAAGAGGTGCTAGTGTGGCTGAACTAAGAACAAGAGGAGCTAAGGTGACTTTATTGAACTCTTTGGTAGCTCCTTGATTCGGATCATCTCCTCCCCCTTGAAAAGGAATTGTCCTCAATTCTGAAAAGTCATCTTCATCAAGATAAAGAGCAAAATCTCCCACTTTAGACGTGGTATGCTCTTCATAACTATCCGGTAACTTCATCTTGCAACCATGGTTGTTTCCCTTGTATGGAGCTTCTGTTTGGGACATCAATCTGGTCTTTCTCTTGACAGCTTCATCCGTTGTGTAACAAACACTGAGGTGAGTCATTATGGAGGATGGCAAGTACTCTCTTGGTTTGAGGGGACTCTTTGGGAAAGGACTTGTTAAGTATTTGCTCATGATGCTTAGATTACTCCCTTGTGTTCTTAGCAAAAGGAAGTGCTCCTTCCACGTCTCTAAGGTCCTGGTTATGTCATAACCTACAGCTGGTCCTCCTCCTTGAGCTTCTCTAGTTATACACTCTGAAATAGGATGTTTTGGGACACAAAAATGGTTCTCTTTAGGAAGAAGATCGTCCTGCAAAACAAACTCATCAAAAGTGTTAAGAGTAACAGTCTTGCACTTGGCGAGTATATCAGCCTCCGTGGAGTAATATTCCTTCAAGGTCTCAATTCCAAGCGTGCTTGCATCTATGGTGGATGAGTGTGTGTATTGACAAGATGAAGCCTTAGCCATGACATTGTTTTTCCCATCTTCATCCTTTAAGAATCCATGATCTCTATTAAGTGCCAAACAAGCCGGTATCTTAATAGGAATGTCAACACCTAGTTTCTTTAGCCACTCTTCAGATTGTTTCCCTTCACAACCACTATTAACCTTAGCTGGTTCCTCTTTAGTGGTCTTGACGGCATCAAACTCCCCCTCTTCTATAGCATGTACTCCCATATTTTTACTAGCAAACATTGAGAGGTTGGGTTTTCCGACTCGATTGGTTAACATATTGCATACGTTTTGAGGTGTCATGGGTTTGAGTACAATTTTCCTTCCCTTATCACTCAATTCATACTCATTCCTCCTCCCATGGTGAACTACGTCCCTATCAAACTGCCAAGGACGGCCTAATAGTATGTGACAAGCATCCATAGGAATAACATCACACAAAACCTCATCAACGTAGGAACCCATGGTCAAGCCAACCCTCACTTGTTTAGTGACCCTTACCTTGTTCCCGTTGTTTAACCAATGAAGTGCATAAGGGTTAGGGTGATTAGTAGTAGCTAGACCTAGTTTGTCTACCATTTCAGTTGAGGCAACGTTGGTACAACTACCTCCATCAATGATTAAACTACACAATTTATCTTTAACTTGACACTTAGTATGGAATAGTTGGTCTCTTTGTTCGGTGTCATGTTGAATGGGGTTAGCATGTAGAGTACGTAGTACTAAGAGTGTGTCATAAGCCGGGGGTTCATAAGCCTCAATATTTTCCTCTTCCTCTTCCTCTTCCTCGTTAACATTGAAAACAGCCCCTATACGTTGTTCCTCTTCCCATAATTCATCCCTAACAATGATTACTTCTCTTAAGGTCACAACTCTTTTATTTGGACAAGCGTTTTTGTAGTGACCAAACCCTTGACACTTGAAACAACGCACTTTAGAGAGACTAGTTTCAGTGGTTGTTTTGGTGGTAGATTGAGGTGGGGGTGCGGGGTTATTCTTAACAATAAGGGGTTGATTAATATTAGTAGGATTGACTCTATTACCATCATCCGTTCGAGACCAAGTATGACTCTTACTAGACTCACCCTCATGTTTTCCCTTCCCTTGTGCTTCAAATTTTAGACACAACCCACACAAGGTATCAAAATCAGAATAAGGACACAAATCAACCGTATTAGCTATACTACGATTTAACCCGCGTAAGAACCTAGCCATTTTTATCTCTTCATTTTCTTCTACTTCTCCAATTAGAACCAAGTTCTCAAATTCTTCTATGTATTCACTAATACTCATTTTTCCTTGTATAAGGTTAGCAATCTTTTTGTATAAGGATAACTTATGCGTAGTTGGGACATACCTCTTACGTAGTTTACGTTTTAAGGACTCCCAAGAAGTAATCTTACCCTTTCCATTTCTGGTGCGTTGTACCTTAAGCCCTTCATACCAAAGGGAAGCCCCTTTGCTTAGCTTTAGAATGGCATATTTGCACCTCTCTCCGTCCTCCAAATCCTTGAAGTCAAAGAGCTTCTCCATGTTTCTTTCCCATTCCAAGTAAACTTCAGGATCAGTACCACCATTGAACTCAGGAAGTTCATTTACCTTGATCTTGTCCACCGGTTCCCTTCTTGGTTGGAAGCGAGAATTTTTGGGCTGGAAGTTCTCCAACGCCTTCTTTAGTTGTTCCAGGAAGGTAGGATCTTCAAAGTTCAACACTCCTGCCATGCTTTACGTCTAATGGATGACCAAAGCTCTGATACCACTAATGATGTGAGTTGATATGAACTTTGAACAAGAATGTGAAGGATGATTAGTATATTGAAATGGAATGTAAACAAAGTAACCAAAACAGATTGAAAAGGATAGTTTGAGGATGAATAAACCGTAACCAAGGATAGTATGCTAGGTGAAGTAGACCTATACTTCAACAAAGCGGGTGCTAAATCAAACAACGCGATTGAAGTAGCGAGTTTAGAGCTTGTAACGCGACTAACTCTAGACTTTGTCTTGAAGTAACATGGTGGCTGATGGTAAAAGATGGTAAAAGTAACATCAATAGTTTAGGATTGGATTAGGCAAACCCGCTTCGCGGCTCTGCCTAATCCAACCCTAAACCCTTTTCCTTATTCAAGGTCACTAATCCCGCAAGTAACTGAACCCTAAGACGGTATTGGTGAACCCTGTCGTCGATGTGATTCAAAGATGGGGTACTACGTAAGACGGGACGGAAAAGGGTTTTGAGTTGGATTAGGCATACCCGCTTCGAGGCTCTGCCTAATCTAACCCTAAACCCTTTTCCTTATTCAAGGACGGAAAATAGTTTAGGATTGGATTAGGCAAACCCGCTTCGCGGCTCTGCCTAATCCAACCCTAAACCCTTTTCCTTATTCAAGGACGGAAAAGGGTTTATGGTTGGATTAGGCAAACATGCTTCATGGCTCTGCCTAATTAAACCCTAAACCCTATTCCTTATTTAAGGTCACTAATCCCGCGAGTAACTGAACCCTTAGAGGGTATTGGTGAACCCTGTCGTGGATGTGATTCAAAAATGGGGTACTGCATAAGACGGGACGGAAAATGGTTAAGGGTTTGATTAGGCATACCCGCTTCGCAGCTCTGCCTAATCCAACCCTAAACCCTTTTCCTTATTCAAGATCACTAATCCCGCAAATAAACGAACCCTAAGAGGGTATTGGTGAACCCTATCGTGGATGTGATTCAAAGATAGGGTACTGCATAAGACGGGACGGAAAAGGGTTTAGTGTTGGATTAGGCAAACCCGCTTCGCGGCTCTGCCTAATGCAACCCTAAGCCCTTTTCCTTATTCATGGAAGGAAAAGGGTTTAGGGTCAAATTAGGCGTACCCGCATCGCGTCTCTGCCAAATCCAACCCTAAACCTTTTCCTTATTCAACGACGGAAAAGGGTTTAGAGTTGGATTAGGCAAACCTGCTTTGCGGCTATGCCTAATCTAACCCGAAACCCTATTCCTTAATCAAGGTCACTAATCCCGCAAGTAACTGAACCCTAAGAGGTAATGGTGAACCCTTTCGTGGATGTGATTCAAAGATGGGCTACTGCATTAGACGGGATGGAAAACGGTTTAGGTTTGGATTAGGCAAACCCGCTTCGCGGCTCTGCCTAATCCAACCCTAAAACCTTTACCTTATTCAAGGACGGAAAAGGGTTTAGGGTTGGATTAGGCGTACCCACTTCGCGGATCCGCCTAATCGAACCCTAAACCCTTTTCCTTATTCAAGGTCACTAATTCCGCAAGTAACTGTACCCTAAGAGGGTATTGGTGAACCCTGTCGTGGATGTGATTTAATGATGGGGTACTGTAAAAGACGAGACGGAAAAGGGTTTAGGGTTGGATTAGGCAAACCTGCTTCACGGCTCTGCCTAATTAAACCCTAAACCCTATTCCTTATTTAAGGTCACTAATCCCGCAATTAACTGAACCCTAAGAGGGTATTGGTGAACCTGTCGTGGATGTGATTCAAAGATGGGGTAGTGCATAAGACGGGACGAAAAAGGGTTTAGTGTTGGATTAGGCAAACCTGCTTCGCGGCTCTGCCTATTCTAACCCTAAACCCTATTCCTTATTCAAGGTCACTAATCCCGCAAGTAACTGAACCCTAAGAGGGTAATGGTGAACCCTTTCGTGGATGTGATTCAAAGATGGGGTACTGCATTAGATGGGACGGAAAATGGTTTAGATTTGGATTAGGCAAACCCGCTTCGTGGCTCTTCCTAATCCAACCCTATACCCTTTTCCTTATTCAAGGACGAAAAAGGGTTTAGGGTTGGATTAGGCGTGCCCACTTCGCGGCTCCGCCTAATTCAACCCTAAACCCTTTTCCTTATTCAAGGTCACTAATCCCGCAAGTAACTGATTCTGAAAAAGGTATTGGTGAACCCTGTCGTGGATGTGATTCAAAGATGGGGTACTGCATAAGACGGGACGGAATAGGGTTTAGGGTTGGATTAGGCATACCCGCTTCGCGGCTCTGCCTAATCCAATCCTAAACCCTTTTCCTTATTCATGGTCACTAATCCCGCAAGTAACTGAACCCTAAGGGTATGTGCGCATATATAGACAAGTACTTGATCAGTATTACCACCTAGGTAGCGGGGGCAAAACAGGATTCTGAAAACTACGGGTTCCCTCTTTGTGATGCAGATCGGCTTTCATTTCGCCCAGAGCCCCGTCTGAATAAATGTATAATATGATAGAAGTTCGGGCCCAATTTAGCCTTATGGGTGATGGGAGGGATTCGCCGTCAATCCCTACCAACAAATAAAGCCAACTAAACCTAACACGTAGATAGGGTAAGTTGGGTCGATATCCACGGAGACGGTAATGGGTGTCTAGACTATGGTCTACCTAAATACAAGACTAGGTCACATGGTCACAATGAGGGATGACTATAGAGAATTGATTACTAACACAATTACTAGGCTACAAACAAGGATGAACAAACTAGAATGATGACAAGAGAATAGAACTATGACTATGAATGAACTAGGTATAACATGAACTAATGAATCAACAAAAACTAAATTGAAACAATGAACTAGAGGAATGATTGCTAATAAGATGGAGAAATCAAATTGCGAAGGAGTAGGGTTAGTTTGGGTTCATAAGTGTAATAGGATAGTTGGGAGATCGAGGGGGTAAGCTTCACCTAGTTACTAAGGTCGGTCCGCACTCTCGCGTCAAAGACAAACCCGAATACTCATGCTAGATGCTACCCAATACACAAGGATTCGACCACAAATCAATCATAAGAATGAGAAGAAGAAAAAAAGCATGAGAAGCATGGCCACTACTACTCAAACAAGCAATTCAACAAACACATAGTATGCTTAATATGTGACAAGTAACAAAGAATTCACCTTTACCCTCGATCAAACCCTAATTACCCATAATCAACACTTAATCCCCCTACTAACCCCACAATAAGTCTACTCACTCATATCTAAACTAACATCAACATAAACAAGAGAAATCAACACAAACATCAAAGCATTCATAATGAAAATGAAACTAGCAAGAACAATGAACAATGAACAAAGATTAAAACTTGAATGATAAACAAAGATAAGAGAAAAGAGAAGAGGAAGATTATACCAAACTAGTATGGAAGAAAGATTGGAACTTGTATAATAATAAAAACCAAATACATCAACCAAGGTTGTCAATCTTGGTTGGGTTCTTCAAGAAATCGACTAATTGCTAAGATTAAGCTAAGATTAACAAAAGATTAATAATAAACTAAGCTAAAGGATGAAGAGAGTCTATCTAGGGTTTAGAATAATGTAGAGTAATGTAAGGTGCTTAAACAATACAAAGGGAGGGTATTTATAGGGTTTCACGAGCAAAGGAGTTGAAAGAATGAAACACGGGCTCAACTGGGTCCATCTCGACCGGGATGGGGGTCTTCCCGACCAGAATGAGGTGGTCCCGACCGGGATGACCCTCTAGTAACGCTGTCTTGCTTGCTCTTCATCCCGGTCGTGATGGCCACTCATCCCGACCGGGATGGGTCTTGTAGGCCTCCAATATGATCTTATAGGTCCCTACTTGCTCTTCATAGGCTTCTCATCGATTCACGGTGCTCGGGATCGAGTCTAAAGGGCTTGGGAATGGGTCCCAAGGGCTCGGGATCGAGTCTAAGCTATCGAGTGATCGTCGCTTCTCTTCGTTGGCTCCAAATGTGTTGGTAACGAGTCGGAATCGTTCCATTTCTCCAAGATTGCTCTTAGGAACCTAAAACAAGCTAGAAGAAGCGTAAGTAGCCTCGAAACCGCTACAAAGAGCGATTCCACAAGAGAAACCGGGACCAAACGCAAGGAATAAGCACTACAAAACACACTTATCAACTCCCCCACACTTAACCCTTACTCGCCCTCGAGTAAGCACGAACTAACTAAAAACTAAAAGAAACTAGACTACTAACCGAGCGGCTACGCCCTTTCAACTCACGCGAGAACACTTAGAGGAAAAGTGCTCTCCACAAGGCAAGTGAGGTCTTGCGACAAAACTGTGGATACAACCGAGCACGAAAACAAACAAACAAACAAACAAACAAACAAACAAACAAACAAGCAAACAAACAAAAAAACAATCGATTGCATCCAAAAAGAAACAAATACCGCTTCCCTCAACAAAGCGGTGAAAGAAGCATCGGTTAAGGACTCAAGGCAAGTGACAACGTTCCCAAGCTAACACAAATCGATATGAACAAAACCCTAATAGTATGACAACAAAGAAATAAAAACGTTGATAAGTTACCTAAGTCCTCCTAACCTTCTAAGAACGTACTACGGAACGATAGGCGGGATGGAAAAAGGATGGACCACGGAGTTAGTCGACATTGTAGGTAAGTGAAACCCCGCCCCCTTTAGCGATGAGCCAAGAGGGTCGTCCCATGCTCAAAAAATCGCCCAACTAGTCCAAGTAAAAAGATGGATATGGTTGCAAAATGAGAAAAGACCGACTATTTACCGCTATCATCCTTCCTAGGGACTCGGTCCTTTGGTAGACTCTTCACGGTAATAGTCGATAAAAGGCTTATTTTTGAGGGGTGGAAATTCTTTTTGTGAGATGATTTTCTTTGACATTTTTCTTTTGCATTTTGCTTTTGAGTTGCTATGCCATTTCTTTTTCTTCTTTTGTATTTTGTTTTTGATTTGTTGTGCCTTTTTTTTTCTTTTTCTTTTTTTTCTTTTTTTTCTTTCTTTCTTTTTCTTTTTCTTTTTCTTTTTTTTTTTTTTCTTTTTCTTTCTCTTTTTGACTTGGTTTGCCTTTTTTATGAATCATGTATTGTAGACATTTCTTGCAACCAAGTAAGAAACTTTCAACAAATTGCAACTTATTTGTGGAAAATGTGTAGAAGGTAGGGAAATGGGTAAGTCGGGACGGGCCCTTCCCTTCAAACCCAAAAAAAGGGGGAAACTTGGACTAATCAAAGCAATTTCGAACACGGTCACCTAAGGGACGGGACTCGGCAACCAAGGTCTTTTCACTCCGTGGGTGGTCAAAATGGTCAAAATGCAAATCCCGTAGTAAATCCCTAGTAGATTAGGTGGACTCAAGGTAAGAAACCAACGAAACTATTGATTTAAAGTCATTCTACTAGACTAAAGTCCAAGACTCGGTTCATATCACTAGGAAGGGAAAGTAAACACTTGCGCACTAGCCTCAAAACCAGGTTTTCGAAAACCTTTTTTCTACACTAGACACAAACTACACATCACAAAACACAGACACAACAAAAAACGAAAGAACATGAGGCAAACACAACAAAACAAAACAAAACAAAACAAGAGAAAAGAGAACAAACACACAAAGAAAACAAACACCACCCCGAAACTTCCAAACAAGCCACCACATCAACCACAAACTTCAAAAAGCTCCACCCGAGCACACATCATCAAAAAATTCTCCTCCAAACTCCACAAGAGACAAAGTGGAAAAGGGATAAAATGATGTTACCGGATGTCTTGAAAGCTCTCCAAAGTTAACGGTGATCAAGCGACCTACAAGCAAAAAGGGGGCAAAACACACACAACACAACAAAGATACGATACAAAGACACAAAAGACAAAGACACAAAAGAATTTTTTTTTGGTTTTTTATGAGATTTTTCAAATTTTTAGGAATTTTTTTAAGATTTTTCGAAAAAACTACGAAAATAAAACTAAACTATACTAAGATATCGCTCCCCCACACTTAAACCGAGCAATGTCCTCATGCTCGATCGGTAGTGTGTGGAGACACTAAAAAGAAAAGAAAAAGGGAAAATTAAAGCTAAAAATCAAAAATAAAAGTGAAGAAAGGGTAGGAAGTGTCCGGCCGGGGTGTAATCAAGTCACCAAGGGCCGAGACGAGAAAAGCTATGGATGGGGGAAGAAATAAAAAGAAGGAAATAAAAGAAAATGGGAGGGGAGGACTAGATGTAATCAAGTCACCTAGCCCGGATTCCGCCTAAATCCGACTAAATTCTACCAAAAGAAAATAAAATAAAGAAAAAGTGAAAGGACTTGTGAATTTGGATTTTTGAAATGACTCTCGATGTAGTCATGTCATCGAGAATCGGGAGCAATGACTACCAAGGCCCCGAATACATAAAAGGGAAGGGGAGCACACAAAGAGATACTAGCAATAAATACGGAAAAGAAAAGAGGGTCGCCTACCAAACGGTTAGCAACTCACTAACTCCATCGTCTCAATGATCATTAACGGCACATTGCTTGTCCTCATCGATATTCCTCCTCTTCCTCAATGTAGTATCAAGTACCGGACTTGTATTGGTGCAAATGAGGGTGGGTTTTGAGGTTAAACTCGGTGTATAGTGATGAGAAGATGAGATGAATGTATATAGTTGGGGTGTGAACCGATTGTGACTAGAATCTTATCCAGGTGCATTATGATGTCTAAATGCACTACCTAGATTACGTCATATCATGGAAATATGGAGGAAATCTCATAATCTTCACAATAGTGGGAGGGAAATAAAGAAAGATATGTTTATTATTATCTTGAAGAGATATGACAATATCAAGATAGAGGAAAGAATAAAGCAAGATGATATTCACCAAAGATGTGGAGATGTCGTGATCTCCCATGATCTAGCCTATCTTTTATTTTAAGTAATAGAGTACAATAAAATCACACACATAAGGAGAGTATATGTGGAGTGATATTAGTTAGTTGTTTTATTTATTATTTCCTACTTAAGCACTTGTAATTTAGGCAACAATCACTCTAGTGATTTCGTATTGTAGGCTATTTAAAGCCACGACAATAATGTATTAGAGACAGAAGATGAATTATGAATTGAAAGAAAAACACGGTTGCATTTTGATCTTTTGATCATGGTGTTTACTAAATTCGAGAAGGTACTTCGAATTGGCGATAAAAGATTGGGCTCCAATCTCTTTCGTGATTAGTTCCGGGTTCAAGGTCGAACTACAGGTTAAATATCCTTTGGTTACTCACCGATTAACATCGTATCACAAAATACAGAAAACCGAAACGTTTGCTTCCCAAAAATAGCCGAGCCACAAAACTCAAAATCTTCACAGACCTTAACCAGGAACCAGGGTTACATTAACCTTAGTTCAATTTCACTCCAAAATCCACGTCATCACTCAAGGTTACATTAACCTTCGACCCAACTTTCATTTCTTATTCTAAACCGCTTCCGCATTCGCATCAGGGTGCAAGGGTGCAAGGGTGGAATGATAGTTGCAATGGTGAATAGGGAGGTTGGGAGGGGGTATTAAGTAGTTGGGTGGGGCTTACATGGAGAAAAGAAGGCGAAAGGGGGCGCTGTGGCCCATCCCGGGCGAGAAGGAGCTCATCCCTGGCGGGAAGGCACCATCCCGGGCGGGAAGACACTCGTCCCGGGCGGGAAGGCACGTCAGGGAGCCTACTTTTCAGCACACTCATCCCGACCGAGATGGCATGCTTCTCGGCCGAGATGGCCTCCATCTTGAGCCTTAAAGCCTTCAATCACCACAACCTTCCACCGTAAAATCATTATCAAACACAGAATATAAATCCGGTCTTCAAAAGCTTGTCAAAAGCTCAAAAACCGACTTCTTCCACCAAGCTTCTATCATCAACAACTCTCCTCGAAACTTCATCTTCACTAACAACCTATCAAATAAACTCAATAAACACCATCAAAGATCCCTCCCTCACATCGCTCATCAAAATACCAAATTACAAGAATTTCACAAACACACAAAAGAATAGGAAAGAGATATATACAATGAGGGTTCTTTTGGAACTCCGTCAAACCAAGAATGGTGGGTTCTTCGTTCATTTTTCAACAACATGGTACACAACTCCATGGCCTTCAAGGGCACGAAGTAACAAATCAAAGGCTCTCGAGAAGTTCTCAATCAAGCTCGTGGAATACCAACTTACACTCCAAGGTTCTTCACAATCTTGCCTCGAAGTTCCCGGGGCATCCCGATCAACTAAGTTCAAAGGCTTGAACTTGTAGTTGCGATCCTTCGGGATATACCCAAACTTCCACTCATCTTCATGAGGCCCCAAGGGAGGCCCAACCTTCTTCTTTCCTAGCAACTTGTCTTCATTCACAATACAAGGGCATTTATTCTTGATTGCACACAAATTGTTGTCAACTTCCAAGCTTTCATCCGACTCATTCCCTAGATTGATGTCTTTCACGGCATGGATCATATTACATGACTCTTCATTTGTAGGCGAGGTGTTGCCTTGGAGGTCAAACACAAGCTTCTCGTCGCCTAACTCAAAGGTGATCCTACCATTCTTGACATCGATCATTTCACCGGCGGTATGTAGAAATGGGCGCCCAAGAATGATAGGGGTGGTGCATCTTCCGGCATATCAAGCACAAGGAAGTCGACCGGAATGAAGAATTTCCCGATTCTTAATGGCACATCCTCTAACATTTCTAATGGTCGATTAAGCGAACGATCGGCCATTTTGAGTGTAATAGAGGTACACTTGAGCTCTTTCATTCCTAGTCGCTCACAAATAAAGTAGGGAAGGATGCTTACACTCGCCCCCAAATCACATAATGCCCTCTCGATCTTCATATTCCCTATGGTGCATGGGATTGAGAAACTACCCGGATCCTTGAGCTTAGGTAAGGTGGAGCCTTGGATAAGGTCACTCACCTCTCTTGTAAACGCTACGGTCTCTTCCTTGTCAAAGGATCTCTTCCTAGCCAAGATTTCTCTCATGAACCTTCCATAGGCCGGGACTTGGGTAATTAGCTCGGTGAAAGGGACGCTTACATCCAATTTCTTCACTATATCGACAAACTTGTCAAATTGAACATCCACCTTTGTCTTCAATTGCCTTGATGGGAATGGCAATTTGATGTGTATCTTGTCTTGTTCATAAGGTTTGGATTTTTCAATTGACATCTTCTTCTTTGCTTGTCTTCTTCTTGGGGTGGGGGAAGCTTGTCTTCAACCGGTTTTTCAATTTCCCACAAGACTTGCTCCTCCATGAGATTTCCCCAATTTTCATTGCCTTGAGATGGAGATTGCACTTCTTTCATAACTTCATTTTCATTAGGAAACAAGGGGGAATCGTAGGATGCACCGCTCCTCAAGGTGATAGCATTCACATGTTCAAATTTCGTTGGTACACCTTGAGAAGGTAGTTGACCCTTTTGCCTTGAAGAACTACCCGAAGCAACTTGAGCTAGTTGGGTTTCGAGCATCTTCACATGAGTATCTCTAGCCTTGTTTTCCCTTTGAAGTTGAGCATAGAATTCTTGTTGGTTTCTTTGCATCTCCATTTGACTTCTTTGCATTTCTTGATTACTCCTTTGCATATCCAACATCGTCTTTTGCATGTCAAAATCCCGAGGTGGGGATTGTTGGTTATGTGGAGTATTAGTGAGGGTTAGAGGAAGGCCATAATCATAAGGAGGAGATTTACTCCTAGGCTTGGCATCTTGTTGTTGATTGTGGAAATTTCCTTGAGCTTGAAAATTGCCTTGGTTTTGGCATTGGGAGATACCTTGATTTTGGTACCCTTGGTTGTGGTATCCTTGGCTGTTGCTTTGTAAGCCTTGAGAGTTAGGATTACCTTGGAAACCACCTTGATGATTGAAGTTCCCTTGATTTTGGAACCCTTGATTGTTGTTGAAGGCACCTTGGTTATGTTGTTGGAAGTTGTTAAAAGGCCTTTGATTGCCTTGATAACTTTGGTAGCCTTGGTTGTCCCTTAAGGGAGGAGCAACATATGGTAGACGGTATTGTTGTTGGGCTTGTTGTTGGGAGGCTTGGAACATGTGAGGATTTGGCACATTTTGAGCCTTGTAGTTAGAGTATGGGGCACCTTGCTTGTATGCTTGGAAAGCATTCACTTGCTCAATGCTACTTCGACAATGTGAAGGCTCATGTCCATATATTCCACAAATCTCACATATCCCATAATAAGATGTAGGAGGAACCACTCCCATAGCATTAACTTGATGAGTTGAATGTTGGTGGGAAGAACTAGTGCTTTGACCTTGATTAAAATGACCTTGGAGCTTCTTATCGATGGCATCCATGTGGGTCTTCAATTGTGCTCCAAGATCGGCACTAAGTTGTGTAATGACATCAATCTCGTGCCTTCCCCCTCTATTCGCCTTCCTAGGCCTACTATGTTGGGAATTTTGAACCGCCATTTCCTCAATTCTTGACCAAGTTTGGTCATCATCTACCTCGGTGAACCTTCCATTAGATCCGATGTTGAGTGTGGCCCTTGAATCTTCATATAACCCATTCCAAAATTGTTGGACAAGGAACCATTGTGATAAACCATGATGGGGACAAGAACGAATCAAAGCTTTGAACCTCTCCTAAAACTTGTAAAGACTTTCTTCGTCACGTTGTTGAAACCCCGTGATTGAAGCTCTCAATAAGTTAGTCTTCTCCGGTGGATAAAACTTTTGATAGAATGCTAGAGCTAGCTTCTTCCAGGTGTCTATACCTAGAGCGGCCTTGTCGAGACCTTTGAACCGTTGCCTTGCCAATCAAAGAGAAAGGAAATAGGACCCACCGGATTTGGTCTTGGGTTATTCCCGTTTGAGAGATGGCATCACAATAGTCTGAAAAGGTTTCCATGTGTTGGTGAGGATCTTCTGTTGGTAACCCACTAAATTGACTTCTTTCAACCAATTGAATAAGTTGCGTTTTAGCCACAAAATTCCCGGCATATGCGGCCGGTAAAGCGGTTGGACCGGGCAAAACGTCTTCTGTGAAGGTTGAATGAGAAGAGAACTTAGGCATTATTGGATATGCGGGAGATGACGGTGTAGATGGTGTTTATGTAGATGTTGAAGGAGAACTAGGTTGAGAGGAGTGACTAGATGTACCAAAGGGATTGATGAAGGTCCCTTCGGTGGTCTCTCGAGGTGCTTCGTTTAAGTCGGATCCTTGAACTTGTTCTTCAATGATATTGCTAATATCCGGTTGAGAATTTCAAACTCGATCAATTGTCCGTTGGCGAAAGGCTCTAAAGAGTCTTTCCGGCTCTGGATTGAAGAGAAAGAAGTCGTCTCCCCTCCTAGGCATGCACTACACACTTGGAACAAACGTGAGAACACCTAGTGCTTTATGGGCACTAGGTAGAGACAATAAACGAACACGACGGAAGACAAAGAGAGAAGAAAACAATAAAAACAAAGAAAAAGACTACAAAATATGCACAATGGATAGAAAAAGAACTAAAAACGGTAACTAAGACAAGCTAAAAAGCAAACTAAGTCTAAACATGCACCGTCCCCGGCAACGGCGCCAAATTGATGGGAGGGATTCGCCGTCAATCCCTACCAACAAATAAAGCCAACTAAACCTAACACGTAGATAGGGTAAGTCGGGTCGATATCCACGGAGACAGTAATGGGTGTCTAGACTATGGTCTACCTAAATACAAGACTAGGTCACAAGGTTACAATGAGGGATAACTATAGAGAATTGATTACTAACACAATTACTAGGCTACAAACAAGGATGAACAAACTAGAATGATGACAAGAGAATAGAACTATGACTATGAATGAACTAGGTATAACATGAACTAATGAATCAACTAAAACTAAATTGAAACAATGAAATAGAGGAATGATTGCTAATAAGATGGAGAAATCAAATTGGGAAGGAGTAGGGTTGGTTTGGGTTCATAAGTGTAATAGGATAGTTGGGAGATCGAGGGGGTAGGCTTCACCTAGTTACTAAGGTCGGTCCGAACTGTCGCGTCAAAGACAAACCCGAATACTCATGCAAGATGCTACCCAATACACAAGGATTCAACCACAAATCAATCATACAATGAGAAGAAGAAAACAAGCATGAGAAGCATGGCCACTACTACTCAAACAAGCAATTAAACAAACACATAGAATGCTTAATATGTGACAAGTAACAAAGAATTCACCTTTACCCTCAATCAAACCCTAATTACCCATAATCAACACTTAATCCCCCTACTAACCCCACAATAAGTCTACTCACTCATATCTAAACTAACATCAACATAAACAAGAGAAATCAACACAAACATCAAAGCATGCATAATGAAAATGAAACTAGCAAGAACAATGAACAATGAACAAAAATTAAAACTTGAATGATAAACAAAGATAAGAGAAAAGAGAAGAGGAAGATTATACCAAACTAGTATGGAAGAAAGATTGGAACTTGTATAATAAGAAAACCCAAATACATCAACCAAGGTTGTCAATCTTGGTTGGATTCTTCAAGAAATCCCTTAATACAAGACTAATTACTAAGATTAAGCTAAGATTAACAAAAGATTAACGATAAACTAAGCTAAGGATGAAGAGAGTCTATCTAGGGTTTAGAATAATGTAGAGTAATGTAAGGTGCTTAAACAATACAAAGGGAGGATATTTATAGGGTTTCACGACCAAAGGAGTTGAAAGAATGAAACACGGGCTCAACTGGGTCCATCCCGACCGGGATGGGGGTCTTCCCGACTAGGATGAGGTGGTCCCGACCGGTATGACTTTGGTCCCGACCGGGATGACCCTCCAGTAACGCTGTCTTGCTTGCTCTTCATCCCGATCGTGATGGCCACTCATCCCGACCGGGATGGGTCTTGTAGGCCTCCAATATGCTCTCATAGGTCCCTACTTGCTCTTCATAGGCTTCTCATCGATTCTCGGTGCTCGGGATGGAGTCTAAGCTACCGAGTGATCGTCACTTCTCTTCGTTGGCTCCAAATGTGTCGGAAACGAGTCGGAATCGTTCCATTTCTCCAAGATTGGTCTTAGGAACCTAAAACAAGCTAGAAGAAGCGTAAGTAGCCTCAAAACCGCTCCAAAGAGCGATTCCCCAAGATAAACCGGGACCAAACGCAAGGAATAAGCACTACAAAACACATTTATCTGGGTGAGATGTAAACCTCATAAGATCGGTTCGGTCTACGAGTCGGTAACACGGTTACTTCTATTGGTGAGATGCAAGCCAATACGGTGTAGCGGTGATACTAGGAGCCACGACTCGTGTGTATATCTGTTTACGTGAAAATAAATTGTTTTAAAATCAAATGGTTGTCAATGTCCCATCTTCTAAACTTTATCGTTTCCATCACCTCACATATTTGTTAATTGAATTAAAGAAAATTATTTGTTAAGTGATATCCTTTAATATTTTTGTAAGCATATTGTTGGTTATTCACGTGATTGTCTTATGTGTATGAGGTGATGTTAGATGAACGGTTTGGTTGTTGTTCCGCTCAGCGGCCTCTGTTTTAATTTTTGCAGGTTTAAGACTTTGGGGAATCGAGCGAGGAATGTTAATAATATGTTTAGTATAAAAATACAATCTATATTTTGTTCTGGTGAATCAAGACTATGTAATTAATAGTCGTTTATTGTAAGGATCCGTAACGATCTGGATTTATTTACACTATGATATGATTTTAATTAAATGAGTTAGATAACTTTCTGCATTATCTATTTGAAGTCATCGAAAATCCGGGTTGTTACAAAAGTCCTCCAAAGCGGATTTTGGTGGCCTTTCATGTTCAAAGACATTCGAGCTTTCATTCTTACATGTGACGCTTGTCAAAGATGTGGCAATATAACGAAAAGAAACGAGATGCCCCTTCAACCCATCCTTGAAATTGAACTATTCGATGTTTACGGTATTGATTTCATGGAACCATTCACGTCTTCGTTCGGCAACAAATACATCTTTGTCGCGGTTGATTATGTTTCAAAATGGATCGAGGTCGTAGCTTCCCATACCAATGATTCCAAGGTGGTAATTAAACTTTTCAAAAATGTAATTTTCCCTAGATTCGGTATGCCTATAGCCATAATGATGTGATTTGGAACGGACCTTGATCTCGTATCACAAGGACACGAAACAAAGTTGCTGGTCACGACAAGAAACAAACAAAAATAGATAAAAGTAAAACAAAAGGGATAGTATGCTAAGTGAGATAGACCTATATCTCAACTAAGCGGGTCGCTATTCAAACACTCGATTGAATAAGCGGGAATTAGAACTCGAAAACGCGTCGAACTCTAAGACTCTTAATTGTAACTCGACAATTAAAATTAAACAAGCAAAAGCTTACAATTTTTTTTTTTTTAAAAATCTGCCATTTACAAACAAACTAAAGGCTATAAATAGCCATTAAGCACGAGAAGGGCAAGGCAAAAATCAGCCACCCAAGTCAAGCTTCTTAAATGCTAGAACAAAGAACTAGGAAATCAAATTAAAAAGAACTAGAAAAATAAACTACAAAGAACTAGGATGACTAAAATCAGGCAACTACCAAGGACCAACACGTTACATTCATTGTACATTATGGGTACAATGCTCCATGTTTGCACGAGTGGTCTTGATTAAGCGGACTTGAAGATAGCAGCTCTTCTCCTCGGGAATTTATTGAAAGCTTTAAAGAAAATCGAGGCAAAGAAACAATTCCGTCAAAGAATTTAACAGCAGCGTTTTTCAATGCACAGTTGACTTGTTTGGTGCATAACTTCGTCAATACTTGTTCAATGAACCTTCACGAGTAGTCATTGGAAAGATAAGCTCGAAATCTATCTCCTGCATTTTGAATGACTACAAATTTCCAAGTATAACTCGAGATATGGACCGATCAAAACAACACTGCAAACTGAACTCGCATCACATAATTAACGACGGAGGCTCTCACTTTAGAAAGGACACGTTTGAACTCCTTCTTCGAAAATACGAAAACACGCACAAGATGTCCTTGGCCTATCATCCGCAATCAAATGGGAAAGCTGAGATTTCAAATCGACAAATCAAGGGAATATTGGAAAAAGTTGTGAATACACATCGCAAGGATTGGTCATTGAAGTTAAATGACACCCTTTGGGCATTGCGAACGGCTTACAAAGCGCCGATTGGAACCATACTCCTTATAGACTTGTGTATGGTAAAACATGTCACTTGCCGGTGGAATTAGAGCATAAAGCAAAATGGGCTATCAAAGAGCTAAACCTTGACGAAAAGGTAGTCGGTGACAATCGTCTTCTCCAACTACAAGAGTTAGAAGAGTTAAGACTTGAAGCTTACAAAAATTCAAAAATCTACAAGGAGCGAACACGCAAATGGCATGTGGTGTGCCAAATTTCGCCCAAATTTCTACTCATTTAGACCCGTTTTCATCCCGCTTTTGTGAGATTTGTGTGCGATTATCGCCTTATTTCTCCCTCTAGCGACCTCTCTTGTGCATTTTATGTGTTTTTGGGTAGTTTTCCTACTACTTTGATAAGATTCATTGTTCAAGAGCGTGTTTGAGCTTACATGGGCACAAGGGAGCGGGATATCGTCCAAAGCATGCCATAAAGCAAAAGTCCAAACATCAAAGGTTGAAACCTTGAGCAAAAAGGCAAAACTATAGTCCATTGGGCATCTTCATCGGCAAAGTCAGACCTCAAAATGGTAATGTCTGGATTTCTAAACCTTGAATTGATGCGATTCTAGTTGGAGGTGAAAGCTTATATTCTTAGCTTTCCAACGACATATCACACGCCCCAATCGGAGATCAAACGAGTTATGGCCCTCTGAAGTCACAATGCAAAGTTTCACCCGGTGAGATCTAACCGGGCGAAATTTCACCCTACGAGTTTTTTGAGTTTTTCATCAGATTTTCATCGAGGGAAACTTTGTCCGATGAGGTTTTGAGCAGGCGAAACTTCACCCGACTGTGTTTCCTCCCTAAATTGTCATTTCGGACAAAAAAGGTCGTCGGGAGAAACTTCACCCCACTGCAAGGCGAAACTTCGCCCGACGGTATTTCGGCCATATTGGAGAGAATCCGCATGACAAAAATTCACCCTATGAAGATCCAAAGGGCAAAGTTTTATTTCAAGGGCAAAGATTAGAATTGAGCTTTGTTTTAATGACCCATTAAGAAACTTAGTATATATATATATATATATATATATATATATATATATATATATATATATATATATATATATATATATATATATATATAGCTTTAACCTAATTTGCTATTAATATCATCTTCTTATGCCTCATTATTGTAGATCTCATTTGTAGGCTTATTTTTACACTACTCTCTTAGGAATTAATGACACATTAGTGTAGTTTTAGATCTAATTAGGGATATTGAAGAGTTTTTGCAAGAATTAGTGACAAGTTCTTGTATTTTCTTCTTCAAGCTTCATCCTTTTTATATTGATCTTCATCTTCTTCGTTGAGTTTTTCCTCCATTGTTGGTACTTTCTTCTCCTCTCTCTCCTCTGTAATTAGTTTCTTCTCTAGTTTTCCTCTAGTTTATTGTTTTTGCTTTTTCTTGCTTTGTTATTGTTTTTCCTAATAGAGTTTGTTCTTGGTTTTATTTTTCTCTCACTTGTTAGATTAATTTCCCCTCTTTTTGTTAGTATGAGTTGTTTTTGCCTAATTCATTTGTTTTGTTGTTCTTGTTAGTTTACCATGATTAGTGACTAGATCTTTGTTAGGGGAGGATGGATTTGGGTAACATGGATTAAGGATTTTTGTGATTGAATGCAATTGAGTTGATTTGTCTATTTTGGAATTGTTGTATGCTTGTCGACTTTACTTGATCAATTTAGTTGACTCGTATTCACCCTCGACAATATGGGGAAACTTGGGGATTGGGTAATTCCAACTTAGTGACCTAACTTCTTCGTCGCGAAAGCGAGTCTTAGTGAGGTCGGGTGTAGAGACCAAAAGGTGACCAATCCCTTATCGATCGCGTGTCGTTCGCTTGATTATTTGTTTTATATATCTCGCTTCCAATTCTCCGACTCCTCTAACGCCTTTCCTCTTATCGTTTTCCATCTTATTTATTTTAGATTGACTACCTTAGTTTAGCTAAACCACCTAAAATACCCCCAAAATAGACCTGAAACACTTATTGACTTAGACTCGACCGACTTTACATAGACCGTCCCTGAGGATTAATCTCGACTTACCGCTACTACATTACTTAGGTTCGTCGGTGTTAACAAATATTGTTTGACTGTGCGGGACGCGACGCCCGCGTGTCAAAATGGCGCCGTTGCCGGGGACGGCGATTAGTTGATTGAGTTTTAGTCTTTTTGTGTTTGGTTTTTGCTTTCATTTTTATTTCTCTCTACCCTAGTACCACTGGTGCTAGGAGACTCGGCTTCTACTTGAGTTTTTGCCTAGGAACAGGTTATCACGTTTTGGTTCGATCCCGAGCCAGATATTATATTTAAAGCTATAAGATTCCAGGGAAACAGCTCGACTAGAGTGATTCCATATCTGTACCTTACACCACCAAACATTCATCCTATCCTTCCACCTCCTCCAAATCCATTCATATCACCAACTACTAACACTCCCACCATTAATAATCCACCTACACCTTTCACTCCACAAAATTCGTCGTCTACATCACCTCTTATCACTCCACAAAAAATTTATCCACGTTCTATACCTCCCATGCATTTCACAACCACCCCCGAGAAACTTACGAGAATCCATCATGGCACCCTCTTGATTCACATTCCCAACCCTTGGAAAGCACTTCCATGAACAATGAATCAAAGCTCGAATTAAAATTGGAAGAACTAACCAAGAGGTTTGAAGCAATAACTTCTAATTCTAACTTAAGGGATGTGCACCAAGTTCAGTCAAGGCCACCAAGACGACCATCAGTACCGAAAACTCATTGTGAGTGTTGTGGAAACTATGGTCATGAGTCTAGCAATTGTCCTTCTTATGAAGGACGGTGCTATCAAAAATGCAATGAAGTAAAAGTATTTCAAAACTTCAATCCAAGGCCTCAAAATGACCATTTTTCGAACACATACAATCCCGATCCATGGAACCATGTGCACTAATACAACTCTTATGCAAATTATGATGAGCACAATCCAGGACCAATGTATTAAGAGGGACAACAAGAAATACCATTCAATTCACACCATCAACAAAGTTCTTTCTTTCAAGGGCCTGCTCCCTACTTGCCACCTCTTCAAGAGGAAAATTTTAACAATCAAAGAGGCGATTATTTCCAAGGCCAAGGCGAATTCCATAATCAATACATGAATAAAGGAAACAATTACCAAAATCTTGAAGGTAATTTTCGCAATCAAGGGAATAGCCACAGTTTTCAAGGTTATAATCAAGGTATTCAAAGCTTCAATCAAGGGGAATATATTCAAGGGTATCATCCTAACTTCAATCAAAGTTCCCAAGGATACAATCCCGAATATAACCAACCTCCACTTTTCCATGGTGATTACCAACGAGGCCAATGGAATGGCCAATGTGAGAACCCTATACAAGTCTGTAGACGCCCAAATTTGGACTTGGTGGCTGCAGAAGTGCTCAAAAAATACCCGATGACGATAGGACTGCAACGCGACGCGGGTTCGCGATGTTTTAGGTAGTCTTTCTATAAAACGGATCAAATAAATTACTCGGGCAAATTAAACAAACATGATGGTATCCTTAGTCGTGTCGTTACAGTCGCATAGACAGTAATTAGAGTCAATTCTGACACCGGGACCCCGAGTCGGTCCCGAAACTCAAACAGAGTCAGCACCGCGCCAAGCGAACCTCGGGATGCACACCCAAGGCCCACCAAGCTCACGGCGCTAGGGTAACACGGGGAAACCTTAGGCCCCAAGATACGTATTATACTCCTCCCTCTCGGTTTTGGAAAGTATCAAAATCGTATCTTCAAAACTCCAACCGCCTCGCCTCACGCGTCTGAGACTCCCCACGCCTGAACCCACGCCTCACCTCACACGTCCATATGGGTGACGAGGGCCGAAAACACCTATAAATACCCCCCCCCACCTCATTCATTCGACACACAATTCTCTTCTCCCCCCACATTCTCGCTAAGGGCTCGCACTCCGACACCCGAGGCAAACGATCCACTCGATCATAGTTCCGATAAAAAAGCGACATCGACGCTACTCCTCACCTTCGAGCACCCCATTCGATACCGAGGTGCCTGTGTTCGACTAGCTCAAGTCTAGTAACGAAGTTCTACCGGATTAGCAGCAGAATCACTCCATAGTAATGAAGCTCTGCCAGAGTAGCCGCAGGAAGGGTCAACGGTAATGGAGCTCTGCCAAAATCACTGGTCAAGCTAGGAGGATCCGCATATTGAAGTCGAGTCGTCACTAGGTTGCCATCTAAACAAAACTTTACATTTTTGCACTTTCTTTTATTATGCACTACGACAACACTAGATGTGGACACTAGGTCCACAAACACTTACTAAGACACGTAACGTCCCAGCTTCAACCACAAACACTAAAATACACTAAATAGACCCGAGTAATTACGAGATCCATTCTCAACTATCTATGCATTGTGTCCCGTTTAGTGTATATTCCGAGGGTGTAACTCCTCACTACGTGATTTACTTACATTTACATTTACAGATTTTCGTATGATTTATTGCTTTTATGACCTTATAATCGCATGCTAAATCACCTAACACGGAATTCAAAACGTAAAATAACTAAAACTGAACAAAGTGATGGTCGGGTTCCTTATTAGTTCGGGTGCGCGCCTTACTAGGTTCGACGCATCTTTATGAACACCCAACCGGCGCATCTTAAGCAGAATACCAAGTAAGGTATACCACTAGAACGAATAATATTCGTATTATCGCGTTAAAACTGATTTGCTAATACGTATAATATTAGTACTCTCTACTCTCCTACGTGCATCTTTTTCATGGCCTGCCTGTCACGTGAGATCGCATGCAAAGAATGTAAACACAACTACTTCGATGACAAAACTTGTCCTTAAACAACCGACATAGCAAAAGACATAGGGTGAAAACAACGGATGTTACAGTATTTCCGCCACAACAAAATAACTAGGTTATCAGCCCACCGATTGATTAGTTGAGGCCGCTATAGTGCGGGCGGGATTGGGTGTTGACATCTATCGGATGTTGGCTTCCCAATACGTACCCTCACCCCTTACTCAGAATCGATGGTTTCCGGATGTCTGAAACCATTGGTAATGAGAGACATTCCAGGCATGGAGTGCTTAAGGGTACAAGTCTTTATCTTTAGGTTCCGTGCCCCTCAACTTTGAGCCGGCAAGGGATTAAAGTTGACTTGAGTGGTTTTCGAGTCCCCATAATTGACTCGGTGGCGACTCCACGAATCGGCAACGAATTCAGTTCACTAAAAAGGTCGCTTTACCAAACATATTGACCTTTAAACATTTACAACCACGACTCGATCGATTCCAAACGGAAACACGGGTACCCACACCCATCTATTACAAGTCCGGATCGTCATCCGAATCGAGGTCCGACACTTCGCCACGTACGCGAGATTGGACCGGCCTCCGACCTGGAGGGGGCCGCGTGGGTGGCCGCCGCCACACGTTGAAAAACCGGAGCGATCCCGCGCGGGCGCGCGCGGGGCGCCGGGCGGTGCGGACTGACGTCCACAGTTTGGCGACTCCGGTGGAGATTTGGAAAAACGTTTCCAGTGGTGGTGTAACTTGATTATACGATGATTATGTAAAGATGATGACAGTGTGCTATTGCCACAAAATACTAACTTCAGAAAGGAATGAGCTGAATAATACTGTATTGAAGGAGGCAAGAATAATGTTGTATGTATCTGATAACTTACTATTGATAAGTCATAATTTGACATACATAAATTATTATATATTGTTTCGATTGCAAAGTCATATTCTGTTCTATGACTTTTATCAGCAGGAAAGTGGACCTCTTAACAACAAAAAAATACAGTGATGCTCATATAGTTCAAAAATTCTTGAAAAAAGTAACAAAAAAACTTTTGCTGGAGAGGGTTTAGTGAGCCAGTAGAAAAATTACAATGCCATGCTACAATCGTATAATAAGTAATACATTCTACCCTTTCCACTATTTTTGGAATCATTCATCATAATTAATTAATTTTAAGATTATTACTCGTGTGTTCTGTGTTATCTTACAGTGAAAACGTTTTACAATCTGATTGGATGAATGCAAGCCGCAACGAAATGCAAACATTGTTATTCCCAGATGAGCAATTATATGATATGGTAAAAAAATCTCTAACAAGTTTTAATTTTATAAATTCAAATGCTTCTAAATAAATCTAACAAGTTCCGTTTTAATAGCCGATCGATTTGTATGGAATTTATACCACTTTAGGAATGAAGGATATTATCATATTCTTTCCAACAAAGTCAGGGGTAAGTATATCAAATTGGTGTACTTATTTTCGGTATGTAAGGTTACAGTTGTTCATTTGATGTTTATCTTTTGTTTCAGGAATTAGACCCCAAGATAAATCGTTCTCTGAATACTGTGTACTGTAATGTAACATACTTGCCCGATGATGCGGAATGTGTGGGAAAGGTACACCCAATGATTATAGTATTAAAAGTTGACAATAATTAACTATAAAAAAACTCTGTTTATGACTGTAAAATGTGTAAATTTTCAGATCTTTCTTCCAGTTCACATCCAAGAACCGTTGCATTGGATTTTACTTGTCTGTGATCTAGAAGATGAAAAGAATTACATCCTTGATTCATGCAAGACGAAGTATTACAGAAGAAGGATAATGAAAGTTGAAAAAGTAGTGTATAATGTTTCAAACATTTTACAAAACTACTATGGCTATCAACAAATTTCCAAAAAAATGGGAAAATTTCTAATGGAAATTGTGCCAAATGTAGCGAAGCAAACCAATGGAAGTGATTGTGGTGTCTTTGTTATGAAATGGATAAAGACATTGCATGACAAGAAGAAATGGGGAAGACACTTAATTTCGTGATATCGCAGAATTTAGGCGTCAAACATGCTTAGATCTTTTGAAGTGGGATAAGAACTATGTGACAAATTTCAGTGTTAAGAAAGAGTATGAGATCTTATTTTAATTGTACGTAGACTTAGTTATATTACTGTAGTAGACAAGATCTATTAATATGAAAATGGCAATCAATGGATTATCTGTTTATCATTGGATATGTTATGTACGCATCGAAATGCAAATATGTACAAGGAACATCTCTAAGATAACGTTGGACGAAATATGCACAGCTGTTATATAAATATGTGTTGTAGATAGTAACTTTCACACAAGAGCACCTAAGTGTATATTCGATGTATATAAGCAAAGATTCAAATATTTATGAATGAATTATATATATACTCGAGTTAATATTGATTTGTTTAATACTACCAACTTTAAAAAATAAAAAGTTGTGCGTAATCAATGCCAATGTCTTTTCATTATTCAATGCTCAAAGCTGATCATTAAATTTTTGTATGTCTTCCTCTTCAGTTTGCCTTGTTAAATTAACAGCTTCAAATCTTCATTTTTTTTTTGCTTTTCGTTCGGACTTTGCACTTAAAGTCGAGTTGAATGATTGGGGGTTTCAGCGTAAGTAGCCTCGAAACCGCTCTAAAGAGAGATTTCACAAAAGAAAGCGGGACCAAACACGTGAAATAAACACTACAAAACACACTTATCACTACAGAAGCTCCACTTTGACTGAGGCTTGGACAAGGCGAAAGTCAAAGTATAGCCGTCCAGGTCAATCGAGGATTACGACCTGGTGGCTGTCCGGTCGGGTTGTTTTTGTTGGAGCAAGTGTCCTCCACAATAGTGCATTGATATATTAAATCTCATGGACGGAATATACTTGGGATAATTAGTACATTGATACTCATGTCAGTTGATTAACGTAAATCGGTAACGCTCAGCTGACTAGAGTTAGACGTTATTGTCGTATGACGACGGTAATCAACTGATCCCTTTCGGTCACACCTATAGGATGAGACCCAAATAGAAAACTAATTTCTTGTATTTGATACAGTTAATTAGTTCCTTGCATATATATTTGATATATGCTTGGTAATGAGAGTTATTTATTGGAGATAGAGTTTAGAACTCAGTCCGATTAAGTTTATTAGTCTATTATACGATAATTGACTGAATAAATTTTACGTCATATTTTAATACGATTAAATAAGACCTAATTTAGTATTTAATAGTTAATTACTAAATTAGTTGAGGTTTTGTATGCTTTTATGGGTAATGGTAATTAGCCATTAATATTTACAAGGAGTTGTAAATTTAGATAAGTAATTATTATTATGGGACCTATTATATATAGATATAATAGTAATGTACTACTTTAAAGAGTTAAGAGTATATTATTTATTTGATGTGATCAATTATATGAGATGATTGATCATGTCACACATTAGCATTTGTATGACAAATGACAAAAATAAAATGGACCCATTTTATGTACATGCACATGGCACACATAGGAAATTGAGACTTGGTAGCTATTTTCTATGTGCATGCAACTTGCAACAAACATAATAATTACATTACTTTACCCATGTTTGCATGCAATTAATGATGAGTGCAAGTTGCCTTCCCTTGGATAGGGTGGCCGGCCAAAAGGGGCTATTTAGGGGACATTTGGTTCTCTTATTTTATGAGGTGAACCTCTTGTTTTTGAAGACTTGCATTATCTCTCAAAAACTCTCTTGCACTAATATTCTCTATTATTACTATAGTAGTAATACTTATTATATTGGTGTAGTTTTATCACTACTATTATCTAGTTAATAATAGTGGTGATTATTTGGGTTGAATCTTGGTGTAACTAGAAGGAGATCTTCTTCTTTGGAGATTCAAGATTTTGGAGGATCATCCATACTAATATAAGCTCAAGAACAATAAGAAAAGGAGTTTTCTTATTGTGCCCATTATTTCCTCATTGTTTATGTAAGGAAATCTCTTCTTGTATCTAGTTTTGTCATTTTATGTCATGCATGTAACTAGATCTTCATATACTAAATTAATAAGTAATTTAGTAACTAATTAGAGGAGTCAAATTAGAGGGTTACGAACCTTTCAAGTGGTATCAGAGCTTTGTTGTTGCATGCATGTCGATTTTTGACATTTTTTCGGGTTATATGATAACTTTGTAAAAACCGAAAATTTTGTGTAAAATGTGTTTCACACGAAATTTTTGGGTACATGCATACCTAATGACCTCAAAATGGTTGTGGTCGAGTTTGGTAATTTTTGCAATTAATTTGCTAATTTATAATCATTTATGCCTTAAAAACCGAGTTTTTATGCCTATTTGATGTTAAAAGTTAACTAAAAATAGTTGCATGTTGTTTTTGGGCATGGTTTTTTTGGTGTACATATCTTCATATGTTGAAAGACATATTTGTAAATTTTTGAAATTTATTTTGTCCTTTTGGGATGTTTATTGTTTTTTATTAGATAAAAATCGATAAACATGCATTTATTTGTTCCAAATTTATTCGAAATTTTTTGTGGACAATTTTTTTTTTTTGAGTTCCTGGAAATGTTCCAGAATGTACGAAATTTGTCATTTTTTATTTTTGGTGTTTTATGATTTAATTTGAATTTATTTCATAAAATTGACCGTTTACCGATTAAATTAGAAAATTAAATCAATTCAAACTAATTTTTACTTTTCAAATTAGTGGAGACTAATTCTTGAAATTCCAAATTGGTTTGGAAAAATTAGTTTGAGCTTAATTGAGAATTAAGTGTTGATTAATGATTTTTAATGGTTAAAAATTGATAAATTCCATAAAAACCGAGCTAGGATGAACTTGATAAATTGTAGGGCGATTTTGGCATGATTTTTACAGCATTTTATTTATTTTAATGTTGTTAAATGAATGAATGTCATTTATTGTTTATTTTGCAAGATTGTACCTAGTATGGCCTAGTCTTTTAATCGGTATTACCCGTAATGTAAGGGAATATCGATTTGGTTGTAATTAATTGCGATCTCGTATCGCCCGTTTGTAATAATTAATAGTTTTATTTATACAAATGTATAATAGGAAATGCTATGTATCATTTGTATCATTTGTAATTAATTATTATGAAGACGGAGATTACACAAGACGGTGGACAAAAGACGGTGCCTTTTGGTGGTGTTCCATTGAAGAGGCCAGGGACCAAGGAGTTGGTTTCCGATTTTGTAATAGTCTAGTTAATTAGATTAGCTAGATGGCCATACTAGGATTTATTTTGTTTGATGTTTGCTTTATATTCGCTCATGCCAAAATCGCCAATCATGCATTTTATTCGTCGATTGTCAATTCACCAATTTACGTAATCACCAACTTAGTTCACTTATAAGTGATTAGTAACTTAATATTGACAAGACCTCTCACATGCATCGTAAGAATTGAGATTTAGCCTTACCAATTAAAGCACCTATGAACCCCTTGTTCATTAGGGCAACCACAACGTGGACCCTTTTTACCTAGGGTAAGTAGGGTGATAAGATCACATGCCAAGATTGGGTTGGACTCAACGAGATAAAAGTTATTTCGGGGCTAGGAGATGGATTTGGTTGAAATCCGTCGACCGAGAGTTCTAGGGTAGAATTAGTCAAGTAATGACTTACCGTTTTTACATAAGGATTGCATGCGATGTTAGTTCTTATCTAGATGCGGGTCTCGGAATCGCTTATATAATTTCGTGAGGGGTCATTATATGAGTGACTTGTTAAAATTGTTTTACAAGTAAATTATATAACAATGAATGTTAATATTTCCTAAACTTTGTTGTAGTGTTTATAATTCGCTATGGCTACCAATGCAACCATTCAACTCGGAAAGGATTCTTGGCTTAGGTCCGTTATGGACAAATGTATCTTGAAAGACGATGGAAGTAATTTCATCGAGTGGGAGTCTACCATAAAAGGTGCGGCGTTGTCCGACAACGTCCTTCGTTACTTGAACGAGCCACCACCCAACGAACCCGGTCCTAGGGCCACCGCGGCACAAAGGACCGCCTATGAGGAGTTTTTGAAGATATCTAACGATATCAAGAATGTCTTGATATGGTCAATGTCTCCAAAACTCAAGCTTCAATACATTACCCTTAATGCATATGAGATATTCTCAAGGGTTACGACGGCTTTTTCCCAATCACCCGATGATGCGAGTTCAGTTTGCAGTGTTGTTTTGATCGGTCCATATCTCGAGTTATACTTGGAAATTTGTTGTCATTCAAAATGGAGGAGATATATTTTGAGCTTATCTTTCCAATGACTATTCGTGAAGGCTCATTGAACAAGTACTGACAAAGTTATGGTCCGAACAAGTCAGCTGTGCATGGGAATTTCGCAGAAGTTATTTATTTGACGGGACTGTTTCTTTTCTATCGACTTTCAATAAAAGAGCTAGTGGATACATTGCTCTAATACGATTTCTAAGTTCAAATAATCAGCAATGGGATTAATTGCTTTCAAGACTAGAAGATGCATTAACCAAGTGCAAAAACACACCATCCTACTAAAGCAAACAAAGAAGCATTACATCTGAATTGGAGCAAAATAGTGGCTGCTAGTGTTCACAGTTATTCATTGTATCTAGTTGTCTAAGTTCTTTTCCCTTTCTTTGTTTGTATCACCCACTTTAAGAGGCTTGACTATTCTGGTTGGCCTCTCTTTGGGTCCTTTTGTAGGCTATAAATAGCCACCCATTAGATGCATAAATCATTCAACTTTCATCAAACAAATCTGAGATAAGCTTTGCTTTTTCTTTCCGTCTTTGTAGTTCACAAGACAAAGTATTAGAGTTAGTCGCGTCACAAGCTCTATACTCGCTATTTCAATCGAGTGTTTGAATTAGCACCCGCTTTGTTGAGGTATAGGTCTATCTCACTTAGCACACTATCCTTGGCTACGTTCTATCATCCCTTACGACAACTTTTCCATTCTGATTTCGTTACTTTATTTCATTCATTTCGATCTACTATCAATCACCAAATCACTTGTTCAAAGTTCATTCCAAATCACATCACCCGATATCCGTCAATATGAGGCTATGATGAAATTCTTCGAGGGTAAGCTAGAAAAGGGCCAAAAAGTTGGTCCCCATGTGCTCAAGATGATTGAGCATATTGACACTCTAGAGCGTCTAGGGTGTAGCATTCCCAAGAAGCTTGCGATAGGTCGCATTCTTCACTCACTCCCCTCCAAGTTCTCCCAAATTAGGGTGAACTACAATATGCATGGCATGGATAAGAGTTTCCAAGAGCTTCATGCACTCCTCAACCAAGCGGAGAGGGACATGGAGGCTAGTGGGAGTGAGAAGAGAGACATGCTCTCCATGAAAATGAAGAATCTCAATCTTGGGGTTCAAAAGGGTAAAAACAAGGGTAAGACCAAATTCAAGAGACAAGGAAAAGACAAGAACAAAGGGAAAGCTATTGAGAATAGCAAACCTAAGGCTAAGGTTAACAAACATGCCGACGCCGATTGCTATTATTGTAATGGCAAGGGACATTGGAAGCGCAATTGTCCCAAATATTTGAAAGATTTGAAGAACAAGAAAGACGAGAGTGAGACTCCGTCAGGTATTGTCCTCACTTCCCTCTATATGATAGACATTAACTATACTTGCACTTCCACTTGGGTATTAGATACCGGATGTGGTTCTCATCTTTGTAATCATTTACAGGGGTTGAGGGACGTGCGAGCACTAGCTAAGGGTGATGTGGACCTACGCATGGGAAATGGAGCTAGAGTAGCCGCTATATCCGTAGGCACTTATGTACTCACTCTAGCTAGTGGTTTTGAGTTGTATTTGAATAATTGTTATTTCGTACCAACTTTAACTAAGAACATTATCTCCATTTTCGTACTTGATATGGAAGGTTTTTCCTTTATGATTAAGGACAATAGTTGTACTTTTTCATTTAATGACATGGTTTATGGTAAAGCTACGTCTATCAGAGGTATTTATGTTCTAGATAATGTTAATGATGTATATCATGTAGAAAACAAGAAGCTCAAAACGGGTGAACTTAATCAATCCTACCTTTGGCATTGTCGTTTAGGACACATAAACGAACGACGCATAAAGAGACTTATTTCAACGAAACTTCTCAAACCGTTTGATTACGAATCTTATGGGGTATGCGAGTCTTGCCTATTAGGCAAGATGACTCGTGCTCCTTTCTCAAGTAAAGGAACACGAGCAAGTGAGGTATTGGGCCTTATACATACCGATGTGTGTGGCCCAATGACTATCACCGCTAGGGGTGGTTACAACTACTTCATCACTTTTACCGACGACTTAAGTAGATATGGGTATGTCTACTTAATGAGGCACAAGAGCGATGCTTTTGAAAAGTTCAAAGAGTTTCAAAGTGAAGTAGAGAACCAATTGGATAAAAAGATTAAAGTACTATGATCCGATCGTGGTGGTGAATACCTAAATAATGAATTTGATTCACACCTAAAAGATTGTGGCATAGTATCACAATGGACTCCTCCTAGCACACCACAATTGAATGGTGTGGCCGAAAGGAGAAACCGAACTTTATTAGATATGGTTCGGTCCATGATGGGTCTCACTGAGCTTCCTGATTCATTTTGGGGTTATGCCATTTTGTCCGCAATATTTTCACTAAATCGAAGCCCGACTAAAGCAGCCAATAAGACACCATATGAGATATGGAAGGGAAGAGTTCCTTATTTGTCGTTTATGAGAATATGGGGTTGTGAGGCATATGTTCAGAACAAGTCTGACCACAAACTCGCACCAAGATCCGACAAATGTCTATTTGTAGGGTATCCAAAGGAAACACAAGGTTATTACTTCTACAATCGTCACGAAAACAAAGTGGTTGTGGCACGTGACGCTGTCTTTCTAGAAAATGACTTCATTTCTAGAAGACAGAGTGGGAGAAAATTTGAACTTGATGAAGTCCAAGAGCCACAAACCGAAAATGAAGTGGAGGAAAGCGTTCCCTCCTCCTCGGACACGGTTGTTGTTCCCTTTGAATCTAGGAAATCCACAAGGATTAGTCATCCTCCTGATCGATACCTTGGTATTGTCGAGGAAGATGCGTTAGATATGTTACTTTGCGAAAGTGACGAACCTACAACCTACAAGGCGGCCATATCTAGTCGTGATTCCACGCAATGGCTTGGAGCCATGCGATCCGAAATGGACTCTATGCACGAAAACCAAGTGTGGGATTTGGTTGATTTACCTGAAAAGGTGAGACCTCTTCAGTATAAGTGGATCTTTAAGATCAAGAATGGCATAGATGGACATAAAGATGTCTACAAAGCCAGATTGGTGGCAAAGGGTTTTACTCAAGTTCATGGTCTTCACTATGACGAAACCTTTGCTCCAGTCGCAATGCTTCGCTCCATAAGGATTATCCTAGCGATTGCCGCATTTCATGATTATGAGATTTGGCAAATGGATGTCAAAACCGCCTTCTTGAATGGGATTCTAGAAGAGGAAGTGTGTATGACACAACCAGAAGGTTTTGTAGATACATCTAATCCTAGGAAAGTATGCAAGCTTAAGAAATCCATTTATGGTCTTAAGCAAGCGTCCAGAAGTTGGAATCATCGCTTTGATCATGTTATCAAACAGTATGGTTTTGTTCGAAGTGTCGAGGAACCTTGTTTGTACATGAAGTTTAGTGGGAGTAAAGTAACCTTTCTTGTCTTGTATGTGGATGACATACTTCTTATCGGGAATGACGTTCCGATGCTTGCTTCCGTAAAGGAGTGGCTAGGAAAACACTTCCAAATGAAAGATTTGGGAAATGCACAATGCATTTTGGGTATTCGGATCCATAGAGATAGGTCCAAAAGGACGTTGGTATTAAGTCAAGAAGCTTATATAGATAAGATTCTTGATAGATTCAAAATGAAAAACTCTAAGAGAGGCTTTCTTCCCATGAGTCAAGGTACCATTTTGTGCAAGTCACAGTGTCCTACCACACCCGAAGAGATTGAACGCATGAAGTTGATCCCATATGCTTCCGCTGTTGGATCAATCATGTATGCCATGACGTGCACTCGTCCCGATGTTTCGTATGCTTTGAGCATGTCGAGTCGTTATCAAGCCAATCCAGGTGAAAGTCACTGGACAGCCGTGAAGAACATCCTTAAAGTACTTGCGAAGGACCAAGGAGGGGATACTGAATTACGTGTAAGAGGTTACCCGGATGCCAGTTTCCAATCCGATCGGGATGATTTGAAATCCCAATCCGGCTATGTTTATATGTTGAATGGAGGAGCCATTAGTTGGAAGAGCTCAAAGCAAAGTGTCACCGCGGATTCTACAACAGAAGCTGAGTACATCGCGGCTTCGGAAGCTGCAAAGGAAGCTGTTTGGATTTGTCAGTTTTTGGAAGGACTAGGAGTAGTCCACTCCGTCGAAGATCCTATCACCATATATTGTGATAACAGCGGGGCCATTTTTCAAGCAAAAGAGCCCAAGTCTAGCAATAAGTCTAGACATGTACTTAGGAAATACCACGTGATAAGAGATCTCGAGGAAAGGAAGGAAATCGATATATGTAAGGTTGGGACACACGAGAACATCGCTAATCCTTTAACCAAGCCTCTTTCAAAGGCTAAACATGATGGTCATGTTGTTGCAATGGGATTGAGAAAAGTCCCAGATTTTCTTTAAGTTATCTAAGATGTAATAATTGGATATTTTAGCAATTTTTACATTTCTGATAATAGCATTCATTGTTCGAGTTTCAATATGAACTCTTTTATTTAGTTTGACTAAAACTTGTACTTTGTTCATCAGAATGGATTGTGAGACAATCTTGAACCCTATTCAAGTGAACATTTGAACATAGTATTTTTGCCCCTTGTCACTTAATGAGGTGACGACTCGGAGTGACAAGATTGTAAGTTGATCGATGGTTAGTTTAAGACCATGGGGTCATGGAGATGACTGGTCATTTACATAGGCAGACCGATTGTCACTCTGCCGGGCAGTGACCACAATAGAATCCCTTATCAAAATAGTTGAGGCCTGGTCGTGGCGGGGATTTCTATTTTATTCCTATGAGTCGATTCTTTAGACTGGCGACCATTTATCTGAGTCGGTGCAGTTTCCGATTGGCTTTGGTTGGTGTCCTAGGTCGTACCGTGAAAGGATGCAGATGGGCATCTTCTGGGTCATGGTGATCTGCATTATACAGTATAAGTTGGGTCAACAAGAATTATCCACCCACGTCGGGTACAAACATCCTTGGGCCACTCGAGGAGAAGTAACTGGAAATGCGTGGCCACGCTCGGAAATAGATCTATGGTAGATTTTCCGGTCAGACAGTTATTCTCCAGATCGAGAAAACCACTCTAATCATAATTAAATCACAAGTGCGACCTGAAAGACACCTTGTGATGAGTGGGAGGATGTGACATCAAAGAGACAAGAGAATCGGTAGCGCACAACTTGTGTAGACAAGTGGGAGATATTGATGGAGTAGGAGTCCTCCGCAATATAGTGGCTACATGCACAACTTGTATCGGACAAGTGGGAGATTGTTGGAGCAAGTGTCCTCCACAATAGTGCATTGATATATTAAATCTCATGGACGGAATATACTTGGGATAATTAGTACATTGATACTCCACGTCAGTTGATTAACGTAAATCGGTAACGCTCAGCTGACTAGAGTTAGACGTTATTATCGTATGACGGCGGTGATCAACTGATCCCTTTCGGTCACACCTATAGGATGAGACCCAAATAGAAAACTAATTTCTTGTATTTGATACAGTTAATTAGTTCCTTGCGTATATATTTGATATATGCTTGGTAATGAGAGTTATTTATTGGAGATAGAGTTTAGAACTCAGTCCGATTAAGTTTATTAGTCTATTCTACGATAATTGACTGAATAAATTTTACGTCATATTTTAATACGATTAAATAAGACCTAATTTAGTATTTAATAGTTAATTACTAAATTAGTTGAGGTTTTGTATGCTTTTATGGGTAATGCTAATTAGCCATTAATATTTACAAGGAGTTGTAAATTTAGATAAGTAATTATTATTATTATGGGACCTATTATATATAGATATAATAGTAATGTACTACTTAAAGAGTTAAGAGTATATTATTTATTTGATGTATCAATTATATGAGATGATTGATCATGTCACACATTAGCATTTGTATGACAAATGACAAAAATAAAATGGACCCATTTTATGTACATGCACATGGCACACATAGGAAATTGAGACTTGGTAGCTATTTTCTATGTGCATGCAACTTGCAACAAACATAATAATTACATTACTTTACCCATGTTTGCATGCAATTAATGATGAGTGCAAGTTGCCTTCCCTTGGATAGGGTGGCCGGCCAAAAGGGGCTATTTAGGGGACATTTGGTTCTCTTATTTTATGAGGTGAACCTCTTGTTTTTGAAGACTTGCATTATCTCTCAAAAACTCTCTTGCACTAATATTCTCTATTATTACTATAGTAGTAATACTTATTATATTGGTGTAGTTTTATCACTACTATTATCTAGTTAATAATAGTGGTGATTATTTGGGTTGAATCTTGGTGCAACTAGAAGGAGATCTTCTTCTTTGGAGATTTAAGATTTTGGAGGATCATCCATACTAATATAAGCTCAAGAACAATAAGAAAAGGAGTTTTCTTATTGTGCCCATTATTTCCTCATTGTTTATGTAAGGAAATCTCTTCTTGTATCTAGTTTTGTCATTTTATGTCATGCATGTAACTAGATCTTCATTTACTAAATTAATAAGTAATTTAGTAACTAATTAGAGGAGTCTAATTAGAGGGTTACGAACCTTTCAGTTTTAAGTCCGTTGGACTACGTATTGAGGCTCGTCAGCCAAGGCTTGGAAATCATACCTGACGTCCTTGCATGCTGTCGCTTATCGGAGCTCAGGTCCGTGCTTGCCATCTCGCCTTGGGTTTGTTGTTTTAGTAGTTTCGGTTATTAACATGGACCTTTTGCTTTAAGTGTTTTAGTAGCGATTCAGCCGTGGTTTTAATATCCTTGACGGATGGTTGTGTTAATTATGCTCCACCTTTTGTTTCGGGTGTTCGTGAATTGAATGCTTTAGATTCACGGGTTACGATTTTCGAATGTGTAAGAACTCACTCGAATTTGAATTGCCTTCCGAATGCTTATGACTCGTTAGGCTCGAGGATAAAAAAAAATGTTCGAATGTGTAAGTATCCAGTCGAACTTAAATTGCCTTCCGAATGCTTATGACTCGTTAGGCGGATGTTCATTTATTTTGCCTTCGGACTGCTTATGACTCGTTAGGCTCGAGGATAAAAAAATGTTCGAATGTGTAAGTATCCACTCGAACTTAAATTGCTTTCCGAATGCTTATGACTCGTTAGGCGGATGTTCAGTTATTTTGCCTTCGGACTGCTTATGACTCGTTAGGCTTAGATTGCCTTCAGAATGCTTATGCCTCGTTACGCTTAGATTACCTTCAGGATGCTTATGATCCGTTAGGCTTAAATTGCCTTCAGAATGCTTATGATTCGTTAGGCTCGAAAATGTTTGTTTGTTTTGCCTTCAGAATGCTTATGACTCATTATGCTTAGATTGCCTTAAGGATGCTTATGACCCATTAGGCTTAAATTGCCTTCAGAATGCCTTAGCGACTCGTTAGGCTTGGATTGTCTTCAGGATGCTTATGACCCGTTAGGCTCAAATTGCCTTCAGAATGCTTTAGCGACTCGTTAGGCTTGGTGCCTTCAAGATGCTTATGACCCATTAGGCTTAAAAGTGTTCGGACGTGTAAAAACCCGTTCGAACTCGAGTTGCCTTCAGAATGCTTAGTGACTCGTTAGGCTTAAATTTTCGGATGTATAAGAATTTGTTGCCTTCAGAATGTTTAGTGACTCGTTAGGCTTAAAAAATGTTCGGACGTGTAAAAACCTGTTTGAACTTGAGTTGCCTTCAGAATACTTAGTGACTCGTTAGGCTTAAAAAATTCAGATGTATAAGAATCCGTTGCCTTCAGAATGCTTAGTGACTCGTTAGGCTTAAAAAATGTTCGGACGTGTAAAGATCCGTTCGAACTTGAATTGCCTTTAGAATGCTTTAGCGACTCATTAGCAAGCTTGAGTGATTTGCGACTCGTTTAAAATTTGATTGGTGTTTGTTTTGTTTAGATAGCATATTCGGATTGTCGCGTGCTTTGGTAAGAGTGTCTTGTTAGTCACGTGTTTTCATGCTTTTTGCTATCGTTGGGAAGATTTTGGTTAGAGGATGTTTATAAGCTTGCTTTACCAGTTGCGATTAGTAAATTATCTTGTCGTTGTTTATTTTGCTTGGTTTATGAGTACGCATTTTGCGGATATTAGATAAAGTGTCTTGTTTGTTCTTGTTTTAAATTTGAGCCGAATAGTCTGACGCGCACCCTATTGCGGCTTAAAATTCGGACGCCTAGCCTGGGGCGCCTGGGCTTTTGTGGGTCGGACTTGTTTAAAGTCAGCGGAGGAAGGGAGAACCAATCATTCGTCCTAAAAACCAGACGCGCGCATCCCCTCGACTCAATCCCGCTTTCTCAATTTGTTCAACCGATTTACGTCTTGATTTTTGCCATACACGATTATGTCGACATCGGGTAAGCGTTCCTCACTCGCCCATTGTTGATTTTTGCTTAATTTGGTTGATTATGGGTCGATTTTGCTAAAACCATAGAAAATCGATTTGGGCATTTTCAATTTACTATGTCTCGATGTCTATTCTAGGTCCCATTGTTAGATTAGGGTTGGATAGAGCTTGTTAGGGTAGTCATAAGGTTGATATGAGGTCTTGAAGTGCATTAATAGCCTCCAATGGGATAAATTCGAAATATTAGAGTTTAGGGATTGCTTTCCCGGTTATTCCCGTACTTGCCCTTCATAATCTTGCTTGATTAGTGTTTGTGACGTTATGGGTGACTTCCATGTCGACCTTTGTGAGTTAGAATGCCTTCTAGGGCACTCCGCGAGGTTTTGTGTGACTTACGACGGACAAAATAGTATCATAACGATCTCGGATTTTCCTAAAAACACTTTTATTGTGATCGGGGTCGAAAATGGGTGCTAGCAGACTCTTCGGAATTTTGATATTTCTAGCCGAAATTTTGATCTTATTTTGACCCGTTTGAGCTGCTTTAGCCTGACCTGAGGCGCGTATTTTTGCATTTTTGCTTGGTTTTGCAACTAGATATGATACTGAGCGTCCTAAGGGAGCTCTATTGACTGGTACTAATGGGTACGTTTGGAACGTTTGGACAACCGCTCCCTAATCACCCTCCCAATGCTTCGACCCCTCTGCCAAGTAAACCAAGTCCCAACGAAACCCAGATCATGCAGCGAACACTCCTGGATTGCTTCGCGGAAAGCATTCATTTCCCGATCCCCTCTAACAGCGCCCCCGAACTTCTCCTCCGAGCATAGAATTTCATTAAATCACCAAAAATGATCCTCGGAAACGAGCTATCCACACAAAGGTTACGAAGCAGATTCCAAGTCTTATACTTCTCCAATGTCCTGGGCCACCAATACACACCCACCGCTTAACAATATTTATAGATTCGGAATAACACAAAAACTAATAGAGTAACCGTGGTAAGTCAAGGTCGGTCCACAGGGAACGGAACGTAGTAGTAGCGAGTTAAAAGCGACGTGTTTGGTGTCTAGAGGGGGGTTTCTAAGGGTCGAGTCTACACTAGAGAAATGACTACGAGAATAGTTAGGGGTGATCAATCTAGGGAAAGGTGTTAGGGGGAAGTCGGGATTCGGGACTTGGAGTCAAAGAAGGTCAGAATCGGGTTTTTATCGCAACATTGATAAAGGGAGAATGCCACCTTTCGGTTTCTTCACCCAACCCACCTAAAAACCCGCTTTCGCGGCGAAGAAGGGTAAATATCTAGTTATGGTAATTTCTAACCCGAGTTTCCCCATATTGATAGAAACGAGTCAAGGTCGGTCTAGTTGGCCGGACTAAAACAACGATGACACAACAACCATAAACAAGATAAACCAACAAGCAAGCAACCCACCAACATCCTTTAATTCAAATAGTCAAAGTCCTCATCCCTAAAGCCCCCAACAAGAAATCTACTCACTAATCATAATGAGAAACAACAAAACATTAACTAAGGAGAAAATAACTACAACATGCATAATAACTAAATCTAAAGAAACTAACAACAAAAGAATAAGAAAACTATGATCCAACTAGAAAGAATAAGAAAACTATGACTAACAACATGCATAATTACCCACTAAATTATGGAAGAAATAAGATCTAACAAAATAAACTACAGAATAATCTACAACAACATAAATAAAATCTAAAGAAACTAACAACACTAAGATGATCTAAACAAGACAATAATAAGAGAACTATGTTTAATCTAAACTAGAGATTAGAGAGTGGAAGAGAAATATACCAACTATGAAGATCTACATGAAATAAGAAGATTGCATAAATAAAGATTGAATCTTTGATGAAGAGAATGAAGAACTTGTCATTAATTCTTCAATAAACCCCACAAATCTTCAAATAAAACTTGAAATAATCTTCTACAAACTTGAAATCTAGAGAAATGTTGATTAAAACTTTGTAGATCTACTACTAGAATGATAGAGAATTACTAAGAATACTACTAGATTGTTCTACTAATGGATGGTGTAACTACACTAATGGTGGGATATGAGGATGCCTAGGGCAACAAACTAGGGTAGATATTTATATATAGTAATGCCTTAATGGATTTTTAACCTAAAGCCCAAATCCAACTTTTTGTTCCATTAGTGAGACAATCACCCTTTGCATCTTCATGGGGAAAAACTTCACCCTGCGGTTGACGAGTTAGCACCACCGGGTGAAATTTCACCCGGTGAGATTTTCTTTTCAATTTGCGATTTTTGGTGCTTTTCTCCATCAGGCGAAATTTCACCTGGTGGGCGAAATTTCGCTCGGTCATTTTCGCCCGGTGGAGAAGTCTCGGAAAATCTTCGGGGAGCAAATTTACCTTGGGCGAAACTTCGCCCGGTGGTGTCTCATCGGGTGAAATTTCACCCGGTCATTTTTGGCTTCTTTTCTTGTATCATTCTTCGTCGTATGATTGGATGACTTTAAACTTTAAGTTGTGTGTTTTGCTCTTTGGACGGTATTCCCTTCTCTTGTGCTCGTGGAAGCTCGATCGTAATTTCGGTGCCAAATCCTATCAAAATTGATAGAAAAACTACCAAAAACACGTAAAACGCACAAGAGGGACGCTAATGCGAGAAGTACTCAAAATGTGACGATAATCGCACTCAAGACTCGCAAAACGAGGGAAAAAAAGGGTCTAAATGGGAGGGAAAACGGTCTAAATTTAGCACACAACAATTCCCCCACACTAAACCGTTGCTTGTCCTCGAGCAAAGACCCAAAAAGAAATTACAAACTACTACTAGCTAGCTAGACTATGCTAAGCCAATACGGGGCAATTAACGGGCCCGCTCCGTCCCTTCAACTCACATCGAAATACCCATGAGGTAGAGTATTCCCATGCAAGGCAAGTTGGGGCTTGCTCAAAATGATGGATGCGACTAAACACACAAAAACACATAACACGAAAGAATAGACGCATCCAAAGCAAAAATAAAACACTGAATCCCTCATCGAGACGGCGGAGAAGACACCGATTACTTACTTAAAACAATAATAAACTTCCAAGATAAATCACCCACGTAAACAAGGACCAAAGCCTAATACTATGACAATTAAGCAATAAAGATGTTGATAACTTAGCTAGGTCCTCCTAATCTTCTAAAGGGGTACTACGGGGCGTATAACGAAGTGGAAAAGGCGAACCATGGATTCATTCGACACTGTAGGTAGGTGCAGTCTCGCTCTCTTTGGCTAAGCCAAGAAGGTCGTTCCAAACTCGAATTTCCTAAATTAGCCCAAACAAAAAGTGGAGTGTTTACAATTATTGGGGTGGATTGACTAATCGCCGCTATCTTCCTACCTCGGGACTCGGTCCTCTAGTTGGCACTTCACGGCGACGAATCGATCAAAGGGCTTTTTTTTTAAGGAGACGTTTTTGATGATACGATTTTTCATTTGAAGCTCCTTTTCTCTCCTTTGTTTTTCATATTTTTGTGCCCTTTTCTCTTGCTTTTGGTTTTCCCTTTTTGGCTTTTTGATGTGGTTCGAAACCAAGCTTGGAGGTTATTTTTGTGTAAACTTATTGTGGTGATGTATAGGTGAAGGAAAAATAGGTAATCGAGAACGCGCGCCATTCCTGGATAACCCACAAAAAGACGGAAAGAATTTGGACTAAAGGTGCAATGGCATTCGAGCAAGGTCACCTAGAAAACGGGATGCGGGAACCAAGGCCTAACTCCTCCATGGGTGGTCAAGGTGGTCAAATGCAAACCCCGAAGTAAAACCTCTAGTAGAAAAGGTGGACTCAAGCTAAAGGATCAACAAGTTCATTGCCTTAGAGTCATTCTACTAGATTAAGGTCCAAAATTTACAATGGGTTATCTACAATGGAATGTAAACTCTTGCAAAAGATTTGTAATCGGGTTTTCGAAAAGTTTTAATCCTAGACACACTATACAAAAGCAAAAGAGACACACGAAAAGGAAAAAGCAAATAAAAGAAAACACAAGTAAGGTCATGTACTCCATACTCCATCGTCATGCAAGCACATAATCAACCACAACACCCAAAATGCTCAACTTCGAGAGCCTCCAATAGCAACAACCTAACTCCTCTACAAAAATAAAGAAGGAAGAAGGAAGGAAATTACCAAGCGGGTTGATTCCATAATCTCTTCAAATCGTGCTATTAAGGTGGTGGTTACCTGTAAGAGTAGAGAACAAGACCGTACACGGGACACGAAAACATAACGAGAAACAAGAAAAGAAAAGAAAAGGAAAAAGAAAATGTTTTTGATTTTTCGAGTTTTTCAAATTTTTATGGATTTTGAAAAGATTTTTGGAAAATAAAAGATAGTAAACTTCTCCCCCACACTAAAACTGTACATTGTCCTCAATGGACAAGTAGGGGAAGATCGAAAAAGACGGAAAAAAATAAGAAAAAAATTTGGATTTTTTTTTTTTGATTTTTCAAATGTTTATGGATTTTTCAAAAATTTTGAATGTTTTTGGATTTTTCAAAATTTTTGAGAAGAGAAAAAGGAAAATAAAATAAAGAAAGCGATAAAATAGTGGCGGGCCTAGGTGCAATCACATCACCTAGACCCTAGCCAAGTAGCTAAGAAAATAAAAATGAAATAAAGGGAAAGTAAAGAAAATTAAAACGAAAGGGTGGAAAATTGGACGTAGGTGTAGTCACGTCACCTAGCCCGGAATAAGAAAAATTTGAGAAAAATTGATTAAAATTTTGATTTTTCAAAAGGTCAATGGCGTAATCACGTCACCTAAAGACCGGGAGCAATACCAAGGCCGCTTCGGCCGCAAAAATCGGACAGTGAGACAACTTGCAAATTATGGTTCGAGGTAAAACAATCACAATGATTATAACAATGATGAAACAAGAAACAAGGAACGAAATTAATCCAAGGACATGCAATTATAGATGATTAAAGACTCACCGATCCAACCCACACACATACACAACACACACACACACAACACTACCTACCGACTCCGGGAGAGGGTCTACATTGGATAGTCGTTCGATGCAAAAGAAACCGTTGGAAACTCGGTGGGTTCTAGCTCACAAAGGTCGTAGATCATACGACCCTCGGGTAGCGTGTAGTGTGAATACTCCCAAACTTCCATTCCTCCCGATTCGTTCAGTCGAAATTCACCGGGACCTAAGGGTAGGTCCCAATTGTGGCAATTATAGATATTGGTTCGGTGTATGTTGGGGACTATTAAAGCACGGTCATGGCTAATGGAGACGAGGCGATGATCGGGTATATTAAAGATCCAAGTCGGAAGGTAGGCCTCGTCAAGCCAGACATGATTGTCAGGTGGGATAAGGTGGTTGGTCGCATAACCCAAGTTGGTCGCAATTAAGGTCACAAGACCTCCACAGTCTACATAAGGGCGTTGAGCAACAATAATTTGGTGAAAATGCAACGCTACGACAAGTGGTAGGTCTAGGGGGTTAGGGTTACCAAGCAAGGAGTCAAAAATCAATTGCAAGACGCACACATCAAGGGTAAGAATATTATCGGTAGATGGTAACAGGCAGTGGGAGAGTATCTCTGAGAAGTAACGAATTGCGGGGTTACGTATTTCGGCGGTAAAGTTTGAATCAGGCTCAAAATCTCGTTGACCACGTGCTATGCACCTCCACAAGTCTCTTCTAGACGCACTAGCTTGCAAATCACTCGGGGGTTTACTTAGTCCGGTACCCGATGAGGGTAAGCCTAAAGCTAAGCCAAACTCGGAAGTAGTCAAACAGTGATTTTTACCGAATAATCTAAATTTAAACTCTCTTGGTGTGGTCGGGTTATCGATAGTAAAGGTTCCTAAGAACTCGCAAGTAAGGTCTTTATATGTAGAAGCTGATCCGAATAAAGCAGCCTCATTTGATGGACTCACACTTAAGCCAAGTGATCCTAACTTGGTCCCCATTATCCCATCCACCAGGTTGGTAGTATACCTTCTCCAAGCACTTAATTAGCTTGTATGAACACAAGCTAGGCAGAATAAATGGAGCTAAAGATTGTATGCTCTAATACGATTTCTAAGTTCAAATAATCAGCAATGGGATTAATTGCTTTCAAGACTAGAAGATATATTAACCAAGTGCAAAAACACACCAGCATACTAAAGCAAACAAAGAAGCATTGCATCTGAATTGGAGCAAAATAGTGGCTGCTAGTGTTCACACTTGTTCATTGTATCTAGTTGTCTAAATTCTTTTCTCTTTCTTTGTTTGTATCACCCACTTTAAGAGGCTTGACTATTCTGGTTGGCCTCTCTTTGGGTCATTTTGTAGGCTATAAATAGCCACCCATTAGATGCATAAATCATTCAACTTTCATCAAACAAATCTGAGTTAAGCTTTGCTTTCCTTTTCGTCTTTGTAGTTTACAAGACAAAGTATTAGAGTAAGTCGAGTGACAAGCTCTATACTCGCTATTTCAATCGAGTGTTTGAATTAGCATCCGATTTGTTGAGGTATAGGTCTATCTCACTTAGCACACTATCCTTGGTTACGTTCTATCATCCCTTAACAGCAACTATTTCAATCTGATTTCGTTGCTTGGTTTTGTTTATTTCAATTTACTATCAATCTTCAAATAACTTGTTCAAAGTTCATTCTAACTCACATCATAAGTGGTATCAGAGCTTTGGTGTTCCTAAGACGTAAAGAATGCCAGGAGGAGTGAACTTTGATGACCCTAACTTCTTGGAGCACCTGAAGAAGGCGTTGGAGAACTTTCAACCCATGAATTCTGGTTTCCAAGTAAGAAGGGAGCCCGTGGACAGAATCAAAGTGAATGAACTACCTGAGTTCATGGGTGGTACTGATCCAGAAGTGTACTTGGAGTGGGAGCGAAACATTGAGAAGCTCTTCGATTTCAAGGACCTAGAAGACGAGAAAAGGTGCAAGTATGCAATTCTGAAACTAAGCAAGGGGGCATCTCTTTGGTATGAGGGGCTGAAGGTGCAACGCACTAGGGCTGGTAAGAGTAAAATCTCATTGTGGGAGTCCTTAAAACGTAAGCAACGTAAGAGGTATGTTCCAACTACACATAAGTTGTCCTTGTACAAAAAGATTGCTAATCTGACACAAGGGAGGTTAAGTGTTAGTGAGTATATTGATGAGTTTGAGAATTTGGTTTTAATGGGGGAAGTAAAAGAAAATGAAGAAATAAAAATGGCTAGATTCTTGCATGGGTTAAATCGTAGTATTGCTAATACGGTCGATTTATGTCCTTATTCTGACTTTGGTACATTATGTGGGCTGTGTTTAAAAATTGAGGCACAAGGGAAAGCAAAACATGAGGGTGAGTCTAGTAAGGGTCATACTTGGCCATGAACTGATGAGGGTAATAGGTTTAATTCTACTAATACTAACCAACCCCTCACCATTAAGAATAACCCAGCAACCCCACTTCAATCTACTACTGAAACACCCACTGAAACTAGTCTATCCAAAATACGTTGTTTCAAGTGTCAAGGGTTTGGTCACTACAAAAACGCTTGTCCTAATAGGAGAGTTCTGACCTTAAGAGAAGTGATCACTGTTAGGGATGAAATATGGGAAGAGGAACAACGTATAGGGGCTGTTTTCAATGTTAACGAGGAAGAGGAAGAGGAAGATATTGAGGCTTATGAACCCCCAACTTATGATACACTCTTAGTACTACGTACTCTACATGCTAACCCCATTCAACATGATACTGAACAAAGAGACCAACTATTCCATACTAGATGTCAAGTTAACAACAAATGGTGTAGTTTAATAATTGATGGAGGTAGTTGTACCAACGTCGCCTCAGCTGAAACGGTAACCAAACTAGGTCTAGCTACTACTCATCACCCTAAACCTTATGCACTACATTGGTTAGATAATGGGAACAAGGTGAGGGACACTCAACTAGTAAGGGTTGGTTTGACCATGGGTTCCTATGTTGATGAGGTCTTATGTGATGTTATTCCTATGGATGCTTGTCACATACTATTGGGTCGTCCTTGGCAGTTTGATATGGATGTAGTTCACCATGGGAGAAAGAATGAGTATGAATTGAGGGATAGGGGAAAGAAAATTGTGCTAAAACCCATGACACCTCAAGATGTGTGTACCATGTTAGCTAATCGAGTCAAGAAACCCAACCTCTCCATATTTGCTAGTAAAAATGTGGTAGAACATGCCATAGAAGAGGGAGAGTGTGACTTTGTCATCGTTACTAGAGAGGAACCAGTTGGGGTTGATAATGGGTTTGGAGGGAAACGATTTGAGGAGTTGCTAAAGGAACTGTGTGTTGTCATTCCTAATGAATTACCAGCTGGTTTGACACCTAGTAGAGATCATGAGTCCTTAAAGTACATCAATGGCTCGCAAAAGCTAAGTCCAAGACATACCAAATGGGGGGAACTCTCGCAACCCTTTCATTTCTCTTCCACATATAAGGATGGTAAGAGCAATGTCGTGGCTGATCCTTTATCTTGTCGCTACACACACTTATCCACCCTAGATGTAAGATCGCTTGGATTTGAGACTTTGAAGGACTACTACTCTGTGGATGCTGATTTTGGTGAAGTACAAGGCTGGTGCTCTTAATACTTTTGATGAGTTTGTTTTGCAGGAAGATTTTCTTTTTAAAGGGAACCATCTTTGTGTTCCTAACATCCAATTTCAGAGTTTCTAGTTAGACAAACATAAGAATCAACCTTAGCTTTATCAAATATCATAGTGTGTTGCATGAAAGCTGACTTCAACTTAAATTTTTGTATGTAAGAGTATATATCATTTCCATATTAGGAATCATCCAAAAAAAATTGAACCGCTTACTGGGTATGTTTTACTCTATAACTAAAGAGCTCATGCTAGTTTATAATTTGCATACTCGACTTAGTAAAAGCATTTTCACTTCCTCTGTGAGCGTTGCTAATAATAAAGTTGTTAGGTCCACTTCTTTTGGACTGAAATAAGCTAAGCTGAACTGAAATGTGGACTAAAACAAAATGAACTTCCTTATGCTGAAATAAGCTGGAAAGAACATGACCTAAGTTTATCATTCTTGTCGTGTTTGTTTACTTCAGCACAAGTGCACAACGAAGAGTTCTCCTTCTGTTTCTTTAAATTCTTTTATAGCTTATGTGAAATATTCATCAATATAAATCGTCTCCTTTAACTGATATTCACACTCCCCTTGGATGTCAGTGATCCGGAGTATAACCCGATGTTGCTTTGACATCTGGGTTTTTCATAAAGCTCAATTCAAGAGGTGCTTGCCTTGATAATTATTCCGACTCAACGAATGCAGATTTGCAAGTACTATACGTCTACCCAAAACATATGTAATTTACTATCAATCTTCAAATAACTTGTTCAAAGTTCATTCTAACTCACATTAGAAGCCGCGAGACTAAGGAGTCCGCTAGTTCCGGTCCTTGACGATAACTCTCTAATATCGTCCTCTATTCCTAAAATTTCCATTGTGAACGGACAAGGCCACCTTGTGCTCTGAAAGGTCATTTCAGAGAAGATTCGAGCTAAGGGTGTATTAGGACAAGGTAAAAGTTTGGGCTTAGAAGACGTACAAGAAGTAGAACATTTAGAAGGTTTAGAAGTTGAAGCCATACCTTGCTTTCGACCGGCTCGTTGAGCTCTTGTCTCCATAATAATGTGCTTGCAAGAATAATCCCAAAAACTTTCTTTACCTTCTTCAAGAACCCAAAATTACAATCACCCAAGATGAAGATGAAGTTATGAATGGAGGTTTGAATATGGTTGGGGTTTATGGAAGGTGTTTTGGTGATTTTATGATGGGTGAAAGGGTGAAATGAAGAGTGAGGTGAAAAAGGTGATATAAATAAAGGTGGTTGAGGAGGGAAATGAAAAGTTTTGGTGATTGGTAAAAATTTGGTGTAAAATTTTTGGAGGGAAAGTTATGTGGAGTAAATGTGAAGGAGGGAATTGATAGTGTAGTGAGGAAATAGGTGTAGGTGATCCGGCCAAGCTCATGTCGCCGGGTGAAATTTCACCCGGTCGGGCAACATCGGGTGAAATTTCACCCGACGGTTTTCCGTCGTGAAAATCATTTTTGCCAACTTTTTTCCATCGGGTGAAATTTCACCCGATGAGATTCCCATCGGGCGAAATTTCGCCCAACGGTAACTTCGTCAATTCTGGCAATTTTTCGTAGGGCGAAATTTCGCCCGGTTAAGTCTCACCGGGCAAAGTTTCGCCCGGCGGTCTTCTTTGCTTCGTTTTTCCGCCTTGCCATTTCATGGCTCTTCAATAATCACCTAGAGATTCATATATTGACTCGACTCACATTACATAATCAATATCTCCCACAAACATGGTTGTGATCTTCAAATAAGCTCCATAACTTCTCCAAAAGCTTGATCTTCATCCAAATAAATGCTCCATGGTGAAATCCAAGTTCAGCCATTCTTCTCAAGCTAACAAAACTAATAAACTCAAAGAAATATGATACATATATACAAGGTGGTTGTTGAGGATACCACCAAACCTACATCAATTTCGAGAGGGGGTTAAACAACGCTCCCCAATGGGACCTCACCAAACTTCACGGTAGCAAAGGTCTCACGAACGTGACCGGGGTGATAAATCTTCAAACGTTGCCCGTTAACCATAAATTTCCCGGTTTACACTGTAGGTTGATGCGGAGGAGATGTCATTAAGTATATGTTGGGATATATAGTACAAAAGATGGTTTCTTTGTAGTGGTCAAATTATGTTTAATTTGTAGGCATTCTTTGTAGTAAAATTGGAGTTTGTAGTGGTAAAATTAGGTTAAATTTGTAGGCATTGTTTGTAGTAGTAAATAAAATTAGTGAGGTGGGTGTTTGTTTAATTAGTTCATTGCAACCTCGTTGATATTATAAGCTACCTATAATAAGCTACCTACGATCTTTTTACATGAATATATGACTTCATTATCATTTTATGTGTTCAATCGATAATAATTCGTCGTTCTTGTGTGTTTTTAAGGTTTGGATCTTACAAAATGAGCAACCCTACACCTACGGTGAAGATGAGATGAATGAATTACGGGACAAGTGGGCTACGTACTTTACGAATCGTTGTTGTACTTGAAGTGAACTAGTTAATTGGAGCATTTTGCATGACTTGTGTGGTTTAATTGAGGTTGGAATTGTATCCATGCCACTTTTTGGACATGTGAATGTAGGTATGTAGATTTGGATGGATAGTTCAAGTATACTAGTTAATTGGACCATTTTGGCATGACTTGTGTGGTTTATTTGAGATTGGAATTGTATCCATGCCACTTTTTGGACATGTGAATGTATGTATGCAGGTTTGGATGGATAATGTAAGAATTTTATTTGGTTTATTGAAATGCAAATGGTTGTTGTCGAAATTATTAAAAAATTATATATTTTTTGAATAAAATTAATATTGCTTGCGACATTTATTTGGAGTAGACGCTTCTAACGATCTAATTAAATATGTAAAATATGGTGATATTTGTGGCGTCGAATTGTAAATGATACATCAAATTTTGGCTCTATTTGAGGCGTCATATACCAAAAGAAGCCACAAAAAGGTGTCATTAGAGGCATTTTATCCATAGAAGCCGCAAAATTTTCAGAGTATTTGAGGCGTCATTTTTAGAAAAACCCCGCAAATAGTCCACTATTTGAGGCTTCTAAAAAACGCCGCACCATAATTTCCAATTTGCGGCCCCCCGTATGAGGCATCATAAAAGATGCCTCTAATGGGGGGTTTTATGGAGCCTCAAATCCATGTTTTTCTACTAGTGTCGCCTAGGCGGGAATCGATGTTGTTTATGGATGCGTTTATAGTAATGATGGTGGCCTATAGGTCTCGGATCATGTTGGCTAGGGTTCCTACGGTGTTATCCCCGGATTGTTCGGCGTTGTTCCCACTATGGTTACTTGTGTCTACGCTTGAATCTCCTGACATGACCGCGGAAGGGGTGGTATTAATGAGAATGGATCTACCAGACGGCTTAAAGACTTAAGGGAGACTCGTAGTTGAGCGAGACGGAAATGAGACCCTTGATTTTCGCGTGTCTGCGGTCATCAATTAGGACTCAGGTGCGTTAGACTCTCGGTGTATTCGGCGAAGCGCCTAATGAACTTATGTCTCTAGAACAAGACGATTTGACACAATTCTCGAGGGTGAGATTTAAAGAGGACTTTCTCGAGATGAGACGACCCAAAATGTAAGACCTCGAGTAGAGACGACCCTAGTAGCTAACACAGGCAGTTAATCACACGGTTGTACGATGTAAGAAGTTGATCGCGGTCCCGGCTCAGGATCAGAGAGTTTGGACTTTTTTTTAAAAACGATCAAGCTTTTGCAAAAGGATGTCTTTTCAAAAGGTGGATTTGTAAAATTGGGGTGACGATGGCGTGTTGACATCGTTTGTGACGTGAAAGTGTGTTGCTACATGTGCGTCGAGGATTCGACGATAGCAAAAGTGTAAATGGTGTTTTTTTTTCCAAAAGAAGCACGGTTCTTAGGGGAATCGGTTTTGAAAATGATGACGTGGTGCCTTTATAGAAACTACTATTAATTAGTCAGTTCGACATTTATGGTGTAGGCGGTGTTTGTGACATAACGTGATGTCTGGTGACGGTGTTTTGAAAATGACGTTTTGTGACCGTTTCGGATTCCTTGACTTCATTAATTGAAGCTTCACTCGTGTTAACGGTATGTGCATAAAACGTTTTTTTTTGAAAGGATAAAAAAAATGTAACCGTTCGATGTACCTTGATTCCTTTGATCGGGATTTTCGGTGGTATTAACGGTACTCGTTGTTGACGGTATTTACTTTGGCCAAGGTGATGGCATTTTTTTAAAGACGGTCTTTTAAAAAAATTGTCATGATGATGGTGCTTTTAAAAGGTTTTCGAAAATCATTTTGAATTGGCCGGAGTATTGGCGCTAAAACGACAGTTTTGGAGATGTAATTTTTTTTCTTTTTTCGAAAACGAAGTTGGGTGCGGTTGAATATGTTGTCGTGGTTTAATCCAAATTTTTAGTGTTTTATTTGGGTTGAATACATGTTTTTTGAAATAAAATGTAACCGTTTGGTGTACCTTGATCCTATTGATCGGAAGTCTCGGTGGTATTAACGGTGATTGTTGTTGACGGGTTTTACTTTGGCCAAGGTGATGGTCACTAATTAATACGTGATTGGTCCATCTTAGTAACCTTAGCTTGTCCGGTTAAGCGATTATCATTTCGGTATATTTTTGAATGCATTCTTGTTGATACTATTGTGTAACGAATTAATTTTATAATGTTTTGCATTTGATGAATTAGTGGTTGATTGGAGTTCAATTGCAGATATTTAGTTTTTATAATGATAATTATTAGTATTATGAGAAGCTCCTGGTGCATATTAGGTATCAGATATTTCATTACCAAAAGATGACATATTGCATCCTTTGATACAACCGACACAAAAGTGTCACTAATTGCAAACAAAAAATGCATCAGTTCTAACAAAAAATGGATGCAAAATGTTACTAACTGCGTCGGTTCATTTGTTATAACCGATGCAAAATAGTAACTAATTGCGTCGCTTGTAACAACAACGAAGCAAAACCACACATAATGAGTCGGTTTTAAATATTTTTTGCGTCGACAAAACATTATCAACTGCATCGCTTCTAAAAACACGATGCAAAATCCTTGTAAAGTGCGTCGGTTGTAGTACTTTTTGCGGCGGTTGTTTGGTACAAAGCGACGCATTAAATACGTTATATGCGTCGTTTCTGGATATGAACCGACGCCAAAAGAAATACATTTTGCGTCGGTTTCAAACCGACGCAGGTAAAAGCGTCCCCTTGATAGGCATCACTTCAATAACGATGCAAAAAGGTCATTTAGAACCGACGCGGTAGGGGGTTTTTCCACTAGTATCCCCTAGCCATCACCAATACTCCTCATAACCAACAATCTCCCCCTCAGGATTTCGACATGCAAAAATCAATGTTGGATATGCAAAGGAGTAATCAAGAAATGCAAATAAGTCAAATGGAGATGCAAAGAAACCAACAAGAATTCTTTGCTCAACTTCAAAGGGAGAACATGGCAAGAGATACACATGTGAAGATGCTCGAAACCCAACTAGCTCAAGTTACTTCGGGTAGTTCTTCTAGGCAAAAGGGTCAATTGCCTCCTCAAGGCGTACCATCAAAATTTGAGTCCGTGAATGCTATCACTTTGAGGAGCGGTGCCTCCTATGATTCACCCTTATTCCCTATTGAGCAAGAAGCCATGAAATAAATTGTATCTCCATCTCAAGACAATGCAAGTTGGGAAAATCTCATGGAGGAGCAAGTCTTGTGGGAGGTTGAGAAACCTATTGAAGACAAGCTTCCCCCACCCCAAGAGAAAGACAAAGGAAAGAAGAAAGTGTCAATTGAAATATCCCAACCTAATGAGCAAGACAAGATACACATCAAGTTGCCATTCCCAACAAGGCAAACGAAGACCAAGGTGGATGTTCAATATGACAAGTTCCTTGATATTGTGAAGAAGTTGGATGTGAGCATCCCTTTCACCGAGTTAATTACCCAAGTCCCGGCCTATGGAAAGTTCATGAGAGAAATCTTGGCTAGGAAGAGATCCGTGGACAAGGAAGAGACCATAGCGTTCACAAGAGAGGTGAGCGAGCTCATTCAAGGCTCTACACTTCCTAAGTTGAGGATCCGGGTAGTTTCTCAATCCCATGCACCATAGGGAACTTGAAGATCGAAAGGGCGTTATGTGATTTGGGGGCAAGTGTAAGCATTCTCCCTTATTCTATTTGTGAGCGACTTGGGATGAAAGAGCTCAAGTGTACCTCTATTACACTCCAAATGGCCGATCGTTCACTTAATCGACCACTAGGAATGTTAGAGGATGTGCCACTAAGAATCGGGAAATTCTTCATTCCGGTCGACTTCCTTGTGCTTGATATGTCGGAGGATGCTATCACTCCCATTATCCTTGGGCGCCCATTCTTACATACCGCCGGTGCAATGATCGACGTCAAGAAAGGTAGGATCACCTTTGAGCTAGGCGACGAGAAGTTAGTGTTTGACCTCCAAGGCAACACCTCACCTACATATGAAGAGTCATGTAATATGATCCACGCCATGGAAGACATCAATCTAGGGGATGAGTCGGATGAAAGTTTGAAAGACAACTTGGGTGGAATTGAAGATGATGATTCCGAGCTTGGGGCAGATGAATGCCCATGTGATGTAAGTGAAGATAAGCCGGTTGGTAAGAAGAAAGTTGAGCCTCCCTTGAGGTCTTATGAAGATGAATGGCCGTTTGGGTATATACCGAAGGATCGCAAGTACAAGTTCAAGCCGTTGAAACTTACTAGATCGGGATACCCCGGGAATGTCGAGGCTAGGTTGTGATGACCCTTGGAGTGGAGGTTGGTACTCCACGAGCTTGATCGAAGATTTCTCGAGAGCCTTCGATTTGTTACTTCGTGCCCTTGAAGGCGATGGAGTTGTCTACAATGTTGTTGAAAAATGATTGAAGAACCCACCATCCTTGGTTTGACGGAGTTCCAAAAGAACCATCTCTTTGTATATATATCTCTTTCTTATTCTTTTGTGTGTTTGTGGAAATCTTGTAATTTGGTATTTTGATGAGCGATGTGAGGGAGAGATTTTGATGATATTTATTGAGTTCATTTGATAGGTTATAGTGAAGATGAAGTCTTGAGAGAGTAGTTGATGATAGAAGCTTGGAGCATGGGCTAGGAAGTTGGTTTTTGAGCTTTTCATAAGCTTTTTGGGGCGGGATTCCAAATCCCGATGTATTAGTTAACTTGTGGGTGGAGCTATCAAGAGAATTGAAGGACTAGAAGAGTCATCCCGACAGGGAAGGGTTTCATCCTGAACGGGATGATGTGTGCACGAAATCTGAGCTACTGACGTGTGATCCCGACCGAGATCAAGTTCATCTCGCCCGGGAAGGGACTTTCCCGACCGAGAAGAGTTTCTCTCGCCCGAGATGGGGCCCAGCTCCTCCATTTTGCCTCCCCTTCGTCATTTAAGCCCACTCAACCGCTTTATACCCCCTCCCAACCTCCCTACCTACCCTTGCAACTACCATGCGACCCCTACACTTCATATATTTACCTTCATCTCATCTTCTCTTCACTACACACCGAGTTTCACCTCAAATCCACCCTCATCACACCAATGCAAGCCTAAAACTTCAACCGTGCGACCATATCGAGAAGGAAGAGGAATAACAATGAAGAAGACAAGCAAAGCGCCAACATCGAACATTGAGACGATGGAGACTTTGGAGTTGCTACCGTTTGGTAAGGCGACTCTCCTTTCTTTTCCGTCTTTTATTGCTTGTCTCCCTTTGTATGTTCCTCTTCCACTTATCATTTTTGTGTCATGGTGGCCCTCGGGGCCTTGGTAGTCATTGCTCCCGACTCTCGATGACGTGACTACATCGAGAGTCATTTCAAAAATCCAAATTTACAAGTCCTTTCACTTTTTTTTTTTTATTTTCTTTTGGTAGGAATTAGGCGGAATCCGGGCTAGGTGACTTGATTACACCTAGTCCTCCCCTCCCATTTCCTTTTGTTTTCTTCTTTTTTATTTCTTCCCCCATCCATATCTTTTCTCGTCTCGGCCCTTGGTGACTTGATTACACCCCGGCCGGACACTTTCTACCCTTTCTTCGCTTTTCTTTTTGATTTTTAGCTTTATTTTCGTAGTTTCTCTTCTTTTTAGTGTCTCCACAGACTACCGATCAAGCATGAGGACATTGTTCGGTTTAAGTGTGGGGGAGCGATATCCTAGTCTAGCTTAGCTTTATGTTCGTAGTTTTTTCGAAAAAAACTTAAAAATCCCTAAAAATTTGAAAAATTTCATAAAAAAAACCAAAAAGATTTTCTTTTGTGTCTTTTCCTTTTGTGTCGTTGTGTCGTATATATGTTGTGTTGTGTGTTTTGCTCCCCTGAATTCCTTGTAGGTTGCGTAATCTACGATAAGCTTCGGAAGGCTCTTGACATCCGGTATTATCCCTCTTTCTCCTTCTCCTTTTTCCTTTTGTGTGGAGTTTGGAGGATGTGTTGTGATGGTGTGTGCTCGGGTGGAGCTTTGTGAAGATTTGTGGTTGATTGGTTGCTTGTTTGGATGTTTCGGGGTGGTGTTTGTTTTGGTTGTACGTTTGTTTCCTTTTCTCTTATTTTGTTTTGTTTTGTTGTGTGTGTCTCATTTTCTTTCGTCCTTGTTGTGTCTTGTTTAGTTTGTGTCTTGTGTAAAAAGGTTTTCGAAAACCCGGTTTTGAGGCTAGTGTGCAAGTGTTTACTTTCCCTTCCTAGTCAAGATTTGAATCGAGTCTTGGACTTTAGTCTAGTAGAATGACCCTAAATCAATAGTTTCGTTGGTCCTTTACCTTGAGTCCACCTAGTCTACTAGGGATTTACTACGGGATTTGCATTTTGACCACTATGACCACCCACGGTGTGAAAAGGCCTTGGTTGCCGAGTCCCGTCTCTTAGGTGACCATGTTCGAAATTGTTTGATTAGTCCAAGTTTTCCACCTTTTTGTGGGTTTGAAGGGACGCTCCCCGACTCACCCATTTCCCTACCTTCTACACATTTTCCACAAATAAGTTGCAAATTGCCAAAGTTCTTACTTGGTTGCAAGAAATGTCTACAAAACAAAATAGCCAAAAAGGAAAGCCAAGTCAAAAGAAGAAAAAGAAAAAAAAAGAAAGAAAGGAAAGAAACAAAAGAAAGAAGAAAAAGAAAAGGCACAACAAATCAAAAAGAAAATACAAAAGAAGAAAAAGAAATGGCATAGCAACTCAAAAGCCAAATGCAAAAGAGAAAAAAAAATGCCAAAAGAAAATCATCTCACAAAAAGATTCTCACCCACTCAAAATAAGCCTTTTTCCGATTGTTACCGTGAAGAGCCTACCAAAGGACCGAGTCCCTAGGAAGGATGATAGCGGTAATGATCGGTCTTCCTCCATTTTGCAACCTTATCCACCTTTTTACTTGGACTAGTTGGGCGATTTTTGAGCATGGGACGACCCTCTTGGCTCATCGCTAAAGGGGGTGGGGTTTCACTTACCTACAGTGTCGACTAACTCCATGGTTCATCCTTTTTCCATCCCGCCTATCGTCCCATAGTACGTTCTTAGAAGGTTACGAGGACCTAGGTAAGTTATCAACGTTTTTATTGCTTTGTTGTCATACTATTAGGGTTTTGTCCATTTCAATTTGTGTTATTAGCTTGGGAACGTTGTCACTTGTCTTGAGTCCTTAACCGGTGTTTCTTCACCGCTTTGTTGAGGGAAGCGGTATTTGTTTCTTTTTGGGTGCAACCGATTGTTTGTTTTTTTGCATGTTTGTTTATTTGTGTGTTTTCGTGTCCGGTTGTACCCGCAGTTTTGTCGCAAGACCTCTCTTGCCTTGCGGAGAGCACTTTTCCTCTAAGTGTACTCGCGTGAGTTGAAAGGGCGTAGGGTGCGCTAATACCCGCTCGTTTAGTAGTCTAGTTCTTTTAGTTTAGTAGTTAGTTCGTGCTTACTCGAGGGCGAGTAAGGGTTAAGTGTGGGGGAGTTAATAAGCGTGTTTTGTAGTGCTTATTTGTTGTGTTTGGTCCCAGTTTCCCTTGTGGAATCGCTCTTTGGAGCGGTTTCTAGGCTACTTATGCTTCTTCTAGTTTATTTTAGGTTCCTAAGACCAATCATGGAGAATTAATTGGAACGATTCCGACTCGTTTCCTACACATTTGGAGCCAACGAAGAGAAGCGACGATCACTCGGTGGCTTAGATTCGATCCCGAGCCCCTTAGGCTCGATCCCGAGCACCGAGAATCGATGAGAAGCCTATGAAGAGCAAATAGGGACCTTTAGGATCATATTTGGAGGCCTACAAGACCCATCCCGGTCGGGAAGAGTAGCCATCCTGGTCGGGATAAAATGCAAGCAAAACAGGTCTTCTGATGGGCCATCCCGGCCGGGACCAAGCTCGTCCCGATCGGGACCACCACCTTCCCGACCGGGAAGGAGCAGTTGTAGCCCGCGTCACTTCTTTTCTTCTCCTTTGCTCTTGTAACCTTATAAATACCCTCCCTTTGTATTGTTTAAGGACGATACTCTATCTTACTAAACCCTAGACATTCTTTAGCCTAGATTAGCTTAGATTAGTGTAGATTAGTCCTTAGTTAATCCTTAATCCTAGTTTAATCCTTGTATTAATTGAATTCTTGAAGATCTTTACCAAGATTGACAACCTTGGTTGATGTATTTGGGTTTTCTCTTTTATGCAAGTTTTCATTCTTCCATTCATCTTCTAGTATGGTATAATCTCTTTTCTCCCTTCTCTTAATCCTTTATTGTTATTAAAGTTTCAATCTTTATCTTTTGTTCATTGTTCATAGTTGTTCTTCATTATGTATGATCTTGTTCTTGTGTTGATTTCTCTTGTTCATGTTAGTTTTAATTTAGATATGTTTGAGTAGTCCTCTTGCTAGGGTTAGTAGGGGGATTTGGTGGTTTAATGGGTGATTAAGGGTTTGTTTAAGATGTTGGTGGAAGTTTTGGTTGCTTCTAGGTTATATGCATAGAACATGTTTGATGAAATGCTTGAATGACTTGTAGTTGCAAATGCTTGTTTTTCTTGCCTTCTTCTTGCGGTCTTGTATGTTGCTAAGTTGGGTTCTTGCGCGAGAGCGAGGAACCTCTAGGTCGGTTTAAGTAGCGAGAGCCCGGACTATACCTTGATAGCTCGACTACCCCTTCACCTTTGCTCTTCCTTGATCATTCCATCACCCTTGAACCCGACCTAATCCTAGTTTCTTTCTTATTAGATTTCTTCTTCGTCTTAGCTATTATTCCCCTAGTTAGTTGAATTCCTAGCTTTAGTTTTTATGATTAGCCTAGTCATAGTCTCCTCTTCCCCTTCATAGTTTTAGCATAGTTTAGCCTTGAGACCTAGTCAAGTCCTTAGGCGAAACTTAATTTAAACCCTCTTTACCGTCCCCGTGGACTCGACCCGACTTGCCCTATCTACCCAGTTAGGATTAGTTGGTTATTATTTGGTGGCGGGATTCACGGCAAAATCCCTCCCATCACAATCCTCATGGCCGCCTTATTAAGACTCTTAAACCATTGCTTAGCTTTTCCAATAAGAGAAAACGGGAAAAGAACCCATCGAATTTGATCTTGAGTAATCTCGGTTTGAGAAATAGCATCACAATTATCGGAGAAAAGTCTCCATATGTTGGTGCGGGTCTTCGATGGGCAAACCACTAAATTGATTTCGCTCTACAAATTGAATGAACTGTGTCTTGGCCACAAAATTTCCGGCATAAGCGGCCGATAGAGTGTTCGGTCCCGGCAAGACATCCTCGGTGAAAGTAGAGTGGGATGAGAACTTAGGCATGTTTGGATGTAAGGGAGATGACGGTGTAGAACTTGATTGAGATGTTGAAGGAGATGTAGGAGGTGATTCGAATAATGTACCAGAGGGATTCAAGAAGGTCCCTTCGGTGGTCTCTTGAGATGCTTCGTTTAAGTCAAGTCCTCGAGCTTGTTCTTCAATGTTGTTGCTTGTACCCGGTAGGGAATTTCTAACTTTAACAATTGTCCGTTGGCGAAAGGCTCTAAAGAGTCTTTCCGGCTCTGGATTGAAGAGTAAGAAGTCGTCTCCCCTCCTAGGCATGCACTACACACTTGGAACAAACGTGATAAAGCACTAGGTAGAGACAATAAACGCACACAACAAAAGACAGAGAAAGAAGAACACACAAAAACGGTAACTAAGTCAAGAAAATAAGCAAACAAAGTCTAAACAAACACCGTCCCCGGCAAGGGGCGCCAATTTGATGGTGGGATTTGTCGTGGATCCCGACACCAAATAACCAACTATTCCTAACAAGGTAGCTAGGGTAAGTCGGGTCGAACCACAAGGACGGAAAACGGTCTAGACGAGAATTTGCCTACAACACAAGACTAAGTCACAAAAACACAAAGGGAGGAGAATTAACAAGAATTGAATAACTAGGAGGCAACAAAACAAACTGAGACAATGAAGAAGAAGAAACTATGATTATGAAGGAACTAAGGATGGCATAAACTAAATGATTCAACTATAGCTAAATGAAACAACAAACTAGAGGAATAATAGCTAAGAAGATGAAGAAATCAATAAGGGGAAAGAGTAGGGTTAGGTCGGGTTCATAGGTGTACTAGGCTAGTGGGGAAAATCGAGGGTGTAGGTTTCACCTAGTCACTAAGGTAAGTCCGCGCTCTCGCGACCAAAAAAAACCCCAAAACTCATGCAAGAAGTTACCCAAAACAAGAGAATTAAACCACCAATCAAACATACAACAAGGAGGAAACTAGCAAGAGTAGTATTGGCCACTACCACCCTAACAAACATTTCATCGAACACATGGCATGCATAACAAGTGACTAGCAACAAAGATTCAACTTTTATCCACAATCAACCCTAATCACCCATAATCAACACCTAATCTCCCTACTAACCCCACAAGAATCTACTCACACATGTTTAAACTAAAACTAACATAGATAAGAGAAACTAATATAAGAACAAAGACATTCATAATGAAGAACAAACAAGGAAGAACAATAAACAAAAGATAAAGATAAACAAAAGATAAAGATTAAAAAAAAAGTAACAAAAGATAAACAAAAGATAAAGATTAAAACTTAACTAACAATAAAAGATTAAGAGAAAGCAGAAAAGAAGGATTATACCAAACTAGAAGATGAATCAAAAGATTGAAACTTGTATATAAAGAAAACCCAAATACATCCACCAAGGTTGTCAATCTTGATAGAATCTTCGAGAATTCCAATAATACAAGAGTAACTACTAAGATTAAGATAAGATTAAAGGAAGATTAAGGAGAAACTAAGCTAATGATATGAGTTCTCTCTCTAGGGCTTCATGCTTCCAAAATTACAAGAAGAAGGTATATATAGGGTTCCATAAGTGAGGGAAATGAAAGAATGAAGCGGAGTAGGAGCTGGGGCCGTCCCGGCCGTGATGGTGGTGGTCACGGTCGGGATGGAGCCCGTCCCGGCCGTGATGGTGGTGGTCACGGTCGGGACCACCCTACAGTGGCTCGTTTCTTCTCGTGTTTTCATCCCGGCCGTGATGGAGTGATTCCCGGCCGTGATGGGTCCTTATTTGCTCTTCCTAAGCTTATCGATGCTCGGTGCTCGGGATATTCTCAAATGGGCTCCAAGGGACTCGAGATCGAGTCTAAGCCACCGAATCATCGTCGCTTCTCTTCATTGGCTCCATATGCACCGGAAACGCTAGAAGAAGCGTAAGTAGCCTTGAAACCGCTCTAAAGAGCGATTTCACAAAAGAAAGCGGGATCAAACACGCTAAATAAACACTACAAAACACACTTATCGTTTAGGGTTAAAACAACAGATGTTATCGCATTTCCGCCACAACTAGGAACGAAGTTATCAGCCCATCAACTGATCAGTAAAGGCCGCTAGGTGCTGTCGGGATTGGGTGTTGATGTGTATCGGACATTGGCATCCCAATAGGTACCATCACCCCTTACTCAGAATCTACGGTTTCCGGATGTTCGAAATCATTTTCAAAGAGAGTCATTCTAGACATGGAATGCTTAAGGGTACAAGTCTCTATCTTTAGGTCCCCATGTCACTCAGCTTTGAGCCGACTAAGGATTAAAGTTAACTTGAACGGTTTCCGAGTATCCCAAAATTACTCGGTGGCGACTTCACAAATTGGCAACGAATTCGGTTACTAAACAGGTCGTCAAACCAAACATATCGGCCTCTAAACATTTACAACCACATCTCGATCGATTTAACGGAAACATAGATGTCCTCGCATCTATCTTGTACAATTGAAATCGTCAACCAAATCGAGGTCCGACACTTCGCCCCGAACGGGAGATCGGATCGGCCTAAACCCCAAGCATTGGACAAGCCGTGTGGGTCGACGCTTCGACAGTTTCCGCGCGAGTGCGCACAGGCAGTGGGTGGCAGCGTCCAAAGGGGTATTTATAGTTTTTCTCGTAGTTCATTACAAGATTTTTGGCGCCGCACGTCCTGCGACCCAGAATTGGGACGCCTGACTTTAGGCGATGGAAAACTCAGCCTCCAACAGTGAGGCGGTTGAGATTCTGAAGATCCGATTTGAAAAGTTTCCAAAGTGGAGATTATACGTGATCTTTGCATTACTTGGATGTTAAGACTCCATCCTATGCCCTAGCACGTGCGCCTATAGCCCTTGGGCGCGCGTCCCTTGGCTCGACTCGACTTGACGCATTGATTCGAGTTTGACTTTGCGTGTTTCGGGGCCGATTCGGAGCCCCAGAGTCGGAATTAACTCTAATTAGTATCGACGCGATCGATGACACGACTAAGACCGTCTTGATGTTGAGTTAATTTTTCGGTGTATTTATTTGATCCGTTCTATAGAAAAATCATCTAAAATCATGTCGTGTTGTAGTCCGATCATTATTGGGGTTTGTTGGACACTCCTGCAGCCACCAGGTCCAAATCTGGGTGTCTACAATGCCTTAATTCCAATTAATGTAATGCAAACCATTGATCAAATTTACAGGAGGTACTTCTCCACTGGAAGCAACGGAGATCATAGACTGGTTACAAGAGATGGAGTAACATTTACCAGCCTTGGGAGGAAGGGGGCTTTGGTCTAAAGGATCTGGGGTCTTGGAATAAGGCCATGATTGGGCACCGTCTCTGGAGACTCTTAGTTGATCGTGGAGGACTCTTGACTCAGTGGCATAAGCTGTATGTGTTGGGTGCTCAGAATATCTGGACAATTCCGAAGGAAGAGAGATATACTGCAACTTTTAAAGGCATTCTCAAAATCAGAGACGAAATTCTTACTGTTGTAGGAGGGGAAGATGAAAGCTTTACATCTGGTTCAGAGTTGGACATCCCATGGGAAGTACAGGATAGGACAGGCCTATGAATGGTTCAGGCAAAAACTCCCTAGAATCCCATGGATGAACAGGATGAAGCAAGGAATAATTACCCCCGAAGCATGGAATCATTACTGCAATGGCTGGACAAAAGAAGCTACCAACGGTGGATAAATTACAAGGAAGAGGACCTATCTTGACTAACAGATGCGCATTGTGTCAGAGAGATAATGAATCACACCAACATCTATTCTTTTCTTGTACATTCTCAATGAAAATTTGGCAAATCTTGCTTAGTTGGATACAAATTACTGGCAAAAGTGATAGTTTGTACATAGAATTGCATTGGTGTGCACAAAAGGGGAGGAGAAAGCACTGGAAAAATAACTGGTACTGTGGGTGTATAGCAGCAGCGGTTTATAGGATTTGGCATGAACGGAATGACAGAATTTTTGGTAATGGATCACGATCTCACGCAAGTATAGTAAGGCAGATACAATTTGAGGTTTAACAAGATTGAGAAGTAACTACTATAGCTTCATAAAAGGTAGAATTGCATTATATTGCTAGTTTTGTTAGAAGGGTTACTTGACATTCAGTTCTCGGGAGGAGATTGATGTTCCTTCCTAGGGGCTAATTCTTTTTGTAAGATCCTGCCTTATTTCACATAATAAGACATACCTTTTCTTGCCAAAAAAACGGAAAAAATAATAATAATAATAATAATAATAATAATAATAATAATAATTATAATAATCACCATAATAATTATTACTTCCTCTATTTTTTTATATCTTCCCATTGTAATATAATACTACACTATTATATTAAAATGGATGGGAAGATATAAAAAAAATGGAGGAAGTATAATAAATATAATTATTATAATTATAATAATAAAATAAATAAATGTATTTAACCGGGTTAAATAACACCACCACCACCAACAACAACAATAATAATAACTTAGAATTGTAGATACCCAGATTTGGACCTGGTGGCTGCAGAAGTGTCCAACAAACACCCGATGACGATAGGACTGCAACGCGACGCGGGTTCGCGGTGCTTTAGATAGTTTTTCTATAGAACGGATCAAATAAATTATTCGGGCAAAATAAATTAACATGATAGCAGCCTTAGTCGCATCGTTACGATCGCATAGACACTAATTAGAGTCAATTCCGACATCGGGACCCCAAGTCGGTCCCGAAACTCGAACCAAGTCAACACCGTGCCAAGCGAACCTCGGGATGAATACCCGAGGCCCATTAAACCCACGGCGCTAGGGTAAACACCGGAAGACTTAGGCCCTAAGTTATGAATCATACACCCGTCTCTCGGTTTTGGAAAGTATCAAAATCGTATCTTCAAAACTCCAACCGCCCCGCCTCACGCGCCTAAAAAATCCCCACGCCTGAGCCCAGGCGCCCGAGACCTGGTCCGCCCTATCTCACGCGCCTATATCGGCGACGAGGGCCGAAAACACCTATAAATACCCCCCCTTCACGTCCTCATTTCACACAATTCAACTCTCTTTCTCCCTCTAAACTCTCGCTGAGGCCTCGCACTCCGACACCGTCTACTATCCCCTCTAGAACCCGTACCCGAAATCCCTCTTGGACAAAGAAGCAAATTATGGGATCCCAAGGCATTCTGCTCCTTTCACCAGGGGCCAGGACATGAAACTCAGTCCTGCACCAAACTAAGGCACGCCATCCAAAACCTAATTGAGAAGGGAGCCTTCCCCCCTCCTGAAAAGCCATCGTACATTCAATTTGGCACGATCAACTATGAACAATACCAACGTGATCACGCCATACATGGGGTATGGGCAGATGACGATGACGATGTCTATATCCACAAACCAGTAGTCTCGATTCCCCCAACAATCACCCAAATCGGGGACATAAGCCACGTCACTAGATCAGGGCAACCATACCAAAACGTCACGGTCGACATACCGAACACCAACCTCGCTCCTGAAAACACCCCAACCGCTGACCAAATCCCGATTACTACTCCTGAGGTACAAATAGTCAAACAGCTACAAAAAGCCAAAACCGACCTTTCCATATGGCAACTCATAGCTAGCTCTTATAATCACCGCATGGCTCTAGTCCAAGCCTTGGGAAGAATGAACATATCCTCAACCGTTACACCCGAAGACATGATAGGACATGTTCTCCAAGAAGCCAACGAACTAAAGGATCCTATAACCTTCTCCGACGAAGCCCTACCACCTTTTGGACCAAAACACAATCTAGCCCTTTACGTCACAGTAACCTGTTTAGGCAAAAAGGTGCCCACGACCCTTGTGGATGACGATTCCGCCATAAATGTAATCCCTCTCAAAACCGCTCGCGCCTTAGGAATGTCAGACACCGACTTCATACCCACCGAGTCCGGGGTATGCGCCTACGATGGCACGAGGCGTCCGGTAGCAGGAGTCGCCACCCTTAATACCATTGTAGGACCCATAGAGAGGAAAATGGACTTTCAGGTTTTAGATGTCAAAAACGGATCTTACAATATGATCCTAGGACGCCCTTGGATCCATGCCCTTAAAGCCGTACCATCCACCCTACACCAAAAGGTAAAGGTTCCCATCAACGGTGAAATAGTCACCATCCATGCCTCCCCCATGAGAGCCTTTGTAGAAAAAACCACCACCTCGCTAGTCACGGAAGACGCTGATACCGAGTTACGAGGATTTCACGTAGTAAACCTCTTAGAATAAGACCTAGCCCCATTCGACTTTGATCAAAACTCAAACCTAGCCATCTGATCCGAATCAAGGAGCTACCAAAGAGTTCAATAAAGTCACCTTAGCTCCTCTTGTTCTTAGTTCAGCCACACTAGCACCTCTTACCAGCTTAGTAGTGTGCCTACTACAATTAGTGAGCTAGCTCGTGTGTGAGCTGAATAAAGGAGCAAATAATCAAGGTAATATGAAGACATTAACTTGGGTTCACACTCATTCAAGCATGGGAAGTGTACTGAAGTTATGAAGGTGTTTGAGGCTGATTGTGTTCACATAGTGTGCACATCCTCAAGCTTTGTTTATGGCTCCATGTTCACACAAGTGTGCCGTGGCTGATGCTCTTTGTTAGAGCTTTGTTATTAGCTCCTAGTTTACATAGCTTTGTTATTAGCTCCTAGTTTACATAGCATTGTTATTAGCTCCTAGTTCACATAAGGTGTAAGCTTTGTTTTTGTCACCCTAACCAGCCGGTTTAAGGGTCTTGTTGTAGGCTATATATAGCCATCTATTTGAATGAATAAGACATCCAATATTGAAATCAAAAACCTGAGTAAAGCTAAGCTTTCTTTTACGTCCTTGTTGCTTACAAGACAAAGTCTAGAGTTAGTCGTGTTACAAGCTCTAAACTCGCTACTTCAATCGCGTTGTTTGATTTAGCACCCGCTTTGTTGAAGTATAGGTCTACTTCACCTAGCATACTATCCTTGGTTACGGTTTATTCATCCTCAAACTATCCTTTTCAATCTGTTTTGGTTACTTTGTTTACATTCCATTTCAGTATACTAATCATTCTTCACATTCTTGTTCAAAGTTCATATCAACTCACATCATTAGTGGTATCAGAGCTTTGGTCTTCCTTTAGACGTAAAGCATGGCAGGAGTATTGAACTTTGAAGACCCTAGCTTCTTGGAACAACTAAAGAAGGCGTTGGAGAACTACCAGCCCAAGAATTCTCGTTTCCAAGCAAGGAGGGAATCGGTGGACAAGATCAAAGTAAACGAACTCCCTGAGTTCAATGGTGGTACTGATCCTGAAGTCTACTTGGAATGGGAAAGAAACATGGAGAAGCTCTTTGACTTCAAGGACTTGGAGGACGAGGAGAGGTGCAAATATGCAATCCTAAAGCTAAGCAAAGGGGCTTCCCTTTGGTATGAAGGGCTTAAGGTACAACGCACCAGAAATGGAAAGGGTAAGATTACTTCTTGGGAGTCCTTAAAACGTAAACTACGTAAGAGGTATGTCCCAACTACGCACAAGTTATCCTTATACAAAAAGATTGCTAACCGTATACAAGGAAAAATGAGTGTTAGTGAATACATAGAAGAATTTGAGAACTTGGTTCTAATGGGAGAAGTAGAAGAAAATGAAGAGATAAAAATGGCTAGGTTCTTACGCGGGTTAAATCGTAGTATAGCTAATACGGTTGATTTGTGTCCTTATTCTGATTTTGATACCTTGTGTGGGTTGTGTCTAAAAGTTGAAGCACAAGGGAAGGGAAAACATGAGGGTGAGTCTAGTAAGAGTCATACTTGGTCTCGAACGGATGATGGTAATGGAGTCAATCCTACTAATATTAATCAACCCCTTATTGTTAAGAATAACCCCGCACCCCCACCTCAATCTACCACCAAAACAACCACTGAAACTAGTCTCTCTAAAGTGCGTTGTTTCAAGTGTCAAGGGTTTGGTCACTACAAAAACGCTTGTCCAAATAAAAGAGTTGTTACCTTAAGAGAAGTAATCACTGTTAGGGATGAATTATGGGAAGAGGAACAACGCATAGGGGCTGTTTTCAATGTTAACGAGGAAGAGGAAGAGGAAGAGGAAAATATTAAGGCTTATGAACCCCCGGCTTATGACACACTCTTAGTACTACGTACTCTACATGCTAACCCCATTCAACATGACACCGAACAAAGAGACCAACTATTCCATACTAAGTGTCAAGTTAAAGATAAATGGTGTAGTTTAATCATTGATGGAGGTAGTTGTACCAACGTTGCCTCAACTGAAATGGTAGACAAACTAGGTCTAGCTACTACTAATCACCCTAACCCTTATGCACTTCATTGGTTAAACAACGGGAACAAGGTAAGGGTCACTAAACAAGTGAGGGTTGGCTTGACCATGGGTTCCTACGTTGATGAGGTTTTGTGCGATGTTATTCCTATGGATGCTTGTCACATACTATTAGGCCGTCCTTGGCAGTTTGATAGGGACGTAGTTCACCATGGGAGGAGGAATGAGTATGAATTGAGTGATAAGGGAAAGAAAATTGTACTCAAACCCATGACACCTCAAAACGTATGCAATATGTTAACCAATCGAGTCGGAAAACCCAACCTCTCAATGTTTGCTAGTAAAAATATGGGAGTACATGCTATAGAAGAGGGGGAGTTTGATGCCGTCAAGACCACTAAAGAGGAACCAGCTAAGGTTAATAGTGGTTGTGAAGGGAAACAATCTGAAGAGTGGCTAAAGAAACTAGGTGTTGACATTCCTATTAAGATACCAGCTTGTTTGGCACTTAATAGAGATCATGGATTCTTAAAGGATGAAGATGGGAAAAACAATGTCATGGCTAAGGCTTCATCTTGTCAATACACACACTCATCCACCATAGATGCAAGCACGCTTGGAATTGAGACCTTGAAGGAATATTACTCCACGGAGGCTGATATACTCACCAAGTGCAAGATTGTTACTCTTAACACTTTTGATGAGTTTGTTTTGCAGGACGATCTTCTTCCTAAAGAGAACCATTTTTGTGTCCCAAAACATCCTATTTCAGAGTGTATAACTAGAGAAGCTCAAGGAGGACCAGCTGTAGGTTATGACATAACCAGGACCTTAGAGACGTGGAAGGAGCACTTCCTTTTGCTAAGAACACAAGGGAGTAATCTAAGCATCATGAGCAAATACTTAACAAGTCCTTTCCCAAAGAGTCCCCTCAAACCAAGAGAGTACTTGCCATCCTCCATAATGACTCACCTCAGTGTTTGTTACACAACAGATGAAGCTGTCAAGAGAAAGACCAGATTGATGTCCCAAACAGAAGCTCCATACAAGGGAAACAACCATGGTTGCAAGATGAAGTTACCGGATAGTTATGAAGAGCATACCACGTCCAAAGTGGGAGATTTTGCTCTTTATCTTGATGTAGATGACTTTTCAGAATTGAGGACAATTCCTTTTCAAGGGGGAGGAGATGATCCGAATCAAGGAGCTACCAAAGAGTTCAATAAAGTCACCTTAGCTTCTCTTGTTCTTAGTTCAGCCACACTAGCACCTCTTACCAGCTTAGTAGTGTGCCTACTACAATTAGTGAGCTAGCTCGTGTGTGAGCTGAATAAAGGAGCAAATAATCAAGGTAATATGAAGACATTAACTTGGGTTCACACTCATTCAAGCATGGGAAGTGTACTGAAGTTATGAAGGTGTTTGAGGCTGATTGTGTTCACATAGTGTGCACATCCTCAAGCTTTGTTTATGGCTCCATGTTCACACAAGTGTGCCGTGGCTGATGCTCTTTGTTAGAGCTTTGTTATTAGCTCCTAGTTTACATAGCTTTGTTATTAGCTCCTAGTTCACATAAGGTGTAAGCTTTGTTTTTGTCACCCTAACCAGCCGGTTTAAGGGTCTTGTTGTAGGCTATATATAGCCATCTATTTGAATGAATAAGACATCAAATATTGAAATCAAAAACCTGAGTAAAGCTAAGCTTTCTTTTACGTCCTTGTTGCTTACAAGACAAAGTCTAGAGTTAGTCGCGTTACAAGCTCTAAACTCGCTACTTCAATCGCGTTGTTTGATTTAGCACCCGCTTTGTTGAAGTATAGGTCTACTTCACCTAGCACACTATCCTTGGTTACGGTTTACTCATCCTCAAACTAACCTTTTCAATCTGTTTTGGTTACTTTGTTTACATTCCATTTCAGTATACTAATCATTCTTCACATTCTTGTTCAAAGTTCATATCAACTCACATCACCATCAACTTTACACTACAAGAAAAATAGTCCCGGGCGTCCACTTGGCGGGCGTCCTCAGCATATGGACGCCTACATGCCGTCTGAAAATACAAACGGGTGTCCGCAGTCAAACGCCAAAATTGGCGTCCGACTAAACTTGGGGAACAAAATTCAGGATGGACGGGCGTCCACAAGTGGACGCCATATCCCCTAAATGGCGTCCACTGTCAGACGCCATTTATGGAATATGGCGTCCACAGTCGGACGCCAATTTGGCTGGATGTGGCGTCCGACAGTGGACGCCCGTCTGTTGGATCTGGCAACTAATACCCGCCCACCCCCCTCTCCCCCTTCACTCTCTAAAAAAACCACTCTCTACAACTCTCCTCCCTTCCTCGCCGAGCCCCATCTCCATTTCTCTCCTCTATTTTTCATCCTTCTTCTTAATTCTTGGTATGTTTTCTTACTTAACTTAATTCTTATTCATTATAATTAGTTCTTGTTTTTTATTGTTGTTGTTATTTATTGGTAGTTTGCTAGTTAATATTGTTTAGGTCGGCATTTTGATTAGGATGATTAGTTTAGCCCAAAATTCGATTAGGTAGATTAGTTTTGCCCATCACAATTTTTATTAGGGTTTGATGAATTTGGATGAATTGAGATAGAATGACCTCTAGGGCCACCCTTGAGGTTTTGTGTGACTTAGGACGGACCAAAAGGTATCGAAAGAATGTCGGATTTTCACGAAACCACTTCTATCGTGATCGGGGTGGTGAATAGGTGTTATCGGTGCTTTCGAAATTATGATATCTGTATCCGAAAATTTGACCTTATTTGACCTGTTTCAGATGTTTCTGTGTGACCTAAGCCATGAATTTTTGTGTTTTGTTCTGTTAAATTGGGATTAAATTGATAAATTACGTAGTGTTTTCGTAAATTGGGATTAAATTTTGATTACATTTGTGATTAAATTCGCTGACTAATTTTCGTAAGGTCAATTCTAGATTAATAAGACATTTGGGTTTACTTTGTCGTATTAGAGATTAAGTTGAGGAAACTTAGTTAGAGAAATTAAGTTTAAGTTAAATGGTGATTAAATTTTCGTTTAGTAAGTTATAAATTAAGTTAGGGAAATTAAACTTAATTTGTTATATATATTTTTTGAACATAGAAAATGAAGAGAATTGAACGCAAATGGATATATGAGGGAAGACTTGATAAGAAGAGATGTCCCACCAACGAATTTTTGAGGGGTGTTGAATTATTTGTCGAGGTGGCTAAAAAGTCAGTAGATTATGCATCGAGGGGGGAGGTTAGGTGTCCGTGTACTAAATGCAAGAACCTAAAATTTCTTGAGGTACTTGTAGTTAAGGAACATGTCATCTATAGTGGTTTTTCACCCGATTATTATAATTGGATTTGTCATGGTGAGCCATCTCAGTCTGAGGAACCCGAAAACCATCAAAATGAGGGGGGATTGAGAGGTATGATAGTTGACGTTGTGGAGTGCAGCTTGTTTAACAACGAGAACACATATGGGAATGACGACTCACCTAAACCACGAGACTCACCCAACCCACAAGACTCACCTAACCCACAAGAGCCTAACCCACGAGCAAAGGCGTTTTTTTGACATGTTGGACGCTTCGGAGAAATCGTTATACGAAGGGTGCGATGTGACTTTGTTAGAAGTCGCGTCTATGGTAGTTAGCCTTAAATGTGAGTTCAATCTACCCTTTGCTTGTGTCGATGGTATTGCTGCCTTGCTCGAGAGAGTTATCCCAAAAGACAATATCATGACCCGAACATTCTACACAACCAAAAAGGTTGTGAAGGGCCTTCAACTCCCGCATCAAAAATAAGTTGGTTTGACTGTCATCGGCAGTTCCTACCAGAAGGTCACCCATATAGAAAGAATAAGAAGGCATTCAAGAAGGGTGAGGTTGTGCTTGATGACGCACCTGATCGACTCCCCGGAGATGAAGTATGGGAGTTGATTTCCGATTACCCGTCCACTATCGACGGAACAGAGCAGGAGTTCAAAGACCTCAAGAAGTTGAAAAATGGTTGGTTTAAACGTAGCATATTCTTTGACCTACCATATTGGAGGACTTTGTTAATTCGTCACAATTTAGATGTGATGCACATAGAGAAAAACTTCTTCGAGCAGTTGATTCACACGGTGATGGATGTGGAGGGGAAGAGTTGTGACACTATAGGCTCCCGGCGAGATGTAAAGAATTTTTGTGACCGTCCTCAACTGCACATAAAACGGGATGGGTCGAAACCGAGAGCCTTGTTCACACTTGACAAGGCTCAGAGAAAGGCGTTGTTGGAGTGGGTAGAGAAGTTGAAGTTCCCTGATGGGTACGCCTCCGACTTCAAATGCTGTGTTGATCTTAAGAACCTGAAGCTGCAAGAGTTAAAGAGTCATGACTGTCACGTCTTCATGGAGAGGTTGCTTTCGGTATCACTAAAGCACCTTTTGCCACCGACGATGTGGAATTCTATAACTGAGATATCTCAGTTCTTCAGAGATTTGTGTTCTTCTACAGTATTAATTGAGGACATGTCTCGGCTCGAGGATCAAATTCCACAAATACTATGCAAACTTGAGATGATCTTCCCACCGTCGTTCTTTAATTCCATGGAGCATCTACCTGTCCACTTGCCCTACGAGGCTAAGGTTGGAGGACCTGTCCAGTATAGATGGATGTACCCATTTGAAAGGTACGTAACTGTTAGTAACTTCATTTAAAAAAAAATTAGCTTAACAAATTTGTATTGATTGAAATATATAACTTGTTTATTTAGGTTCCTGAATCATTTGAAGAACAAAATTGGTAACAAGGCTAGGGTAGAAGGTTCTATTTGTAATGCATATTTGACAGAAGAGATTGCAAACTTCTGCTCCCTCTACTTCGATAAAGATGTCCAAACAAAAACCAAGAAACTGAACCTAGGACATTCGATGTCCATTGACCCCACTATACCCGATTTTTTCAAAAGAAGGACGATGAAGGAACTTCATCCGTTGAGGGTTCTAGGACGCTAGATGAGAAAGAGTACAACCGAGCGCACCTCTACCTACTCTCTAATTGTGAGATCTTAGAGCCTTATGAGAAAGAATTTGTAACTGAATATGGCGCTGCGAACCCTGATGACGTTTGGAGTAAGCACGACGAACATTTTCCGAAGTGGCTCAAGGATCACATAGTTGCCTTAGACATACGTGATGATTTGGTTAGAAGTTTGGCCTTTGGTCGAGTGCGAGTGGTTAAAACCTGGAACCGGTACTCGGTGAATGAGTTCAATTTTCACACATTCAACTACGGGAAGAACAAGGCTAGATGCAATTTTGGTGTGAGTATGTCATCTTTTGATGGTGATGAGTACTACGGTATTTTGGAGGACATTTTTGAGTTGTGTTATGCTGGCAAAGAACGAGGGTATAGAGCAGTGGTATTCAAGTGTGAGTGGAAAGACAGCTCCGTGAACGGGACCCGAGTGGATGAACGATACAAGATTGTGGATGTTAATCACACAAGGAAATATCCTACGTACGATCCGTTCATACTCGCGCATCAGGCAAAGCAAGTCTATTTTGCTCCTTTTCCTTACACGAAAAATGACAGAAATCAAAGTCAATGGTGGGCAGTCTTCACGACTAAACCACGGGGACAAATAGACAGTTCTCTGTTCCAGGAAGATGTTGCTTCAACTGGTACACGCTTATCTTTTATTGAAGAGACCATATTCTCCGAAGAAGATCAGACCGAAGGGGCAGAAGAAGATTTCGAGGATGACGATGATGATGGACAAGGAGATTACATGGTCAGGGATGTTTCGAAGATCCTTGAGGAGGATGAAGGACGCGATGAAGAGAATTTGGAGGACGATCAAGTGGAGGGCGAGGAGACGGAGGAGGAGGATCAGTCTGAGGAGGATGAGGCTAAAGACAGTAACGACAGCGACGGTGACTACTAGAGTTGTTGTAGTAAGTTATATTGATGTTACATGGTTAGGTCACTGTGCTACTTATTTGGTACATTACTGAATCAAGTTAGAATGTAATTGCTAATTGTTGTTAACATTGTTTAATTTGTTGCAAGGTCAAGATAATGACAGGCGGTAGATCGACCAGGAAACGTGGTGGGGGTAGTAGGTCTGCTCACACGTCCACCACGCAGCAGCAGGAGGAGGAGTAAATGGTCCACGAAACGGGACCGGAGCAGACCGATGAGCATGAGGAGGAGGAGCAGCACAGGGGCAGGAGGAGGAGCTGGAGAAGGACGATGTCGGTCGGGTGATTCTCAAACCTACGGGCACATGGTAATATAATCTAACATGTTGATTATTCTTTTGTAACATTTTTATTTTTGGACTACATCTTGTATGATTTTCTACATATATGTGCTTCTCGACTCGGTGCAGGTTTCTGCATAAACAGGTCGTCAGAGGCTGTACTACCAGCTTCATGGTCGACAAAGGGCAGGGGTATGCCAATTGGTCTCAGGTGCCGGCGGAGGTACGGGAGTGGTGGTTCAGCCAATTCAAGGTACGTGGATTGTTTTTGCTACCGAGTATTTAATTTTATAATCTAGACTTTGTAAATATTTTTCATACTAATTATTAATCCGCCTTGACTGTGTAGTTCAAGTTCAGTTGGGCATCTGAGTTAGATGGAAGGGTTTGGGACCAGTACAATGAGACGTGCACGCGACATTTCTGTTGTGTGATGAATAAACGACGCACGCGGGGGACTCCGCTAAAGGACCTTAAAGGTGTTGTTTTTTTTGGTAATCAATTTTAACAAACAATCTAACTTCAATCTTTCACTGTATTAAATAATATATTGAGTCGTCATATTTTAGGGGACGCGTTGGAGAGATGGGTCGCCTACCACGACAAGAAGGATTTTAATGTCAGGTCAGAAATTGCCCAGAGGAACAAGTTGGTGAACTGTGAGCATGAGGGCCACGCAAACCCGACACATCATCGGGGTTCTCAGTCTTCTTTCAGTCGTGCCAAGAGGGTATGATTTCTACTAATTAATACCGTACTCTTCTCTGAATAATCGTCAACTATGTTTGCATAATTTATATTCGCCTAACGTTCGTACTCATTTAATAGCTGCATGCTGAGCTCGGGAGGGCGCCAACCGCGGCGGAGATATTCTTTGACATGCATGGGAAGACCGATGACAAAGGGACTAGCTTTAAGACGAAAAAGGATCAGGCGACCTGGGTGAGTACTAACTATTTCAAATAATTCGACTTTAGGTGGTGGATAACTATCTTCAATGATTTCATCTAATAATAACTTGAATTGAAATCGTTCTTCTGTACGCAGGACGCCTACCAAGAAGAGTTAGTGAGACTCGAGGCTGATCCTGATGCTGAGAAAGTCGACCCGAATGAGACTTGGTTCAAGGTCGTCAAGGGTTACAAGAGAGGAAGTGTGTACGGTGTAGGAATTGCACACGGTATGTACTTCACACCTCCCACATCGCGTCTCAGCACCTGTACGCAAATGGAGTACACGCCGGTCGGATCTCAGCAACCCGACCCGGAGAAGAACGCCATGAAGGAACAGCTGAGGGAACAGGCGGAGCACATAAAGAAGATGCAGGATGAGATCGCCATGTTTCGGGCCATGTTTCAGAGATGCAACCAAGGTCTCATCCCCCACCCCCTCCAGACAACAGAGACCCCTTTAACGGGGATGGTGGTAACTCTGGTGCTCCAGCTAGCTTCCCAGTTAGTTGATTGTTTTTTGTTGTTGTTGTAACTTTATTTACGGATTATGTATCTTCGCCAACTAGTTTAGATTTGTGTACCTTCAAACCGTATCTTAAATCTTTTTTATATAAGTTTTTTCAGCATAAATGAGTCGACAGATGAAGTGTTTTGGTTGACTGAGAGTGAATGAGGTTGAGGTATTGTGGATAGTCGACATTTGTGGTTGGTTGAGAGTTGTGGATGTGGTTTATTTTGCAGGTTTTGGCTAGTCATGGAACGCATGTTTATGGTTATGCAACAACGTAAATAGCGTCCACTAACGGACGTCATGATAGACGCCAGGGGAAGCTAAAATGGCGACCGACTGTGGACGCAAGGTGTCCCTGGATGGCGTCCACAGTCGGTCGCCAACTCAAGGAACATGGCGTCCGACTGTGGACGCCATCCAGGGACACCTGGCGTCCACAGTCGATCGCCACCCATGGCGTCCACTGTCTGTCGTCAATTCCCTTGGCGTCCAATAGTGGACGCCTGTTTTAAAAATGGGCGACCGGTCGTGGCTTCCGCTTTCTGGAGTCTATTTGCGGACACCCGTCCCTTTATAGCGTCCATTATCGGTGCCCACTAGGTGGACGCCCGGGACTGTTTTTCTTGTAGTGTTATAATGAGACAGCAGGGGCATTTTCCGGGATTGTCACTAGGAAAAAATCCCAGCACCGAAAGTAAACTCTGTGATCCCATCGGACAAGCCCACACGATAGGCTTTGGGTACCCCGCAACCGAGGGCGAAATCCGTGAACGCATGGCTATCATGCGCGCACGAAAAACCAAGGGCATCTGAATCCCGCCATATGACCTCACCCTAAATGGATGTTTCGTAAAGGAAGGCGACCACAAACCTTACATGGGGTTTCCCAAACCAACCTACATCGAGGGCATTCGACATCCTATAATAGAAATATTCCAAGATTGCTACTTCATCCCAGAAACCATACCCGACACCTTAAAACCTAAACACACACCCTGTATGGACGGCCTGGCCAATAGTCTCCTATTCGGGGAAGAAAGTTTCGTGCCCGTAAATCCCAGTGAGCTAGTTAATGTGGTCATGACTAACAAGCAGTTTGACCCCATCGCCCTTATCACCAATGCCGACAAGAGTCAAGAGGGTAGAGGGTGGAGGAAATCCGTCACATGGACCGACGAGAACGGTAGGAGGTTCAAGCAAATCACGGGAGAGGGAAGGATGTTCGAAGAGTCTGAGTCCGAATCCGAAACGGAGTCTGAGTCTGAAACGGGCCAAGAGTCTAGTATCGTTTGTCTTCCATCTACATCTGTGTCTGTTCAGGATGAGTCGGGGCCTGTCCCGGAAATCCCGGTAATGTTATCTCTGTCAAACAAACAGAGAGTCTCCTTATCCAAAGTCCTCGACACGCTCGATTTAACTAATAATAAAAGTAGTTTCGCTTATGACTCGTCGCACTTAACATGCAATGCCATTATCGATAGTGAACAAAACAAAAATGACCAAAATGATTCCTACGACACTCACCTCCCACCAGAATCCTTAAGAGAGTTGGCCAGGCAAGAGTTAGAAGCACCAGTAATCAAAGACACCGAATCCATAAACGTTGGAACCTCCTCAGAAACCCAAATCTTGAAAATAGAAACCTCCTTAGATCTTATTAAGAGGGAACGACTCACGGACTTACTCACACAATACAAAGACGTCTGCGCCTAGTCTTATAAAGACATGCCGGGCATAGACAGAGATATAGCCGAACACCGAATCCCAATTAAGCCCGGGTATAAACCAGTAAAACAAAAGTTACACCGCATGCGACCCGAGTGGGCCCTTAAGGTCAAGGAGGAAGTGGACAAACAATTTAAGGCTGGGTTCATACACGTTTCCGAATACTCTGACTGGGTAGCCAACATAGTCCCCGTCCCCAAAAAAGACGGGAGGATTCGTGTCTGCGTAGATTTCCGAGACCTTAACAAAGCCAGCCCAAAGGATGACTTCCCTTTACCCCATATAGATATCCTGGTAGATAATACCGCCGATCACGCCCTACTCTCCTTCATGGATGGGTATGCTGGGTATAATCAAATAAAAATGGCAAAAGACGACATGTCTAAAACAGCCTTCACCACACCTTGGGGAACCTATTGTTACTCGGTAATGCCATTTGGACTTAAAAATGCTGGGGCAACCTACCAAAGAACCGCAACCACGCTTTTACACGACATGATGCACAAAGAAGTCGAGGTGTATTTAGATGACATGATAGTTAAATCCCAAGATCGAGAAGGGCACGTCCCGGCCCTCGAGAAATTCTTCAAACGCCTACGCCAGTATAACATGAGGCTTAACCCACAAAAATGCGCCTTTGGGGTCACGTCGGGGAAACTTTTAGGTCACGTGGTGAGCCAGCGAGGAATTGAGATAGACCCCTCCAAAATAAAAGCCCTATTAGACATGCTCGCGCCTTCAAATGAAAAGAAAATTAGAGGGTTTCTGGGTAAGATTCAATACATTAGCCGTTTCATAGCCAAACTGACCATGGTCTGTGAGCCCATCTTCAAAAAACTCAAAATAACCGAACCCACCGTCTAGGACGATAAATGCCAAAGGGCCTTTGATAAGGTGAAAGAAATACTAGCACAACCCCCGATCTTAATGCCTCCCAGGAAAGGACTGCCACTTTCCCTCTACCTTACCGTAACTGAAACCGCAATGGGGGCCATGCTAGCACAAACCGTTAACAAAGAAGTGAGAGCTATTTACTACATTAGCAAAAAATTCCTCGAGTACGAAACCAAATACACACCCCTAGAAAGGACCTGCCTAGCCCTAGTGTGATCAACCAACAACTCCGGCACTACATGCTCAGCCATACCATACACGTATACTTAAAAATGGACCCCATCAAATACATCTTCGAGAAACCTGTCCTCAACGGACGACTAGCCCGATGGACGCTCATGTTGGCAGAGTTTGACTTAACATACGTACCCCTTAAGGTCATCAAAGGAAGGGCCGTAGCCGACTTCTTAGCCGAAAACCCAATAGAGGAAAAACCAACAACCGACACCTAGTCCTTCCCCGACGAGGACATCCTGTTCGCCGAAAGCGAATTATGGGATTTATATTTTGATGGTGCCTCGAGCATGAGAGGGTGCGGTGTGGGAATCCTCCTAATATCCCCAATAGGTGACCATGTACCCGTATCAGTCAAATTAGACTTTCCCGTTACCAACAATGCAGCCGAATATGAAGCCTGCCTGATAGGTCTAAAAGCAGCCGTATCTCTGGGAGTCAAAAGCCTTAGAGTACACGGAGACTCGTCCCTAGTAGTCAATCAAGCCACGGGAAACTGGAAGGTCTATAGCGAAAGCCTAACCCCATACCAGGCCAAGGTAGAAGCAATGTCCCGGGAATTCACCGAAATCGACTTCATACACATACCCCAGGATGAGAACCAATTTGCTGACGCGTTATCCAAACTAGCCTCACTAGTAAACATACCCGATCATCTCTTCTCTATGCCCATTTGCGTCGAAAGAAGCGAACAACCGGCCTACATCTACAGCCTCGAAACCGATGACAGCCCCGAAGAGCCTTGGTATAAAGCAATCCTAGAATTTAAAACCCACGGGTCATATCCACCCAACACTAACACCAAGAACAAAAGAGCCCTGCGAATGCAAGCCACCCATTACGTCTTGAATCAAGGATTACTTTACAAACGAACCCCACAAGGAGTCCTCCTTAGGTGCATAAGCAAAAACCAATCCGAAAAAGTCATGGAAGAGGTACACGACGGAGAGTGCGGACCCCATATGAGAGCACACCTACTAGCCCGAAAAATAATGAGACTGGGCTATTACTGGGTTACTTTAGAGGCAGACTGTTGACGTCATGTCCGACACTGCCACAATTGCCAAATCTTTGCTAACATCCAACACCTACCTCCATATCCTCTACACACCATAGCCACACCCTGGCCTTTCTTTACCTGGGGAATAGACATCATAGGAAAAGTGCACCCCTCCGGGACCGTTGGGCACTGTTTTATACTAGTGGCCGTCGACTATTTCACCAAATGGGTAGAAGCCGCCTCTTACACCGTGCTAACCTCGGAACAAGTAGTCAAATTCTTACAAAATAACATCATCTGCCGATATGGTATACCTCACGAGATCATCAGTTACCAGGGGGCTCACTTTAGGGCCGACACCCAGAAACTCCTCGACAAATACAAAATCCAAAGACACAAGTCGTCACCCTATAGACCACAAAACAAACGGGGCCGTAGAGGCGGCCAACAAAACCATAACCACAATACTTAAGAAAATGATAGACAATTACCGGGATTAGCCAAACAAGATCCCCTTCACCTTATGAGGATACCGAACATCTTACAGAACACCCACTGGGGCCACACCATACTACCTACCCTACGGTTCCGAAGCAGTCCAACCCGTAGAGCTAGAAATACTGTCACTAAGGATACTAGCCGAGAGCGACATCCCTGAAGAGGAATGGAATCAAAAACGGTACGACGAGTTAGTACTTCTAGATGAGCGTAGGATACATGCCCTATCGAACGTACAAGCCTACCAACAACGCATCCAACGAGCCTTTAATAAGCGAGTGAAATCCCGAAACATACGCGAGGAAGATTTAGTGATCAAATCTATTAGAGCACCCCTTCCTGTCGACCCTAGAGGGAAATTCAAACCAAAATGGGCGGGCCCCTACCTCGTTAAGAAAATACTCTCGGGAGGCGCCGTAATTCTCACTGACTTAGATGGACAAGAATTCTCAACCCCAACTAACATGGATCAACTCAAACGGTACTACCCGTGAACATCTTGGCAACTACATCCCAACCACCGAAAAAAAAAAAAACAACAATAACAAAAATCAGGTTCGCATCGATAATTGGCATAAACGAGTCTAAAGAAAAATCACTCACATTTTAATAAGAACTACGAACATGGTTTGATTCCGTCCAAAAGTGGATACGTAGGCAACCCTCCTCCGGGTACAACCAAACAACAAAAAAAAATCGATTCATCGATAAATCGGGACTTCCACCGCGACCCGGTGAACGAGTGATTCAGAATGACGAAGCACAAACGACGAGCCGAGGACGGGGTGAAAACCCGAAAGGGCGCCTCGAGCAAAATGAAGAAACAAGTTGCGAGCCGTCGTTAAAAAAATGACGACCCGAGGACGGGGTGAAAACCCGAAAGGGTGCCCCGGGCAAAATGAAGAAACGAGTTGCGAGCCGTCAAAAAAAAGAAAAAAAAAACAAAAAAAAGGTGAGCTGAGGAAGGAGTGAAGACCCGAAAAGGCGCTCCGGGTAAAATGAAGAATCGAGTTGCGAGCCACCACAAAAAAAAATAATAAATGTGCTTCTCATTAAAAAAACAACAAAATTGGTTAAATCGAGCCTTTGTCGAGGCCTCTACATCAAGCGTCCAAAATCCGGACATCCCGGAAATTAACAACGTGTCTAAGCTCCACAAAAACTAGTACTAATACGCCATATAATATCAATTAATACGACATAGTACTAAACGGCTGGGCTACCGGTCCAACTTGTCCAACTTTTCCCTACCATTCGGGTGTGACCGCTTGCGTTCTTCCTCTTCGAAGAAGGCAAAGCAAGCGTCTGACGCTCTATCCAAACGTGAGTCCAGCAAATCCCACTCTATTTGCTCTTCCAAAGCTTTAATATGGGCTCGTTAGTCCTGGCCCGTTCAGATGAACTGACTAAACTAGGATCGGTCCCACTGTCTTTGGGTAGGCACTTAACGGTCTCTCGAGTCTCCTCCTTGCCTCTTAGTAGGGCTGTATTCCTAACTTTCGAGTCAGTCTGTCCTAACGGGTGTTCGCAAACCCTCTTCTGCATGAAAGTATTATCGGTCACTCGAGCATCGGAATGCAAGAACTTCTGCTCCCAAGATACCCTGAAACCCTTAAGCAAATCCCCGGTCCATGGATCGAAACTAGAAACGACTTTAGCATCACCTGGAATAGGAGGTCGGATAACATGCTCGGGTAAATATAGACTTGATAACCCATGGATAGTAATAGCAAAGCCCGGGTCGAAGACAAAAAAGGGAACCCAACATGCCCACTAATATTCCACCATGGAATAAGCCACCTAATGACAACACCTCTCCCAACCAAATAGGAAAGCCAATCATCCTCTTCGGGATTTTTACCCCACACCGATGCAATCTTACGGCCCATGAAACCCTTGTAGTTATAATCTTTGAAACGCCGGGGAGGGTCAATCAAACCGAGCCGCTCTTGCAGCCAAACCTGTACGAAAACACGACGAGGCATCACATCTGTAAAGTCAAAACGACCACAAAATAAATAAAATCAAGCCACAAAAAACATAGCAAAAGAAAAAGAGGAGCAAAAACAAACCTGTATGATAACCCTAGAACCCCGAGAAAGTGTCCCCTGTGACCGGACACTAGCATCAAGACCAAGAACAAGCTCACCCAAAATAAGCAGAGAGGGTGATCGTCCATGTTCCATAGCCGCTACCACATCCATGACGCAAGGATTACCCCAACCCCCACGTGACCGCATATCCTCAAAAAGATAGTAGCAAGCAATAGCAATATTGAAAGCACGCCTACATGCCAAGGCCGAAACATAACGAGAGTCAACCCGAGAGAATGTCCTAGAAAGTAACTCTAGGTTAAGGCCATCACTACCAAAATAGCCTTTAGCCTCCTCCAATGAAGAAAGGTCCAAGAAATGGTAAAACCGCTCCACATAAACGTCATCCCCATAGGGCACACAAGGTCGAACCGAGCTCCACCCTTCTATAGCATCTATCTTTTCGGGCAAAGGACAAATTTTACCCCCGGGGAAGGCAAAAACATGGCATTTCGGGTCCCAGAACTTAGAACATGCACTCAAGAAGCTATCATGTACTTTGACTCGACTTAGAGCTACAATCGTCGACAAACCGTCATTTGAACTAACCTCGGGGTAGCATTTCTTAAATAAACCCGCCCACTCAGAAAGGACATTCCCGAAACCCGACATGACCTTAGATATGATTATATACCTTACGGATATCCTACTATGTCTAGGACATGCACCCACGACCCGTATATATAGCCCTAATCCCACAAGAATTAGGAAACAACGAAAATTTCCATAACCCGAAACCCGAACCGCACCGGCCCACGCGCCCGAGTACCCGACCGCATATGCCCAAGCGGCCCGGAACCCAAATGCCTCAGCCCGAGCGCCTGATGCCGGGCATAACTCCACCCGAGCAACCCAAGGATAGAAACTTGAGTTCCCCGGGATCACCCTAGCTAGAGGAACGTGAGTTTACTCGTCGGACACACGAGACTTAGGCGTTTTTTTAGGGGGATAAGCTACCCCCACGTAGGCGTGTAGTAGCCTTGTAGCGATTACCGTCGAGTCGCGTCTGTAGCCGTAGTGCAAGGCAATTTTACCAATGTATAAAAAGTGGTCTAACTTTTTTTCAAAAGTCGCCCGAATTTAAGCTTCGGTCTTATTCTGAATACCTACGCTCATCTCCCAACTTAGCACGTTAATGTCTCACACCTCGAGTCAAAAACATTTTAATCGACGTACTACCCGATCCGATTCCCGGCTTAAACTAACGCATTTCAAAACATCCAGAAAAAAAAAAACTGTTTTCACACTCTCGTGCAACGCTAATACGCCCTAAACTGGGTCGAATCGCAAACAAATGAACACAAATAGAGATTACTTGTCAATCTAGTTAAACGATTAACCAAATAAAAGCGCAAGACTAATCCAACTAATTCAAATACTAAGAATTTAAAGCAAATATGCAAAATATACAAATTTATACACAAATCGAGACTAGGTAGGACCTCTAGAAGCCGCACCAATGGCCATCACGACCTCACAAATATTGTCATCGAAGCCTAGGTCCTCCAAATCTATAAGAGGAGACGCATTGCCACCCATCCCCGACAGCATGTCTAGGGTAGCAGTCTCGGGGATTCCACACCTCCTCGCCCTCAGCCTCAGCCTCAGCCTCAGTCTCCCTCTCGACCCGATGCCTGGTGTAATACTCATATTTTTGTCTTAAGTCAAACCGAGTCAAGTGAAACAAGTACTCGACCCGGGCCCAATTGGCTAATGACGTTGCAAGCCTTAACCTACACCAAATCCAATATAATATAGTAGTCCACTAATATTATCCGTAATACATGAAACCCACGCCTATTATATATATATACACGCACGAGGAGTAACCTAGCACCCTGCACACAAATTCTTACTTGAACCACAAACAACGGCCGCACACGATTAAGAACGAGAAGAAGAAAAGGGAGAACCCTAGGAGTCGGATCGGACCATCGGTAGACTAGACTTGATCGTACACACATCTTAGGTATGCCAAGCAGTTTCATTTCCGTTTTCGTAGCACCATTATAGAATTTCAATGTCATAATGACAGTAGTCGGGTTTGGTCATCGGGTTGTAGGTATTATCGTTATAGTTGTGTCGCACCATTACTGTTGTCTGGTTGTTTTATTTGTCGTTACTATAGTAGGGTTGGACTGCTGATATTATAGTCATGTTGTGCCATGGTGTCGTGTATTACGGGTTTGTCGGACTATTGCCATTGTTGTGCGGGGTTTTGCTTGAGGTTGTTGTCGACATTAATTAATGGGTCGAGTACGGAGCCATGAGTTGATCATGCAAGTCAATACAATTGAAGTCCTTTAAGTCGTGACGTTATTCCGAGCTAAGCGGAATAACTGGAATACGGTAGCTATGTTTGTACTCTGGCCTAGTATTTTTGTGTTTGTGCCCACCAATTCGTCGTTCTCGGCGTTGGATTATGTACGAACAGCATGGAGGTAGTGTGTGGGTGGTAGCTGTAGAGTAGTAAGCTATTAGAAGTGAGCTATTAGAATATATATATATATATATATATATATATATATATATATATATATGTCAGTGGGCTAATCTATGCCAACCCAAGTTATGATTAATTCGTCCTACGTACTAAGTATTGTTAACTTTTGTTTAGTGCGTGGTCGTGTGGGTGAAATTTTGGAATCGGGTTGAGTCAGTTATGCAGGCTAATGTAATTAATGGGGGAAAAGTTAGTAGGTTAATTAGAAGTAATACCCATGTTATTTTATTTTGATTTAAGCGGATCGGTATCGACTTATTGCATATAGTAAATATGCTAGGACCAATATTAATTTATTTATATAATATTTTATTAGGTTCGGATTTCGTAGAAGTACCGTGGTGAATTGTACTAACGACGAGGTGGTGACCTACTAACTAGGTAAGGTTATCCTTACTCAGTTTATGTTGTATGTATGATATGTAATGGTATAATGATGATATTGAAATTACGGTTGTGTGCCTATTGAGAGAAGCTAGCTAGGGCTAGCTAGGCCCGGTTGATCTCGGGACCTTCCCTAATGTTTCCTCCTAGGAGAGCCTAGGAGGGGTGTGCACACTCGGTCTGACGGGGCGTGACTGCGGTCGCGATAGTGATGATAGGGATAAAGATGATGTTGATTATGATGTTTGTGATGTGGGTTGTACTAATGTTGTTTAATGCTATCGTAAACTGACCTTGTGGGTGTATGTCTGATGTATCTGTGATGATCCACTTGACGGTTATGGTTATTTGGGGAGCAGGGATGTATTCAGGTGCTTGATGAGATGTGATTTTGACTCGGGATGCTATTTGCGGGACGGGCAGTGTGCGAAATCGTCGGACTAGTATAGACCCTTGGCCGTTTGTATTTCATTTTATTTACTAGACCGTCACAGATACTCTTTATCTTTTAGTTTGAAGATTGGATTTTTATAATCTTTTGTTAAGTTGTAATGTTTTGGCACTCTATTATTGCGAGTAATGATGTCTGCTACCTCGGGTTACCGAGATGGTAACACCCGTATTTGTTCGGGATGTCTTGTTAAGTCTCCTGGACAAATGAGGGTGTTACAAAGTGGTATCAGAGCGATCGATTTTGGAGCCTGAATAAAAGAATTTAGGAATTTAAAATGAACCCCGGTGATTGACCATTAGGAGCCCACTTAAAATCTCTGGTTGGGGAGACGTCCTCATACCAACCTCCGGCCCTTTTGGTTTGGACCCGGTAACTACGTGTGAGATTGAGAGGGGGTAGAATAGGATGGGTCCGCGATGATGATATGAACTTCCTTTGAATTGTATAATTGTACGAGTAGTTACAGGTGCGATGTTTACAATGAGATGATTAAGTATAACGTTAATAGTAATGTATTGTTATGATGAATGAGCATTTAAGGCTCATGTGTCTATTATTGTTGTTTTGAAGTAATCATGTCAAAGGACGCAGCTATTGATGTGAGTTGATATGAACTTTGAACAAGAATGTGAAGAATGATTAGTATACTGAAATGGAATGTAAACAAAGTAACCAAAACAGATTGAAAAGGATAGTTTGAGGATGAATAAACCGTAACCAAGGATAGTATGCTAGGTGAAGTAGACCTATACTTCAACAAAGCGGGTGCTAAATCAAACAACGCGATTGAAGTAGCGAGTTTAGAGCTTGTAACGCGACTAACTCTAGACTTTGTCTTGTAAGCAACAAGGACGTAAAAGAAAGCTTAGCTTTACTCAGGTTTTTGATTTCAATATTGGATGTCTTATTCATTCAAATAGATGGCTATATATAGCCTACAACAAGACCCTTAAACCGGCTGGTTAGGGTGACAAAAACAAAGCTTACACCTTATGTGAACTAGGAGCTAATAACAATGTTATGTAAACTAGGAGCTAATAACAAAGCTCTAACAAAGAGCATCAGCCACGGCACACTTGTGTGAACATGGAGCCATAAACAAAGCTTGAGGATGTGCACACTATGTGAACACAATCAGCCTCAAACACCTTCATAACTTCAGTACACTTCCCATGCTTGAATGAGTGTGAACCCAAGTTAATGTCTTCATATTACCTTGATTATTTGCTCCTTTATTCAGCTCACACACAAGCTAGCTCACTAATTGTAGTAGGCACACTACTAAGCTGGTAAGAGGTGCTAGTGTGGCTGAACTAAGAACAAGAGGAGCTAAGGTGACTTTATTGAACTCTTTGGTAGCTCCTTGATTCGGATCATCTCCTCCCCCTTGAAAAGGAATTGTCCTCAATTCTGAAAAGTCATCTTCATCAAGATAAAGAGCAAAATCTCCCACTTTGGACGTGGTATGCTCTTCATAACTATCCGGTAACTTCATCTTGCAACCATGGTTGTTTCCCTTGTATGGAGCTTCTGTTTGGGACATCAATCTGGTCTTTCTCTTGACAGCTTCATCCGTTGTGTAACAAACACTGAGGTGAGTCATTATGGAGGATGGCAAGTACTCTCTTGGTTTGAGGGGACTCTTTGGGAAAGGACTTGTTAAGTATTTGCTCATGATGCTTAGATTACTCCCTTGTGTTCTTAGCAAAAGGAAGTGCTCCTTCCACGTCTCTAAGGCCCTGGTTATGTCATAACCTACAGCTGGTCCTCCTCCTTGAGCTTCTCTAGTTATACACTCTGAAATAGGATGTTTTGGGACACAAAAATGGTTCTCTTTAGGAAGAAGATCGTCCTGCAAAACAAACTCATCAAAAGTGTTAAGAGTAACAGTCTTGCACTTGGTGAGTATATCAGCCTCCGTGGAGTAATATTCCTTCAAGGTCTCAATTCCAAGCGTGCTTGCATCTATGGTGGATGAGTGTGTGTATTGACAAGATGAAGCCTTAGCCATGACATTGTTTTTCCCATCTTCATCCTTTAAGAATCCATGATCTCTATTAAGTGCAAAACAAGCTGGTATCTTAATAGTAATGTCAACACCTAGTTTCTTTAGCCACTCTTCAGATTGTTTCCCTTCACAACCACTATTAACCTTAGCTGGTTCCTCTTTAGTGGTCCTGACGGCATCAAACTCCCCCTCTTCTATAGCATGTACTCCCATATTTTTACTAGCAAACATTGAGAGGTTGGGTTTTCCGACTCGATTGGTTAACATATTGCATACGTTTTGAGGTGTCATGGGTTTGAGTACAATTTTCTTTCCCTTATCACTCAATTCATACTCATTCCTCCTCCCATGGTGAACTACGTCCCTATCAAACTGCCAAGGACGGCCTAATAGTATGTGACAAGCATCCATAGGAATAACATCGCACAAAACCTCATCAACGTAGGAACCCATGGTCAAGCCAACCCTCACTTGTTTAGTGACCCTTACCTTGTTCCCGTTGTTTAACCAATGAAGTGCATAAGGGTTAGGGTGATTAGTAGTAGCTAGACCTAGTTTGTCTACCATTTCAGTTGAGGCAACGTTGGTACAACTACCTCCATCAATGATTAAACTACACCATTTATCTTTAACTTGACACTTAGTATGGAATAGTTGGTCTCTTTGTTCGGTGTCATGTTGAATGGGGTTAGCATGTAGAGTACGTAGTACTAAGAGTGTGTCATAAGCCGGGGGTTCATAAGCCTCAATATTTTCCTCTTCCTCTTCCTCTTCCTCGTTAACATTGAAAACAGCCCCTATGCGTTGTTCCTCTTCCCATAATTCATCCCTAACAGTGATTACTTCTCTTAAGGTCACAACTCTTTTATTTGGACAAGCGTTTTTGTAGTGACCAAACCCTTGACACTTGAAACAACGCACTTTAGAGAGACTAGTTTCAGTGGTTGTTTTGGTGGTAGATTGAGGTGGGGGTGCGGGGTTATTCTTAACAATAAGGGGTTGATTAATATTAGTAGGATTGACTCCATTACCATCATCCGTTCGAGACCAAGTATGACTCTTACTAGACTCACCCTCATGTTTTCCCTTCCCTTGTGCTTCAACTTTTAGACACAACCCACACAAGGTATCAAAATCAGAATAAGGACACAAATCAACCGTATTAGCTATACTATCATCCGTTCGATTTAACTCCATTACCATCATCCGTTACCATCATCCGTTCGATTTAACCCGCGTAAGAACCTAGCCATTTTTATATCTTCATTTTCTTCTACTTCTCCCATTAGAACCAAGTTCTCAAATTCTTCTATGTATTCACTAACACTCATTTTTCCTTGTATACGGTTAGCAATCTTTTTGTATAAGGATAACTTGTGCGTAGTTGGGACATACCTCTTACGTAGTTTACGTTTTAAGGACTCCCAAGAAGTAATCTTACCCTTTCCATTTCTGGTGCGTTGTACCTTAAGCCCTTCATACCAAAGGGAAGCCCCTTTGCTTAGCTTTAGGATTGCATATTTGCACCTCTCCTCGTCCTCCAAGTCCTTGAAGTCAAAGAGCTTCTCCATGTTTCTTTCCCATTCCAAGTAGACTTCAGGATCAGTACCACCATTGAACTCAGGGAGTTCGTTTACTTTGATCTTGTCCACCGATTCCCTCCTTGCTTGGAAACGAGAATTCTTGGGCTGGTAGTTCTCCAACGCCTTCTTTAGTTGTTCCAAGAAGCTAGGGTCTTCAAAGTTCAATACTCCTGCCATGCTTTACGTCTAAAGGAAGACCAAAGCTCTGATACCACTAATGATGTGAGTTGATATGAACTTTGAACAAGAATGTGAAGAATGATTAGTATACTGAAATGGAATGTAAACAAAGTAACCAAAACAGATTGAAAAGGATAGTTTGAGGATGAATAAACCGTAACCAAGGATAGTATGCTAGGTGAAGTAGACCTATACTTCAACAAAGCGGGTGCTAAATCAAACAACGCGATTGAAGTAGCGAGTTTAGAGCTTGTAACGCGACTAACTCTAGACTTTGTCTTGTAAGCAACAAGGACGTAAAAGAAAGCTTAGCTTTACTCAGGTTTTTGATTTCAATATTGGATGTCTTATTCATTCAAATAGATGGCTATATATAGCCTACAACAAGACCCTTAAACCGGCTGGTTAGGGTGACAAAAACAAAGCTTACACCTTATGTGAACTAGGAGCTAATAACAATGCTATGTAAACTAGGAGCTAATAACAAAGCTCTAACAAAGAGCATCAGCCACGGCACACTTGTGTGAACATGGAGCCATAAACAAAGCTTGAGGATGTGCACACTATGTGAACACAATCAGCCTCAAACACCTTCATAACTTCAGTACACTTCCCATGCTTGAATGAGTGTGAACCCAAGTTAATGTCTTCATATTACCTTGATTATTTGCTCCTTTATTCAGCTCACACACGAGCTAGCTCACTAATTGTAGTAGGCACACTACTAAGCTGGTAAGAGGTGCTAGTGTGGCTGAACTAAGAACAAGAGGAGCTAAGGTGACTTTATTGAACTCTTTGGTAGCTCCTTGATTCGGATCAGCTGCCAGTTCTTCCCCAGCCACTTTGAGTGCCGAAGAAATGGCGCGCTTAAAGGCAACTAACGATGCACTTTTGGAAGCTCTGAGAAACATCAACGCCCCGAAACCACCGGCGACAGACGCGGCCACTATCAGCGATGCGATAGCACGCCTTCGTCCCAGTAAATATGACGGGACTGGTGGGCCGTTGCAGCTAGAGAACTGGGTGAGGGAAATGAAGAAGGTGTTCCAGACCGTAAAGTGTCCGGAGCATTTGGAGCTGAATCAAGCTGCATTCTATTTGAGTGGCAAGGCCGATTTATGGTGGCATCATAACTATGACAAGCTTATTGCAGAGCATGAGGAAGGGGATTATGGGGAGTATGCCTTTGGATTGAAGAGTCTCGCAGAAGCGCTGAGGGTGGAGTTCTTTCCGGAACATATCCGTAGTGCAAAAAGAGCTGAATTTGATCGTTTCACCATGACGGAAGACATGACTGTCGAGGACTATTATGACAAGTTTATGGAGCTGGCCACTTATTCTGCTGACCTCAATTTGAGTTCTGAACTATTGGCTTCCCGCTTCGAGAGGGGCTTGTCTGTCAAAATCCTGGAAAGGCTACCCATGGGACTTAATACTGATGTGAAAGAGGTATACTTGAGGGTCGGGCACGCAGAACGTTTGGCTGACCGAATCAAGGAGTTGGGAGAGTAAAAGAGGGAGAAGAGAAAAGCTGAATCTGAAGGCACACTCCAGAATGAACCTAAGAGGGGAAACCAGAACCGAGGAATGGTGCGACCTCAATACTTCGAGGAAAACAGCTATGGAGGGACAGGGTCCGGTCATGGACGAAGGAACGAACCTCGAGTATATGAATGTAAGAACTGTGACCGCAACCACCCCGGTAAGGATTGTAGTGGAAAACCCGTCACGTGCTACAATTGTGGGAAAGCGGGACACCGTGCCTATGAGTGTTTTGCACCGAAGCAGAATGGGAGTTCGAGTCAAGGGAGTTTTTACTCCGCTTCTTCAACAACTTCAGGCAATGTTAACCAAGGGAATCGGTACCACGGTAACGGGAACCGACAACAAGGAAACTGGAACCGATCACAGGGGAACTGGAATCGGCAACAAGGGAGTTACTACCAGGGGTCGGGAGGCACAACCCAGTCAGCTGTAGCCGCTGGGCCAACTACATCTGTTAATGGGGCACCTGAAGGTAGTAAGAATACTGGGAAACTCTTTGCTATGGGGAAACAAGCTGCTAAGGAGGACACACAAGTTATCACGGGTACCTTTCTCGTTAACTCGAAACCTTCTTTTATTCTGTTCGATTCTAGGGCAACCCATTCATTTGTAGCCTGTAACCATGTACCGAGTCTAGGGTTAGTAGATTTTGAAAATATAGCTGATGATATAATCACACCCTCGGGGAAGTCGGTTAGGTGTACAAGGGTCTTTCGAAATGTGTCTTTAATAGTTGGGGGAGTTGACCTGCCAGTTAATTTAATAGAGTTCCCCTTAGATGACTTTGACATTATCCTGGGAATGGATTGGTTAGGACGGTTTAGAGCCCAGATTGATTGTAACCTCAAGAAAGTGTCATTAAGAGGTCCGAAGGGCGTTAGAGTGTCTTATAGGGGATTTGTGGTAAAGCCAACTGTGAAGATCATAGCAACCATTACCCTGAAGACCCACCTGAAGAAGGGGAGTCCGTTATTCTTGTGCCATGTACGGGACACTCGGGCCGAGGAGTTATCTTCTAACTCAATACCTGTAGTGAATGAGTTCGAAGACGTATTTCCGGAGGAGATCCCGGGGTTACCACCAAAGCGAGAAGTTGATTTCGGTGTCGAATTAAAGCCAGGGACGGGGCCGATCTCTAAAGCACCATACCGTATGGGGCCTAAGGAGCTGACCGAGCTAAAGAAACAGTTGGAAGAATTGATGGATAAGGGGTATATCAGACCTAGTATATCGCCGTGGGGTGCTCCTGTTTTGTTTGTATAGAAGAAGGATGGGAGCATGAGACTGTGCATCGATTACAGGGAGCTGAACAACGTCACTGTGAAGAATCGGTACCCTTTGCCTCGTATTGATGATTTATTCGATCAACTGAGTGGGGCCGGTATCTTTTCAAAGATTGATTTGAGGTCCGGTTATCACCAGGTAAGGGTCAAGAATGAAGATATTCCTAAGACCGCATTCAGAACGCGGTATGGCCACTATGAATTTGTGGTGATGCCGTTTGGTCTAACAAATGCTCCTGCTGTTTTCATGGATTTGATGAACCGAGTTTTCCGCCCCTACTTGGACAAGTTCGTTGTGGTGTTTATCGATGATATCCTGGTATATTCAAAGAACCGAGAAGAGCATGCAGAGCATCTGAGGATCGTTTTGCAACTACTCCGAGACAACCAGTTGTACGCTAAGTTATCAAAGTGTGAGTTCTGGTTGGAGAAGGTCGCCTTTTTGGGACATGTGATTTCAAAGGAAGGGGTATCTGTAGATCCGAGCAAGATCGAGGCTGTCTCCAAGTGGCAGGCACCAAAGAATGTGGCAGAGATTCAGAGTTTTTTGGGGTTAGCCAGGTACTATCGAAGGTTCGTGAAGGACTTCTCGAAGATAGCAAGACCGTTGACTAACCTTATGAGGAAGGAGATTCGGTATCGGTGGGATGACAGCTGTGAGAGGGCGTTCCAAACCTTGAAGGAGCGTCTGACTATGGCACCAATTCTGGCCCTACCCGAAGGAAGCGAAAATTTTGAGGTGTACACTGATGCATCGAAAAATGGGTTGGGTTGTGTACTAATGCAGAATGGGAAAGTCATTGCGTATGCTTCACGTCAGCTGAAGACTTACGAAGAGAATTACCCAACTCATGACCTAGAACTTGGGGCAGTGGTGTTTGCTCTGAAGATATGGAGACATTATTTGTATGGGGCAACATTCAAGGTGTTTTCAGACCACAAGAGCTTGAAGTACATCTACACACATAAGGAGCTGAATATGCGGCAGAGGCGATGGATAGAGCTGATCGGAGATTATGATATGGAGATTTTGTACCACGAGGGAAAGGCAAACGTGGTGGCCGACGCTCTAAGCAGGAAATCGGTGCATTCTCTGTGTTTGGATATGTCCAGATTGAAGCTAAGGAATGAAGTGCAACAGATGGGGATTCATGTGATAAGGAAAGGGAAAGTAATGTCGGACTTGACGATTCAACCCGAGTTGTACGCCGAAATACGAGAAGAGCAGTTTTTGGATCAGAAGTATGCAATGTGGCGAGCCCGTATTGAGAGAGGTGAACCCTCAAATCTCACCATTCACTCAGATGGGAGCCTCAGGTTTAATGACAGGTGGTGGGTGCCGGAAGGAGGAGAATTAAGGAGGAAAATCATGACCGAGGCGCATTGTAGTCCTTACTCGGTACATCCGGGTGGGGACAAACTGTATAAGGACCCGAAGAAGACATTCTGGTGGGAGAACATGAAGAGAGAAGTGGCCGAATTTGTGTCCAGATGCTTGACTTGTCAGAAGGTCAAGAGTGAACACAAACGACCACAGGGTAAGCTGCAACCGTTAGAGGTACCTGAGTGGAAGTGGGACTCCATTTCCATGGATTTCATTGTAGGTTTACCGAGAACCCCAAAGGGGAATAATATGATTTGGGTGATAGTAGATCGACTCACCAAGTCGGCTCACTTCGTGCCAATGAAGGATACATGGAGTAAGTCTGAGCTAGCAATGGCTTATAGGAGGCATGTTCTGAAATTACATGGAGTACCTAAGGACATTGTGTCAGATCGTGATTCGAGGTTCATATCGAAATTTTGGCAGGAGCTGCAGGAATCCTTGTACACAATTGAAGATGAGTACAGCCTTTCACCCCGCGACTGATGGTCAGACAGAACGAACCATACAGGCTTTGGAAGACATGTTGCGGGCCTGTGCCTTGGAATTTCGGGGTTCGTGGGAGGATCGACTGGATCTGATTGAGTTCTCCTACAACAACAGCTACCATGCTAGCATCCAGATGGCACCGTTTGAAGCTTTGTATGGGAGAAAGTGTAGGAGCCCGGTATGTTGGGACGAGAAGGCCAACGCAGTAGTGCTAGGGCCCCACATGATTCAGGAGATGATCGAGCAGGTACATGTAATCCGACAGAAGATGCGAGCGGGACAAGATCGTCAGAAGAGCTATGCTGACCTCCACCGCCGAGAGGTTGAGTTTGCTGTGTGTGACAAGGTCAAGTGTCACCTATGAGAGGGGTGATGAGGTTCGGGAAGAAGGGTAAGTTGAGCCAAAAGTTTATTGGGCCGTATGAAATTCTGGATAGGATAGGGGAGGTGGCGTATCGGTTAGCCCTTCCCTCAGCTCTCGATAAAGTTCATAATGTGTTTCATGTTTCCCAGTTGAGGAAATACTTGAGTGACCCGTCTCACATCATTGAACCCGAGACGATCCAGTTAGATGATTCTCTTACTTATGAGGAGGTTCCCAAGGAGATTTTAGACCGCAAAGTTCGGAAAACCAGGGGAGGAGAAACAGCTCTCGTCAAGGTTTTGTGGTCTAATCACAATGTAGAGGAGGCCACTTGGGAAACAGAAGTATCGATGCAGAAACGTTTCCCTCATCTCTTCAACCAGGTAATTACTTCGGTTACGGGGACGTAACCTTGTCTTTGAGGAGGGTAGGATGTAACAATCTGATCCATGCTATATAATTAAATTTCATGGCGTAGTTATAGACATTTCATGCTACTTGCTACTTGCCTTGTTATTAGAGAGGTAATTCTTTACAAGTCTGTTGAAGTTGCGTCAGGGAGCGAACTTCGGGACGAAGTTCCAAATAAGGAGGGTAGATTGTAATACTCGTATTTTTGTCTTAAGTCAAACCGAGTCAAGCGGAACAAGTACTCGACCCGGGCCCAATTGGCTAATGACGTTGCAAGCCTTAACCTACACCAAATCCAATATAATATAGTAGTCCACTAATATTATCCATAATACATGAAACCCACGCCTATTATATATATACACGCACGAGGAGTAACCTAGCACCCTGCACACAAATTCTCACTTGAACCACAAACAACGGCCGCACACGATTAAGAACGAGAAGAAGAAAAGGGAGAACCCTAGGAGTCGGATCGAACCATCGGTAGACTAGACTTGATCGTACACACATCTTAGGTATGCCAACCAGTTTCATTTCCGTTTTCGTAGCACCATTATAGAATTTCACTGTCATAATGACAGTAGTCGGGTTTGGTCATCGGGTTGTAGGTATTATCATTATAGTTGTGTCGCACCATTACTGTTGTCTGGTTGTTTTATTTGTCGTTACTATAGTAGGGTTGGACTGCTGATTTTATAGTCATGTTGTGCCATGGTGCCGTGTATTACGGGTTTGTTGGACTATTGCCATTGTTGTGCGGGGTTTTGCTTGAGGTTGTTGTCGACATTAATTAATGGGTCGAGTACGGAGCCATGAGTTGATCATGCAAGTCAATACAATTGAAGTCCTTTAAGTCGTGACGTTATTCCGAGCTAAGCGGAATAACTGGAATACGGTAGCTATGTTTGTACTCTGGCCTAGTATTTTTGTGTTTGTGCCCACCAATTCGTCGTTGTCGGCGTTGGATTATGTACGAACAACATGGAGGTAGTGTGTGGGTGGTAGCTGTAGAGTAGTAAGCTATTAGAATATATATATATATATATATATATATATATATATATATATATATATATGTCAGTGGGCTAATCTATGCCAACCCAAGTTATGATTAATTCGTCCTACGTACTAAGTATTGTTAACTTTTGTTTAGTGCGTGGTCGTGTGGGTGAAATTTTGGAATCGGGTTGAGTCTGTTATGCAGGCTAATGTAATTTATGGGGGAAAAGTTAGTAGGTTAATTAGAAGTAATACCCATGTTATTTTATTTTGATTTAAGCGGATCGGTATCGACTTATTGCATATAGTAAATATGCTAGGACCAATATTAATTTATTTATATAATATTTTATTAGGTTCGGATTTCGTAGAAGTACCGTGGTGAATTGTACTAACGACGAGGTGGTGACCTACTAACTAGGTAAGGTTATCCTTACTCAGTTTATGTTGTATGTATGATATGTAATGGTATAATGATGATATTGAAATTACGGCTGTGTGCCTATTGAGAGAAGCTAGCTAGGGCTAGCTAGGCCCGGTTGATCTCGGGACCTTCCCTAATGTTTCCTCCTAGGAGAGCCTAGGAGGGGTGTGCACACTCGGACTGACGGGGCGTGACTGCGGTCGCGATAGTGATGATAGGGATAAAGATGATGTTGATTATGATGTTTGTGATGTGGGTTGTACTAATGTTGTTTAATGCTATCGTAAACTGACCTTGTGGGTGTATGTCTGATGTATCTGTGATGATCCACTTGACGGTTATGGTTATTTGGGGAGCAGGGATGTATTCAGGTGCTTGATGAGATGTGATTTTGACTCGGGATGCTATTTGCGGGACGGGCAGTGTGCGAAATCGTCAGACTAGTATAGACCCTTGGCCGTTTGTATTTCATTTTATTTACTAGACCGTCACAGATACTCTTTATCTTTTAGTTTGAAGATTGGATTTTTATAATCTTTTGTTAAGTTGTAACGTTTTGGCACTCTATTATTGCGAGTAATGATGTCTGCTACCTCGGGTTACCGAGATGGTAACACCCGTATTTGTTCGGGATGTCTTGTTAAGTCTCCTGAACAAATGAGGGTGTTACACCTGGCCTCCCCTTGCGTAGAAGTCTCACCCCGAGACCGGGCCAACTGCTCCTTAAAGAAGGCGATCTCGTCAGCCTGAGATTGCAAGAGCCTCTGCGACTCGGCATCTTTCGCCTCGAGCTCGGTCACCCAAGTCTCTAGCTGTCCCACCATATCCGGGACATCTTACAAATACACTTGAAACATTAGGATAACCCATACAAGCAACCTAGAAAAACCACCTCAGCCATGTAAACTCACCGATCGAGGTCCCGAAATGTCACGGGAGACCCTCGAGGCATGGGCCCGGAACCAGTTGGCGGCCTGCCACAACTCCTGATGGCAAGCTGACGAAACCTGAAAGCAGAAACCACGACAAAAGCTAGGCAAACTCATCCTAATCCTTAGAACCCAAACGAATAACGATACCCGAAACTCACCCGGTACACCCGGTCTCGCCACTCTATCCCAGCATCCATCTCCTCAGCAGAACACGAGGGGAGGGGCTTAGTGAACGGTATCCCAGCCGCATCCACCCTGAGTAGGGTCAAAGGAAAATCTGGGGGCTGAGCAGCATCAGCCAAATCGGCCAGCTAAAGGAAAAGCGATCCAAACACTAGACCATAAGACAAAGCAGGCGGTAAAACCAGAACCAACACTTCAATAATCCCAAACCTTTGGGGCTACTAAAACAAACTGTAAGAAAGAAACTTACATCTGCAAGGCGCAGCTAGTTCACCAGCACATCCTCAAACGAGCAGTAACCCATCGTACTCTTAGCCCGAGCTAACCCCCACTCAATCCCCATCGGAAACCTAACCGGACAAGCGCAGCGTCCCAGATGCCAATCGAGGGAGTTAGGAGTAAATTCCAACTCATAAAGCAAGTCTTAAAACCTCCTCTAGTCGAAATCAACCCCCAACAATAAACGAATACGGGAACCACGATTAACAAGAATGCTCACGCTTGACTGCGTGATAAGGTGAACAAAACAAGTCGATCTATGATCCCAAAGTACTTGAAGCAATCTGTTATCCTAGCAAGTTCCTAAGCACCCTCAAGGGAATTGTTATTTTAGCACGTTCCCTGAATAATTCACTAAACAAATGCAAGCCCAAGAACTAATGTAAAAGCTTACACATCAACACTAGTATCTTAAAGGCGAAACAATCACTAAAACTAAAATAGCCACCCACGAGGGATCAAATCAAAACTAAGACACCAATAAACACTTAAACAAAAGGGTCGAAACTACTAGAACAGCAAAACAAATGCAACTCAAGGACAATACACATGCACCTACTAAGACAAGCAAAACAACAATAATGGGACAACTACTAATTAACATCGATAATGCACTCTCGACTAATAAAACAAGCACTTAACGCTGCATCCGGACGCGTAATAAAAAACAACCAAGATTTACGTAAGCCAACACTAAGCAAACTCGACGAACCCAAGACCAAAACAAAATTAACTAAGACAAACTCACAACACCAGCATTTTACTAAAACAAATAAGCAAACAGCAATTTTTTAAATTCGAGCGGATACTGACACGCTCGAAGGAGTCTTATACCTCCACAACAATTTTTTAAATTATTTTTTTATAAAAGTCGAGCGGATACTGACACGCTCAAGGGAATCTTATACAGCAACATCAATTTTGTCCTAGGGGTCATATGCATCCCGAAAGACAGCTACTCGAGTAGAGACTAACGCCCTCGAGGAGTTTTGCCCGAGGGATCTTAGTGATCCCGGAGGCACAGCAACATCAAATTTGTCCTAGGGGTCAGATGCATCCCGAAAGACAGCTACTCGAGTGGAGACTAACGCCCTCGAGGAGTTTTGCCCAAAGGATCTTGGTGATCCCGGAGGCACAGCAACATCAATTTTGTCCTAGGGGTCAGATGCATTCGAAAAACAGCTACTCGAGTGGAGACTAACGCCCCCGAGGAGTTTTTCCCGAGGGATCTTAGTGATCCCGAAGGCACATCAACACCAATTATGTCCTAGGGGTCAGAGGCATCCCGAAGGACAGCTACTCGAGTGGAGACTAACGCCCTCGAGGAGTTTTGCCCAAGGGATCTTAGTGATCCCGAAGGCACAACAACAGCAATTATGTCCTAGGGGTCAGAGGCATCCCGAAGGACCGCTACTTGAGTGGAGACTAACGCCCTCGAGGAGTTTTGCCCAAGGGATCTTAGTGATCCCGAAGGCACATCAACACCAATTATGTCCTAGGGGTCAGAGGCATCCCGAAGGACAGCTACTCGAGTGGAGACTAACGCCCTCGAGGAGTTTTGCCCAAGGGATCTTAGTGATCCCGAAGGCACAACAACAGCAATTATGTCCTAGGGGTCAGAGGCATCCCGAAGGACCGCTACTTGAGTGGAGACTAACGCCCTCGAGGAGTTTTGCCCAAGGGATCTTAGTGATCCCGTAGGCACAGCAACAACATCTTTTGTCCTAGGGGTCAGAGGCATCCCGAAAGACAACTATCCGAGTGGAGACCAACGCCCTCAGGTAGTTTATATCGTTTCACCTTGTCCTAGGGGTCATAATCATCCCAAAGACAACCGTTCGAGTGGAGACTAACACCCTTGAGTGTTATGTGTCATCAAGGGTTCATAAGCATCCCAAATAAAAGTAAATACATTTACACCCAACACATAAAAGACTTAAAATTAAAACAAAACCTTAAATAAATCGAAGAAGACAAAGCGCGCGCAAAGAATCAAGAACGAGAAAACAAGCAGCGGCCCGGGCCTAAGCAAGCAACCACAAGCGAAGACATCAGGTATGACTCCTAAACCTTGGCTGGCGAGCCCCAACGCACAGTCTAACGGACTTAAAACGACCCGGCCGGACAGCCACCAGGTTGTAATCTTCAATTGACCTAGGCGGTTATACTTTGACTTTCGCCTTGTCCAAGCCTCAGTCAAAGTGGGGGCTTCTGTAGACACCCAGATTTGGACCTGGTGGCTGCAGAAGTATCCAACAAACACCCGATGACGATAGGACTGCAACGCGACGCGGGTTCGCGGTGCTTTAGATAGTTTTTCTATAGAATGGATCAAATAAATTATTCGGGCAAAATAAATTAACATGATGGCAGCCTTAGTCGCGTCGTTACGATCGCATAGACACTAATTAGAGTCAATTCCGACACCGGGACCCCGAGTCGGTCCCGAAACTCGAACCGTGTCAGCACCACGCCAAGCGAACCTCGGGATGAACACCCGAGGCCCACTAAACCCACGATGCTAGGGTAAACACCGGAAGACTTAGGCCCTAAGTTATGAATCATACACCCGTCTCTCGGTTTTGGAAAGTATCAAAATCCCCACGCGCCTAAGAATCCCCACGCCTGAGCCCAGGCGCCCGAGACCTGGTCCGCCCCATCTCATGCGCCTATATCGGCGACGAGGGCCGAAAACGCCTATAAATACCCCCCTTCCCGTCCTCATTTCACACAATTCAACTCTCTTCTCCCTCTAAACTCTCGCTAAGGGCTCGCACTCCGACACCCGAGGCAAACGATCCACTCAATCGTAGTTCCGATAGTACTAAAAGCGAAATCGACGCTAGTCCTCACCTTCGAGCACTCCACTCGATATCGATGTGCCTGTGATCGACTAGCTCAAAACTAGTACCCAAGTTCTGCCGGATTAGCCCCAGAACTAGTCCTTAGCAACGAAACTCTGCCGGAGTAGCCGCGGGAAGGTCAAACGGTAACGGAGCTCTGCCGGAATCACTGGTCAAGCTAGGAGGATCCGCCTGTTGATAGAGTCGTCACTAGGTTGTCATCTAACCAAAACTTTCCATATTTGCACTTTCTATTATTATGCACTACGACAATAATAGATGTGGGCACTAGGCCCACAAGCATCCACTAAACTACGTAACGTCCCAACTTCAATCACAAATGCTAAAACACACTAAATAGACCCGAGTAATTCCGAGATTCGTTCCCGAAACTATCTATGCATCGAGTCCCGCTTAGTGTATACTCCGAGGGTGCAACTCCTCACAATGTGATTTACTTACATTCGCATTTACAGTTTTTTGTATGATTTATCGCTTTTATGACCACATAATCGCATGCTAAATCACCTAACACGGAATTCAAAACGTAAAGCAACTAAAAATGAACAAAGCGATGGTCGGGTTCCGTATTAGTCCCGGTGCTCACCTCATTTGGTTCGACGCATCTCTATTAATACTGAACCGACGCATCTTAAGCAGAATACCAGGTAAGGTATACCACGAGAATGACTAATATATCCGTATTATCGCGTTAAAATTGGTTTGCTAATACGTATAATACTAGTACTCTCTACTCTCCTACGTGCATCTTTTCATGGCCTGCTTGTCACGTGAAATCGCATGCAAAGAATGTGAACACAACTACTTCGACGACAAAACTTACTTGTCCTTAAACAACCGACATAGCAAAAGATTTAGGGTTAAAACAACGGATGTTACAGTACTTCAACCACAACAAAAGAACTAGGATATAAGCCCACCGATTGATTAGTAGAGGCCGCAATAGTGCGCCGCAAAAGAACACGTACCCTCACCCCTTACTCAGAATCAAAGGTTTCCGGATGTCAGAAACCATTGGCAGCGAGAGTCATTCCAGGCATGGAGTGCTTAAGGGTACAAGTCTTTATCTTTAGGTCCCGTGCCACTCAACTTTGAGCCGGCAAGGGATCAAATTGACTTGAACGGTTTCCAGTCCCCATAATTTGACTTGGTGGCGACTCCACGAATCACGACAACTTCAGTTCACTAAAAAGGTCGCCTTACCAAACAAAACGACCTTTAAACATTTACAACCACGACTCGATCGATTCCCAAACGGAAACACGTGTGCCCCACACCCGTCTAGTACAAGTCCGGATCGTCATCCAAATCGAGGTCCGACACTTCGCCCCATATGCGAGATCGGACCGGCCCCCGGCAGGGAGGGGGCCGCGTGGGTGGCCGCCGCCACACGTTGAAAATCGGGCCTGTCCCGCGCGGGGCGCCGGGCAGTGCGGACAGACGTCCACAAGAATCAAAAACAATAATAAGTACCTTAACTTGACATACAAAAAGGAAAAAGGAAAAAAAATGGTGCTTCCCTCCCTAAAAAACTACCCGCATCCCTGCCAACCGCCTCCCACAACACCGGCCACCCTAACGCTCCACTACCTCCTTCGTGTTTACCACCACCTCCCTCACTAAACCCGTCTGAAAGTGTGAGTGGTTCTAGGGTGGTGATTCGGGGTGGTCAAACCAGGTGGTTGGCACAACCACACACCCCAACCCTACACCAAAGCCCTAACCACCGACTCCCCTCCCCCAACAGCATTGGCCACTCTAAACTTCCACTACCTCTTTCACGATTACCACCGCTTCTCTCACCCAACCCATCTGAAAGTGTAACGGTTTTAGGCAGTGGTTCCAGATTTAAGGCCGGTGGTTCTAGGTTGTCGGACTAGCCAACTAGGTGGTTATTGGACTAGGGGAGGTGGTCGACAAAAGGGGTGGCTGGCGGTCGTGGGGAGGAGCAAAAGGGGATTCGTCGATGGTAGCTTTTCCCCGTGGTGGTTACGCAATTTTTTTTTATAATAAAACTAACCCATACATAACACTATTGAGAATGTTGGAGAAATGGCATCAAAGTCACATTAAAATTTAGTAAAATTTCGTTTAAGAAAGATCATCAGTAAAATAAAACACTCCCTCCGAGTTTCTAACATTGCCCCATTTTTTTTTTGACTGAGTTTGATCTCTTACCCATTTTCAACTTTAGGTCATAAATGTGTGATTCACATTCAATCACCCATTTCTCTTTCTTCCTCCTTTCTTTTTTAACTATTCATTTTCTCTTCCTTATTTTTCACCCCAAATGTAAATGGGGAATTGTTAGAAACTCGAAGGGAGTATCTAGAAAGAGGTAGGAGTTTCTTCGTTTTAGGTTTATCAGCATTTGGAAATCAGTGTCGTTACTCAAACATTCAATGTTGTTACATCAAACAATTGTAGTAGTGGCCGGCAAAAAAAAAAAAAAAAAACAATTGTAGTAGTAGGCTCGCAATGACTGATAGAGCCATCATCTACTGGTTTTTACATGTACCATCTCAGCTATTTTAACAACTGCACCCAGACTTTCCTACGCTCATATGGCACAACAATCATTACATTGTTTAAAGTAGCTCACTCATTTACAACTCAATACAACTCTGTAAGAAGAAGCATTACATCTCATCCGCACCAATCTGAATTGTTCTTGTTCCTCATCCAACAAGTAAAATACACATTAACCTCCAATTCTCCACAACCAGCATATCAAACAAGAAATAGAAAAGCCAGGGTCGAAAAGATACTGATTATCAATCTTTCCCCATCGAATGGCTTCGTAGAACACCAGGAGGTGCGGTCGGCATTGGGAAGTCACAGCTAACGGGGGCACCAGCAAATTGTGGAGCTTCCACATATGGACTCTGCAGCATCAAGATACACCAAGTTCCTCACTATGATTACACAGCCAAATTAATAAGCATAGAATACTTTGGTCAAGAATTCAGAGAACAAATTCTTTCACAAGAGAATAATATTAGTATCGCTTGAATTATCTCCTCATCAACATAGTTGATGCCTTACATAAAGACCTTGTCTCCTAACACAACTAATATACCTCACCATATTCAGTCATTTTTTCCTGTGGAATTCCATTGTTGACCTAATTTTTGTCTGAAGCAAACCATTTTAAAAACTAGTAAGATGATTAGAGGCCGCCTAGCCAAAATCATGTCTTACTAATATATGAAAAGTGAGTCTTCCAAACAATAACCTCACTTCCAGTCTTTCGATGACAAAAGACGGCAAGCAAATGATAAAATTGCATCAGGAATTGCTGCATTATCAGCCGCCAAAATATGCAGTAATCTCAAAATAAAGTAAAATAAAATAAAAAAATACTCGGTTACAAACTTAAGAGTCTGAGCATCAGCACTTCCTATTTGGTATTCCCTGAATCCCTGCTATCCAATCCATTGTACATTTGTACCCACCCTCCTTTTTAAGACAATCAGAATCCAATATTACCCATTTCCTTTTTTTGGAATTTTTTTGGACAAAACCACAAAATGCCATGATTTGTTTAGTAAAATTACTGTAATTAACAACTCAACAATTAAATAAAATTCCCCAATCACCTTAATCTAAAACTTAGCAACTGATTTTAAAAAAAAAAACAAAAAACTTAGCAACCATAATTTCCCTCTACATCTCCCTACTTCCCATGTACTCATACCACTATAATTGATAACACCATCAATCTGAGTCCGCAAGTCCACCATCTTTTACCTCCACCCACAACCTTGATCATGCCTCACCACCGCCTACCACCTTGACTATGCTTCACCCTGCACCAGACCTTGACCATGCTTAACCCTGAAGCAACTCATATCGTCGCATCACGACACACTCACGCACCTTGCATCTAATCACTACTCATCACCCTGCATCCACCTTGTCACAACCCATGCTCCCAACCTCACTCAACCCCACGCACCAACCATTCACCACCACACACCACCTTGTTCTGCCAACATCCACGTCCCCAAGCATATGCCTGCCCATATCTTACGTTTTGTTTTGCTTTTAGGGCTAATTTGAAGTTCCATTTTTTAACTCACAACTTTTACATACAAGAATGTGGCGAGAACCTTGCAAAAATAACTCCACCATTGTTGGTGTCACTGAAAATAGTAACATCTACATAATTGTTGGGTGAGTTGGTGATGACTGGAGAATCGCCGACGGTGGGCTGATGAGTATGGCAGGGAAGAGTGGAGATAGGTGGGGGAGGAAAAACAAATTTAAATATGCTAAAGTCAATCTCAACCTTTCAAGAGTAGGGGTCTTCGATCCCCATGGGTACAGTGGATTGCATAGGAGGGAGCATGGTTACCAGATTCCCTAGGGCACCTTACAAATAGTGAACCGTTTAGAGTGAGTTCTATCAAGTTCTTTCTAAAAATAAATATAGCACATGTTCTATAAGAGCGAATCGTGAATTCGGTAACCATGGGAGGGAGTATTATCAATCTCGTGCATCCCTCAAACCCATGAACACAAAAAATTGTACCTGAAATCCAATTGAAGTATATGGGGATTCTTCCATTTTTGAGCTTGAGGATGAGGTCGTCGTATTCTGTATGTCGTTGCTTGACTCACTTCCGTTTAGTTTATGGAACTCAGTGCCCGCTGCATAATCAGCCCCATCAACATCACATGATTTCACTTGCTGTAAACGTGTAATAGTAGCTGACTATCAGAATGCAGTGAACATAGTATATAGTGTCAGAGACTCACAGGCAGTAGACACAAACCGGTAAAATTTACCTGGAATATTTTACCCAGGGTCTTCAGACCTTTTGCCCGTGCTCGAAGTTCCTCTTTTTTGGCATTGTTGTCCTGAAGAACCTGATCATTTAACGGCACGCATACATGTCAAGAAAAACAGTAGATTATACCCAATTGTTGCACAATAATTTTGAACATAATAAAGGTAAACTTCAACTACCATCTGACAAACACGCGAAAGAGTTGCTTCAATGTCAGCAACATTCAGCTTCCACAGAGAATCAGTCATCACTTTCTTGTGAGATTGCATATAATTTTCAAGCTCTTCCTCACTGTAGTTACCCTCTGCACTAAGATGTCGCTTCATGTCCTCTTGTAGCTGAATCAACGCCAAAGCACCTACAGTTGCCAGTAAAGGAGAAGAGTCAACCATTAAAATATACTACCTCCCATTGTGAGTTCTCTTCCTTATTCAATTAGCTTAATAACAATCTTATCTCTCCGATTTCCTTTTTGGACAAATAATACATAGATGGACAAGAATACCCTCAACACCACACACCCTCCTAACACCTCAGCCTATCCCCTCACTATCTCCTTCATCCACAACACTTATCCTCTACCACTACCCACAACCTTACCTCAGCCTTAACTCGACACTAGCACCACTGGCACCCTCTCCCCTTCACCTGAACTCCCTCAGCCACCCTCTGAAGCGTTCCCACACCACCACCACCACCGGAACCTATCCATCCCTTTAACTGAACACTCTCTCAACCACCAGAAAAAAATTAAACCACCATACGGACTTCCCCACTCGACACTACCACCAGACATCACCCTGCACCCCCCCCCCCCCCAACAACTCTCCACCCACACCAACACAACTCAAACAATCAGATCTTTACACCACTAGAACCATGTCAGACCACCATCAGCTGCCGATAACCTTACGGCGGACCACCATTATCCATCTTGTTGTACTGCCAGATCTAGCCGCCTCCTTGTTATTTGTGCCGTGTGAGTACTGACAATAGGGAGTGAGGTTGGCAGCAGGCGGTGAAGATGAAGCATGGCAGATGGTGGAGGGTGTTGGTGGACAGTGGAAAACTGTACATTAAATAGCCAAGTACAAGATATCTCGCCGTGCATTTAAGGTTGTCTGAGAAAGTTCTAGACATGTAGGACGTGGACATCAAACTTTAGGTACTCAAAAGGGAAGACTAAAGAGTAAGATCTATAGATAATAAATGAAGTTACTGCCAATCCTTACTTCAGATTATAATAGGTATCAGCTAGAAAGCTACGGCCTCCTTTTTCACTATGATCTTGTTACTTTTGGACACAAAAAATTAGGGGAGGAGAAAATGTGGTTGAGGTTGAGTGGGCTAAAAGATGAGACAATACTAGCCATGGGTTTTGTATTAAAAAGGAAAGGGGAAGATCTCAGAGAAAAGACCCCAAAAGGAAAGGAGTAAGATGTTAGTGAAAAGGAGGGAGTAGAAAATAGCGCTCCTGTTTGACGCACGTCTCAGAATTTAAGCTAGAAACAACACTGCACGAATTTTTGCAAATGGAAATACAGGATGTGTCTTACATCTTGCTACTAGTACATTTATTCAATGAACCTTACTATACAGTCGAGTTTCCTCTTAAGCCAAAGTCACACAAAAGTAAGTTCATTCTTAGATATGAGAAAGTACAATCAGTAACCAGATGAAGAGGCTAGGGTTTCCCAGCTACTTGTGGTAAACAAGAGAAAGAACAGTAATAAGGCCACGAAGATGCAGCCTCAAAATTTCCATAATAAAATAATTTAAACTAAACCATCTTCATGGGCTAGTAGCCACTTAGCCATAATATAGTATCAACTATCAACAATGAAATGTGGAATCTCCCAGCCTTTTCTGGGGGTGAGCAAAAATATTCGATTTAATTATACGCATACGATACGGTATACACTTTCTATTATACAAATTTCCGAATATCCGATATGGGTTTCTATAAAACCGTAGCGGATACGTATCGGGAAAATTTGAAACTGGATATAGGATCCGGTTTTTTCAAAAATGAAAAAAAATAAATTGAAAAATATAACTCTAATATGAATAGAATTATACAATCAAGAATTTAAAACTCACAAATGAATTTGATTGTGTAACCGGATAACCCAGGGCTCAAAAAGAAAACAAGTTATTAAACTATTACTCCCTCCGATTACCTGTGTTGTTCCCTATTTCCTTTTTGGGCTGAGTTTGATTTTCTTCCCTATTTCCATTTAAGGAAAGTTTTTTTCCTCTAACATTACCATCCTACCCTTACTATTTTTCACATATTACCCCAAAAACCCATAATTATCCCTTTCTAGTTAGACTCATTTACTCTAATTATTTTTACCTAATCTAACCCAACCCAACTAATTATTCCCCACTCAAATTAACCCAAACCCCTCAATCCATTCACCCCATCACCCGACTTCATTCACTCTACCTTACAACCCAAACCCTAAATACCAATCTACCAACCCAGTATGAAGATCTTCATCCCTCTCATCTAAACCTAACCCTAAATCGAGTCTCTCTCTTTGCCTCTCTTCGATCTTCATCCCCTTCTCACCATGAATCCACCCATTTCTTCTGAGACTCCTTTCTCTTACCCTAAATTCGATTTATATCCCTTCAATTTGGTCCCTTTGTTGTCATTAGTAGATCGCGATCCGGGTTCTTCCTTCGTATATTTGCAAGATCGACCATGTTTGTTGAACATGGATAGCGTTGTTCCTCTGGAATACCCTGAAAGCTCCGATCCCATTGAAGAATTTGATGATTCTGGGTTCGTGGGTGACGAATCTGGGGAGGAGTCAATGATGGAGGATTCCTTTGTTCCTGATTCCGTGTTACCTGATGGAGAGGGGAAGACGACGAAGGTTAAAGACGATGAGGATGAGGGTCTTTGTCCAACATGCAAAGGGCGTCCATATAATATGCATGTGTCACTAGGAGAGCCTTTGCTACCTGTGGTGAGGCCTAGAAAAACAACTCCATTTATGGAGACTGAGGAGGGCAGGCGTTGGTGTATAGAGGAATTATGTCATTTCTGGCCTTCGTTCAAGTATGCCCTCTGATGCAGTTTACGGAAGGTTTACCCTTTAATTCGAACCTCTAATTCGTCTAATACTTCAGTTTTATGGTCTGTTTTATTCTGAATTATGGTGCACTGATGTTGTTGTGTTGGTTACTGTCACTTTGTGTATCTGTCATGTTATTTTGGATGTCCGTTTTGCCTCTGTTGATTGGGGTTTCGATTGGGTTGGGTTTCGATTCGAGCACTAATGATGAACTAATTGGAATTATGAGGACCGACATTATTGGATTAATTATATGCCGCCAGACATCGGGTTTTTGTGCTCGATATTTATGATGAGGCATGTAATAAATCCAATACCCAATGAAGTGAAAACTGAGGGTATACGGTTGTTAATTGCTCTACATTCCGTTGATTTTGCCATGATTACGCAAATTGTATGACCCATTTTCATTGCTGAGATTCATTTACAAAACATAACAGCCGACAAAAATGTGAAATACAAAGAGCCAAGTCGACCTACTAATATAACAAAAGGAACACTAATGCAAGTTTTACGTTTTGTTTCTGCTGTTTCTGCTGTCCATTGTCGTAGATAGTTGATGAAAAATGCATTGTATCTTTGTTTCTGTAGATACTTGCTGCTGTTTGGCTTCTTCATGTCAAAAAATGTGGCTGTTTTTGCTCTGTTGTTGTTGTTGTGGTCCATTACTAATTTCTGCCATAAGTTCCTGCAAAAAATTGGACAAATATTTGTCTCTTGTGCCTGCCAAAAGGTTGTTTCATATTCTTGCATAGTGTTTCAATCTACCTAAGTTTCCTCAGGTTGTAAAATCCCAGATCCCATCATTTGATGGGTCTACAACTTGAGGTTCTGCTGCCTGTCTCATTTGTGTTATGGATGCCTTCAATTCACAAAGAACTGGAGAATTCACCAAGTTTTGAGCAGGTTGTACACAATCCTCAAGTAGGTTCATGTCTACACTTAAGTAGTCGGGGAGTAAACCCTCATTTGCTAATCTTGACTTGTGCATATGAGGCACCTTGTAGTTGTTGCCACCACGTTTCTGCATTATCTCTATCATTACCGCTTGTAAAGTTATGAAGACATAATTTAGCTTGATGGTGTCTAGATTATTGAATGCATTTTGTACCGCCACAACAACATCGTCAAGTTTGTATGCATTGGTATCTGATTGCAGTGATTGTATTGCTCTAAAAAAAACCAAATCCAACACATTTAAATCCGGTGAATTAGGAGGTTGACATTGTAGTTCTATATTAAATCCATCAGAACTAGCGGCTATTCTAAAGTCGACATCTAAATTACTTAAATGCGGTCTTGCATTGTCTTGTTGGATGATAATGTTTTTGCTCCTACATGACGGCCACTTGCTCTTTATTGCTGGTATTATGTCTCTAATGAGACACTCCTTGATTACTATCTTGTTGACACTATCGATTGGTTTTGTGACTAGGGTACCGGCTGTCCTATTCTTTGAATTCCTCTGAGCTGGAATCTGTGTAATAAATGGAAAAATGCCTATTTTTCCATCGAAAACAACCTCTTTGTTAGGCGAGTAATGTGGTCTAGCCACCGCACACATGAACATTATTTTTGGTATGAAATTTTTTGATTGGACAGTTCTATGGGGTTCTGCTTCGGTCTCTTGCAAGTAGTACCTTTGCGAGGTTTTAGTTAATTCGAACCATTTTTCGTCTATGTGCACTACATTAGTTTGGTCTTTAAATCTAAAGTCTTTCCATAAGTCATCAAAATGAAGTTGACTAAGGCAAAACAGTAACCTGTTTAGCTTGTTTTTGTCGTTCAAACCCGGTTTGATGGCGTTTGTGTGACTCTTGATAACCTTCTGTGTCACCCACTTAGACACCAATCCTTGACTCACTCCCATTTGTTTTGCCACCCTCCTTTGAGTTGTCCTATCCTTCAACATGATTGTCTTGAACTTGCCCTCATCAAATGGGACTACTTGACGACCACCTTTTCCTTTAATTTTGCTGTGTACGTCGATCGTAACACCCTCTTGCAGTTGTTTTTTGGCTTTGTTCCACAAATTAGTTACCGTCTTCCGGCACACTTTGAAGTCGGCAGCAACTTCTGTCATTATTCCCCTTCTTGGTTTGCCATTCTCACATGACTGAAGGAGAAGTTGTACTATCCTAGTTCTCTCGTCATCTCCGAGGTTTCTGGTCTTCATTGTGGATATTTAATGTGTTTTGTGCATTGAATTTTTGTTTGTGTGTTTTTCTAGGATGCATTAATCATGGGTATATATAAGTAGGTCTACTTGGCTCTTTAATGTACCCCAAATATTTTGAAATTGAGGGGATAATGGCTGTTTCACAGCCTATTTTGGAGGCTGAAAAATTGAATATGGCGCCAAATTTAATTTTGGCTCCAAATTTGTAAATGATCTCAAGTTTATGATTTGTATGGGCATTGCGATTTTGTGTATCTTTGGCAGGGTGAACTAGGATCGTATGAGGAAAATTGACATCGTTTTGAAGGGTCTCGTATCAAGTCTGAAGTGCTCAACCGTCTTCCCATCCTCGAAAAATTATTTTGGTGCTCGGAAGTCCATATCGTCTATGTAAAATATTTTCCGTCCCGAAAATATTGTAACCCGGAAATGTAATTTGGTTGTTAGACTTCATTTTTAAGATATTGTAATTAACGTGTTAATGAATGTAGTTTGGAATGTTTAATCAAAAAGTACCTTTTCTTAATTATATTTCTCTCTCTTACTTTTTCAATCCCCTCCAATACTTTACCAATATAATACTCCCTCCTTATTTTCTTCCCCAAAAAGAAAAGGGAACAACACAAGTAATCGGAGGGAGTAATAGATTTTGATGTTATGTAATTAATTGTAATATTTTGCGAGAATAATTGTACGCAAGACACATTTACCATTTTTTTAAATTTTTTTTTATGTATTTTTTTCTTATATTTTATTTATATAAAACTTAAAGTTGCTTGGAATCAATTAAGTGCTCTCAATTAAAAATGAAAAATTGTTTCTCAAAAAAGGAGATGAAAATAAAAAACCGGATATTCGAAAAAATTGGATATCCAGTTTCCGGATAGACAGAAAAAAATAGACTTTAAAACCGGATATCCGATACGGTTTACAAAACCAGATCGGATATTCGGTTTTGCTCACCTTACTCTTTTCTTTTTCTTAGGTGACATTTAGCTTTTTTGTGTGTTGCCATTAGGAAAGAAAGGAAGTGTGTTGCCATTAGGAAAGAAAGGGAAACTCCGTGTCCATTTTCTTGCCTGTACATCATTTCTTATTTTCTCCATGTTCATCGCCTTTTGTATTTTTTGATATCTTTAACCACGTTACGATTTTGCCATAAGGCTGTGTTTGCGCTTCCTTCATCTCAATCTATCTATAGTGTCTTTAATCTTATTCTCCAATTTGTTCTTTTACACTTCTCTACTATGACACACATTAACATTATGAGGCCAAGAACTAGAATACACATGATGTCCCATTGAACACTTATGATACATACTCCCTTCAACTCCAATTTAACCATTTGCTTTTTCGACATTATTCATAAATCAAAAGAATCTTCAAAAATCTACAGAATCTATAAGAAAAAATATTATCATGTGGGATCTTATTTGATTCGTCTTAATGAGTACAATAAAAATATCAAAATTTTATAATTTTTACTAATACATAGTGAAAGATATCGAAAATTTAAAATGTTCATCAACATATGTGCATAAAGCAAATGGGTAAATTGGAGTTGAATGGAGGGAGTATAATATAATCACTTCTTCAACAACGGATGGTGCCGCCATTCACTTCATTTCTCACAGCTTATTAGTATTTTCCCGAGTTAAACTCCACTTCAAATGCTCTAGTATGTAGCTATCTCATTCTCTTATTCTATTGTTCAGCTATTGGATTCAAATACTACTTCATCACATTCCCGTTGCACATCTAGACAAAATCAAAAACACCCTGGCTTCCATTCTATAACAGCAGCAACATAAATAACTTGTCTCCTATATGAACTTACAGTACCTTTATGGCACTCAGAGGGGATTTTTGCTAACTGCTTTTTTGTCCACATAACAATGCAAAGTCAGTAAAACATGGATAATACTGTCATCTTTAGGCAATTACTCCATCCTTGCCAATTTTATTGTCTCCTTTTCTCACTTCATCTATCCCAAATTAGTTGCCCCTTTCTATTTTGGGTAAGAATATAGTGTATTTTCCATATCATCTCATTTTACATAATCACTCCTTAAATCTTTCAGAACAGGAAGGGGACAATAAAAGGGGAGGACTACTATTTTCTGTGGACATAATGACCTGAAGACGGAGAGTAACGGGGACAAAAGCTATGAGAATAGCAAAGGAGCAAATAGAAAGGGCAGCATCAATCACTAACCTGTTGCAGCTGTTACTTGTGATTTAATAAAATGGCCTTTGTTTCTGAACCACTCGGCAATAAAAGGCACACCAAGGTAAATTGCTTTTTTTCCAAGCTCTTTGGCTGCCTGCCTTGAATATATATAACCAATGGTATTCAACATATCAATTCCATAAGCTGCAGAAGGTAGACAAACAAAAGTTAACACAATTAACATTTGCTCTTCTACAAAGCAATTATTACCATTAGTGTGAAGTGAATACAAATTATGTCACAAATCTCAGTGAACTTACCCTACCGTCTAATATGTATCGGAATCGGAAGAAGATGATACGAGATATCACAAAACTTCAAGGCCACAATAAGAATGAAAAGTAGCGCCAAGTTGACTCAAATTAGCCAACTCCGACTGGAATGTTTCTCCAACAAAAATCAAGGGGCAATAACGTAATTCACTTTTCCCTCCCTAAATCTTTCAAAGATTAAGTATTTTTTTAATTAAGTTATGTTTCTCCAACAAAAATCAAGGGGCAATAACGTAATTCACTTTTCCCTCCCTAAATCTTTCAAAGATTAAGTATTTTTTTAATTAAGTAAATCTTACAAAAAGTTGTTGCATGAGACTCACACATATCACCTTCCACTCCATTTTCCATTTGATCATTTGAAGTATTATATTCCTTGTACATAATATTTAGAACTATATAATAATTATGTGTTTGATAAACGACATATTCTGATATCATATTACTCATAATCTACTATTTTTGAATTTGCTGCTAATAGAAGCATATTTAGCATATTCAATGTATTCATTAAAACTACCTAAGTGACCTATAATCTGCTAATTACCAAACACTCTTTTAATTCTCCTGATTTAATTTGATAGTTAAACATGCTACTTCCTCCAACTTTCTAAGATTTCTCATTGTATATTCATTTGAGTGAGATTAAAATAATAAAACGGGACGATCTTAGAAAGTTAGAGGAAGTACTAAAATCCGCTAATTGTATCTTGCTAATGTTATCTTAAATCTGCTACTATTGTTTGTCAACCATGGTCATTAGCTTTTGTTACGAATAGAGGTGAGCAAAAAATCCGATACGGTTTTATTATCCATATACGATATGGTATCGGTTGCAATTATACGAATTTCGGATATCCGATACGATTTTTGATAAAATCGTAGCGGATACATATCAACAAAAATGAAAACCGGATATCCGGTTTCCGATTCGGTTTTTAAAAAATAAAAATAAAAATATACCAACTGAAATGCTTAATAGATTAAAAACTAAAAAGCATAACATTCTCACAGCCTCACTCCGCCACTCTCACAATCTAAAAAATGAAAACCCTAACTCTGAATCTCCTATTAAATTTAGATTTTTGTCCGGTTTATTTACGTATTATTTTTGTATAATAATTAACGCAACGTTCGTTAGAACTTTCAAATAAAAAAACAGATTATGTGCACTTAATGAAAAATTAAAAATAAAAGAAATCTCAAAACCGGATACTGGATATCCGCTTTCCGTATCAGATTCAGATAGTAAAATTCCAGAATTTAAAAATCGGATATCCGGTTTTGCTCACCCCTAGTTACGAATACGGTATTTTATTTTGTGAAGTTATGCTCGTTAATTAATTGCTATATTCTTTCGTGAGCTCGAACTCACTTTGAACCCTGCATTTTCTATCTTGCACGCGTGTTTATTCTTCGTGGCTTATAAATTGAACTTCGTCAAAACATTTATTATTTTATTTTGAAGAATCATTTTATTAAACTTCCGTCGAATAATTATTATTTTTCCTCGAGAAACAAGTTTAATTCATTTTTGTCGAATACTATTTATTATTTCTTCGAGAAACTTTATTCCTTCGCGAATATCTATTTTAAGCTCGAGATACGTCTTATTTATTTTCTCGACTCAATTAATTATTTTCTTAACTTCGAACTTGTCTCGAAAATTGAATTTTCTCGAGAATTATTTATTTCTCACGTTTTCGAGGTTTGATACATATTGTTTCCTAACGCGATTTTAATCTGATTATTCATAAACTCATTAATTATTTTACATAACTTTACGATAAACCCGTAAATTATTTTCATACTCGAATTGAATCCAGTATACACGTTTTAGAGGACCAGCCGGTTTATACAAGTTTTTCGCTTAACCTTATATCTATTTCACTAATTTACCACATGCTAAAGTATCTTATTTCTATCCTAAACTTATTCAAATTTGGTTAGCATAACATACTCCCCTTTTGTTGCTTCTACCCAGAATTTCGAACCCTTGTGCCGATTTGTTTAGCTTAATAAAACACCTTTTTCTTCTCTCAAAATTGTTATTCCATTTGCATACAAACTCTTAATATTTTCTCAAGCAAACTCTCTCTTTATACCTCTCTTCATTAAGCTTTGTTCTCCTAATTCGTTCCAGGGTAATTTTACTCTTCATCTCCTTGTCGCTTTTCTTTTATTCTAACTCATAATATGGTTTTATACCCCATATGTTATATTATTTTTGTAGGCTATCGTGATGATCAGCAAGAGGATGAAATTTATACTACATCGCATGAATTTATTTTACGAGTTTTGTTATATTTATATAAATCGTCGCATGTTAAATCTAAAATGTATTTGTCAAAACTACAAATTAATAAAAGTGGACGAGACATATATATCAAGTATCACCATATTGTAAATTTCATATTTTACATCGTTTTATACTATATTTCGTTACGTAAAGAATTAGATATTTTCGTTAAATAACTCTAATAGCCGGTTTTGTATATTATTGCCTAAAATATTGATTTTCACATGTTAATTCTTTTTATGCATTATTATGATGTTTAAATAATTTACAATTTTACATAATGAAATTATAATTGTAAATCACGAATGGTAAACTAACAATAGCTAAAACAACATAGATGCATCCTCATAATACTAAGGGATAATTTACAAAAATAATCCGAACTATTGGGTATCTTCTTATATTACTCCGTAATATGCATTAACCAATTTCGAACCATACTATAATAGATTACGTCTCCTACTAAACTTTGTGGAAAGGCTACCTTAACTGCCGGTAACTGTTCATTTACTAAATGAAATACTGTCTCATTAGACTTCTCACCTAAACCTCACCCATTAATTGCACTTCTAAAAAAATCCCCAAATCTAACCTAATTAAGCAACTGATGATGAACATTCATTCTATATTCATTCTAACCATCCCCTTCAAAGACCATCTCCATTAGCATTCACCATATCTATATCAAAATCTGTAGCTCAGCAATGGTAGAGTTTTTTTTTTTTTTTGTAAGAAATCCATAAGCATCGTTTTCTGATTAAAAACTACGATTAATTGCCAAGTCACATTAGAAAGCAATGGAAACACTATAAGTGAACCAGATTTACTTTATTTTCAGTATGTGATTCTTAACTTGTTAATTTTCATTTCCATTCTTTTATACATTGTTAATCATAAATTTTGATACACTCTTTATACAACTGTAAAAATTCTTCCTCGCATGTGGTCCATTCTCCATCCTCAATACTGCTACCATATTAACTTTAACTTTCATTAATTTATACATATTCTTATGATAAATCAATTAGAGATGAAGATGGATAAAAGAAAGGAAAATTAAGAGAGACAATGGGGGTAATTTTTTTTTCCTGTAAAAGATGGACACTTTTCCAGTAAAAGAACAAAGAGATAAGAGATGAAGATTTAAGAAGAAAGAGATGAAGATTTAAGAAGAAAGAGAAGATGGGTCCCATTAGAAATAAGAATTTTACCGGTAACAACAGGTTATAAAATGATGGAGTTTAGCCTATTAAGTAGGGTGAAATAGTATGGTTCGAAATTAGTTAATGCATATTACGGAGTAATATAAGAAGACACCCAATAGTTCAGATTATTCCTATAAATTATCCCTAATACTAATAGCATATACTTCGTATGTAACATAATAAATCTTGCACATATATGAACCCAAAATCATCAAATATAAGAACGCATCATGTACAGGGAAAGAAGGGGGCATTAATACACAATTTGAATTTTATAGGATTTAGCATTTGTATTTAACTTGGATAGCATAATTTTGTACTCCATAATCTAATAACTAGAACGAAGTTTTAGGGATAATTTTGTCTTTTTTTGGTTCAACGAAGAGCGCACTTAGTCGCATTACAATATAGGGGGAGGGGGATTCGAACCTGACTGTCCCAGAGCAACTAGTGGTTAACTAGTCTTAACCACTGGGCCAATGGCTTTTTTTCTTTTTTAGCAATTTTTTGTCTTTTTTAGGATATAAATAAAATACTTATATGATTTAGCAATTGTGTTTGACATGGATAACATAGTAATTTACTTCATATAGTTCAATAACTAGAACAAATTCTTCGAAATAATATATACTTCATATATTGATTGATATATTATGCCTTTTTATATGATTTTTTAAGAAGACTTGACGATTTAGGATAATGATTCATGTTAGCCGACCTCAAATCTTTTTAGGACTATGGCTTTAATGTTGTAGACTTGTAGTTATTATTGTATACCGTCACTATAGCGGTTGCTTCTGATGTCGTCCAAGAAAATGGCTACAAAAACGAGGGCCCTAAAAAGTCAAGAAAAAAGTCTAATTATGTTTTACCAACAATTAGAAATGTCCTTGCTTTTTTTTCATTAGCCTTAAGGCCTATGGGTCAGTGCAGATCAGCCCATCACATCAAGGTGACAAAATACAAACCTATGGCCCTCTGTACCCAAAACAGATGTGCTGACCCGAGTGCACTACACCTCGTTTCACCCTACGAAGCATATAGATCTACCCAACTCAAATCGAACTTGCTCATCCTCTTTGAATTGGACCTTTTGCCCGCTTAGAAATGGATTCGAACCACTGAGGGTATAAACGAAAAATAAACACGGGATTCACACCCCGAGTTTAGAGAAAAGATCTAACATGTGAGATAATCTATGGGTCCGTGCCTTACATCATGGATACTGTCTCTAGAGGAAAGCTAACCTCATCCATCTAGGGTCCTTCAAGACCTTCGGCTTGAATCTTAAATTTCTCACTGATTTTTAGCCATCAAGAGAAATGACCACTTTCATCCCATCTAGGCAATATTAAATATAGAAAAAATGGCATCTTAGGTCTTCTGGGAAAAAATAACTGTAGGACACCATCACGGATCAGGGAGTTCAATCTTAGACCTTCCAGTAACCGAAAACAGTTTGTATACTGCTAACGCATCTCACTCTCAAACTGGCTGACTAATACCAAATTTTCGACAGTTATAGCCTTGTAATTTGTAACCCACATTTGAACCTCCAATGCAAGTTCTAAGGAGTGAACATTAAAAGGACCTTCAGATATCTAGGATGCTAACCACAACTGCACTTGTAGAATATATGTCACATTAGCATAAATGATACCTGCATTAGAGAGCCTTGAAACTTCAGCCTCTGCATGACTCATGAAACTCTCTTTACTACCATACACATATTGGTTGAGACGATCTTTCAATTTTTCTGCAAGTTTTTCCTCCCGTTCCTTTTGAACAACCTGCACCACAGTATTTCTGGGTTTCAATTAACAGTTGTATAAATCCAGATAACATATGGTCACCAAAACATAAGAGCAATCATACTGATAAAAAAACAAGTCCAGCATCTAAGAACAACCTCATCATATGTTCATAGTTACGAAAACATCAAGCATTTGACGACATTGGCATATCAGATTCTGAAAGCCAAGATCCTTAGGGTCATTAAGGCTGGATAAGAACTAGCGGTACCTGGGAGGACCTAAATAGTTCTTATAATCTGACACTGATGTAGTAGTTCATGTCTACACAGTAAGTTCACCCATAAGTTCTGCATTGTACCCTTTGTTTTTGGGGCATAATTGGTCCCTATCTATCAAATAAAAGTCTGACGCATAAATATATGCTCTATTACCAGTTTATTGTATCACTGTGATTAAAAGACAAACAACACTGGTTTTATATTGCTTATTTAGTTACCAGCTTCTTACAGATTAGATGGAAACCTTTTCTGTATTGAGGCTTTTAAAGTTGCATTATTTACATTTTTGTTTTGAGGTCCCTTGTCTCGCATACTAGCATATTTCTTGATTCACTCCCTCTTCAGACTCATAGTGCATTCTTTATTCTTCTTGTAGCTCCTTGTATTTCGCGTATACCTCAGATCCTACATTTCCCAAATTTTGTATAAAATTCTCCATTACCCATCTTATCCTCACTTCCTTCTCACTTTGTGGCATGCTTCCTTTAAAATAGCCTATGATATCTTTTGACGCTTCCTTTTCCCAGTGCACCATCAAACTCCATGCAAAAATTATGTCAAAATAAAGTATTAATAAACGTCTCCATTAGACATCTCACCCACATTAAAATCGCATCCACTTGTTGTTAACTCTTCCTTATATACATTTCCTACCAAATAACATAGCTACAACTGCACTCTCAAGAGGGATTACCTTGCATAAATTAAACTTGTTCTCCAGGTGTTTAGTGTTCCTCACTACGAATAAGTCAGTTTGGCTCATATAGCCTAGGCTTCCATTGGCTGCGATCCTATATCTCACAGATAGGAATGCCTTTCTCATTCGTAGTGTTCACTGTACCAAGTCATGAATGCCAACACAGTCGAAGATGTCATCTCATGCATCCACGATTCTCAAACAAAACATACAAAACATCTCAACTAAAGCTCGCAAATGAACAATTTTCTGAACTTCTAGGAACATGTTCCACACTCACAAGCCTCCTTCAAATCCTCCCAAATTCTAGTATACAAGGGCTCATCCAATCCGACTTGAGATACATAAGCACTTGTGATAGCTACACATCAACCCCATCCCTATCACAAGCATAGTATGAAGAAAGGGTAATTTTCAAACAAAAATAATGCTCAAAAATCAAAAACCTAGCAGTCATGTACCCTAGTTTGCAAGGCGTTCTTTCAAGACAAAAAGAAAAGCAGCTCGTTGGCTTGATTTAAGAGAAAGCAGTTTTGGTGGAGTGGGGTCCAATACACTTCAATAAATGGAGAGGCAAAATCCTGACATTACCCAACTACACCACCACACCTTTGCTCTTTAATTATACCCACTTATATAAATGCATAGTACTTAAAACCTATATTACTCCGACACTTCACTTAGGTGTTGTGTTGCATGTCCGACATGACACTTCATCACTTTCACTAAGACCATAAAACTGAGAACTTTGCCCAAAATAGCTGCATGCAACACTCCAACATGTGTCCGAGACTCGAAGAGTCAGAGTAACACATCTTAAAACCTTGTTAAATATATCACATTAAATAGTCCGTGCATTACTAAACCTGGGAAATAAAAATGTGGGACTACGAAAACTATTTATTCTATGCTACTGAGTCGTCTTTTTAGGCCTTTGTCTGCAAGTCCAACCATCCCATTTAGTTGTGTACATTTTCCGTTCATCTCCATTTGGTGCTTCCTTATCTCTTCATATCCTTTACAAAACTTCACGGTAGAAGTTTGTTGCCTCACCCTCCTAGATCATGAACTGCATTCATTACGATCGCGACGAACAGGCTAAGATGCAGTGGAGTTGGTAACGTGTGTTGTTCGACTAAACAACGAGAAATGCGAAGGTCAGCATTCAAACTCTACTGCCTCCCACATGTTTTTTTAAACAAAACATGACGTTCCTAGTGTTAGCGTGAAAAATTTCATACAAAATGGCAAACTTAATCTGTACCAAGATCCGAATAAACAGCCGTACGTGACCCTATTTGACAATCAAGATGTAACAGACCCTTTACTAGAATTTCGCAAATAGTGCTTTCTTTTTTAAAGAAAAAGATTTGAAAACAAAAGAAAATAAGATGCAACATTAGCAATGGATAAGAAGAAACTAGCATTCACTAGTACTAAGAATTTAGGTGGTATCTTATCGTCATCAGACTTCAAAGACTAGGCCTTTTATAATATATGTTAAGCCAAGACCAAAAACAAATAGCAGGTACCTTCATTTTCTCCTGCAATTTTCTGGTGTCAAACTCTTCTCCATCAGTGAAAATGTCCATTGAAGCCATTGATGCCATGGCCAACTTGCCTATGTATTCTTCAAATAGCTCACTTCCAAACAACATGGCAAAGATAGCAGCTGGATCTATGATTGCTTCTCTGAAATTGAGTAATATTGTGTTTAGATAAAAATAATTCTTTCATCAAAAGGAACTACAAGATGGTATATCTTGAGACTTGAGAGGACCAATAACAACGACTTGAGAGGACCAACAACAACATCAGAGACTTAGTCTCAAAGATTTGGGGTCGGCTAACATGAATCGATATCTGAATTCGTGAAGTTGTCTTCAATAAAACAATCATATAAAAACGCATAACAGTGGTGGTGGTGATGACGGTGGTGGTGGCAGCGACGATGAGAATAAGGATAAATTGATAATTTAAACCTATAATAACCCTTTTTAAAATTTTATACCTTGAATACATTTTTTTCAAAACTTATACCTAAACTCTCTTTTCCTTTCAAACTCTACCTAAATCAAAATTATGTCATATATTTAATGGAATCCATTAAAATTGGAGTTTTAATTGTAAATTTTATCCTTTTTTTTCCAATTTTACCCCTATTGAACGACATAACTCACTTAAATACCAATTCACTCATGCATTCACAATCTAACTAATTAATCTTGTTCTTCTTTAGAGGTAACGATTGTACTTCCTCTCTCTCTCTCTCCCTCTCTCTCTCTCTCTATATATATACATGCTTTGCTTCAGGTAAAATTTAGAGGACTAAATTTTTAGGGTTCACCAAAATTGGGGATATTCATTTTACCCATAAAATGCAACAATGAATTTAAACGAGCATAATTAAGGGAAAACTATGAATTACATAGTATGGTTTTAAAGAATCAAGCTAAGCATGTATCAAAATAATTAAAACAAGCTAATGACAGATTAAAACGAGTATACATATGGAAAACTAGCTAATTGTGAACTAAAAACCCACCAAGGACAACAAACAAGAAACAAACGGATGAGGAAATCATAGTTCAGGTATAAGTTTTATCTTGATGAGGAAAGATAATGAAGCCAAGTTCCTAGTTCCGTAATTTACATGGAAACTTCATAATTCACAATCTGATTAGCTAATCTTGGAAGGGCAGATTGGTCAGTTTGCCTTTTTTTAAAACAAAAATGTGACTAGGAATAGAGTTTGAACAGCGAATTAAGTCTCGTTATCAGTTGGCCCTTTTATCGGTGATTTGTCGGACGATTTTTGGCCCTTTTAGTTCTACTCGGTACATCGCGGGGTTTCGTAACTCGGCAAGAGCCGATACCGAGATATCTCAACCGAGACAAGACAACTCGGCCGATATTTGTTACCCTAAGTTTGAAAGAAAAAAGTAATTCGAGTATAAGTTTTGGAAAAAAATATTTGAGGTATAAAATTTGAAACATGGTGTTATTCCAGGCACAATTGTACTCCCTCCCATTCATAGGAATCTAACATTTGATTAAAATATACCTCATATATATTCAAGTTATGGTAGGTTTCCAAAGAATGGGAGGGAGTATAACTTATCAATTTACCCTAATCAATATATATATATTCGAGCGATCTCATTGTTCTGTTTCATCAAAACTCAATTTAGGAAGGTATCGTTAATAATAAAAAAATCAACTAGAGAATCTTTTAATTATTATAATACATATTTAATCTAATATATTAATTTGATGTTTTACAATTTTTAGGTAAAAACCTTCAAAGTTCATTTGTTTTAAAAATTATTGTAAAAAATATTATAAAAATAAATAATTAAATTCGTGGTAGAAAATGCTTTATTGTAAAAAACATTAAAAAAATGTGATGGATTTATTACATATAACAGTTGTAAAATTATCCCACATCGATAAATTATGATATGGTGATGAAATTTCATATCATAAATAAGAGTAATCATTCGTTCTTAGATATATACCAAAAATCTTTTGAGTCTTAAAATAAAATAATGATTCTAAATTATAAATAAGAGTAATCATGTGTTCTTTTTCGTCTTAAAAGAGCTCTTAGGATGGTAAATTATCCCACATTGAAATTAAGAGTAATTATTCCTTATTAGATATCAACCAAAACTCTTTTGAATCTTAAAAAAAGTTCTTAAGACCATAATTTGAAGTAAGATTTTCCCACATCGGAAAAATTATGATGAGATGATGAATTTTTTTATTATAAATATGACTAATCATTCGTTGTTAGACGTCATCTAAACTTAAAGTCAAAATTATCCTACATCGAAAATATGATGAGGTGATAAAATTCTATATTATAAATAAGATTAATCATTCGTTCTTAGATATCAATCAAAAATCTTTTGAGTCTTAAAAAAACACTTAACAACTTACGTAAGATTATCCCACATCGAAACATTATAATAAGATAATGAAATTCTATTATATAAATAAGAGTAATCATTTGTCCAAAATTATAATAAGGTGATCGATTTCTATTATATTGGGGGTTGAATAATAAGTGTGTGTAAATAGAAAAGAAGAATAAAGGTGTAAAGTGTTGTAAATAGTAATGGTAGTATTATAAAAAAAAATATGGACCAGAATGGAAAGAAATGAAATGGCAAGAAAAAAGTGGAGCAAAAAAGAAAATGGAAAGATATAAAAATAATGGAGGAAGTATATAAATAAGAGTAATCGTTCGTCCTTAATAACTTATATGAAAAAACAACCTCTTTTGAGCCTTAAAAAGAGCTTTTAAGACCAGAACTTAATTAAGTGAAATTATCACACTTTTGAGTCTAAAAAATTTCTTAAGACTATAAACTTGAGTAACATTTCCCACATCGAAAAATCATCATGAATTTCATAGATTTCAACCAAACATCTTTTGAGTTTTGGAAAAGCTCTCAAGACTATAATAAACTTAAGTAAAATTATCCCTTTTGAGTGTTAAAAAAGCTCTGAAGACTATATACATGGGTAAAATTTCCCATATCGAAAAATTATTATAAATTTATGAATCTCATAGATTTCAACCAAACATCTTTTGAGTTATAAAGTTATGAATTTCATAGTTTTAATTTATATTATAAATAAGATTATAGTATAATTGTACCATATTGAAAGATTATCATAACAAGGTGATCTTATGATTATAAATTGAAGTCATTATTGGTTCTTAGTATCAACTATCAACCCCAAATATTTACCAAGTATTGTCTTAAAAAGAGATATTATGAGTTTTAATTATTATCTTCATAATAGTGAAATTTGTTAAAAGAAACTTTAAATTTGTCTTAATAATCTATTAAATATTAATTTGAGTGAAAATTATTCAAGGTATAAAGTTTGAAAAATGATGTTATTTAAGGTATAAAATATCAACTTACCCTTATTTATATAATCTTTATATGAGGTCTTTTATTTCAATATAAACAAATGATGATATATAATTTAAATATAAATTTTACTCTATATAACTTTTTTTTAGTATAACTAAGCCAACTAACCCGTGCAGCGCACGGGCTTTAATCTAGTAGTAGTAACAATAACAATAACAATAATAATACGCAGTTTCAAGCTCAAAATAAAGTTGAAAACGTAAATAATAAATTTTAAAAAGGATTACAAGTTCCAAGTTAAGTTAAAGAGTTTAGTAAGTAAAAATAATAAAAGTAATACTCCCTCTAGTTCTTTGGAATTGCAACATTTGATTAAAGTACTCTTAAAAAGTACTCCCTCCATCCAACTTTAAACTTCATGGGGGGAGTGACACAAAAATTAAGAGTGGGGTAGATTATGTGGTGGAAAATGAAAGTTGAGAGAAAATGTGGGGTCAGAAATGATATGAACCACAAAAATCAACCAAAAGAGGAAATATTGTAAGTAGGAAGTTTAAAGATGGACAACCTTTTAAGGAAAGTAGGAAGATTAAAATTGGATGGAGGTAGTATTGCAATTCCAAAGAACCGGAGGGAATAATAATTATGGAAAAATAAAAGGATAAGCGATAGTCCTCAAATATCTCTCCTTCCAATGGATGAAACGGATGAATTAAAAAAATCACAATCAACCCAGGAAAGGCCAAAAGGACCAAATGGCCCTCATATAGGAAGTGAAAAGTGAAGAACGGATTACTACTCCAAGCACATGACAAACACAACTCAAGGATATCCATGCATGCAAATCTCCTAAGGCATGTCTTACCCTTTCTATTGATACTCAATTTAATGTATTAACAGTCTTAGCAATGCTTGAATAAAATAAGAGTAATGAGGCAAAAAAAAAGATGAATAAAAGAGAGCTTTCCGATAATTTCCCTTCACCTCCAAAAACTCCTTGGTTAAGTTCCCTTACAATTTACAAGGACTTGACAAGGGAGGTTTCAATGAATTTGGCACCACTCCCAATCCCACTCTAGTCGGGGGTATATAAAAGTATAAAACATCCTCATACTCTCATCCAAGTAGACAGAATTCAAAGCCCCGGGGACGGTCAAAGGAGATAAAGGAAATCAAGGCCATCATTACATTTTGCAGGAGGGCTATTGATTTGATGGTTGAGAGAAAGGGGAGAGCACTGAAATCAATACTCGCTCCAACCTGGTCAATATATATTTGTTTTCATTTTGGGTGTATTCAATAGTTATCTGTTTCTTTTTTGGCAAGTTTTTGTGGTTGTAAATTAAGGCACGGGGTTTATAAAGACCAAGTTCGTAAATTTAGATTTCCAAGTCCTAAACCAAGTAAGCAAAACATGTATAACAGGTAATAGGAGGCTCACTGAAGAAAGTCATTAACTACTTATGTACTCTCGGCCCAAGAAGGTGATTTTGGAAATACAGTGTTTTCTTGGGCTAAACAAGTTTTTTGCAAAACCTGCTAAAATGTTACAATCCCATTGGAAAAAATGATACTTGAGTCCTGCATCAGTTATATAGAGTGCTGATCTACTGACAAATCGAAACAGATTTTTCCACCCCTGAAGCTACAATTCGGGGTGGCATGTCTCATTATCTGCGTCATACCACTCAAAACAGATTAAAAAAAGATTATAAAAATTTCTTTAAATCTAAGCTACCCTAGTGATGATCAGATAGGGACTTTTCAATTTGTCATCAAGGCCATAGAAGATCACAGCTGAATGCATAGTAAAGCACATCAAAGAAGCAGAAATGAACTGACGTTGAATTCCAAATTTTCACAAGTGTCCCCATCATATGAAGTATGAACTGTGCATGATTGCATATACGCTTAAAGAGGATTATGCCTCGAAGCACAAATCAGAATTCATGAAACTAAGTACAGCAGTATGAAAAAAGACAATGGGAACTGACGTAGAAATTCCAGATTTTCCGTAAGCATCATAAGCCTGACGTTGTGCTGGATCACTCAAGACTTGGTAAGCCTCACCTAAAACCTAAAAAAGCAAAGTAGACAGACATTACAAAGTCCTCTTAGGAACCTGCATTAGAGATATCTGTACATAATATCATACAAATTAATTGAGTTATGATAGATGATGGAGACAGACGTAACCCACTCTATCTATTTATAACTTCATGTTTCATTGGACACAAAAACAAAAGGGCACAAGAATATTTGGAGAGAAAAACCGAGAGAAGATATCGGATGGAAATTCATGACGGCCACGAAAAATGGACAAATGAGGTAAAACTTTAAATACTCCGTATGAACCTAAGAACGAAAGTGAGAAGCTTAAAATGGATGGAGGGAGCGTTGGAGAGCAAAGCTAAATGGGAACATATTGACATAAAAAATGTACACGATAACTACTCCCTCTAAATCTGAGAAATCACTCTTTGTTTCTAGTTTGAGCATGTGTTATTTGGACTTCAATTATACTGCATGGTTTCACTTTCTTTTTCAACTTTCACAGTTTCACATATTTACAATTATATTAACAATTGTCTCGTTAAATCATTTGATAGAGCAACAGAGTCATAATTGTTTGTAGGTGCTCATTCAAGCCTAACAATAATGCTATCCCTTGTCCTTTGATTTAATTGATACAATAATATTTCCATATGTCCTTATCTTGTTACCCGCCTAGGTAAGGATTCAGATATTGATATTAAAGCTCGACTTTAAACTGTGGGAACAACCATTGTGTCCTCAAACTCCTTGTGGGATCGAGCTTTAAAGTGGTGCAACAGACGACACAAAGATGCAAAAGATGGAACTTTAGTGAAGGAGATTCGGAAAGATGCAAGTTTAGTTTGTCAAAAATGAGAAGAGAATGAAGAGTGGCCTAGAAAGCATACTTTCTTTCAAAGTGGCAAAAATATACTCACGTCGTCTCGTTCATTAAAATGAATATAGCAGGCAAACAGAGATTGAGGTAATTAAAATACCAAAAAGTGAGGGGAGTATATGTGTATCAATTAAAGAAGAAAAAAGACATGCCTGAAAATTTTGAGCTGCAAGAGGATCGTTTGGATTCTTGTCCGGATGAACTTGCCGCGCCTATTAATACCAAACACACAATCCAATCCAATTCAAACTAATCCAATTAATATAAGCTTTAAAAAAAGGTTGGTTGAATATGTGAGATCTGCAGTCCGCACTCCGCAGAGGAGGTACATCATCCTCCATTGATATTATATCCAGCAACAGCAAGAGCATAAGGAAATGAAACTGAAGTTGAGAAATAAATTTAACATTCATAGCTTACCTTAATGTAATAGGCTTTTTTAATCTCAGATTCAGTTGCTGAGGGACTGACCCCGAGCACGTCGTAATACTCGCTCTCCTTCACCATCGATGATCCAACCTTTCTCTTTCTTCGATCAACCCTTCTACTTTACTCTTGTCTTCTCCCCACTTCCCACTTCCCACTTCCCACCTTAATTTGCCTCGCTCGCTCGCTCGGTTATCCCTTCTTTAAACGCCCCCTCACTTTACTCAGCGTTTATTATGAGTACTAAATACTCCGGAAATATAGGAACCTAGTTGTAGGCTAGTCCGGAAACTTATCATGTACCCTTCAAACTATGTCGGGTTACATCTGATATCCTTGAGTTGTATAGTTTAGTTTCCGATTTGACCTTACCCAAATTAGTCATAATTAATTACATTACTTAACAAGTACTTTTCTTCAAAATGGAAAAATTTGATATTTTCGGATAATCGAGCTTCAATGTTATGGTGATGAAGTTTTTTCATTTGTACAAGTGAAGAAGGGGGCGTAAAGGTTGAGGGAGTAAGTGTGGATTGTTTGATCTCTTCTGCCAAAATAGAAAGAGAGTGAATTTATAAGCACTTGTGTAACGGTTAGTTCAGTAAACTAGTCGTTACTTTGATTCAATAAGTCGTTGCTTTCCTTTCATGGGTACCATGGGAACAACAATGAAAAACTTAAGGGTACCATGAGAACAACAATGAAAAACTTAAGGGTACCATGAGAACAACAATGAAAACTTAAGGGTACCATGATAACAACCATGAAAACTTAGGGGTACCATGGGAACCCCTCTCCTTTGGAAGAAAAGTAGTTGTTGGTAAAGTAATTAATTTTGGTCATAATTTAACGGCGTCATGACAGAAATTTAGGTAAGGTCAAATCGGGAACTAAACTATAAACTCAAGGTTACCATGGGAACAAACTTAAAAGCAGGGGTACCATGTGTAATGTGACATAGTTCGAAGGGTACCATTGGACTTTTCCCTATATTTTATATACCCTTCCGATCCATTTGATTGTTTGCATTTGTTTTTTCACATTTGTCAATGCACCTTTTCTTTTGACTATATCTTTAGTTAGGTATTTCTAAAATATTAAAACTTGATATTTATAACGTACTCCATTAGACAATTTAAACAAGATCTCACCTGACTATCTTTTATCTTATATATTAAAAGTTACATTAACGATTTCACTCACCTATGAATAGTGCCCAAAAAGCAAATGCAAACAATCAAATGGGACGGGGAGAATATTATTAAAAGCTTTTTTATGCATTTAATTTTTTGCCATGTGGCGGATGTTCATGTTTTTGTACAATTTAATTTTTTACTTAAACTAGTTGTAATAACGAGGAAGATTTCGTTTTAGCTTAAAAACATACAACGTAAGTAATAACGTACGAAACAATCGATAAGCCCATAGACATTGTAGTCACATAGTGAATTACTCCGTAGTTACATACTGAAAAGCCCCTAAATGTTAGCATATTATTAACATGACATAAATAAAACATAATTCCCATAAATCTTTGAACAGCATGAAGGTCACAAAAGATTAACTAAGAGAGATTAAGACATACCTCCTGACATTGTGGAATAAGTCGAAATCTAATACGAACGATATTAGATCTCTATAAGACGATCTCATAATCTTCATAAATAATAAGACGACTTCGAATAATAATAATAATAATAATAATAATAATAATAATAATAATAATAATAATACGTCTTCATATGATCTTCAAATAATAATAATAGATCGGTTTCATAATTAATAGGTACGGTTTCTCCATCTTGTCCTATAACGTAATAAGTGTGTTGTTCTCTTATTCATTATTCACGCATTCATGCATTACGTTTTCATTCATTCATAGAGTTTCTGATAGGGAAGACTCCATTATATAGGCAGAGAGAGGACCAGTTTCCTATTAGGGTTTTAGATTACGGTAATCTCAGCCTTCCATCAAGGTTGAGTAAATGATGCGCGTATTTTATACACACTTTTTATGCTCTTATTACACGCATTCTCGTGTTTATTGAATAGTGAAAACTATTATTTTGCCCCGAATTGGCTACTTTGTGGTGTGTATTGTTCTTTTGCAGGAACGGAAGACAAAGGAGCTAAAACGAACCAAAACCGAGGCAAAACGAAGCTGTAAGAGCTAGTCGCTGAAGTGAGAGAATAGTCGACCGACCATGGCGATAGTCGACCGATTATTTCTTGAACTGCGGGCAGATTTCGTGCTCAACAAAGAAGTTTCCTAAACAGTTTTAACCTATCCTAGTTGTATAATTAGACTTTTTAGCCACAAAACTACAACTACTTACTTCTCTTTAGATTTCTTTTACGCTTCTTCTTTACTTTTACACTTTACTCCTAGACTTTCATCTCTTTCATTATTCTCTCTAGTTTAGTTTCTTCCCAAAACTCGGTCATTGTAAGAATTTCGGATTCGAATTGCCTTCATTCCTTTTGGTAATTTTATTAATCTTTCTTTCTTCTTCTTTGTTCTTGATTGATTCTTTTTCTTCATACTTAATTATTGTTTTATACTTGGCGTAAATTTATTATTATTCGTCATGTTTAATCTAGTAAATTCTTTTATTAATCTTGTTGTTATTGAATTAATCATGAGTAGCTAATTTCCCTCGCTAGGATTTAGGAGATCTGCGAATTGAATGTGGTCGCTAAATAATTTATAGATCTGTCAATGATATTGTGTCTGAGTTGCCAATTGTAGCATATAATCGCGATTAGTCAGTTAATGCGCATGATTGATTAATTGAATTCGGTAAACTTGAACCTAAGATCGGAAGCCTGGTAAAAGTTAGACCTGCTACAACACATTAGTTTGCCCTAATAAGATCGGAAGCCTTTACGCATGCTAGAGTGAATAGCAGACCGGAAGGACATTTTCAATACCCCTTAGACCAATATATGCGACAACCCTGTGACTTAGACCGTGACCATATGAGATTCGTAGTGAACCGACAATCCTAGTTTTCTCTCCATATATTTATTCATCTTTATTCGTCTTATTTTATTTTAGTTATTCTTTATCTTTTAATTCTCTTTCCTTCACTACTTTAGTTTAGATAAACACGAAACATCAAAACCCCGATTGTTATTTAGATAGACTTTAATTGCAAGTAGGATTTATTTGTCTCCCTGTGAAATCGATCCCGACTTCCCTAGCTATATTTTTAGTTGGACCGTAGTTGGTTATTTTTGATAGGTGTACGATTAGCTTATCAAATTTTGGCGCCGTTGCCGGGGAGACGGTTAATTTTACTTGTCTTTTTAGTTTATCTTTTGTCTCAGGGAACTTTCGTTCCTTGAGACGGTTCTCATATTTCCTTCTTAGTTCTGTGTATGCCCAGGTCTAACAGGTCCGAGATTCATCCTTTTGATCCCGAACCCGAGAAGATTTTACGAGCTAGACGGAGTTTTTGGAGGGAGATACGTCAAGCGGAAAAATCTAATTCACTTGACCCAGTTTCCACTAACCTAGAAGTGGAATATTCGTGTCACGAAGAAGACGACTCAAGTACCAAATCAGACGTGAAGTCAGATATCTTCAATTACGATCATGCCGCCGAAGCTTTCCACTCACTCCGAGCCGACTCAGGCTAATATCCCGAAAGGATGGAAGCTACCGACTCCTACCACCGACTCTTTCGAGATTCGTCCCACTTATATCAATTTAGTGGAGCGAAGTACCTTCTCGGGCAATAAAAACGAAGACCCCGGACAGCACATGGAAATATTCACTGATTATTGTTGTTCGATTCCAATTGCTCCCGGGGTAACACAGGAGCAAGTAATGGAGACCTTATTTCCATTTTCTCTTGCAGGTCCAGCCCGTAGATGGTATCGAGACTTGGATAAAGCAACAGCCAATATTAATGACTGGAACTCATTGGCGCTTGCTTTTTATAAGCATTACTACCCTCTTCAGCGCACTAATCAGATACGGAGTTAGATAACCAGTTTTAAGCAAGGACCATTGGAAGATCTTAATGAAACATGGACTAGATTTAAGGATCTAGTCCGTTCTATCCCTCACCACGGATTTGAGCCATGGTTCTTATGTAATCAGTTTTATAACGGTTTATTTGATGATAATCGTGCTATTCTTGATGGTGCAGCTAACAGACGTTTCCAAAACAATGTTGATGATGACAAGGGTTGGAAATTGATCGAGGAGATGGCCGCGCATCGAAGTGTTCGGGTAGCCGCAGCGGAAACCAGTGAGATTATGGCTCAATTTGATCATCTTCATGCCCGTCTCGATAAAATTCAGAATCTGCCTCATAGAAACGAGTCGAATCAGCAATCTGTCCATGCCCTGATCAAACAGGAGGCCATGTGTGAGCATGTGGTACCGAAGGCCATAGCGCAGGGGAATGTATGACCGGGATGGAACAAGTTCTAGCTTTTCAACACTTCAAGCAAGGTAATCCCTATTCTAAGTACTATAATGAGAGGACTAGGGAGCATCCGAACTTCAGTTGGACGAGTCAGAATGTGTTGAACCCAATTCCTCAGCCGAAGCAACAAGCTTATGTTCCACCTCATCGCGGACAACAACAAGGCTTCCAAAAGCCTCTAGCTCTTCCACCGCCAACTCAACCTCTTGCTATTCTTCCTCCACCGCCCGCGACTCCGGCTCCAGTTCCTAGCGAATATCAGGAATTGAAGAGTATGATGCAATCTCTTATGATCCAGATGCAGAAAAGTGACCAATCCAAAGATGCACAGATCAAGATGTTGGAGACGCAGGTGGCGCAGCTTGCCACAAATCAGTCTGCTAGGCAACCGGGCGCACTACCGTCACAGCCGGAAAAACCGCACGATACGGCCAACGGATTCAGCTTCGTAGCGGCCTTACTTATGACGAGTCCAAGATGCCTAGCTATCGTAATTCTGTTATTGTGGATGATGTAATTGAGGATGTAATAGATGATGATGTATCGTTAAAAACTGCTGAAACCACTGTGAATGACGAATTGGTCAATAATAGTCGACCGACTATTTCATATAGTCGGCCGACTATCATTGACAGATTAACAGAAACTGCAGGTGAGGAGGAAAATAGTCGACCGACTATCCCGGATAGTCGACCGACTATTAATAATAGTCGACCGACTATTCCTGATAGTCGGTCGACTATTCCAGAGGCAGGATCCAGATCCGAGACGGTCGCTGCTGATAAGACGTCTGATGCCGAAGTGGAAACGGGTGTTCTACAAGATAAAGCTGCTGAACAGGTCAAAATTCAAGTTCCTTTTCCTAGTCGATTGAAGAATAAGAAGGTCAAGAACCGGTTCAGTAAGTTTATGGAGGTCGTCAAAAATCTCCAGGTAACCGTTCCCTTCACGGAATTAATTACCCAGGTACCCTCTTACGCAAAATTTATGAAAGATATTCTGACCCGTAAGAGGAACTTTAATGAACATGAGACTATTGCTTTTACTGCTGAGTGTAGTGCTCTAATTCAAAGTAAGTCTCCACCCAAACTGAAAGACCCGGGTAGTTTTTCCATACCATGCACCATAGGCACCCATGTAATCGATAAAGCTTTATGTGATTTGGGTGCAAGTGTCAGTGTCATGCCCTATTCAGTTTGCGAGAAACTGAATATGGGTCAGCTTAAAGTCACAAGTGTGACTCTTCAGATGGCTGATAGGTCAGTTAAACGTCCCCTAGGAGTCTTAGAGGATGTCCCTGTTAGGATAGGTAAATTCTTTATACCTGTCGATTTCATTGTTTTAGACATGGTTGAGGATACACAGATTCCTATAATTTTAGGTAGGCCATTTCTACATACTGCAGAGGCTATTATAGATGTCAAGCACGGACGCTTGACTTTAGAGGTGGGGGACGATAAAGTGACCTTTAATTTGGCCAACACATTAGCTAAGCCTATGATCGAGGATACTTGTTATGCACTAGATATCATTGATGAAGTTATTCTTGATGTTTGTACGGGTTCCCTGAGTAGGGACCCGCTCGAGGCTTTGACATGTTTAGACACTTGTGCGGGTGATAAGACTAACGATGATGCTGTGTGGGATATTTTAGGAGATACACAGAAACTGACGAGCATCAACGGAGAAGTGGTAAATAGGTTGGTAGATACTTCTTATGCTGTAGAGGTAACCAAACCCGACCTGAAACCTCTTCCGTCTCATCTTAAGTATGTATTTTTAGACGATTCTGAGTCTTATCCCGTCATCGTAAGTAATAAATTAGATGAGAACCAACTTTCTGCTTTGTTGGTCGTTCTTAAAAAGAACAAGAATGCATTAGGTTACAGTCTAGATGAACTTAAGGGAATTAGTCCCGATATTTGCATGCATCGAATAGAACTTGAAGAGGATCGCCGACCTGTTAGACAGGGTCAACGTAAGTTGAACCCGAAAATGAAGGAAGTGGTAATGAAAGAAGTGATGAAGTTATTAGATGCAGGTATAATTTATTCTGTCGGTCACTCTAAATGGGTGAGTCCTGTTCAGGTCGTCCCAAAGAAAGGCGGGACGACTGTGGTAAAAAACGATAAAAATGAATTAATACCTACTAGAATTGTAACGGGATGGCGGATGTGCATTGACTATAGACAATTAAATGCCGCCACAAAAAAAAAATCACTTCCCTCTTCCGTTTATCGATCAAATGGTAGAAAGGTTAGCCTCACATAAGTTTTTCTGTTATTTAGATGGCTATTCAGGGTTCTTTCAGATTCCGATCCATCCTGATGATCAGGAAAAGACTACCTTTACTTGTCCCCATGGTTTTTTGCTTATCGCAGGATACCCTTCGGGTTGTGTAATGCCCCTGCCACCTTTCAAAGGTGCATGATGGGGATATTTTCCGAGTATATCGAGTCTATTATGGAGGTATTTATGGATGATTTCAGTGTCTACGGTAATAATTTCACTGATTGTCTAACTAACCTTGATAAAGTGATGCAGCGTATTGAGGTCAATCTAGTGCTGAATTGGGAGAAGTGCCATTTTATGGTCAACGAGGGAGTTGTCCTTGAGCACTTAGTTTCAAATCGAGGCATCCAAGTAGACAAAGTAAAGGTGCAAGTGGTCGAGCAATTGCCTCCTCCCATTAACGTGAAGGGGGTTAGGAGTTTTCTTGGACACGCTGGATTTTATCGTCGGTTTATCAAAGATTTCTCTAAAATTGTTAAACCACTTACACAATTGCTCCTTAAGGATGCCCCATTCATTTTTTCTGATGAATGTTTATATCCTTTTAACAGGTTGAAGCAGGCTTTGGTCACAGCACCTATTATTCAGGCCCCGGATTGGGAGTTACCGTTTGAAGTTATGTGCGACGCTAGTGATTATGCGGTTGGAGCGGTGCTGGGTCAAAGGAAGGAAAAGGCAGTAAATGCCATCTATTTTGCGAGCCGAACTCTGGATGAGGCTCAGGTGAAGTATACTACGACGGAGAAGGAGCTTCTAGCTGTGGTCTATGCATTAGAGAAATTTCGATCTTATTTAATAGGGTCGAAAGTCACATTTTATACGGACCATGCGGCTTTGAAGTACCTCCTCGCGAAGCAGGAGGCCAAACCGAGATTGCTACGATGGATCCTTCTACTTCAGGAATTCGACCTGGAGATAAAGGACAAGAAGGGCGTTGAAAATTCTGTGGCGGATCACCTTTCTAGATTTCCATTGCAGGACGGAGGCGATACTTTACCGATAGATGATTCTTTTCCTGATGATATTTTGATGCCTATTGGTATAATGGATACTCCGCGGTATGCTGGCTATGCTAATTTTCTTGTAGGTAAAATAATGCCGCCTGATTTGTCATATCAACAAAAGAAGCGGTTCCTACATGATGTTCGACAATATTTTTGGGACGATCCATATCTTTTCAAGGAGTGAGCCGACGGACTTTTTAGGCGATGCATACCGCAATGGGAAACCAATGCCATCTTGGAAGCCTGTCATTCCTCGTCTTATGGTGGCCAACACGGTCCCGCTAGGACCGTGGCTAAGGTACTTCAATCAGGTTTTTATTGGCCATCTTTGTTTTCTGATGCCAAGTCATTTATTTCAGGATGTGATGCTTGTCAGAGAACGGGAAATATCTCCCGGAGGCATGAGATGCCTCAGGTCGGTATTTTGGAGGTAGAGATTTTCGATGTTTGGGGCATCGACTATCAAGGCCCCTTCCCGACAAGTCGAGGTAATAGGTATATTTTAGTAGCTGTGGACTACGTATCTAAGTGGGTAGAAGTCGTTGCTTCGGTCCATTGTGACGCTAAGACCGTCATCCAACTTTTCAAGAAGATTATATTTCCACGTTTTGGCGTCCCCCGAGTCGTCATTAGTGATGGAGGTATGCACTTTAAGGAAAAACAACTTATTGACTTATTGTCTAAATATGGTGTTATGCATTGTAGAGGTTTGGGGTATCACCCCCAAACTAGTGGACAGGTTGAAGTTTCCAACCGGGATCTTAAAGATATTTTGGCGAAAGTTGTCTCGAAGTCAAGAAAAGATTGGAGCCTGAAACTAGATGACACTCTATGGGCATATAGAACCGCCTATAAGACACCGATTGGTACATTGCCTTATCGGTTGGTTTATGGGAAGTCCTGTCATTTACCCGTAGAGTTAGAGCATAAAGCATGGTGGGTCGTTAAAGAACTAAATTTTGACCCAAAATTGTGTGGCGAAAATCGACTTTTACAGCTAGATGAGCTCGAGGAGTTCAGGATGAATGCCTACAATAGTGGCCGTATCTACAAAGAAAAGACAAAAAGGTGGCACGATAAGCGTATCATTCCGAGAGAGTTTAAAGCAGGCGAAAAGGTATTATTGTTTAATTCTCGTCTTCGTCTTTTTCCTGGAAAATTAAAATCCAGATGGTCCGGCCCCTATATGGTAATTTCGGTTTCTAAATTTGGGTCGGTCGAGCTTGAAAACTCTTCCACGGGAAATCGCTTTAAGGTTAATGGTCATCAAATAAAGCACTACCACGAGAGAGGTGAGATAGGAGGAGAAGTCGAGGTTTTGTACCTCGAAACAGTCACCAACTGAGCAAGGTGACTACAGTCGTGCGGGACCTTAAACCAGCGCTGACCGGGAGGCAACCCGGGTTGTAAAACATTTGTACCTACATTTAGTTAGTTAGAGCATATTTAATTTTCTGCATTATAGATTTTGTGAGGGTGAGAACGAGGGTCTAAAGGTTTAAATTGAGTTTTGCAGAGAACAGGTTGTTGACGGAGAACTGGAATGAGTCAATAATAGTCGACCGACCATTTTTATAGTCGGTCGACTATTCCTATAGTCGATCGACAATTCCGGCAATCATCGCGCACCTTGGCTGAATATTTCCGTTGGATAAGTCTTATTTCTCTCTTTACTCTACTTCAGTCATTATTTTGAAAAGAATTTTAACTCCTAAACCCTATTCTCTCTCCCACTTCTCCCACCTACCTCCATCCTTAACCTTCATCTTCTTTATTCAAACTTTCACCCTCTTCATTCAAATCTTCATCTTCAACCTCTACCCATCTTCTTCTCTCCATCCTTTTTTCTTCTCTAATCTTTTCATCCTTTGCTAGTTCTTGTCTTTATTGAAGTTGCAACTACCTTCCAACCATTCAAGTAAGTTTTCTTGTGCTTCATTTTCTGTTTTCTGTCTAAATACTGCCTAGTTATCTGCTATCTGCCATTTCGCTGCTTCGTTCTCTGCTGCCCGCCGGAGTCGCCGACCATCAGAATAGTCGAGCGACTATTCTGATAGTCGGACGACTATTCCGATAGTCGGACGACTATCGTCTCTGTCGGGCGATTTTTCGCTGCTTCCTGAGTTTTGTCGCGATTTCTCAAGGGTCGTTTTCAGCATCTGATTTTGGATTATCGACTTAGTTTGTCTTAGATTTCTGCTACTGCTCAAATTGTTTACCCTAATTAATTGATTTCTTTCACATTATTAGTTTTTACCCCAAATTTCAGTCTTGAAATCAGGGTTTTGATTTCAATTGATTTGGGGGTTTTTGTGTGAGTAGTACACTAGTCTGATTTTTGCTATTTCAGGTCAAAATGGATGCAAAAAGACAACGCCGGGGAAGCACAAGGCGTCGGGCCGACATTAGCCGGGAGTCAGTGCCGACTCAAGATCTCGTTCCGTTTAACGAGGAGAGCATACCGGAATACCCTAACATTCAGTTTGCCTCGGCTGATCAGAGGGAACGCTTTGTCCAGTTGGCAGCTCTTAAGATAACCCCGACACAGTTCCTAGACCGTGAGCTCTTGGGCAGGTTAGGCATTTATCAGCCTGTTGTTGACTTACTTAATGGCATTGGTATGAGTGGGCTAATTTATATGCTTGAATTCACGTATAAGGGTCTTACTCTTGAGTTTTTTAGTAGTTTTAATGTTTTTAGTGACATGAACTGGGACACACCATGCATTTTTTTAGACTCTTTAACACGAGTTTGTCTAGGACCGTTCGCGAGTCCGGTCAGCTTTTAGGTGTCACTAGCGAAGGGGACTCAATACATCCCTCTCGCCGTCTAGCCAATGATATCTGGTCTTACATTACTGATCGTAATACGGGTCGTAAGCGGGGCAACGAAGTCCATCACCCGACCATACGATACTGGCTTCGTCTGATAGGGTGCACCATTTACGGACGTACTGAGCCGAACAATGTTAATGTTGATGAGTTGGAAAGTCTAGCAGGCTATCTTAACATCGATAGCGAGCGGCCATATGTCATGAATGTGGCCGCCCTTGTTGCCCACCATTTCCAACATATCGGAAATGGGCTTATAGCTGTCATTCATTGTGGGGGTCACGTTTCCCACATCGATCGTAGGCTATTTCCGGACTTCTCGTACGGGGAGGAACCTATAGGACACGATCTTCCATCTGTCGCGCGACTCGAGAGTCGTCTTTTGAACTTGTTTGTCCTTAGGAGTCTTCATTGGCTAGGTCCTGATTTGCGTTGGCGCATAGCAAAGGATGAATCGGTTATCCTCCCTTACAATCTACCACCTCTTACCTCCTTCCCCTATCTCCCCTTTGGTCCTGAAAGGGACCCTCCACCGTATCCCTCCTATTTGATACCACTTAGGAGGGATCTTCAGACCCCGACACACTTCGCACCCGAGACGGGTGGACCGTCTCGACCTCCTCGACAATCTCGAGGGGGTGGCCGATCGACTAGCCATGCATCACATACACCATCTTTTGCGGCTGGACCTTCGGTCCCACCACGGCCTCCTTATGCATTTCCATATACTGATTATTTTAATATGCCTGCATATCCTGCCCACTTCGTGTCTCCTCCGCCATATGTTACACCTACGGTCCTCAACCAAGAGGCGGTCCCTGGAATGCTTAATGAGTTGTGCCACCGGATAGCAACGGTACAACTAAATCAGGCACTTGCCGACTTTCCATGTTACAACAATGGAGTGCAAATCGGCCTGATCTCTCCTACAGCTTGGCACCCGACTTACTACACCTATCCAGAGGGAGGCTATGGTAACAATGCCGGGAATGAGCAGAGAGGTGATGCGGAGGGAGATGACGAGGAGGGAGATGACGAAGAGGGAGATGACAATGATGGAGATGACGATAGTGGAAGTGGTGATCAGGAGGAGAGCGGTGACGAGAGCTCCAATTAGGACGGTTTGGGGAGGTCTCCGTTTGTATATATCTTGTAAGTAGTTCTTCTTTTTCTTTTTTGCATTTCCATCGTTTCGCATTCCTTCCCCGTATTTATTATTACCTCTTATTGTTTGCTGTACACAATGAGGGCATTGTGCGATTTGGTTTGGGGAGGGTATGCATCTGTCGGTTTTTATCCATCTGCATATATCTTGCATTTCCGCATGCATTTTTTTTTAAAAAAAAAAATCAAAATAAAAAAAAATCACAAAAATATGTTTTTGCATTTAGTCGAGTCTTAGTTGAGTCGGAATGCTATGTAGCGATGATGATAATGCTTTTATGTCTTCATTAGTTGCTTATGCTAGTGCGCCGTTAGAGTTTTTGTATATAATCACATGCGGCATTTTTGCATCTTTGGTTAACGGTCTGAACGAATAAACTTGACTCATTGTTGGCAAACTACTCAGATTTGTAAGGAATTAGAGCCTTAAACTGATGACATCCATGATCAGTTTCCTTTAGGTTGAGGGTAGTACTCCTCATGAGACATGTAATATCAAACTGCATAAGCATGACATTCGTCTCTTAGGTACTTGTACGTTTTTGACTCGTGGTTTTGACATGTGCGAAAAAGGCAAATCCTTTCTTTTATTTAATTCCCATGAGCCTCACATAGCCAAATTGACCTGTTTGACCCGTTTATGAACTACATGTCATATATTGCCTACCCTAGTCAAGCTAGTAGATTAGTTGGACGAAATTGTTTTTTCAGGGTTTTTTTTGGTACCATAATGATTGAAAAAAGAAAGGGAATTGAGAAAAAAAATGAAAAGAAAAAATTCAATGAAAAAATTGAATGAAAAGAGAAAAAAAAGAAAGGAAAGAAGAAGAAAAGAAAAAAAAAATGAAGTGAAACTAGAAGAAGAATGTGTTTTTGTTATGAAAAAAGAATTGATCTCTCTAATTTCATAGTTATTGGTGAGAAGCGATTTTTATAAGGCGCTTGTTATTATGCCTAATTTCTTCGACTAGAGTTTGGTGAGAACAGAATGAAATTTATGTTGGTTGTAGTTGTACTAGCTTGGCTTTTACCTCCACATATCCATATCGTTTTGCACCTTCTTACCCGATTAACCTCACTTTATACCATATGTAAGTCCTTGGCACTTGTCTTTACCCGATAGAATGCGTATGTACGGTTATTAGAGATTGATTTCATGTTAGATTGCATGCATGTTCTTGTAGGTCGCAGTTTAGGTGAGTGCTTTGTCTTTCCATTTTTACATAAACTCACAATATCACCCGATTTGTGTGATGATCGATCCGCGAGAGTCCGACATAGACGAGTCTTGCAAGGTTGAAGGTTCAGTATTATTGTCATTGGTCAAGCTTGTTGTATGTGGTTGTTTACGTTAATTTTAATCGTTGCGCATTAGTTTGGGTAACTTTGGAGCATATTCCGCTATGAGTTATATACATTCCATTAGGATTGAGTTATCGTTTTGTGCTTGCTTGAGGACAAGCAAGGGTTTGGTTTGGGGAGATTTGATGCGCGTATTTTATATACACTTTTTATGCTCTTATTACGCGCATTCTCGTGTTTATTGAATAGTGAAAACTATTATTTTGCCCCGAATTGGCTACTTTGTGGTGTGTATTGTTCTTTTGCAGGAACGGAAGACAAAGGAGCTAAAACGAACCAAAACCGAGGCAAAACAAAGCTGTAAGAGCTGGTCGCTGAAGTGGGAGAATAGTCGACCGACTATTGGAATAGTCAGCCGACCATGGCGATAGTCGGCCGACTATTATAATAGTCGGCCGACTGATTCTTGGACTGCGGGCAGATTTCGTGCTCAGCAAAGAAGTTTCCTAAACAGTTTTAACCTATCCTAAGTTGTATAAATATGCTTTTTAGCCACAAAACTACAACTACTTACTTCTCTTTAGATTTCTTTTACACTTCTTCTCTACTTTTACACTTTACTCCTAGACTTTCATCTCTTTCATTTCTCTCTAGTTTAGTTTCTTCCCAAAACTCGGTTATTGTAAGAATTTCGGATTCGAATCGCCTTCATTCCTTTTGGTAATTTTATTAATCTTTCTTCCTTCTTCTTTGTTCTTGATTGATTCTTTTTCTTCATACTTAATTATTGTTTAATACTTGTCGTAAATTTATTATTATTCGTCATGTTTAATCTAGTAAATTCTTTTATTAATCTTGTTGTTATTGAATTAATCATGAGTAGCTAATTTCTCTCGCTAGGATTTAGAGGATCTGCGAATTGAATGTGGTCGCTAAATAATTTATAGATCTGTCAATGATATTGTGTCTGAGTTGTCAATTGTAGCATATAATCGCGATTAGTCAGTTAATGCGCATGATTGATTAATTGAATTCGGTAAACTTGAACCTAAGATCGGAAGTCTGGTAAAAGTTAGACCTGCTACAACACATTAGTTTGCTCTAATAAGATCGGAAGCTTTTAGACGCATGCTAGGGTGAATAGCAGACCGGAAGGACCTTTTCAATACCCCTTAGACCAATATATGCGACAGACCTGTGACTTAGACTAGACCGTGACCATATGAGATTCGTAGTGAACCGACAATCCTAGTTTTCTCTCCATATATTTATTCATCTTTATTCGTCTTATTTTATTTTAGTTATTCTTTCTCTTTTAATTCTCTTTCCTTCACTACTTTAGTTTAGATAAACACAAAACATAAAAACCCCGATTGTTATTTAGATAGACTTTAATTGCAAGTAGGATTTATTTGTCTCCCTGTGAAATTGATCCCGACTTCCCTAGCTATATTTTTAGTTGGACCGTAGTTGGTTATTTTTGATAGGTGTACGATTACTTTATCAGTAAATATGGAAAAACTCCTTATTTAGTCCGATATTATTGTGATAACATATCTCTATAAGATTCCGATTTCCAATAAGACCATAATTATGAGGAAAAAATATTGGCATAATAATAGGAGGATATGTATTAATATTATTATAGCATAAAATATTCTTACACTAAACCCTTCTCCTCATCAATTAAGATCCGTCTTGTAACAACCCGGATTTTCCAGACTTTATAAATAAGTCCATAATAGGAAACAACGGAAGACATAATGCATATCCGAGTCATTACTATTCTCAACTAATAAGATTACTTTACAATAATTATGAAAGTACTTAAATATTACATTTAATTATAACAATTTTATGAAGAATAGAAATACATTTGTGTCCCATCTTGAGCTATCTCCAACCTTGCCGTCTGAAGAGTGGTCAGTCTCCCTTAATCTGACGATTACAAATATTTTTGAAAAAATTTCATAGAAAAACAAATCGTCAGGTGGGTAAATTATCAAAATTTAATAAAAATAAAATATTAAATCAAACACAGATCAAATAGCATTACACAAAAACACATCCGATAACACATAACTTTTAGAGATCGTAAGAAAGGTTTTTAAGTGCCGTATTATTTTTAGAAAAGTTTTATCACGATATACCGGCCAATTATTGTACAAGTTTCGAATAAGTTTCGTATTTGATACTTGTACAATAATAATATATCGCCAATCACACCGATACCAGGGGGCTTACAATTACTCCTGCTTACCGTGGTGACATAAACACGTTTAAAACAAAATTCGTCCTCTCATCTCCAGGGTCGAATGCCGGTACGTGGGGTTGTTACCCGCACCATGGACTACTCACCACCCGGCTGGTTATCCCCGCAGCCACGCTCCAATCGTCGACTCACGGAAACCCGGATGCGATCCACCTAACGCGTACGGGACTGATCAGGTCCCCACCTAAAGTATGGCCACACTCCCACCTACTCTCGAGTCAATGTCAGCACAGCCAAAGACCCTTCGTACGCTACGGACGGTTTTATACGGTTAAGCTAAGCACTATTCTTCCAAGTTATCTCGTACACAATAGAGACAACCTGCTTTCCCGCTCAATGAGATTTCGAATAAGGTCCTAAAAATGCCCAATAAAATAGACAATCTTTTGAAATATATTTTGAAAACATTATGTGTTATCCAACTCGAATTCCATAAATTTTCTTTTCTTTAAATTAGATACAGAGTAATAATAGCCAAGTAACGTATAGTCAAATAAAGTTGAAAAAGTAGCGATATCGAAAATATCAAACCAAATGACTTCTAATTTACACACATCTATAGTAATATTAAGTGAAACCAAATAAAGTCATTTTAGTCTGTCTCGAAAATCGTATTCTTGACTCATAACACGATTTTATCATAAAGGTCGATCTCTAAGTAATAACTATGATCAACTAATTACAATTAATGAATGTAACTAATTTCAAATACACCATATATCCGACACTATCAAGATTTTCTTATACCTTTATTACTTTAAGCTAAAATAATATATTTATTCATTATAAAATTCTAGTTATAGCCTATACATGATTCAAATGTGTTTATCAAACCCATTAAGCGACTAGTGTCTCTACTCTCTACCCAACACTTATTAAATTTGGTAAATTTTATACTTATGATATATAATTTATTGAAATTATAAGAAAATCCTTTAAAATTTCACCCCCATTTTTTTCTCCAACTAATTTTAAATAATCAGAAATCAGATGCTAAAACATAAAATGATGTTTTCCACATAGAGTTTACAATATATTATATAAAATCAGATTATCAGCAAAAGTGATACATGCATCACATAATTAGTCACATAAAATCAACATGCAACACCTTATACCAATTAATATAATCACTATATGTTTATCACATATTGAAAATGATTTTCTTGTTTTTATAAAAAAAAATTGACGATTTACCCACCTTAATGTATTAAGGTTTTAATCCGAAAGAAATATGTAAGTTAAGCCTGATTAGCGCCTTTCGAGGAATCGAATCTGTCCTCCTGATTATTTGGTTTCTTCGCCTACTCGGCACCCACATCACGATTGATTCCACTAAAATAAAGTAATGGATAAATAAATAAATAAAATCATGATTAAGTTAAAACTAGTCTGATTTTCTTAAATGAATACATGCATGTGGATTTTAGGTAGAATAATTGAAGATAAAAGTTAAATACCTATTATTATTATTATAATTAATTAATTTATTATTATTATTATTATTATTATTATTATTATTATTATTATTATTATTATTATTATTATTATTATTATGGCAATTTATAATAAGAAATCTGAATTTTGTAAGAAGAATTTCGAGAAATGAAGATTACCTTAGTGATAGCATTAACTGATAAATTAGGATCGGACTGAAGGTGGTTTAGGTTGAACGTTCAATCAATTATTATTATTTTTTTTTCTTTTTGTTGTTGTTGAGGTTTATAGGGGGTCTAAGAGGAAGAAGATAGAGAGAGAAAGCAAGGAAAGGAAAATGAAGGGGGAAAGTGAGTAAGAGTAGGCGAGAGATTGATGGTGAAATGAAGGAATGCAAGGGTTCTAACTTACCGTTCTAATTCTGTCTTAGCATCGACCCGATTTTAAAATAGTCTTACTAAATATAAAATTCTATATCGAAATAAAATTCATGACACAATTGATGTGGCTGAGTATATGTTACTAGAATAATTTAGCTGAGTAGGTCGGGTCACTAGTTCATATTAATCGCGTATTAATGATACTACTTATTAGTAATGTGAAAATAGTACATGTAGTGTGACTGGATAGATAAAAACTTTTAGCTGGTTAGGTCTTCTCACGAGTTATACTAACCATGTACAGTAATATGGAGTAGTATTAGTATATAGCTAGTACGTACTACTAAGACGAAGTATCCTACGTAGTATGTTAGTATAATATGTAGAAAATGATTGTTGTCGGACGTTTGTTTAGGTTAATGAGGAAATATGTATAACCGAAAATAACGTAATATCAATAGGAATACTAATACATAATATTAATGTTTGTACGCTGAATTTGTCCCTAACTTCTTCTCGGGAGTCATAGTACTCATTCCCATCTTCAAAATGTATATTGGAGTGTGCAAGTATGAGAATTAATGAAAGAGTTATGATTGACTTAAGTTGTCTTTAAGCGAGTTGAAAAATCTAATATAATATAATTAATAATAAAAATAATTTGAATAAATAAAATGACATGTTACAACTTTTGAAATAAAGGATAAAATGAGAAAATTTGTAAAAATCAAATATGAAAATTCTATCCATCCCACGGAAGGGGGTCTGGTAGTTTCTAAAATACGACAAAATATAACGTAAAGTAGAAAATATTTCTAAAAGGATGTTAAAAATACGGGGTGTTACACGTCTCCTCTCTCCAATTATTCACTCTATCTCCGACACTTCCTTATCTCTCCGATAATGTTTCTATTCCTCCAATCATATTCCTCTTTGTTCGTTAATAAGATTAATATATTCCTTCTCCTCCCTCCTCTTTCCTCACCTCTCCTCCTAAAGCTCTTTCCTTGTCTTTCTAAATGTTTTAGAACTTTCTTTCCCTCATATTTAGAACTTGATTCAAACACGGTCCTAGTTTAGACTGTTGAAACAAATAAAGTCCCCAACTTTCAAGTTTTATCGTCATGTATAACATTCGTAATTAGTGTCAATGTCCTTCAAAATTATTATGCCTATCTCGACGTGTAGTCATCAAAATTGGGAGAAACTTAGATTGACTTATTCTTCTTCTTTTCCTCTTTGTGATCTAAGACACATGCTTAAAATGATTTGTTTTGGTCACTTAGTTCAGTGAAGGTGTCTTCTCTTAGCTTCAACTTCTTTCCCCCTTCTCGTTGTTCACCCATACACCCTTGTTGTTCTTCTTTATGTTCCTCCATCTTGTCTATCAGTTTTCCTCTTATAAATCCCTTTTTCCCCTTCTCTTTCCCACAACGCCTCCTCTTCATACACCTTATGCACGTGCCCTTATATTTCTCCTTCCTCTTTGTGCCTTCTTTCTCTCCTCATGATCTAAGATTCATCCTTAAATATGATTCACTTTTGTCTATCTACTACACCATATATTGTAATTATATTTTACTGAGTCTACTTCTCTTTTTTAATTAGACTTTTTTAAGTTGTAAGGTATGACAAAGACATGTGTCCCTAAAATATTACCAAAACATCTTCCCATATTCTGCTTACACATCTCAACCATCACCAGTCTACACCCAAGCAGTGATGAGAAGATTTTTACTATGTCGTTAAATTAGCAGGTCAACTCAATCAAATAATATTTATAACACACTTTACTAAACACAAGAACGTAGTCTAATAATAAGCAAATGATTGAATCCACAGAGAATGGTCGAAACGCATGGATAGAGTAAACACTCAGATGATAGAGTAAACAAACAACAAATGCACAATAAACACACAAAACAAGAAAGGTACACACACAAAACACCAATAAAAACAAGAATTTGGGGTTTTAGATTGGTGAATAAGCTAAAGTTAAGCTAGAATTAACTAAACAAGCGATGATTATATGATTATAAACTAATGGTGAAAATAATTCTTGGTGTAGTTATCTCTTTTAATCCATAAATAATAGTGAAAGTTGAGCCTCTCCACCACTCTCCTTTAATTTAACAATCTAATACTCTAATTGCAAGAAGGTGACAATCAAGGGAATAACTCATCCCATAATCATCCTACTCAAAGTCTCCCATTTATCAACTAAAACCCATTGACAAACTAGAAAATTAAAAGTATTAAGATAAAAACCAAGCAATTAGGCTAGAATTGACAACAACATTGAATAATAACTCATCACATGTGTGCCCACAATCATAATCCCATCATCAACAATCAAAAATACAAGAAAGATGATAACTTTGCCTCATACAAATTAAGCTAGCTAAATCACCAACCAATTTGATGCAATAGATAAACCCACAAAAAGGTAGATTAATCACTTTTAACAAATTATGGGAAAATCATAAACAATAAACACAAGATTATGAAATTGAAAGAGAGAAGAGGTATTGTTATTGTCATTTTGTGGGTGTTGGACATCATTATGTTGCTCCATTGTGTCATTTGACTGTATAGACACAATGGGTACAACTACTTTAGGTGCAACTTCAGGAGAGTGAATTTCTTCCTGAATTTCATGAATATCCACATTTTGCGGTTTATCACTCCCACTAGTTTGACCATTCTCAATGAATCTAGCATTACCAGTCTCAACTATTCTCGTACTGTGGTTAGGACAGTAAAATACATACCTCTTTGACTTTTCAGGATAGCCAATGAAAAAACCACTGACCGTCCTAGAATCTAGCTTCTTTTCATGAGGGTTATACAACCTCACTTCAGCTTGGCAACTCCATACTCTAAGATGTCTTAAGCTCGGCTTCCTTCCCGTCCACAGTTCGTAAGGAGTCTTAGGAACTGACTTACTAGGAACCCGATTTAAAACATAGGTTGCTGTTTTTAATGCATAGATCCATAAAGAAAGAGGTAAAGAACAATTACTTAACATGCTCCTAACCATTTCAATTAGAGTACGATTCCGCCTTTCAGCTACACCGTTCTGCTGAGGTGTACCTGGCATAGTATATTGAGCAGAAATGCCTCTATTTTCAAGAAGCTTTGCAAATGGACCAGGACACTGACCAATTTCGGTAAACCTTCCATAATATTCACCACCTCTATCCGATCTCACAATTTTTACCTTCTTTTCTAGCTGCCTTTCTACCTCATTCAAGAATATCTCAAGGACATTCACAGAATGGGCCCCTTTCATGCAGTAGATAAGTGTATCCATACCGTGAGTGGTCATCAATAAAGGTGATAAAGTACTTTTCACCACTCCAAGAAGGAGCGTCAAAAGGTCCACAAATATCAGTGTGTATAAATTCAAGTAGCTGAGAACTTCTCGTGGATGGTTTCTTTACTGTGTGTTTAGTATGCTTACCCTTAATGCATTCTATACACACATCTAAGTCACTAAAATCTAATTGAGGAAGAATTTCATTCTTTACCAACCTCAATAACCTTTCTTTAGATATGTGACCTAGTCTTTGATGCCACAAGTAAGCTGAACTTTCATCTGATGCACTACGTTTAATGCCTCTACTTTCAACATGATACAAAGATTCAGAAAAATTAACATCAAGATTGAACTTATAAAGAGAATCACATAAAGTACCACTACCACAATAGTAATCGTTCCGGTACAAAGTAAATAATCCAAGTTCAAAGTTAATCTTAAAACCTACATCATCCAGCTTACTTAAAGATACAAGATTTCTAGCACATTCGGGTACATAAAGACAATTTATAAGATCTATTTGACAACCAGTGTCTAAGATCAAACGATAGGTCCCAATGGCCTCAATTCGTGCCTCCATCCTGTTTCCCATGGATAGATATTCATTTGGTCCTCTTATGGGCCGGATCGAACTGAATCCCTGTTTAATATGAGAAACGTGAGTAGTAGCACCAGAATCTATTATTAGGCACTTCAATAAGGTTTGATTCAAAGCATACGGAACAATAATGCATACCTCTCTTTTCGAACCAATCTTTCATTTTTGGACATTCTTTCTTGAAATGTCCCTTTTTCTTACAAAAACGACACTTCAAATTCTTTTTCATCTTACTTTCGGGTCCTTTAATGTAAGATTTGCCCTTGTTTTTGCATTTCCAACCTGGTGTGCTCTTGCTGCTGCTGGCTCCTTCATGACCTACAAGATGGACAACTGGGGTTTTTGCCTTCTTTAATCTCCCTTTCTCCTGAATGAGCATAGTCTTTAACTCTTGAAGTTTCCATTTAACCGTTAATGTGTTATAATTCACTTGAAACTGGCTGAACTCATCAGGTAGGGAGTTAATAACAAATTGCACCAAGAAGGAATCATTTACTTCCATCCCTAGCTTCTTTAACTTTGCTGCCAGATTTGACATTTCCGTCACATGAGTATGCATTGATTCCGAACCGTTCAAGTCATATTTCTTATTAGTCAGTTCACTCATAAGACTACCCGTTATTGACTTGTCCGCCAGCTCAGATTGGGAGCACTCCTTTATCTTTTTCAAGAATTCCCTCGCTTTCTCTGTTTTAGGCATTGATGGGCTGATGGCTTAATACTTTCCGCCATTTTCAATCTCATGAGGGTCAAACTCAGCCTATTAGAGCGTTCCCACGACTCATATAAGAAAATTTCTTCCTTAGTGCTCTTGTCTGTTATGGCTGATGGTTCCTCATCAGAAATTATGGCTAGGTCGAGTGTCATAATACCCAGTGCGAACCGGATTTCCTCGGACTATTCATCATAGTTAAGCCCATTAAACTTAGTAACAGAGTTAGCGGATGCAGGTAAATTAGATGAGACTGCAAAAATTTATACATGCTTAAACTATTAGTGCTTTGAAAAATTAATACAGATTCAGAAACATTACATACACATTTAAGTAACCTTTGGGCAATACTAAAATGCATATACTACAATCGATGTTATAAATACTTTAATAGTCAATTATCAACATACCAAAATTTTAAATGAATGACATCTTTGGACATACATAACATTCAAATTTCGTACAAATAATAATTTAACCCTTTCATATTATTATCTATATTTCATGTTCCTCCTTTGGGTGGTGTAGACACCCGCATTTTGACTGCCACGTGTCTATGGTAGTCTCTGAAAAACACCCGGTGATGATCGGACGCAAACGTGACTTGGTATGCTCGGACTTGGACTCGGAATCAATAATATCCGACATGGACTTTTAACGGAGTAAAAATCTCACAAAACAGACCTCAAATCCAGGTCCAGTGGGTCATTCCGAGTCAAATAAGACTAATTTGGGCCAAAACCGGCACCAAAAATAAATCCCGTCTTTTAGCGACCGGGTCAAAACCCGGTCAAAGACGAAACCGTCTCATAAATCAGCCAAATTCAGTTGGCGCACAAATTCAAATTCAAAAATCAATCAAAACAAACAAGATCAATTCTTTCCTTATTTGTCTTGATTTGTTTGACCCACTCGATCGAGTGGATTGACCCACTCGGTCGAGTGGAGCGTCTTAAAACCGGGTTTGGCCCGTTTGCAAAGGCACTCGATCGAGTGCACTAGGGCCACTCGATCGAGTGTCCTTATGTCGTGGGGTAACGCCTATAAATACCCCACGACTCCCATTCATTTCATGACTTTTGCCAAGGGTTTTTACCTACACATTTACCCTACTTTCAACCCTATTTCATCTACACTACAAGCCTTAGCAACCCTAAGCAATACATACAAAAACCGAGTCCTTCGTCCCTCGAAAAACCGACGTAATACACACACACACCCATACACACCATAACTCGCGTACATCCTCGATACTCCGGCGTCCCGTCGCTATTTACGAGTCCATTTCCGAGGTCTATACCTAGCATGTATGTTGAGGGTGTCCTAAACCCCATTTATATCTCTATTGCTCCGTCATTTTTATTTATTTATCGTATTTTGTATTGTAATCATAATCGTAGTAACACTAACACTAACTTTTTTTTATACTTTTGCATCTTTATTTTTGTATCATCATTTTATTACTAACATTAATAATACCGTGTATATATATATATATTAATACTAAAAATCGGTTTTGAAAACGTTGGACTACGATGATCACCTAAGGTCCGTCTAATCCCTTTACGAGCAACGACGGAGGTGGAGCCCTTTCGAGGAGCCTCGCCCCAATGTACTCAAGGGCGTGACGCGATTGCAAACGGTCGTAGTTGAACGTATTTAATCCCATTTCCATAATTAGTGCGGAACCCGTTGACACGAAAACCGACATCATATAACTCGAAAGAGTTGATTCCGATGTCGTGACGTAGAGGGAAGCATTTCGTCACTAATTCAAATTTTCTAAGTATAACGATAAACATTTTTTCTAAAACTCCGATAACGGTATTATAATCATTCGTACACGATTATAGTACCGGAGGTCAAGTTAAATACGAATCATGCGATATTCGTATTTGGTTTGGCCAACCATCGATTTTAAGTCATAAAACAAAACGAGTTATCACTCGTACAGGGTCTACTCGACCGAGTACATATGCTACTCGATCGAGTAGCACCCATAAAAATGGGCAGTAGCCACGTAAAAGGTGCACTCGACCGAGTCACACCACGACTCGGTCGAGTGGGTCCTGTAACCCAGAAAACCGAGGGCTTGGACACACATTCCAAGCCCCGCTCTTTTATCAACTTTGGTCACCACGTGTAAAGACCATCACGTGACATTCCTATTTTCAAAACCATGCACATCACGACACATAGAACGACTTTGATCGATTTCTTCGACATGATAAGTCGGGACAAGACTACGGGACATGAGATCGGGCTAGCAATATGCCACAGTCTCATGTTTCCGTCCCTCGTTTGATGTACCACATAATGTGCATTTAAACGGGGTTTAGTCCATCTACATATTTCGCGGTCTAGTTTACATACGGGTCCGTTCCTATCATTGTATCTCGATATTTTTTTTATTTTGTTTATTATTTTCACGTAATTTTGTATTGTGAATTCCGGGTTGTATTTCCGCCCGTGTAACTTGTACGTTATTTTTATTTCCTTTCGAGCTTTATTTATTTATTTATTTATTTGCTTTACGCTTTATAAATGAACCTCGCATGCTAAATCAATTTGACCATAACTAAGATGCATTAAATGACGTAGCAATCAATAATTCACATGCTTAGCCCGAAAACGTTGTTTGCATATCATTTAATTATTTCACTAGCGCGCGTACGCGAACACGAACGATGTCTTAGTAGGGGCCGCCATGTCCGGGCGGGGTTGGGTGTCCTCAGTGGGCTTCCCAACACGTACCCTCACCCCTTACTCAGAACCTTTGGTTTCCGGATGTTCGAAACCCTTGGCGCACGAGAGTCATTCTATATACGAAAGCCGGTGTAAACGGTATCGATATTGCAATGCAAAGGGACGAGCCCCATAAACTCTGAAATCGAAGTGGGCTTACTTTGTGTATAACCCATGACGACATAGAGTAGGCTCGTATGGTTCCGAATAACCACAAAATTCGGTGGCAACTCCATTTTGACTTAAATTTCGAACTCGAGAACAATCTTACCACGAGATTCATTCGCCTACCCAAAACCCGCGCGTGGCCGCGTCGGGGTGGACCTACGTCATGTCCACAATTTGGCGACTCCGCTGGGGATACCTGATGTACCACATGTCATCGGGGTTCCTAGGGTGAGACTCGAAGAGAAATCGTTCGTAGATTAGTGTGCGCGCATTAGTTTAATGATTCATGCATAACCCAAATTTGCCCGGGCCGGTTACTTGTGATCGACGTCCCACTATACCACGGTGCATTCCTACATGGGTGCGCTAAAGACATCGATGGTGGAACTCGTCTCGGTTTCGCGGCATGTCCTAAGACCAACTCGGCTTAGGGAGTCCGTCCATAACACGAGAAAGCCATCGTTGTTGGTATAGACCCTATTTTGACCGACCAAGACTTAGTGTAAAGCATACATAAGCGTCGTTATAATGCTTGTTTGACTACGTGCTACTTGGTTTCCGTGTCAATTTTCAAAAAACCGTCATTTCAAAATTGCATCTTTTAAAAAAAAAAAACCAAATTTTGAAAAACCCGAAATACTGTCCGTTTCGGGACCCGTCTTTTCAAAATATCCAATTTCAAAAAACTCGGAATGCTGCCAAAAATTAGACTTACGATTTGACTCAAAACAAGCCTTCTTTTTAGTCGGCATGCTATCCATTTCAATTCGAATTTCCGATCCACCATTCGATTTTCGAATTTTCAAAATTCAATTTCAATTTTCAAATCTTCGTGATTCCATTCGCGATTTTCAAATCCTCGAGATTCCATTCTCGATTTTCAAATCTCCGAGATGTCGTTTTTGATTCTCAAATCTTCGGGATCTTATTTCCGATCTTCAAAATTTTCGGAAATTTATTTTCGATATTCAAAATTTCAAAAACTCAACTTTTCAAAAAACCGGTCTTGTCGGTATGCTGCCAATTTAAAAAAAAAAGGGACCGTCTCCCAATTTTTCAAAACGCGAATTTACTCGCAACCATTCTAACATTTCAAAATGCCCGGTCCTATTGGCCCACTACCAATTTAAAGACCGTCCTCTCAATTTTCAAAATTCAATCATTTTTCAAAACCTTCCTTATTATAGGACCTACCGTAATCCGTGTGTCGGGTCTTTTCATAATTTGTCGAAGGTCATTAGCGTCGAAACTCCGTCGATCCTACATCCCGAGTTTCCTCCCTTTCCTAGTCCGCTTTTTTTCTAAAGGCATAACCGACCAACACGAGTCATACACTCGTAAATGGAAGGTTCGTAAACACTGGAGTCCTAACTAGAAAGTCACACTCGATCTTTCCCTCCGACAGGACGGTCCCCACGACCTTTCCTAGGGGAATTTTGCCTGTCTTTCAATCCGTTAGTTGAGTCATCTCAAATCGAGAATCCTTTAAATTAAGGGTCTACCCTAATCACAGGGTCTATCCTTATTCAAGTCAAGTCAAGGGTCTCTAGCGTCGAAACTCTGTCGATCTTACATCGCAAGTTTCTTCCCTTACCCGTCTGCCTTTCCTCGAGGCCGAGTCAACCTTTTACAAGGCATAGCCCTGTAGCTAAAGGTTCGTGATCCTTACATCTAAGGATCACTCGTCCGACACTCGAGTCTTAACAAAACCTCAATCTCACTCGGGGAGCTACCCTTCAGCAGAGCGATCAATCACGGTTGCTCTAAGGGTCATGTCTTACACGTGTTGGCACACCTACCCCACTTTAAAGTCACTTAGATGCCACATCATCTGAGTCCTATAAGAATCCTTAATCTCACTTGGGGGCTATTCTCCGACGGGGCGATTAACACGGTCGCTTCGAGAATCACACCTTACCTTTTTTTAGGAGAGTCTAACCCGAGTCAAACCCGAGTTGTCTTTCCTCCCGCGCAATTTCCCATGCCTTGGCGTGTTTGGGTTCCGAAGCAACATTTCTGATTACGTGAGTATTCTCGCAGAGTATGGCACCCACAACCGGGAATAGGGACATGGAAAACACCATCAATGAAATGAAGGCTTTGCTGGAGACAATGGTTAGTAGGCAGGCCATAACCGAAACCCATATAGGGTTCCTGAAAACCAACCAAGAGGCCATGAATGCTCGTTTAACTGTCATTGAACGGCAAGACCTCGATTCTGGATCGGTCAATACTGGGCCATTTGCCAAATTGATCAGCACGGTGCGTGAGCTCGAACAACAGTTCCATGCCTCCCGAGGGAACAACATTCATATTGAAAACTCCCGAGACTATACACCCATCAATGAGAAACTACCAACAGATCTCAACTTAGAGGGGTTACCCATATTCGAAGGGACGGAGGATCCATTACTACACCTCCGAGCCTTCAAAGCATTTATGGCAATCAAGGGGGTCAAAGCCGACATGTTCATCAATTTGTTCGGCGCATCCCTCGGGAAATATCCAAAAGCCTGGTTCTATAGGCTTAATGCAAAAAGGTTCCCCACTTGGGAAGATATGGCTACCGAGTTCGCTAAAAACTATTCTGATAATACTGAACTTCAGACTACCATGCGGACTTTAGAAGTCATGGCTCAAGATCCAACAGAGGGTTTCACCAAATACCTTCAACGTTGGCGGGCTGAGAGTGTTAAGTTGGTAGACAAGCCCAGTGAGAAGACACTAGTGGATGCATTCATCAACAACCTCCTACCCTCCTACCGCATCCATCTTAGGTATGCCGGCATCTCAAACTTTGCTGTGTTTACCGAAATAGGCACTAGGATTGAAGACGATCTTCGACATAATGAAGATTTGGGTGAAGCTTCTACCGAAGGCTATACTGGACATCCACTTGAGTCCTTAGAAGCCGAAGACTACTGACAACCTCATCCAAGAGTCTAGATTCGATTTGAGTCCGAGTCTGAGTCCGAGTCTAGGATGTTCTATCTCTTTCAAATCCAAAGTTAGAGTCAGAGTCAACTGTATTCTGTCCTCATTTTCAATCCAATAAAATCAGTTTTTCTATTTCTCATATACACTTTCCTTATGTGTTTCCGGGAACATGATGAACATCATCATACACTGTGAGCACACGCACGTGACTATTATAGGCACATCTATAATGACTGTAGGAACTAAGACCCGTGTTTTCCCTTACCTGTTCCATGTCTGGTATAGAAAGCCACATAACTACCCTTAGCAGGAGCGGTATCGAATCCTATGACAAATCTAGGTAGTCTCCTAGTTTGGGTTCAAGACGGGAAGCAAGACCATCTCCCCACAATAAATACCCCTCCAATAAAACTAACCAATCCCTACCTTAGGCGTGATGCCAAAAATATCCAACCTGGGACGATGTTTCCACCAAGTTTGCTCGGAATTATGATGACAATACCGAGATCCAAACCACCATGCTTACCGTAGAGTACTCCACCGCGAGTTGCACTCACACAAACACCAACTAGGCTTACACCTCACAAAGGTTTAGCTCCACAACCCTAATCCAACCGATGGGCCCACCCCCATATCCACCCACAACACCATAGGAGGGGATTAACGTTGGACCAAAAAAAAAAGAGGTCAACAAAAAAAATAAAAACAAAAAATTCAAATACCCATGACCGTGGTCAACGGACAACTCAAAGTCCCTTGACCGGGGTACGGCCAATTCAAAAATTACCGATGCCCATACCGTCAAATAGGGGAGAATCAACCAAACTGGTCAGCTAACACCACACTTAGCCTTCCCACATTACAACCTTCAAGACCTTCTCGAGACTTGGGCTAAGAGACAGCCCCAGAATTTTGAGGATTCAAGCTCCATAGGATACACCCTAACCATTAGGGCCAGACATGGAAATCAGATCCCGCATTATCAAACCTGCCCGATCGAAGTCCGAGTCATTATTACTCAACTTCCCCTTTCCTACCACATTACAATACCTTACCCTCGAAGCTTTAGCTCCACAAAATCGAGCTCCAGATTTCGAAGCATCAAAGCCACTTATTGCCTGGCACCACATTTCCAAAAATATCCAAACCAGTTACCAACCCCGAATACGGGAACTCAACCTGCGGTCGGCATAGAACATGCCCAAATAGTTCACACCACCTCTGGGGGCTATCCCGGAGAACGCTCACAGTCACAGGATCAACATCCTAACTGTTCTAGCCCTTTTATCAAGACATCACTGGGAATGCACCTAGCCTACACCATCGCTATGGCTAGTTACACACAAAGCCCTAATAAACTAGGCACCATAATAATATCTTCCAATCCACTGAACTACGACTTGGTTTGATTTCACTACACGTGAATACGTAGGCAGCCTTTCAACAAAGGCACAACCACCCACATTCACACAAATAAAAAAGGCACCATCATTCCGGTCACGACACTGTCATGTTCTCAGCAGCTAACTTTGTCGTCCTGGGGGCTTCTCTCAGACAGAAGACCTTCATCCACTCACATAATCCAAATGACTTTCAAAAAACTAGCCTCCTTTCTTTAGTGTGTCCTAGTACTCAGCTCAGTCGAAGACGAGAATCCGTCAGGGATTCGAAGCGACACCAGGGATTGTACCCAAAACCAAAGATCCAAAAGAACATCAGTCTACAGCATTGCTACTGCTAAGCCTTGTCCTGTAGAAACAGTCTCATTACAGGCTACTGCAATTACCCTATATCACATCCTTCCCATTTCGACGTTCGACCGTGTTGCCACTCGCCTAGGCTATGGATTAGCGCAGCATAAGAGTCTTGTCGTCTTAGGTGGCCCACCCCCTACCGAGTCACGGTCCAACCCCTCGAAAGTCCAGTCGTGTCTGTCAACTCGTCCTGTCACGTCCAGAGTCGAGTCTGTCGATATGTCTCTCTTCAAATTCTCATTTTAAAATTTGCAAAACTTAGCCATTTGATAAAATCCTTTTCGACAAGGTCAAATTTCGGTCTATTTATACTGCAAATTTCTTTTCTACCCCTTTCAATTTTGAAAACCTATCTCCTAGCACATGAGTTGCTTTCAGGACTTCGATTTCAAAATGAAGCAAAAACCATTTTCCCCAGCGCAAGCCAGTCTATAGATGCTAACTGCATTTCCTATGTGTTATCTTGCTATATACTATGCCTGCTATTTCTGCCTATGTATCTAACATTTCAGGTACCAACATTGCTTCCCAACGGAACAACAAAGACGGTGTTTCTCCTAGAATGCTACGTCCAAGATGTGATGTGTCGGCATACGGGTACACCCAAGACTTCAGAAGCAAGTCCCCGCGCAGCTACTTTACTCCCCAGCACGAGTCAGTGTTTTGCCGATGTGTTACATGCAACGTCCAAGATACATGCAACAACAAAGACGGTGTTTCTCCTAGAATGCTACGTCCAAGATGTGATGTGTCGGCATACGGGTACACCCAAGACTTCAGAAGCAAGTCCCCGCGCAGCTACTTTACTCCCCAGCACGAGTCAGTGTTTTGCCGATGTGTTACATGCAACTTGTCATGTGTCAGCATACAGGTACACTCCAGACTTCAGAAGCAAGTCTCTACGAAACTATCAAATTCCCCAACGAAGTCAGCTTTCCCCCGGTATGCTACATCCAAGATGTGATGTGTCGGCATACGGGTACGCCTACTCCCCAAGAAAGGCAAGTTTCACTCCCCACGAAGCACCATCATCAGCTCAGGTACCACTCAAGGCTTTGAAAGCAAGCTCGTACAGCTCACATATCTCCCCAGCAGAACGCCCGAGGCGGCATTTTCCCCAAGATGGCAGCTCTTATCCTCGGGAATTTATTGAAAGCTTTAAAGAAAATCGAGGCAAAGAAACAATTCCGTCAAAGAATTTAACAGCAGCGTTTTTCAATGCACAATTGACTTGTTTGGTGCATAACTTCGTCAATACTTGTTCAATGAACCTTCACGAGTAGTCATTGGAAAGATAAGCTCGAAATCTATCTCCTGCATTTTGAATGACTACAAATTTCCAAGTATAACTCGAGATATGGACCGATCAAAACAACACTTCAAACTGAACTCGCATCATACTCTTCTTCTTTGAAAAAGAATTGTCCTCAATTCTTGTAACAAGTATCCCACCTGGATCAAATACAAAATTTGTTAGGATCAACACACCCTTACTCCAAATAGACACAAGTGTGGGTAATGTTGGTATTATGGCTCGACCACAAGCTCGACTCCTTTTAAAAAACGTGCAATTTTGTACGCTTGTGAAATCCATTTTGCTTGTTTTGAACATGGACGGATCACGTATCTTATATTGCTTCTCAAAATATTCCATGAGCTCAATCCCTCTATTTTCGAAGTTTGTTTTGGCCAAGATCAGAATTTTTTTCTTCATGCGCAACCCATTTGGCTCACAATGATCTTCATATTCATCGAAAATAGGAGGCAACGCCGGATCAAAAACCAAACTTTCCTCGCTTGTATTTTCCAACGAGAAAATTACAGCCATCTTTTTTTTTGAATAGTACTCCGTGAATAGTACTAATTCGTGAACAATTTTTTTTTTTTTGAAAATAAATCGAACTTCAACAAGAACCACGAAACAATCAAAACCGATTAACCCTCGAACTACCCGTACGAGTTTAACCTTTGAATTCCAATCGCAATCAGAAATTCAACTAATAACTTGGCTTCGACACTCCTTGGACCGTCTTGATTTTAAGAAAAATCAAGAGTTGTAGCTCTGATACCACTTATGATGTGATTTGGAATGGACCTTGATCTCGTATCACAAGGACACGAAACAAAGTTGCTGGTCACGACAAGAAACAAACAAAAATAGATAAAAGTAAAACAAAAGGGATAGTATGCTAAGTGAGATAGACCTATATCTCAACTAAGCGGGTCGCTATTCAAACACTCGATTGAATAAGCGGGAATTAGAACTCGAAAACGCGTCGAACTCTAAGACTCTTAATTGTAACTCGACAATTAAAATTAAACAAGCAAAAGCTTACAATTTTCTTTTTTTTAAAATCTGCGTTTACAAACAAACTAAAGGCTATAAATAGCCATTAAGCACGAGAAGGGCAAGGCAAAAATCAGCCACCCAAGTCAAACTTCTTAAATGCTAGAACAAAGAACTAGGAAATCAAATTACAAAGAACTAGAAAAATAAACTACAAAGAACTAGGATGACTAAAATCAGGCAACTACCAAGGACCAACACGTTAAATTCATTGTACATTATGGGTACAATGCTCCATGTTTGCACGAGTAGTCTTGATTAAGCGGACTTGAAGATAGCAGCTCTTATCCTCGGGAATTTATTGAAAGCTTTAAAGAAAATCGAGGCAAAGAAACAATTCCGTCAAAGAATTTAACAGCAGCGTTTTTCAATGCACAGTTGACTTGTTTGGTGCATAACTTCGTCAATACTTGTTCACTGAACCTTCACGAGTAGTCATTGGAAAGATAAGCTCGAAATCTATCTCCTGCCACTACAACAAAAATTGGAATAAGTAACGCAAGATAGATAACTGTTGAGCTAATTGTCTATTTTCTATATGTAAAGAGAACACCTTTCTAAGACAACTGTTATTTATTAACACAATAGAGAACGCCTTTTTAAGACAATAGTTATATGGATAAACAATAGATAACGCCTTTGTAAATAACTGTTACTTTGAGAGAAAAAAGAGAACACCTCTAAATGTATCTGTTTTCCAACCTTTTTTGTTGAAGATACCCCCACCAAATTTTAACCAAAAACAAAGAATAAAAATCAACCATACATAAACAACGATAACCATAGATTTGTGCTTTAATCCTATGGCCATTCTATTAGCCATGTCATCAATCCATAAGGTCCACTAGCATTTTTTCTTCCCAAATTTTTTTACAGACTAAAGGCATAAGCAAGTCACAACTACCCACTAAATTCCTTTCAATACACTCCATCATCAACCTCAAATCTAATCCCCGGAAACAGAACCACGTACATGCCACCACATCCCTCCTTAGCGTCATCATCTCCATCATCGAACACCACCATAAATGTTGCCTTAAATACTACCTTCTCTTCCCTTTTGTCTTCCGTATATCAAAATGACAAATGAACCCAACATAAACATTACAAAGCTTGACAACAATAAATCCAATCACTAAAAATCATCAACACCGACGAACTCATCAGATCTAATGTTTAGTATCATTACCTGTGTCTTGGAGTCTGATTCATATGGTTCGATATTTAATTTATTGGGGTTGTTACTGGTCAGTAAGAGACGTCTGCGGCGGCATGACGGGTACGTGTGGGCATTGGCAAGGTTTCTTTAAATGATTCGTAAGTTTTATTAAATTGTTGTGTCTAGTTCAATTTTTATTAATTATTTTGAGAAATTAGCATTTCTAAACCACTACTTTAGTTATGGTGAAGGAATGACTGTAAAAATGGTGTAACTATGTAATTGATATAGTTTTATTTTAATTTTTGATATTAGAAATTCTATTTGTAAGATATTTAGATTTAGGTGTGTTAATGATAATATTTCTTTGTCATTAGGTCGTACTTTGAGATCCAGCCTAAAAAGTCCAGGATGATGGTGGCGCTGTTAAAGGACGAATCACAGTTTGAGAGTTAGAATTCGATGAAGGGGTGTACTGTCTATCTGAATTTAATTACTTGGGTAATTATTTAGGAGTTTCTTAATAAATAATTGATGGAGTTTCTCGGGTATTATTCGGGAGAACAGTAAAGGGAAGTAGTTCATTCTATGTAATTAGTATAATTGATCTTCTATCTGTATAATGTGTAATGGTAGGAGTATATAAATTTATTTTATAATTTGTATAAACATTACACCGTATATTGTTATGAAGAATACTAGAAGTAGTATTTTACTGGTATTTGTGTGAAATTTGTAGTGTAGTATTTTTTAATCCGCATAACAAAGCATAATTTTAAAAAAAAAAAAAAGAAAAGAGCTAGAGAACAGTCATCTATCTTCACTGTTCTCTATAGTATAGGAAAACAAACCTGTGATCAAAGATAGGCATTGTCTATAATATGGCATAAGAGAACGCCTATTAAAAGCAGGTGTTATCTATAGTAAAGGAAAAGATAACAACTTTCTCACTAAGGCGTTCTCTATCCATACACTTATAGAACACACCCTTCAACCGTTCTTTATACAATAGAGAACGCTGAGTTTTAAAACGGTTCAAAGGCGTTATCTAAAGCTTATTTTAACAGTTCTCTAAGCCCATTTATGTAGTAGTGTGCATTTTAAATGACTACAAATTTCCAAGTATAACTCGAGATATGGACCGATCAAAACAACACTGCAAACTGAACTCGCATCACAAAGGTTAATAACATTATTTTAGTTGGTTGGGTTAACTCGATCGGAGATGCACAGAAAAGTTCAATGAAAGTATGTAGGTACATTTGATCAAAGAAGTGGGATTAGGTTTCAAAAAAGAACGTATATGAATAGAAGTGGTAAGTGAAACCAAAAATCGTCACTGGGTTCGTCACATAAAAGAGGTAAGGGAAGTGACACCCAATAGAACATTGTTCCAACCGACCAAAGAGTTTCTTGCCCAATAGAAGGAAAGAGAAGATAATTTGAGTTTATATAAGACAACTTCTAGCAAAGTTTGTTTTTCAAAGGAATGAGCAAGGTAAGGATCGAGATAGATACGTTATTTATGTACTCCTCAATGAGAAGAAGAGAAGTATTAGTGAGTTGTCAAATAACATACGAGGTTTCAGATAATAGGCAAAGCAGAATTCAAGACCAAAAGTTCAAGGTTGAAGATTTGCATAGGTTCTATTGTGGTATGAAGTGAGGCTAAGAAGTGTTACCACGGCTCTAGATAATAATTAGAATAGGAACATATAGGATCATAATGGGAACATCACTGATCCGTGAAAGGCCTCCTTTAAGGAGTAGCTGGAAAGTATTCCATACAAAAATTGATATGGAGTGATTTAACTGATAGTGGAAACAATACATCATCAATCAAGAACCAGGCTAGATTGGGTCACTCATGTTTTTATTCTTAGTAATTTCGTCATTTTACATTCCTTTCTACTTAATCCTCAAAATGTTTTTTTTGTTCCTCCAGTTGTTTCTCTAACCTTTATATTTTGAAGTTTGGTTCCTTACTCTCGGCATATTATTCCTCAAGTATTTCATATGAGTATATCTTGCATAGGTATACATCTCCAATTGTATAAGAATGTCCTTTATTTGCACAATTATACTGATTAACTTAATTCTTTCAGTCAACTCCATGATAACCAATAAGGTAGGATCCATCGGTGTTTCCATTCATCACGGATTTTTCTCTAGAGGTGTAGACACCCGCATTTTGCCTGCTAGTGTCTATAGCAGTTTCCGACAAAATATCCGATGATGATCAGACGTAAACATGAATTAATACGCTCGAATACGGACTCAAAATCAATAGTATCCGACGTGGGCACTTAGCGGAGTACAAATCTCACAAAACCGACCTCAAATTCAGGCCCAGTGGGCCGTTTTCAATAAAACGAGACTAATTTGAGCCAAAATCGATACCGGAAATAAAACCGTCTTTTTATGACCCAAAACCCGGTTCAAGTCAAAATCGATCTTGCATGCTTCTAGAAACAAGAGCCAAACCAACATATTCAAATTCAAAAAGGGTCAAACTATCTCCCTAAAAATGCTCCACCCGCCTGACTCACTCGATCGAGTCCCATGACCCCACTCGATCGAGTGCGCCTATCAAAGCCCAAGCAGACGCCTTTTTTGAGTCACTCGATCGAGTGCATCTAGGGCCACTCAATTGGTGACCCTAAACCGTGGGGAGTTCTATAAATACTCCCTCACATTCACAACATCATTTACCACTTTTTTAATTCATATTTTTCACCTTACACATTTCAACTTTGGCGTACATTTGCAACCCTACATACACTAGCATCACCTCGACATCCTCTCTACATATATACACAAAACATCCCAAGACCAAACCTCCCAATAAACGAGAATCATCTTTACAAACACAAACACCATAACTTCTCCTACATTCTCGACACTTCCGCGCACACCCAATTAAGCATGTAGGTTGAGGGTGTCATGAAACCCCGTTTCTTCTTCTTTCATCTCTTTCTCCCTTCTCTTTTTCTAATATATATATATATATGTATGTATGTATGTATGTATGTATGTATGTATGTATGTATGTATGTATGTATGTATGTATGTATAGATTTAGGTTTAGGTTCATGTGAGAACCACCCTTTCAATGAGAACTGTGAGAACTATAATATGAGCCATTGGATCATAGTGTTCAATCTCATTCGTTGGATCCTTCAAAATTCTTCAATCAAATTAATTCATCATAATTGCTTCAGCCTTCAACCCGTAACTCCTTCCCTTTCTACAAAATTCTTCGACCCATAATCCTTTAATCCATAAATTCTTCAATCGATCATTGAATCGGATTCTTCAATCCATCAATTTTTCAATCGGCTTTTTTTCAATCCATTAATTCATCACAATTGGGTATATATTGAACCCCAATAACCTAAGTAGTTTAATTTTTTTTAAATTCATCATTTTATGATTAACTTATTCAATTAAATTCATTAATTCATTACAATAGTAACAATATTATCGTCGGCAAATATAATTGCAATAATTGTAATAATCTCAACAATGGTGTGTTATCGTTTTTTTTTTTCAAATTTCCTGATTGATTTAAGAGTTCATCTAAAATATTGTCCTTTAATTTCTTTTTGTACGGATTTTATATGATGAAATACAAACACTTCTTCTTCAAGCCCTACTCGATTTAATTTTCTTTTTAAACTATGGTGTACCCTATTTCAATTTTAGCGTACATATTTTCTATTTTAACATATCTTTTTTCACTATTAGCGTACCGTTTTTTCTATTTTAGCGTCCTCTTTTTCAATTTCAATTTTAATATTAGTGTACCCTTTTAAATTTTAGCGTACCCTTTCTCACTTCTAGTGTACCTTTTTTCTATTTTAACGTACCTTTTTTTCCATTTCAATTTTAGTGTACCCTTTTTCACTTTTAGCGTATCCTTTACAATTTTTCAATTTCAATTTTAGCGTACCATTTTTAAATTTTAGCGTACTTTTTTTCACTTTTAACGTACTTTTTAAAATTGTAATGTGACTACAACTGATCTCAATTCTCAACATCAAATAAACAAAAACTCGAAATTGGGGTTTTTTTATATATATAGCAAAATTAAAGTTGTTTGATGTACCCTTCTATGTAGTAAGTTTGTGAAATAAGAGATCGTGTGTTTAACACCATGTACTCCCTCTGTTCCATTGGATTGTGAAGGTTTTTTCAAATTTTAGCCATCGAAACATCAAAACCAAATGACCCACATTGATCAAGGACCATTTATATGAATCAAATTGATGAACAAAACCGAATTTAATCATTTAAAATCACAAGAGATTATAGATCCAACCTAAAAAAAAAATTACAATGTTAAGTTAGAAACACGACCCAGAATGCAGTAATTTATGTGAGACGTAAATAAAATATTAAAAATCTGAATGAAAAATAAAAAAAACTAAAATAAAAGCATGAGACGATGGTAAATGTGAAGAAATTGAGGATTAAAAAAAAGAGAGAGAAAAGGACACTAGTATTGCAACTGAAGAGGGAAGATGGATTGATTCATTTTTCATTTATATACGGGTAAGTACTCGGGGCCGGACGGACCATCAGCAATAAAGTAATGGAAAACGGAAATCATAGATTGCGCACAATTGTATATAATTCCCCAATTTTATGAACACCGGAACCCTAATTTATTAAGATTAGACAACAAATCAAAGGGGATGTTTTTAAAAATAATGTAGATATTAGATGTGAATAAGATCTAATGGTTCTAAATAGTTCTCACAGTTCTCATTGAGAGATAGGTTCTCACCCGATCTCAACTCTATATATATATATATATATATATATATATATATATATATATATATATATATATATATAACTTCCTAGAAGTTGCTTAGTGTTGATCTTGGCCTTCCATCATGGATGGATGGCCTTCAATTAAAAAAAAAAAAGGGGGAAGAAAGGCTGCCAAACATCCCCTCACCCAAATCAATCACTCCATTACTTCCCTCCTCTACTCTCTTTCTCCCGCCTATTACCCTTCCCAATCTCCTTTTCAATTCATTTGCCCAATTCATTTCATCTCTCTCTAACAAAACCACATTAAATAAGCTCTGTCAACAACTCCGATCATACTCCGATCATCATACCAAGGTATGTTTATGCATATTCGATCATCTTCATGCTTCTTTTATTTTTCATAACTTCGATCATCTTCATCTTCATCTTCATGCTTCTTTTATTATCCACAAAAAAAAAAGAAAAACTTCATCTTCAAGATGAAGTTTAAAGATGAAGTTGTTCTTTTTTTGTGGGATGAATGAAGCTTGAAGATGGAGATGTTGAAGATGAAGATGAACAAGTCATTTAGTGCGTAATGTTCTTGCAGAATTGCAAGGTCACACACTTTTAGTTGTATAGTCACACTCATTATGCTGTATAGTCACACTCATTATGTTGTAGAATCACGCAGCTGTACACTCATTGTAGTCACATATTCAGTTGTATAGTCACACTCATTATGTTGTATAGTCACACTCGCTATGTTGTAGATTCACACAGCTGTAGAATATCTTGGGGTTAAGATATCATGCGTTTAATCATCTTCATCTTCATGCATGTTTTATTTTTCATAGCTTTTTTTTTGGTATTTATAAAATTATTCATTTTTATTATCAAAAAAAATGAAGGTTGAATATGGATGAATGGAGGTTGAATAATTTTTTAATCCATTACTCATTATCATTATTCATTTTAATCCATATCCAACCTTCATTTTTTTGTGGATAATGAAGATGAATAATTTTATAAATACAAAAAAAGGTATGAAAAATAAAACAAGCATGAAGATGTCATGCTTGTTTTATTTTTCATTCCTTATTTTTATATATTTATAAAATTATTCTTCTTCATTATCCACAAAGAACAATGAAGGTTGAATATTTAATGAATGTTTAAATAATTTGCTCTGATTCGTAGGTATAATCATCTTTCTAATTATAAATGTGATTTTGCTAATGATTATTGAAATATAATGAACTGTATGGCTTTTATTTTCCATTTTACGATTTCAGTTTTGTAGTCACACACTTTAGGTTGTATAGTCAAACAATTGATGTTGTATAGTCACACTCATTATATTGTAGAATCACACAGATTCTTGCTGTGTTTAGTGCGTGTAATCATCTTTGCTAATGATGATTGAAGTATAAATAAGTATAATTTAGTTGTATAGTCACAGAGATTAGGTTGTATAGTCACACAGTTTAAGTTGTATAGTTACACTCGTTATGTTGTAGGACGATCACAGTCAGTATGTTGTATATTTACACTCATTATATTGTAGGATCACACTGATTATGTTATATAGTCACACAGTTGAAGTTGTATAGTCACACTCATTATGTTGTAGGATCACACTGATTATGTTGTATAGTCACACGGTTAAAGTTGTACAATCACACTCATTATGTTATACAATCACGCATCTGTACAGTCATTGTAGTCACATATTCAGTTGTATAGTCATATTCATTGTGTGATTTAGATTGATTGTGTGTTTTGTCGCAGCGAAATGGCTAGTGGAAAGAAGAATGTTGGTAAAAGAGGCGGTGGGAAGAAGAAGGTCGTGGAAGATACAGCGACCGACCACGTAATTGGACAACGTATTGTTACGCACGTACTGGAGACCACCATTAAGCTCTTGACTGTTTGTATGGGATAAAATGTTTGCTTTAGGATGAACGTACTATATGTAAAGGATGTTTGCTAGGTTAGAATGTTTTTATGTTTGACGTACCATATGTAAAGGATGAACTTTTTGTAATGTAAATATATTTTCATCGCTATATCCTGGTTTCGTAATCATGCGAGGTCTATATCAAAATCAATCATCTTTTCACCTTTAAAACCACGCAGCTGTGCACCAATTGGTTTATATCCAAAAGTGGTCGTATTTGTATAATCACACTCGCCATGTTGTATAGTCACACTCGCCATGTTGTGTAGTCACACTCCTAATGTTGTATAGTCACACTCCTTACAAATATGAAATCCACTATAAAAGAAAACAACATGAATGAAATTTTAATATTTAATGAATGTTTAAATACTTTTGTATGTGATTAATACTTTCGTTTTTTATAATGTCGTTACTGAGGAAAGTCACAATCGTCCATTCATCCATATTCAACCTTCATTTTTTTTGGATAATGAAGATGAATAATTTAATAAATATCAAAAAAAGAAGGTATGAAAAATAAAACAAGCATGAAGATGAAGATGAAGATGATTAAACGCATGATACCTTAGTCCCAAGGTATTCTACAGCTGCGTGATTCTACAACATAACGAGTGTGGCTATATAGTATAATGAGTGTGACTATACAACCGAAAGTGTGTGATCTTGCAATTCTGCAAGAACGTTACGCACTAAATGGGTTGTTCTTTTTTTAATTAGGATGTTTTTACAGTAAATCAAAATAAAATTTCTAACTAGACCATATTAATTAGAATGTTTTATTGTTGGATGAACGAAGTTGGAAGATGAAGTTGTTCTTTTTTTGGATGAACGAAGCTTGCAGATGGAGAAATTCTTCTTTTTTGTTAGATGAATGAAGCTTGAAGATGAAGTTGTTCTTTTTTTCTGGGATGAATGAAGCTTGAAGATGGAGATGTTGAAGATGAAGATGAAGAATATGAGTGATTCTACAGCTACATGATTCTACAACATAGCGAATGTGACTATACAGCATAATGAGTGTGACAATGCAACTGAATATATGACTATAATGAGTGTACAACTGTCAGATTCTACAAAATAATGAGTGTGACTATACAACATAATGAGTGTGACTATACAACTGAATGTGTGTGACCTTGAAATTCTGCAAGAACATTACGCACTAAATGACTTGTTCTTTATTTTTAATTAGAATATTTTTAAAGTCAATCAAAATAATATTTCCAACTAGAACATATTAATTAGAATGTTTTTTTGTTGGATGAATTAAGTTGGAAGATGAAGTTGTTCTTTTTTTTGGATGAACTAAGCTTGAAGATGAAGAAATTCTTCTTCTTTTGTTGGATGATTAAAACTTGAAGATGAAGTCGTTATATTTTTGTGGGATGAATGAAACTTGAAGATGGAGATGTTGAAGATGAAGATGAATGAAGGTTGAAGAATTGAAAAAATATGTCAAAGAAGAGTATTAATTGAATTTTAGAGAGGGAGTGATTTGATTAAATTGTATAGAAAATAAATGGGGTGTTTAGTATGAATGAGAGGGAGTGATTTGAATTGTAGTGAGAGAGTTTGGTGTGATTGATAGTGAGGGAGGGGACATCACTGCTGCTACTGTTGCTCTTGCTGCTACTGCTGTTGTTAGGAGAATTTCCCCACTTTTTTTTTTTAATCTAATCTAAGCCATCAATTTCACCCAAGATCAATGGCCAACAACACAATTTCTCAACTTCTCAATCCACCACCAACGCCTTTGATCCCATATATATATATATATATATATATATATATATATATATATATATATATATATATATATATATATATATATATATATATATAAGTTGGATCAGGTGAGTCTACTTATCTATTTTGAGTCCGTGAGTCTCCATCTTAGCCCTTGATTTAATGTTAGATTAATGGTTAAGATTTGATTTCATAATTAAGGAAATAACTAACAAATCTGGGTAAATATATCATTTATCTCTCTTCTTCTTAATTATCTCAATGCAAATTTTTCTCTCTCTTATCAATCTTTTTAACTGCCTCTTTCTCTCACACAAGTTTCTTCAAAATTAAGTTTTTTTCATCTTCACCAAAAAATCATCATTTTCCTACTGCCATTGTACGTATATTACTATGGTACTGCCATAATCCATAAACTATGTTACTTTAACTCATATAACGTGTTACTTTAATTCATGAACTGTGTTACTTTAACTCATAAAATCCGTTACGTTGTATAATATTCTCTTGCAAAAACTATTATTTTAACTCATACAATGTGTTACTCTAATTCATGAACTGCGTTACTTTAACTCAAAAATCTATTATGTTGCATAATAATCTTTTGCAAAAACAAGACTTTCAATCAACCAAAAGAATAATGTATGTTTCTATTAAGGATACTCCGAAACAAAAATTATAAAACTCCATTATAATTCTAATGTTTCACACCTGTAACTATAAGAACTGGATATTTGAAATCAAATTATAATCATAAACTGTGTTACTGTAACTCATTAAAACTGTGTTACTGTAACTCATTAAGTATGTTACTCTAACGCATAATGTGTGTTATTCTAACTCATTTTACTCCAATCAAGGATGTTACTCTAACGAATAATATATGTTACTCTAACAATATATTGTCCTACTCAGAATTGCGCTTCTTCATCATCATCATCATTATCATCATCTTCTTCTTCTTCTTCTCCTGATTCTTCTTCATCGTCAGACGATGATTTACATGACGTTTTCTTCTTCTTCTCATCTATATCTTTGAAGATCTGCCCTATGTATGGAGGAAAGTCTCACCCACATCCCTACATCATTCATGTGCTTTTGCGTCTACTGAAAAAACAATAATAGTGCAAATAAACGTGGCGAAAAAAAACAATTAAAACTTGAAATATGGATTAAAGTAACAGATAACAAGAATTAAAGTAACAGATGAAGTGCATTGAAGTAACATTGAAGTAAATTAACATAGAATGCTTATACACTAGGTATAAAGTAACAGAGGTCAGACATTAAAGTAACATATAGTGTGAATTAAAGTAACAAATAATGTTCATTAAAATAACACCAGATATAGGTTAGTGCAAAAAATTCATATAAGGATAAAAAATGAGAAGTATGACGCAGTATCTTACTCATACTATTTTGAAGTCATCACGTCCCATAATTATAAGAAGCAGTATCTTTTTTTTCTTTTTTTTATATGGCGTTACTCTTTGATATTGTTTCCTATTTTGGTGGCAATCACGTCCCATTATTATAGGAAACAATATCTTTTTATTTATATTTTTTTTAATATGGCAGTTTCCTAGCTAAATTCTTAGGACACTCCAATGTACTACAATAACAGATGAAAAACATTAAAGTAACGACCGAAGTGTATTAAAGTAACACGACATATAAAGTAATAGATGGTAGACATTAAAGTAACATATGCTCTACACTAAAGTAACACAGTATATGAACTACAATAACTCAATATATTGTACGTGCGCAAATTTCATATTATGAATCAGACATTTAACAGTATGCAGTTTCCCATATTGTAAACGTAAAAACTAAAGTACCATCTTAATGACTTCCATGGCGATTCCAGTATAAATTACAAAGCATATACTCACCGTTTGTGTGTTATACGATTTGCATATGAATCTGTGATGAATGACACGACCATGAAAGCAATATCAACATGAAAATTGACGCAAAACATGAATGACACGACCATGAAAGCAATATCAACATGAAAATTGACGCAAAACATGAACGCAAATTGACGCAAATTAATCAAGATGATGAATAAAAATTGACGCAAAACATGAAAGCAATATCGAAACTCACCATTGTTATACTCGATGAACTGCTTATCAACAGTTAATGAAGATGTCGCGATCATTGAATTCATAGTAACAGAATTTCGAGCACAGATTTGATTGAATGAATGAATGAACGTGATGATCGATGGGAGCGTTTTTTTTTAAAGTTTTGATGAACCTGTAACGTGAATGAATGAATGAGGAATGAAAGTGATTATGGGAGTAGTTATTGTTTCCTAAAATCATGGGAGTTATTTTAGGATACTAAATCTTCCTTTTTTTTAAATACAAAATATTAGGATGCATCTTGTCCATCCATCCTCATCCCATCCGTTGGATGGGATGAGGACTTAGGGACTCATTAGAACCCATCTCTTTCTTTCTCTCTCTCTCTCTCTCTCTCTCTCTCTCTATATATATATATATATATATATATATATATATATATAAATAGAACTGGGATCAAGGGAGTTGGTGGTGGATTGGGAAGTTGAGAAGTTGTGTTGTTGGCCATTGATCTTGGGTTTGATGGATGACTTAGATGAATGATGTTACAAAAAAAAGGAGATGTCAGTAACTGACAAAGCAACAGTGGAGAGAGAAAATGAGAAAATAAAAAAGCAACCCTTCCCTCAATCAAACTCTCACTTCTTACAACTAGTCTCACTTCTTACCACTTGATACTCTCTCATCTCTCTCATCTTCATCTTCATCTATCAAACAAAAAAAAGCATCATCATCTTCAAGATCCATTCATTCGTTAAACAAAAAAAACATCCTCATCTTCATAATTAATTCATTCAACAAAAAAGGTTTCTTCATCTTCAAGCTTCATTCATTCAACAAAAAATAAGAGCATCTTCATCTTCAAGCTTGATGAATGACGGAAGTTTGATGAACATCTTCATCTTCATCCTATCATCATCTTCATCATTCGTAATGTTTTTTGGCAGAATTGCAAGGTCGAACACTTTTAGTTGTATAGTCACACTCATTATATTTTATAGTCACACTCATTATGTTGTAGAATTACGCAGCTGTACACTCATTGTAGTCACATATTCAGTTGTATAGTCACACTTATTATATTGTATAGTCACACTTGCTAAGTTGTAGAATTACACAACTTTAGAATACCTTGGGATTAAGGTATCATTCGTTTAATCATCTTCATCTTCATCTTCATGCTTGTTTTATTTTTCATACTTTCTTTTTTTTGGTATTTATAAAATTATTCATCTTCATTATCAAAAAAAATGAAAGTTGAATATGGATGAATGGACAACTATGACTTTCCTCAGTAACGACATTCTAAAAAACGAAAGTATTAATCACATACAAAAGTATTTAAACATTCATTAAATATTCAACCTCCATTCATGTTGGTTTCTTTTACAATTGATTTCATGTTTGTAAGACGCATTTAAAAATTCGGAAAATTACTGAAACGTTCTACTCTCCCATCACAAATATTACAACAGATGATTGTTAGACGTAAAATGAGCGACTTCGATTCATCCAACAAAAAAAGAAGAATTTCTTCATCTTCAAGATTCGTTCATCCAAAAAAAAAAGAACAACTTCATTCATCCAACAAAAAAATATTCTAATTAATATATGTTCTAGTTAGAAATATTATTTTGATTGACTGTAAAACATTTTAATTAAAAAAAAGAACAACTCATTTTGTGCGTAATGTTCTTGCAGAATTGCAAGGTCACACACTTTCAGTTGTATAGTCACACTCATTATGCTTTATAGTCACACTCATTATGTTGACGTTTGACATTACGCACAAGATGAGTGTGATTCTACAACATAATGAATGTGATTCTACTGCATGGCGAGTGTGACTATACAAAATGAAAAACCAAAATCTGTCCCGATTATACAATATTAGTAGTGTGACTATACAACATAACGAGTGTGACTATACAACAAGGCGAATGTGACTATACAAATACGACCACTTTTGGCTACAAACCAATTGGTGCACAGCTGCGTGGTTTTAAAGGTGAAAGGATAAGTGATTTTTCTATAGACCTCGCGTGATTAATTATGAAACCGGAAAATAGCGATGAAAATATATTTACATTAGAAAAAGTTCATCCTTTACCTATAGTACGTCAAACATAAAAACATTTTAACCCACCAAACATCCTTTACATATAGTACGTTCATCCTAAAGTAAACATTTTATCCCATATAAATATTCAAGAGTTTAACGATGGTCTCCGGTACGTGCGCAACAATACATTGTCCAATTACGTGGTCGGTCGTTGTATCTTCCACGACCTTCTTCTTCCCACCACCCCTTTTACCAACATTCCTCTTTCCACCAATCATTTCGCTGCAACAAAACACACAATCAATCTAAATCACACATACAACTGAATATGTGACTACAATGACTGTACAACTGCATGATTGTACAACATAATGAGTGTGACTATACAACTTTAACTATGTGACTATACAACATAAACGGTGTGATCCTACAACATAATGACTGTGATCCTACAAAATAACGAGTATGACTATACAACTTCAATTGTGTGACTATACAACATAATCTCTGTGACTATATAACTAAATTATACTCGTACTTATTTATACTTCAATCATCATTAGCAAAAATGATTACATACACTAATCACTGCAAGAATTTGTGTGATTCTACAATATAATGAGTGTGACTATACAACATCAACTGTTTGACTATACAACCTAAAGTGTGTGACTACAAAACTGAAACCGTAAAATGGAAAATAAAAGCCATACAGTCAATTATTCTTCAATCATCATTAGCAAAGTCACATTCATAATTAGAAAGATGATTATACATACGATTCGGAACAAATTATTTAAACATTCATTAAATATTCAACCTTCATTCATTCATATTCATTAAATATCTAAACATTCATTAAATATTCAACCTTTATTCATCCATATTCAATCTTCATTTTTTTGGATAATGAAGATGAATAATTTTATAATTAAATACTAAAAAAAAGAAGGTATGAAAAGTAAAACAAGCATGAAGATGAAGATGATTAAACGCATGATACCTTAATCCCAAGGTATTCTACAGCTGAGTGATTCTACAACATGAAGAGTGTGACTATACAACATAATGAGTGTGACTATACAACTGAATGTGTGACTACAATGAGTGTACAGCTGCGTGATTCTACAACATAATAAGTGTGACTATACAACTGAAAGTGTGTGGTCTTGCAATTCTGTAAGAACATTACGCACTAAATGACTTGTTCATCTTCATCTTTAATCTTCATTCATACCACAAAAAAAGAACAACTTCATCTTGAAGATGAAGTTGTTCTTTTTTTTTTTAGATAATGAAGATGAATAATTTTATAAATACCAAAAAAAAGATATGAAAAATAAAAAGAAGCATGAAGATGAAGATGAAGATGATGAAGATGAACATACCTTCGTATGATGATCGAAGTTACTGACGGAGTATGTTGGGTTAAAAACGCAGTATGGTCGGAGTAGTTGACGGAGTATGGTTGGAGTTATTAATGGTGATTATTTGTTGGGGTTTTGTTAGAGAGAGATGAATTGAGTTGAGAAATGAATTGAAAATGAGGGGATTGGGAAGTGTATGAGGGAAGTAATGTACGGATTGATTTGGGTGAGGATGTTTGGCAGTCTTATGACAGTCTTCCATTTTTTTTAAATTGAAGCCCATCCATCCATCCATCTTAAAATGAATGGAATGTTAGGATTAAGACTAAGGGACTCTTAGGGAGTTTGTAACTCCATTGATCCTCTCTCTCTATATATATATATATACACACACACTATTTATTATTATTATTAATATTACTAATCCTCAGTAACACCAACATTTTATAATCGTTTCATTTTATTATTGTTCCTTTTTTTATTATTATCGTCATTAATATTAATACCGTGTATATATATATATATATATATATATATATTATTTATATATATATATATATATATATATATATATATATATATATATATATAGAGAGAGAGAGAGAGAGAGAGAGAGAGAGAGAGAGAGAGAGAGAGAGAGAGAGAGAGAGAGAGAGAGAGAGAGAGAGAGAGAGAGAGAGAGAGAGAGAGAGAAGAGATCAAATAAGTTCACCACATGCAATTAAGTCTATATTAAAGTTACAGTTGACATACGTTGAAGTTGCATTTGTTCAAGATTGATATGTAACTATAACATTCAGCACTGTTATCACTTCAAGTGATAAAGTGCAACTTTAACATTCATCTCGTGTAACTTTAAGCACTTTTTGTGTAACTTTAACACTGGAACTTATGAACTTATAAGAGTTGTTGGCCTTATGTGAACCTATCTCTCTCTCTCTCTCTCTCTCTCTCTCTCTCTCTCCATATATATATATATATATAACAAAACCGTTTTCTTTTCGGATTGAATACGCTTAAATACAAATTCCGTTTAAGATACGTTTAATCCCTTTACCAGTAGTATTGGAGGTGACACCCTTTTGAGGCGCGTTGCCTTAAACACTTAAGGGCGTAACACGATCGCGGAAATTTGTCGTTAAACGTGTTCGATACCATTTTTAAAACGCTACTCTAAGGGAACGATATTGACTCCGTAGTCAAATATCATGCTTGAGGAGTCTTTATCAATCGAGATTAGTACGAAACCCGTTTGATGTGAAATCGAACATCACGTATAATCCATAAGGATTAATAACGATGTCGTGACGCGGAGGGAATCGATTTTCGTCCTAATTAAATTAATAATGATTTCATAAAATTTATTCCAAATTTCCGATACCGGTCTTGTAACCGTACATTGCGCGTTATGAGTATCGAAAACCGAGTGAGTTTAATTATACAATATTTTTACGTAAATCGGCTCGCTATCGATTTAAAATCAATAAAACGCGTAATTACCATCTTATTCGAAGCGAGTAGTAGCTCGTACAGGGGGCACTCGATCGAGTTCCATGGCTCACTCGATCGAGTGACCCCCCAAAATTTGGGCAGGGATCCTTTATGAAGGGTACTCGATCGAGTCTTCTCCATGACTCGATCGAGTAACATTCATAACTCTCCAACATGAGCTTCTTAGCAACATGCAAGAACGTTAAATTTTCTTTACGACTTTTAGTCGTCACGTGTCAAGTCAATCACGTTCCTTCCTTTTCAAAATCATGCATCATATCATTTTCTAACCGTCCAACCTATTTACATTACCGTTATTATTTCGATTATTTTAATTTTGTTCGTCGTTTTGTATTGTCCGGGTTGTATTTCCGCCTGCGTAGCTTGTAATTTGTTTTTGTTTTATTTTATTTTGGTTGTTTGCCTTTCATCATTTTATAAATGAACCTCGCATGCTAAACAATTTCGACAATAACTTAGATGCATTAATGACGTAGCTTAACACATAATTCACATGTTTAGCTAAAACGCTATTTGAATTTCATTTAGTCGTCTTACTAACGCGCGTACACGAAAACCGAACGATATCTTAGTAGAGGCCGCTAAGAGCGGGCGGGGTTGGATGTTCTTCGTGGGCTTCCCAACACGTACCCTCACCCCTTACTCAGAACCATGGTTTCCGGATGTCCGAAATCGTTGGCATACGAGAGTCATTCGATGCACGATACCCGATAACTCGGCATCGGTATCGTAATGCAAAGGGACGAACCAATAATATCTAGCACTAAAGCGGGCCGTGCTTTGTGCACGATACGCCTAAGTGTAGTGGGTTCGAACGGATCCGAACTCCCACAAAGTTCGGTGGCGACTCCTATTTCGATTTAAATTTCGACCCGAGATCAATCTTACCACGAGATTCATTCGCCTACCCAAAACCGCGCATGGCCGCGTCGGGGTGGACCTATGTCATGTTCACAATTTGGAGACTCCGCTGGGGATACCTGATGTACTACTTGTCATCGGGATTCTTAGGGTGAGACTCGAAAAGAAATCGTTCGATTAATAATGTACGCGTTTTAGTTCGATGGTTCATGCATAACCCACATTTTTCCCGGGCCGGTTACTTGTGACCGACGTCCCACTATACCGCGGTGGATTCCTAAATGGGTGCGCTAAAGACATCTATGGCCGAACTCGTATGGGTTTCGCGGCATGTTCTAAGACCAACTCGGCTTAGGAAGTCCATCTTGATTTACGAGAGAGCCATCGGTGTTGGTATAGACCCGATTTTGACCGACCGAGACTTAGCGTAAGGCATACATGGTGTCATTGACAGGGGTATGTAAGTCGTATCCCTAATCAAAGATGGGTAAGGTCCACAACCTAATGTAGATAGTGAAGTACGGGTCGAACCACAAGGAGACGGGACTTAAATACTTGTTCTAAGGTCCAGACTTAAGACTACAGGTCACTGTTTTTCTGTTTGTTTAATAGGCTGACAACTAAATACTACTCCCTCTGTTTCATTGATATCTTCCACATTTCCTTTTTCAACCATTTCTTTGATTTCTTCCACTTTTCTTTTTTTCTATCACACTTCTCTCTTACTTAGGTGACCCACTTACTTTACTCCCTCTCTACTCTTACTTATTTTATTGTTTTTCTTAAGAAATGTGCCACTTTTAAGGTGGAAGAAATCATAGAAACGGAGGGAGTAGAAGGTAAATCAATAAGAGAAAAGTCTAGGGTTTCAGGTTCACAATGAATATTACTCGGGTCAGGGAGTCAACTAACAGGTCAATAATCGAAATGGCTAAGATGTAGGTCCGGTCGGTACTTCTACAAACTGTAGAACTAAATTTAACCTGCGGTCGCTAGAATTAAGCTAGTCTACCCAAAATATCGTGACCTAATTAGTTCTTAACCTAGTCGGCAAAAAGTCCAAATTGTGATACTAATTAATTAATCATGGCTAGTAATCAATCAATCAATCAAAATTAAAACAATATTTAGGCGACAGTTCATACAATTAGAAACAGATCAATTTACTATAACCTAATTAATATGCATCGATCCCCTTAAACCCTAGATAAAATTTAGCTACTCATATTAATTATAATCAAACTAACGAAAGACGAATTGAAAACAAACATGATGAACATGAATCGAATTAAACTATGAGAAACAATAATAATTTTACGCTAGAAAACAATAAACGAAAACTGAAATTAAAATTACTACGAAAACGAAAGATGAATTAAGACAAGAATTAACTAGAAAACTGAAATTGAAATTAAATTAAAACTATTGATACCAAATAATTCAAGATCTGAAAAGGGAAGAACGATGTTCGATGTATCTCGCGAAGAAGAACGGAAAAGAACGTAATGCTTCAATTCTAAGAAAAATAAGAAGTGTACGTGAGTTGTGTAATTGAAAGGTGTCTGACAATGAAGTCAGACAACTGATTTAAAAAAAAATCAGTTGGACTTTGAGACAGACCCAAAATCTAAGTAAATTAAAATTTAATCCGCGGCCCGGGTAAGACGCACTCGATTGAGTGCATGTAATAGTATTCGATCGAGTGGGTCCGTGAAAGCTCCAATTCTTCTTCGTTTTGGGCTAGAAAGGAGGAGTTGCTCCATTATTCCAATGCAGTCCAGTTGAGCGCGGAGATGAGACACTCGATCGAGTGCTATAGCACCACTCGATCGAGTGGGTGTTGCTGAACTCGCTGCTGATTTCTTCTTTGCTTCTCAACTTTTCGTTTTCTTTCTCGACTTCAGTTCTTGTCTCGGCTATCTGGGTTATTACTCCAAAATATGCTCGAAATTGTACCTAACCTGCAAAATAGCACGAGAATCGGCAGTATCGACTTTCTAATAAAAATCGACATTAAACATATAAATTGGGAAGAAGAAAAACTCAAAAATAGGTATCGGGGGACAATAAAATGCGATATAAACTGTGTTGATCAGTCATTATATTGTTTTCGTGACTACGTGCTACTTTGTTTCCTTGTCATTTTTCAAAAACCATCATTTCAAAAAATGCATGTTTTCAAAAAATGTCTAGTTTTCAAAACTCGGAATGCTGCCGAAATTTAGACTTACGATTTGACTCAAAATAGCCTATTTCCTAATCGGCATGCTGCCCATTTCAACTTTCGAATTTCCGATTCCATTTTGATTTTTGAACTTTTTTATAAAAAAAATCGTTTCGATTTTCAAAATCTTCGAGACGCCATTTTTCGATCCTAAAATTTTTGAAAATTCATTTTCGATATTCAAACTTTCAAGATTATAAACATTCAACTTTTCAAAAACCTTCCTTATTATAGGACCTACCGTTATCCGTGTGTCGGGTCTTTACATAGTTTGTTGAAAGGTTTGTAGCGTAGAAACTCCGATGATCTTACAACGCGGGTTTCCTCCCCATCCCAAGTCTGCCCTTGTCCTAAAGGCACAACAAACCCGCTTAGGACATACCCCTACAAAGGAAAGTCCGTTTAGACACTCGAGTCAAAAGTCTGGGGAAAATCTCACGTGGCCCTTCCTTCGAACGGGACTTGGCCCACATAGCCGAATTCTAAGGAAGTTACACCACCCACCAGTCACCCGTCTAGGTGTCTTTCTCGAGTCGTTTTCTCGTTCAGTCTTTTCCTTGCTCGGGATGTACTATTTTGATTCCAAGGTCCGGGTTTGGTTTCTGATTACGCGGTATTCTTACAGACAGGCCACCGTCAACCAGACCTAGAATGGAGCAAGCTTTGAACAACATGAAAGCCTCAATAGACACTATGGTCTTCAAGAAGATAGAGATCGAGGACCAACTGGCAGCAATGAGGGCCGATCAAGCGGCTGTCGCTGCTCGTTTGACTGTGGTGGAGCAAGGGACTCCTAATGCCGAAGCCACCGGGCCTTTAGCTGAACTAGTTAGCGCGGTGCGCCGACTAGAGGAACAAGTCCACCTATCTGGGGGTAACAACATTCTTCGCAAAATTCCTATGACTATTCCCCGGTGAACGACAAGCTACCCGCGTACCTGAATCTCACGGGTTTACCGATGTTTGAGGGAACCGAAGACCCGTTACTACATGTACGGGCCTTCAAGGAATTCATTGCTATCAAGGGGGTGGATTCTTCGATGTTCAAGAATCTCTTTGCTGCGTCCCTTGCGAAGCACCCACGGGTTTGGTACTATAGGCTAGACCCGAAAAAATACCCTACTTGGGATAATGTGGCTACGGAGTTCGTTCGGAACTATGCTGATAACACTGAGATCCAGACCACAATGCGCTCCCTGGAGGTTACGGCCCAGGAGCCCAAAGAAGGTTTTACCAAATACCTTCAACGATGGAGGGCCGAAAGTGTGAAGCTGGTCGATAAGCCCAGCGAGAAAACTCTGGTGGAGGCTTTTGTCAAGAACCTCCTCCCCTCCTATCGGGTCCATCTTCGGTACGCTGTCATACCCAATTTCACCACCCTTAATGAAATGGGTATGAGAATCGAGGACGATCTGAGGCTTGAGGGCCTTACCAAGGCCTCTAGCAAGGGATACCAAGGGGCTTCCTCTTCCTCTGCTAAGCCCCAAGCTGCAACCCGCAATATTTTTGACGCGGTCAATCTACTAGATGCCTCGTCCAAGAAGAATACCCCACCTCGGGTATTCACCGATATAGGTACTACCTATACATATGCAAATGCTATCCTCTAAGGGCCTAATCCAACCGATAGGCCCAACTCCTGAAGTTCCGGTCGAACGACGCTCCAAGAGATATAACGCCCAAGCCTATTGCCAATACCACCGAGGCAATGGGCACGATACTGAAAAATGTTGGAAGCTGAAGCATCTGATCCAGGACTTGATCGAGAGTGGTAATACCCCGTTGCCCGGGAACAAGCCGAGTAACAAAGACAATCCCTTCAGCTCCCTTGCCATCTTTACCGAGGAAGTGATTGACTGTTCCCATCGTATCTCTTCATTTATCCCGCAAGTGAACGGGATCTGGTTCGACGACGAGGATGATGTTTATCTCATCAAATGGGAAACTATCCCCATTAACTCCGAGGAGATCCGAAAGGCTAAGTCCAAAGTCTTAGCCAGTAGCCACCTTGGTCGTCCCTATAAAAGCTACTAGCTCTAGGGACACCCCTATCCCGACAACCGTCACTGAGCTAGGAAGGACGGAAGTCGCCCCTGAAGAACCGACCACTGAAACGGCTCTTGTGAAATAGATGAAGAAGACTCGAGTTGACCTCACCATATGGCAACTCTTGGTTAGCTCACAAGAACGTCGAGAGGCACTTACTAAGGCTCTCGATCAGATTAAGGTCGACTCTCTGGTTACCCCTGATGAAATGGTAGCCACGGTCTTGCCCCACTTAAAGGGCAAAGCTAAGGAAGGAGGCCCACTAATCACCTTCTCCGAAGCCGATCTGCCACCGTTCGGGGCTTCCCACAATTTAGCCCTTTATATTACGGTGATTTGCCGCGGGAAATACCTCCCAATGACCCTAATTGAAGACGGGTCCGCGGTCAATATCTTTCCCTTAAGGACCGCCAAAGCCCTCGACATTACTAAGGCTGATTACATTTCGACTGCTCAAACATTCCAAGCTTTTGATGGGAGCCCGAAGTCGGTAGTTGGGGCCATAAAACTGACCATCATAACAGGCCAGTAGAGAAGGAGCTGGAATTTTAGGTGATCGATGTCACCTCTTCCTTCAACCTGCTCCTAGGGAGGCCATGGATCCACGCTGTCAAAGCGGTATCCTCCACCCTCCACCCAAAAATTAAGTTACCCATGCACGATAGTGTTATTACCTTGGAGGCAACCCCTATAACCGTGGCTAGCTGCAACGCCACGAGTCGCACGGACCTTTGGGGGTTTGATTTCGTGGGGATGATCGAGGAAGAATACCTCTTCAGACCTTACTTCATACTAGCATCGACACGATGCTACAGAATCTAGGGTACTTTCCGGGGGCTATCTCCAGACCTTATCTTCCATCTGGGAAGATTATCGAGGTCCTTAAGGACGAAGATTCTCACTTCGGCCTTGGCTATGCCACGACACCGGGCAATGTTGTCCGAGCAGGAATTAAAAAAGGCCTGCAATACCATTAAGGGTATCTACTTGAGTCCTTATAGACCACGGCTGACTGACTACTTTGTCTCGCCGGTATTTCGGGCTGTCCAGGTTGGTCTATACCGACCCAATGCTGTGCACCCTGGGACCCAATTGGCCCAGGACTGCAACTACATTCCGGATGATGTGTTCGCTCTCATCCAGTCTGATGATGCCAACAATGCTGAGCCCGCGCTGAGGCTACTTTTCAGGGAAGACACCATAGCCCCGACTACAAAGGAAGACCTGGTCAACCTTATTCTCCGCAGGAATAGGTTTGACCCGACAAAGCTGATCTCGGACGTTGGCTCCGGACGGAGAACAGGGCCTGAAGGAAGACTGTCAAGTGGACTGACAATCAAGGAAGAATCTACAAGTTGGTCAATGGAGAAGGAGACATGCCTGAGTTTGAGTCCGAGTCGGAGTCTGAGGTCGAGTCTATGGGGTTCGGTGCTAGAGTTACTCCTGTAACCCCTCTCCCTTTAGTTACTCCTGTTGGTGCTTTGGGGTCTGTCCCGAGCGCCTTACCTATCCCGCCACTGACCAATGATCAGATGGCTGCTCTTTTCGAGCTGTTTTCCAAATTTTCGATCAAAATAACAACCGTTCTGCTTATGACTTGTCTCTTTTTAATTCTGGTTTCAAAAATATTTTATGCAATGACATTGAGAAACCCGACGAACATGTACCCTTAACTCCACATCTGATCGAGCAGTTAGAGCAAAGAGAATCGCGGAATCGGGTAATCGAAGAAAGCGAGTCCGTTAATGTGGGAACAACCTTAGAGCCCCAGATGCTTAAGATAGGGTTATCCTTAGATCCCGAGGAGAGACAACAATTCACAAGCCTCCTCCAAGAAATCAAAGACGTCTTCGCATGGTCCTACAAGGACATGCCGGGGATAGACCGGGAAATAGCCGAGCACCACATACCGATCAAAGACGAGTGCAAATCGGTTAAACAGAAGCTCCGCCGAATGAGGCCCGAATGGTTTCTCAAGGTCAAAGAAGAAGTCGATAAACAGTTCAAAGCCGGCTTCATACAGGTGTTCGAATATCCGGACTGGGTTGCGAACAACGTGCCAGTTCCTAAAAAGGACGGTAAGGTGCGTGTATGCGTGGATTTTCGGGATCTTAACAAGGCGAGCCCGAAAGACGATTTTCCGTTACCACACATTGACATACTGGTGGATAAACGACCGATCATGCCCTTCTATCATTTATGGACGGGTATGCTGGGTATAACCAGATCAAGATGGCGGAAAAAGATATGAGTAAGACCACCTTCACTACACCTTGAGATACTTACTGCTATACCGTCATGCCGTTCGGTCTCATTAATGTCGGGGCCACGTACAACGGACCGCTACAACTTTATTACACGATATGATGCATAAGGAAGCAAAATTTTACGTGGACGACATGATCGTCAAATCTAAAAACCGGGACGGTCACATCACCGCCCTAAGGAAATTCTTTACCCGATTACGCAAATACAACATGAGGTTAAACCCTCAAAAATGCAGTTTCGGGGTAACATCTGGCAAATTACTGGGTCATATCGTTAGCCAACGTGGTATCGAGGTCGATCCAACAAATATCAAAACCATTACCGAGATGAAGCCTCCTAAAACCGAAATAGAAATAAGGGGATTTCTCGGGAAAGACCAGTATATCAGCCGGTTTATTTCAAAATTGACCATGATATGTGAACCGATTTTCAAAAAAACTGAAAGTGGGGGAACGAATATTGTGGGATGATAAATGTCAAGCGGCCTTCGACAAGATCAAGGAAATCCTGTCTGCTCCGCCGGTTTTAATACCACCTCAACCCTGTTTGCCTTTGTCGTTATACCTAACAACGACCGAGACAGCCATGGGGGCTATGCTGGCACAGATAGTTTACTCGGTGGAACGAGCTATTTACTACATCAGCAAAAAGTTTTTAGAGTATGTGTTGTGTGCTAAATTTAGACCGTTTTTCCTCCCATTTAGACCTGTTTTTCCCTCGTTTTGCGAGTCTTGAGTGCGATTATCGCCATATTTTGCGTATTTCTCACATTAGCGTCCCTCTTGTGCATTTTACGTGTTTTTGGTAGTTTTTCTATCATTTTGATAGGATTTGGCACCGAAATCACAATTGAGCTTCCACGAGCACAAGAGAAGGGAATACCGTCCAAAGAGCAAAGCACACAACTTAAAGTTTAAAGCCATCCAATCTTACGACGAAGAATGAGACAAGAAAAGAGGCCAGAAAAATGACCGGGCGAAATTTCACCCGGTGAGACACCACCGGGCGAAATTTCATCCGACGGTAAAAATGCCTCCCGAAGATTTTCCGAGACTCCCCACCGGGCGAAACTGACCGGGCGAAATTTCGCCCACCGGGTGAAATTTCGCCAGATGGAGAGAAGAGCCGGAAACCGCGAAAAAAGAAGAAAATCTCACCGGGCGAAAGTTTCACCCGGTGGGATTAGTCGTCAAGTCCGCAGGGCAAAGTTTCACCCTATGAAGATGCTAAGGGTGATTGTCTCACTAATGGAACAAAAAGTTGGATTTGGGCTTTAGGTTAAATACCCATTAAGGCTTTACTATATATATGGTACCCTAGTTTGTTGCCCAAGCTACCATCCTCATATCCCATCATTAGTGTAGTTACACCATTCCACCATCTTATTACACCATCCATTAGTAGAGTAGTAGTAGTAGTAGTATTCTAGTAGAAAATCCTCCATAATTCTAGTAGTTTACATAGTAATTAGTAGTAGATCTACATAGTTTCCATCGATAATTCTCTAGATTACAAGTTTGTAGAAGATTATTCCAAGTTTTATTTGAAGATTTGTTGGGTTTATTGAAGAATTAGTGACAAGTTCTTCACTTTATTCATCAAAGATTCAATCTTTATTCATGCAATCTTATTATTTCTTATAGATCTTCATAGTTGGTATATTTCTCTTCCACTCTCTAATCTCTAGTTTAGTTTTTATGTTAGTTTTCTCATCATTGTCTTGTTTAGATCATATTAGTGTTGTTAGTTTCTCTAGATTTTATTTATGATGTTTTAGATTATTCTTTAGTTTATTGTGTTAGATCTTATTTCTTCCATAGTCTAGTGGGTAATTGTTAGATCATAGTTTTATCATAGTTTTATTGTTAGTTTCATTAGATTTAGTTAATATGCATGTTATAGTGATTTTCTCCATAGTTAATGTTTTATTGTCTTCCATTATGATTAGTGAGTATATTTCTTGTTGGGGGGTTTAGGGATGAGGACTTGGATTATTTGAATATAGGGATGTTGGTGGGTTGCTTGCTTGTTGGTTTATCTTGTTTATGGTTGTTATGTCATTGTTGTTTTAGTCCGGCCAACTAGACCGACCTTGACTAGTTTCTATCAATATGGGGAAACTCGGGGTAGAAATTACCATAGCTAGAGACTTACCCTTATTCGCCGCGAAAGCGGGTTTTTAGGTGAGTTAGGCGAAGAAACCGAAAGGTGGCATTCTCCTTTATCAATGTTGCAACAAAAACTCGATTCCGACCTTCTTAGACTCCAAGTACCGAATCCCGACTTCCCCCTAACACCTTTTCCTAGATTGATTATCACCCCTAGCTATTTCTCTAGTTATTTCCCTAGTTTAGACTCGACCCTTAGAAAACCCCCATCTAGACATCAAACACACCACTTTAAACTTAACGTCACACTCCGTTCCCTGTTGACCGACCTCGACTTACCACGATTACTTGTTTGTTTTTGCGTTATTCCGAGCCTATAAATATCATTTGATCCCCCGTCCTTCGCTAAACGACCGGTCCGATTGGGAGGCGATCAAAATGGCACCGTTGCCGGGGACGGCTAGTAGTTGATTGTGTTTTTAGTTGTTGTGTTTGATTGTTTTCTCTTCTCCCTTTTTCCCTAGTACCGCGAGGTGCTAGGAGTCTCACCGTTTAATTGAGTTTTATGCCCAGGAACACGTCATCGCCCTTGTGGTTTGATCCGGAGCCGGAAAGGACTTTTTGATCCGAATCAAGGAGCTACCAAAGAGTTCAATAAAGTCACCTTAGCTCCTCTTGTTCTTAGTTCAGCCACACTAGCACCTCTTACCAGCTTAGTAGTGTGCCTACTACAATTAGTGACCTAGCTCGTGTGTGAGCTGAATAAAGGAGCAAATAATCAAGGTAATATGAAGACATTAACTTGGGTTCACACTCATTCAAGCATGGGAAGTGTACTGAAGTTATGAAGGTGTTTGAGGCTGATTGTGTTCACATAGTGTGCACATCCTCAAACTTTGTTTATGGCTCCATGTTCACACAAGTGTGCCGTGGCTGATGCTCTTTGTTAGAGCTTTGTTATTAGCTCCATGTTTACATTACTTTGTTATTAGCTCCTAAGCCTTGTTATTAGCTCCTTGTTCACATGGTTGTAACTTTGTTTTTGTCACCCTTAACCAGCCGGTTTAAGGGTCCTTTGTAGGCTATATATAGCCATCTAGTTGAATGAATAAGACATCCAACATTGAAATCAAAAACCTGAGTAAAGCTAAGCTTTCTTTTACGTCCTTGTTGCTTACAAGACAAAGTCTAGAGTTGGTCGCGTTACAAGCTCTAAACTCGCTACTTCAATCGCGTTGTTTGATTTAGCACCCGCTTTGTTGAAGTATAGGTCTACTTCACCTAGCATACTATCCTTGGTTACGGTTTATTCATCCTCAAACTAACCTTTTCAATCTGTTTTGGTTACTTTGTTTACAATCCATTTCAGTATACTAATCATTCTTCACATTCTTGTTCGAAGTTCATATTAACTCACATCATTAGTGGTATCAGAGCTTTGGTCATCCATTACACGTAAAGCATGGCAGGAGTGTTGAACTTTGAAGATCCTACCTTCCTGGAACAACTAAAGAAGGCGTTGGAGAACTTCCAGCCCAAAATTCTCGCTTCCAACCAAGAAGGGAACCGGTGGACAAGATCAAGGTAAATGAACTTCCCGAGTTCAATGGTGGTACTGATCCTGAAGTTTACTTGGAATGGGAAAGAAACATGGATAAGCTCTTTGACTTCAAGGATTTGGAGGACGAAGAGAGGTGCAAATACGCCATTCTAAAGCTAAGCAAAGGGGCTTCCCTTTGGTATGAAGGGCTTAAGGTACAATGCACCAGAAATGGAAAGGGTAAGATTACTTCTTGGGAGTCCTTAAAACGTAAACTACGTAAGAGGTATGTCCCAACTACGCACAAGTTATCCTTATACAAAAAGATTGCTAACCTTATACAAGGAAAAATGAGTGTTAGTGAATACATAGAAGAATTTGAGAACTTGGTTCTAATGGGAGAAGTAGAAGAAAATGAAGAGATAAAAATGGCTAGGTTCTTACGCGGGTTAAATCGTAGTATAGCTAATACGGTTGATTTGTGTCCTTATTCTGATTTTGATACCTTGTGTGGGTTGTGTCTAAAAGTTGAAGCACAAGGGAAGGGAAAACATGAGGGTGAGTCTAGTAAGAGTCATACTTGGTCTCGAACGGATGATGGTAATAGAGTCAATCCTACTAATATTAATCAACCCCTTATTGTTAAGAATAACCCCGCACCCCCACCTCAATCTACCACCAAAACAACCACTGAAACTAGTCTCTCTAAAGTGTGTTGTTTCAAGTGTCAAGGGTTTGGTCACTACAAAAACGCTTGTCCAAATAAAAGAGTTGTGACCTTAAGAGAAGTAATCACTGTTAGGGATGAATTATGGGAAGAGGAACAACGTATAGGGGCTGTTTTCAATGTTAACGAGGAAGAGGAAGAGGAAGAGGAAAATATTGAGGCTTATGAACCCCCGGCTTATGACACACTCTTAGTACTACGTACTCTACATGCTAACCCCATTCAACATGACACCGAACAAAGAGACCAACTATTCCATACTAAGTGTCAAGTTAAAGATAAATGGTGTAGTTTAATCATTGATGGAGGTAGTTGTACCAACGTTGCCTCAACTGAAATGGTAGACAAACTAGGTCTAGCTACTACTAATCACCCTAACCCTTATGCACTTCATTGGTTAAACAACGGGAACAAGGTAAGGGTCACTAAACAAGTGAGGGTTGGCTTGACCATGGGTTCCTACGTTGATGAGGTTTTGTGTGATGTTATTCCTATGGATGCTTGTCACATACTATTAGGCCGTCCTTGGCAGTTTGATAGGGACGTAGTTCACCATGGGAGGAGGAATGAGTATGAATTGAGTGATAAGGGAAAGAAAATTGTACTCAAACCCATGACACCTCAAAACGTATGCAATATGTTAACCAATCGAGTCGGAAAACCCAACCTCTCAATGTTTGCTAGTAAAAATATGGGAGTACATGCTATAGAAAAGGGGGAGTTTGATGCCGTCAAGACCACTAAAGAGGAACCAGCTAAGGTTAATAGTGGTTGTGAAGGGAAACAATCTGAAGAGTGGCTAAAGAAACTAGGTGTTGACATTCCTATTAAGATACCAGCTTGTTTGGCACTTAATAGAGATCATGGATTCTTAAAGGATGAAGATGGGAAAAACAATGTCATGGCTAAGGCTTCATCTTGTCAATACACACACTCATCCACCATAGATGCAAGCACGCTTGGAATTGAGACCTTGAAGGAATATTACTCCACGGAGGCTGATATACTCACCAAGTGCAAGACTATTACTCTTAACACTTTTGATGAGTTTGTTTTGCAGAACGATCTTCTTCCTAAAGAGAACCATTTTTGTGTCCCAAAACATCCTATTTCGGAGTGTATAACTAGAGAAGCTCAAGGAGGAGGACCAGCTGTAGGTTATGACATAACCAGGGCCTTAGAGACGTGGAAGGAGCACTTCCTTTTGCTAAGAACACAAGGGAGTAATCTAAGCATCATGAGCAAATACTTAACAAGTCCTTTCCCAAAGAGTCCCCTCAAACCAAGAGAGTACTTGCCATCCTCCATAATGACTCACCTCAGTGTTTGTTACACAACGGATGAAGCTGTCAAGAGAAAGACCAGATTGATGTCCCAAACAGAAGCTCCATACAAGGGAAACAACCATGGTTGCAAGATGAAGTTACCAGATAGTTATGAAGAGCATACCACGTCCAAAGTGGGAGATTTTGCTCTTTATCTTGATGAAGATGACTTTTCAGAATTGAGGACAATTTCTTTTCAAGGGGGAGGAGATGATCCGAATCAAGGAGCTACCAAAGAGTTCAATAAAGTCACCTTAGCTCCTCTTGTTCTTAGTTCAGCCACACTAGCACCTCTTACCAGCTTAGTAGTGTGCCTACTACAATTAGTGAGCTAGCTCGTGTGTGAGCTGAATAAAGGAGCAAATAATCAAGGTAATATGAAGACATTAACTTGGGTTCACACTCATTCAAGCATGGGAAGTGTACTGAAGTTATGAAGGTGTTTGAGGCTGATTGTGTTCACATAGTGTGCACATCCTCAAGCTTTGTTTATGGCTCCATGTTCACACAAGTGTGCCGTGGCTGATGCTCTTTGTTAGAGCTTTGTTATTAGCTCCATGTTTACATTACTTTGTTATTAGCTCCTAAGCCTTGTTATTAGCTCCTTGTTCACATGGTTGTAACTTTGTTTTTGTCACCCTTAACCAGCCGGTTTAAGGGTCCTTTGTAGGCTATATATAGCCATCTAGTTGAATGAATAAGACATCCAACATTGAAATCAAAAACCTGAGTAAAGCTAAGCTTTCTTTTACGTCCTTGTTGCTTACAAGACAAAGTCTAGAGTTGGTCGCGTTACAAGCTCTAAACTCGCTACTTCAATCGCGTTGTTTGATTTAGCACCCGCTTTGTTGAAGTATAGGTCTACTTCACCTAGCATACTATCCTTGGTTACCGTTTATCCATCCTCAAACTAACCTTTTCAATCTGTTTTGGTTACTTTGTTTACAATCCATTTCAGTATACTAATCATTCTTCACATTCTTGTTCAAAGTTCATATTAACTCACATCACTTTTAGAGCATTGCGTTTTCGAGGAAATAACTCAACCACCATCATTCCACATCCTTCATTATCACCTCCTAACCTTAATCCCATCCTACCACTTACACCTTCTACATCACCTAATTCCACTCCAAATAATCCTTCCATACCTTCCACTTCACAAAATTCACCACCATCACCGAAAACACCACCACCAAATCCATCCTTTCCAAATTCACCAAATTCAAATCCACCATCACCACCAATCCAACCAATGGCGACCTTAGCCTCTCATTCTCAATTAACACACGAAGAAACACCTTCTCCCGTCGATTTCGGAGAGATACCCGAGAACTATGAATTGAAAGCCTCTTTGACAAATGCGGTCCAACAAGATACTTTTCACGGTTTTTCTCAAGAAGATGCTTAAGAGCACATCGCTTCATTTAAAGAAAAATTAGTAGGAGCTCGTCTCAATGGATTAACTTCATGCCAATTGCATCGTTTATTAATTCCGAAGACCTTGAGAGATGGAGCTCGTAGATGGCTTCAAGGTCATCCCGCTAATACATTCACAACATGGGCTCAACTATCTAATGCCTTCTTGGAGAAATATTTTCCGCCGTCAAAGACTAACCAATATCGCATGGAGATACAAACATTCAAGCAAGATGAATTTGAAAGCCTAAGCGAGGCTTGAGAAAGATTTAGAGATTTGTTGTGCAAATGTCCACACCATGGAATACCCGATTGGCTAACCACCCAAATGTTTTATAACACCCTTTCATCGAGAACCAAGGAAAACCTCAATTCGGCCGCCGGAGGAGACTTCTCTTCTCTTACCGATGAGGCATCTAAGAATCTTATTGAAAAGATGGCAAGGAGTGATTTTAGAATGGGTCAATCGAGGGATTCTAGAAAGAAAGTTGAAGTGAACTCATCTACGAGTTCTAATGAATTGAAACTTCAAGAAGAAGTTGAAGAATTGAAAAAGAGAATGGATGCCATGAATTCTAAGCCCACTCCTAGAGGTATGTACCAAATTCAAGGGAGTGTTCCACCAAGGCAACCATCTCCTCCAAAGCAATTAACATGGGAAGTCCAATGTGATCATTGTGGCAATTATGGCCATGATTCTAGCTCTTGCATTCCTAATGAAGAAGTTTATGTTGAAGAGCCAAATGAAGTCCAAGCTATACAAGTATATGGGCAAAGACCTCAATTTGATCCTTTTTCTAATACTTACAATGCCGGCACAAGGTTTCATCCTAATTTCTCTTATGGAAATCAAAATGTTCAAAACCCGATGCCACGTGCCCAAGGGAGTCAAATGAGGCCATTTAATCAAAGTCAACAAAGGCCCTTTAACCAAGGTCCTCCAAAGATGCCCCCATATATGCCTCCCCATCAAAGGAGCAACTTCAATCAACAAGGTAGCAACTTCCATGTTCCTAACAATTACAACAATTACCAAAGTCAACACGGTAATCACTTCAATCATGGATACAATCAAGGGTTCCAAGGCAACTTTCAAGGAAATCAAGGTTACAATCAACCACCATTCAATCAACCCTCTCAATCTTATGGCCAATCAAGTAACTTTCAATTTGGTCAAGGAGGACCTCCATGGGATAACTATAATGATTTGCAAAGAACCGTTGGCCAACTATGGAATGAACATCAAGATACTAAGACAAGGCTAAATATTTGGGAATCACAAGAAGAAACAAAAGCCTTAGCCGCCCCAATTCATCCACCCCATGGTTTGCCCGGTCAACCCCAAAACCCAAGAGACCCTTCACACCAAGCAAATGCCGTCATTTTGAGAGGTGGCAAAGAACTTGAGGACCCGTATAAGAACTTGAACCTAAACACCAAGAGTATCCCATCCAAAGTGAATCAACCAAGTGCACACAAGAATCATCTCCCACTTCCCCCAAACAAAACCGGGGAATACAAGTGGAGTTTGATATCCTCCAAAATGCGGAGAATGAACAAAGAGAACAAAGAAAAAATAAAGATCAAATGGAAGCCGAAGAAGCAAAAAGAAAAGAGGCGGAGCGATTAGCCGAAGAAGAAGAAGAATCCAATGTTCCACCGTCTCCCGTTTTTGTCCCTCCATTGATTTTTCCCGAGCGAGCAAAGCCACACAAAGAGAATGCTCAATTTAGCCGTTTCGTGGATATGTTAAAGAAAGTAGAGGTAGCTTTACCCTTCACCGAGGTAATTTCTCAAATGCCCCTCTATTCTAAGTTTTTGAAAGAAGTATTGACTAAAAAGAGAACAATAGAGGATAAAGAATGTATTTCTCTCACGGGTCAATGTAGTGCCATTCTTATGAATCAAATGCCAAAGAAACTAGAGGATCCCGGTAGTTTTTCCATCCCTTGTCGGGTTGGAAATGTTGTTGTTAATCAAGCTTTATGTGACCTAGGGGCTAGTGTTAGTTTGTTACCTTTGCTAAGAGACTTGGTGTGGGGGAGATGAGACCCACTAGCATGTCGATTCAACTTGCGGATAGGTCCGTCAAGTACCCACTTGGGATACTTGAGGATGTACCCGTTCAAGTTGGTAAGTTCTTCATCCCCTCCGACTTTGTTGTCATGGATATGCCCGAAGACACTATTACCCCCATTATCTTAGGTCGACCTTTTATGGCTACCGGAGGTACTATAGTTGATGTTAAGAATGGAAAGTTGTCATTTAACATAGGGAACGAGTCGGTAGAGTTTTCCTTTTCTCAAGCTCTTAAACAACCAATGATTGAACAAATGCATTCCATTGAAGTTATTGATAGTTTGGTTGAGTATAGCTTGATAGATGATGATAAGCAAGAAGGTGAACCATTTGACTCTCCACCTCTTGAAGAAGAATGCTTACATGAAGATAAGGTAGAACCACTACTGGTGGGTAAGAGTATGGTATCTTCTCCTCCTAATCTTGAACTTAAACCACTCCCCTCTTCCCTCAAATATGATTTTCTTGAAGGAACTAATTATCCCATTATCGTCAATGCTACCCTTGATGGACCTCAATTGGAAAAACTTTTGATTGTTTTGAGAAAGCACAAAAAGGCCATCAGGTATAGCATTGCCGACCTCCAAGGCATAAGCCCAAATGTTTGTATGCATAGGATCATCCTTGATGTTGACCACCGTTCTTCGGTTGAGGGTCAACGTAGGTTGAACCCCACCATGAAAGAGGTTGTCATGAAGGAAGTCCTCAAGTTGTATGAGGCTAACATTATATACCCAATAACCGGAAGTAAATGGGTTAGCCCTGTACAAGTTGTGCCGAAAAAAGGAGGAATGACGGTTGTTAAAGGAGAAAAGAGTGAGTCAATTTCCACTAGGACTATTACCGGTTGGCGCATGTGTATAGATTATCGCAAATTGAACACGGCCACCATAAAAGATCATTTTCCCCTTCCCTTTATTGATCAAATGCTTGAAAGATTGGCGCATCATTCTTATTTTTGTTTCCTTGATGGTCATTCCGGATTTCTTCAAATTCCCATTCATCTCGATGACCAAGAGAAAACCACTTTTACATGTCCCTATGACACCTATGCTTATAGAAGGATGCCATTTGGATTTTGTAATGCGCCGGGAACTTTGCAAAGATGTATGATGGCTATTTTCTCCGATTTTATTGAAAAATCCATGGAATTTTTTATGGATGATTTTAGTGTCCATGGTACATCTTTTGATTTTTGTCTTGAAAATCTTGATCAAGTGTTGCTTCGATGTGAAGAGTATATACTTGTTTTAAATTGGGAAAAGTGTCATTTTATGGTTGAACAAGGTGTTGTCCTAGGTCATATTGTTTCTAATAGAGGAGTTGAAGTCGATAAACCGAAAGTCTCCGTGATTGAGAACTTGCCACCACCAACAAATGTCAAAGGGGTGAGGAGTTTTCTAGGTCACGCCGGTTCTTATAGACGATTTATTAAAGACTTTTCTAAGATTGCTAAGCCTTTGACTTCTCTGCTTATGAAAGATGCACCTTTTGTTTTTGATGACTCGTGTCTTGAGGCCTTTTGCAGGATAAAGACCGCTCTCACTACCACACCAATTATCAAAGCTCCCGATTGGAGTCTTCCATTTGAGATCATGTGCGATGCATCCGATTTTGCCGTTGGTGCCGTTCTAGGTCAACGGGTAGATAAGAAGCTACATGTGATTTATTATGCAAGCAAGACCTTAGATGAGGCCCAATCGAGGTACACCACAACCGAAAAAGAGATGCTTGCCGTTGTCTATGCCATGGAGAAATTTCGAAATTATGTTACCGGTTCCAAAGTCATTATTCATACCGATCATGCGGCGATTCGATACATCATGTCCAAAAAGGAGACAAAGTCCCGACTCTTTCGGTGGGTGCTCCTTTTACAAGAATTTGATATTGAGATTAAAGACAAAGCCGGATCGGAGAACTTGGTAGCGGATCATCTTAGTAGACTAACGGTTAGTAAAGAAAGTAACAAAGATGATGGTATTCCCATCAATGAAGCTATGAGAGATGAGGCCTTGATGGCCGTTGAAACTATTACACCTTGGTATGCCGATATCGTCAATTTCTTAATGTCTCACTATATTCCGGACGATTATTCCAAGCAAGAGAGGAAGAAACTACGTTATGAAGCCCGACGCTATTATTGGGACGAACCTATTTATTCCGCCGATGTGTAGATGGAATTTACCGATGATGTGTTACGGCCGAAGAAGGATATAATATTGTGAAGCACCTTCACTCGACATCTTATGGTGGACACTTGGCCAACCAAAAGACAATTGCCAAGGTTCTCCAAAGCGGGTTTTGGTGGCCTTCCATGTTCAAGGACATTCGAGCTTTCATTCTCACATGCGATGCATGCCAACGAAGTGGCAATATTACAAGAAGAAATGAGATGCCCCTTCAACCTATCTTGGAGATTGAATTATTCGATGTTTGGGGTATTGATTTCATGGGTCCGTTCACATCCTCTTTTGGTAACAAGTACATTCTAGTCACGGTTGATTATGTCTCAAAATGGATCGAGGCCGTAGTTTCCCCCACCAATGACTCCAAGGTTGTAATCAAGCTTTTCAAGAATGTAATTTTCCCAAGATTCGGTATGCCTAGAGCCATAATTAGCGATGGAGGCTCTCATTTTAGGAAAGATACCTTTGAACACCTTCTTAGGAAGTATGGTATCACTCACAAGATGTCCTTAGCCTACCACCCTCAATCAAATAGGCAAGTCGAGATCTCCAACCGTCAAATCAAGGGAATTTTAGAGAAAGTTGTAAACACACACCGAAAGGATTGGTCATTAAAGTTAAATGACGCCCTTTGGACATTGAGGACGGCTTATAAAGCGCCGATTGGAACCACTCCTTATCGTCTTGTGTATGGTAAAGCTTGTCATTTACCGGTGGAACTAGAACACAAAGCCAAATGGGCAATCAAAGAGCTAAACTTCGATGAGAGTGTTGTAGGAGAAAATCGCCTTCTCCAACTATAAGAATTGGAAGAACTAAGACTTGAAGCCTACGAAAATTCGAAGATCTACAAAGAACGAACTCGCCAATGGCACGACTCTCGAATTCTTCGTAAGGACTTCTCCGTTGGTGATAAGGTATTACTCTTCAACTCTCGCTTTAAGCTCTTCCCCGGTAAGTTGAAATCAAAATGGTCGGGTCCATTCGAAGTGACCGGAGTGCAACCATATGGTTCGATAGAGATATCTAGCCCGGAAACCGGGAATTTTATGGTTAATGGGCAACGTTTGAAGATTTATCAACCCGGTCACGTTCGTGAGACCTTTGCTACCGTGAAGCTTGGTGAGCTCCCATCGGGGAGCGTTGTTTAACCCCCTCTCGAAATTGATGTAGGTTTGGTGGTATCCTCAACAACCACCTTGTATATATGTATCATATTTCTTTGAGTTTATTAGTGATAAGTGTAGTTTATAGTGCCTATTTGTTGTGTTTGGTCCCGGTTTCTCTTGTGAAATCGCTCATTTCTGGGCTACTCATGCTTCTTTTAGTTCTTTTTAGGTTCCCAAGACCAATCATGGAGAATTGGAACGATTCCGACTCGTTTCCTACACATTTGGAGCCAACGAAGAGAAGGAACGATCACTCGGTGCCTTAGATTCGATCGCGAGACCTTGGGACCCATTCCCGAGCCCCTTAGACTCAATCCCGAGCACCGAGAATCGATGAGAAGCCCATGCGAAGCAAGGAGGGACCCTTGAGATCATATTTGAGGCCTACAAGACCCATCATGGCCGAGATGAGGGCCATCTCGGTCGGGATGAAGAGTACAAGCAAAGCTGGGCCACTGACCTCCAATCTCGGGCGAGACCATCTCATCTCGGCCGAGATTGGCCACCTGCAGCTCCGCTTTACTTCTTTTCAATTCCTTTGCTTGTGAACCCTTATAAATACCCTCCCTTTGTATTGTTTAAGCACTTTGCATCTCCTACATTGTTCTAAACCCTAGATAGCCTCTCTTAATCTCTAGCTTAGTTTTACATTAATCTTTCCTTAAACTTTTGTTAATCTTAGATTAATTTAGTTAGTTAACCTTGTATTAAGAGATCTCTACAAGAATCCATTCAATCTTGACAACATTGGTGGAGGTTTTGGGTGTTATTATAATACAAGTTCTCATCTTTTTATCCTCTTGTTAGTTGGTATAATCTCTTTTCTCTTAATCTTTGTTTAATCTTTCAAGTTTTAATCTTTTCTTATTGTTCTTGTTCTTGCTAGTTTCATAATGAATGTTTGGATGTTTGTGTTGATTTCTCTTGTTATTGTTAATGTTAGTTTAGATATGAGTGAGTAGACTCTTTGTGGGGTTAGTAGGGGGATTAAGTGTGGATTATTGGTAATTAGGGTTTGATTAAGGGTAAAGATGAATCCTTTGTTACTAGTCACATGTTGAGCACTCTATGTGTTTGTTGAATTGCTTGTTTGAGTTGTAGTGGCCATGCTTCTCATACTTGTTTTCATCTTCTCATTGTGTGATTGATTTGTGGTTGAATTCTTGTGTATTGGGTAATATCTTGCATGAGTATTTGGGTTTAGTCTTTGGCACGAGAGTGCGGACTTTGGCTTTGACGCGAGAGCGCGGACCGACCTTAGTAACTAGGTGAAACCTACACCCTTGACCTCCCAGTCATCCTACTACACTTATGAACCAAAACTAACCCTACTCCTTCCCATATTTGATTTCTCCACCTTCATTAGCAATCATTCTTCTAGTTCATTGTTTCTATTTAGTTTTAGTTATTCCTTTTAGTCCTTGTTATACCTAGTTCATTGTTAGTCTAGTTTCACCCCTTTCCATCATCTTAGTTAGTCAATTCTCCTTCTCTTTGTGTTGTTTTAGTGACTTAGCTCTGTTTTTGAGTAGACCATAGTCTAGACACCTTATAAGCGTCTCCCTGGATATCGACCCGACTTCCCTAGCTACGTGTTAGGTCTAGTTGGTATACTTGATCGGTAGGACCCACGACAAGTCCTCCCAACAATTTGGCGCCGTTGTCGGGGACGGTGCATGTTTAGACTTAGTTTGCTTATTAGCTTGACTTAGTAACCCACTTGTGTTCTTTTTCTATCCATTGTGCATATTTTGTAGGCTTTTTCTTTGTTTTATTGTTTTCTTTTCTCTTTGTCTTCCGTTGTGCTCGTTTATTGTCTTTGCCTAGTGCCTATAAAGCACTAGGTGTTCTCACGTTTGCTCTAGTGTGTAGTGCATGCCTAGGAGGAGAGGTGATTTCTTTCTCTTCAATCCAGAGCTGGAAAGACTCTTTAGAGCCTTTCGCCAACGGACGATTGATCGGGTTAGAACCTCTCAACCGAGTACTAGCAATACCATTGAAGAACAAGCTCAAGGATCTGACTTGAACAAAACACCTCGAGAGACGGCCGAAGGGAATTTCATCAATCCTTTTGGTACATCTAGTCATTCTTCTCAACCTAGTTCTCCTTCTACATCTACATCAGCACCATCTACACCATCATCTCCCTCACATCCAACAATGCCTAAGTTCTCTTCTCATTCAACCTTTACGGAAGACGTTTTGCCCGGTCCAACCGCTTTACCGGCCGCATATACCGGCAATTTTGTGGCAAAAATGCCATTTATCCAATTGGTTGAAAGAAGTCAATTTAGTGGGTTACCAACCGAAGATCCTCATCAACACATGGAAACTTTTTCGGACTATTGCGATGCTATCTCACAACCGGGAATAACCCAAGACCAAATCCGGTGGGTATTATTTCCTTTCTCTTTGATCGGCAAGGCAAAGCAATGGCTCAAAGGTTTAGACAAGACGGCTCTCGGTATAGACACTTGGAAGAAGCTAGCCTTAGCATTCTACCAACAATTTTATCCACAGGAGAAGACCAATCTATTGAGAGCTTCAATCACAGGATTTCAACAACGTGATGAAGAAAGCCTCTATGAATCGTGGGAAAGGTTCAAAGCCTTGATCCGTTCTTGTCCTCACCATGGTTTATCACAGTGATTCCTTGTTCAACAATTTTGGAACGGGTTATATGAAGATTCAAGGGCCATACTCAACATGGGATCTAATGGAAGCTTTACCGAGGTAAATGATGACCAAACTTGGTCAAGAATTGAGGAGATGGAGGTACACAACTCTCAATACTCAAGGCCTAGGAAGGCGAATCGAGGGGGAAGGCACGAGATCGATGCCATTACCCAACTCAGTCTTGATCTTGGAGCACAATTAAAAACTCACATGGAAACTATTGACAAGAAGCTCCAAAGTCATTTGATCAAGGTCAAAGCACGAGTGCCTCCCACCAACATTCAATTCAACAAGTCAATGCTTTTGGAGTTGTACCTCCTACATCTTATTATGGGATATGCGAGATTTGCGGGATATTTGGACATGAACCTCAACATTGCCGAGGTAGTATTGAGCAAGTGAATGCTTTTCAAGCGTTCAAGCAAGGTGCCCCATACTCTAACTTCAAGGCTCAAAATGTGCCAAATCCTCACATGTTCCAAGCTTCCCATCAAGCTTCCCAACAACAATCTCTACAACAACACCGTCCCATCTATGTTCCACCTCCCTTAAGGGACAACAACCAAGGCTACCAAGGTTATGTAGGCAACCAAAGGCCTTTCAACAACTTCCAACAACATAACCAAGGTGCCTTCAACAATAATCAAGGGTTCCAAAATCAAGGGAACTTCAATTATCAAGGTGGTTTCCAAGGAAACCAACACTCCCAAGGACTGATGGTAGGATTTGTCGTGGATCCTAACCAACAATAAACAACCAACTAACCTAGTGGGTAGCTAGGGTAAGTCGGGATCGTATCCACGAGGACGGTGTTGCAAGGGTTAGACTATGTCTACCTAAAACAAGACTAAATCACCAAACAAACACAAAGAAACGATAAATGGAAAACTATGAAGGAGGGAGAAGTATGACTAAGCTAATGATTGAACTAACAAATAAACTAGAAGAAACGATGAGTAACTAAAAGGATGAACTCACTATGGAAAGGAAGTGGGGTAGGTCGGGTTCATAGGAGTAGAAGGGTAATTGGGTGATTAAGGGTATAAGTGTCTCCTAATTGCTAGGGTCTGTCCGGGCTCTCGCAACTTAGACCGATGCCAAGGTGGGTCCGGGCTCTCGCAACTTAAACCCTAGTCCGCACTCTCGCGACTACGACTATTCTCAACATTTCCACATAATAGGCAATCAATGAGAAGATGAACACAAGTATGGGAAGCATGGCCACTACAACTCACACAAGCATATCAACAAACACATGGAGTGTCCACAATGTGACTAACAACAAAGATGTAACCTTTTCCCCTTAATCAACCCTAATCATCCATAATCCACTCTTAATCCCCCTACTAACCCCACAAGGAGACTACTCACTCATTATCATGAACAAACTAACAACAATAAGAGAAAACAAACTCACTAAACAAACATCCATAATGATTAACAAGAACAATGCCAATAACAATATAACAAGATTCAAACTAGATTAAATAACAAAGAACAAGAGTAAGAAAGATTATACCAACACTAGGAAGATGAAAAGATGAAATCTTGTATAAATAAGAACCCAAATAAAACCCAAGGATGTCAAGCTTGGAGAATTCTTCAAGAACTTCTTAGTACAAGAACTAATTACAAGGATTAACTAGAGATTAAAGGAAGATTAAACTAATGATGAAACTAAATCTAGGGTTTTGAATGTCTAATGGAGGCTTAAGAGAGTCTAAACTATGATAAGATATGCTAACAATACAAGAGGGAAGTATATATATATCGGTACAAGAATGAAGGAGAAGAAAAGAAAAGAAGTCGTGCTGCCAGCTCTTCGTCCCGACCGGAACGGGATCATCCCGACCGGGACGGCCCTGTCATCCCGATCGGGACGGGTTGGTCCCGACCGGGATGGGCTCACAGTGGTCTTCTTCAAAGCGCACCTCATCCCGGGATGAGGCCATCCCGAACGGGATGAGTCTTGTAGGCCTCCCTTAAGAGCTTTTTGGTCCCTCCTTGCCTCTCATAGGCTTCCCATCGAATCTCGGGACTCGGGATCGGGTCTCAGAGGCTCGGGATTGGGCCCCAAGGTCTCGGGAACGATTCCAAGGCATCGAGTCATCATTCCTTTACTCCATTGGCTCCAAAAGGTGTATGTATAGAGTCGGAATCGCTCCAACTCTTCCAAATCGGGCTCGGGAACCTGAAACGAACTAAAGGAAGCATAAGAAGCCCATGAATCGCTGCCAAGGAGCGATTCCACAAGGAAATGGGACCAAAACATAGTGAAAAAGGCACTACAAACTACACCTATCAACTCCCCCACACTTAACCCTTACTCGCCCTCGAGTAAGCACATACTAACTACTAAACTAGCCGAGCGGGTATTAGCGCACCCTACGCCCTTTCAACTCACGCGAGTACACTTAGAGGAAAAGTGCACTCCGCAAGGCAAGTCGGGTCTTCCAACAAAACTGTGGATGCAACCGGACACAAAACTCGCAAACAAGCAAACACACAAACAAACACATAATCGGTTGCACCCAAAAGAAAACAAATACCGCTTCCCTCAAAAAGCGGTGAAAGAAGCACCGGTTTAGGACTCGAGGTAAGTGACAACGTTCCCAAGCTAGCAATACAAACCAAGGTGGACTAAACCCTAATAGTATGACGATAAAGCAACAAAAACGTTGGTAACTTACCTAGGTCCTCCTAACTTTCTAAAAATGTACTACGGGACGATCGGCGGAGTGGAAAAGTGAAGAACCACGGTGTTAGTCGACAATGTAGGTAAGTGAGACCCCGCCCCCTTTAGCGTGAGCCAAGAGGGTCGTCCCGTGTCCAAAACCGCCTAACTAGTCCAAGTAAAAAGGTGGAAAACATGCAAAATGAGGGAAGTCCGACTAATGCCGCTATCATCCTTCCTCGGGACTCGGTCCTTTGGTAGGCTCTTCACGGCGAAAGTCGGAAAAAGGCTTATTTTTGCGGGGATTTCTTTTTGTGAGACGGGTTTTCTTTTGGCATTTTCTTTCTTTTCGACATTTTGATTTGTTTGTGATGCCATTTCTTTTTCTTCTTTTCTATTTTCTTTTTGGCTTTTGTGCCTTTTCTTTTTCTTCATTTCTTTTCTTTCTTTCATTTTTCTTTCTTTTCTTTTCTTTGCCCTTTTTGGCAAGATTTGGCTTTTTGGCATTTTCATTGTATAACAAGAAAGAGAGAAATTCAACAATTTGCAATTTTATTGAGTGGATGTGTGTAGGAGGTAGGGGAACGGGTGAGTCGAGGGTCGCGATCCCTCTCCAAACCCACAAAAAGGGGAGAAACTTGGACTAATCGAACGATCCTAAACACGGTCACCTAAGGGACGGGACTCGGTAACCAAGGCCTTTTCACACCGTGGGTGGTCATAATGGTCAAAATGCAAATCCCGTAGTAAATCCCTAGTAAGCTAGGTGGACTCAAGGTAAAGGACCAACGAAATCATTGATTTATGGTCATTCTACTAGGCTAAAGTCCAAGACTCGATTTATACTACTAGAAAGGGAAAGTAAGCACTCACACACTAGCCTCTAAACCGGGTTTTTGAAAACGGTTTACACACATGACACACAACACAACACAAAACAAAGATATGACGGAAACGGACGAAAGAAAAAGAAGCAAAAGCAACAAAACAAAAACAAAACATAACAAACATATAACAAACACCACCCCGAACATCCAAATAAGCAACCAACCAACACCAAACTATACAAGCTCCACCCGAGAACACCATATCACAAACCTCCAAACATCACAAGAAGTAAAGAGGAAAAAGGGATAAAAGGCGTTACCGGACGTCTTGAAAGCTTTCCAAAGCTAATGGTGATCAAGCAACCTATAAGGAAACGAGAGGCAAAACACGCACACAATACAACAAATACACGACACAAAGACACAAAGGGAAAACACACAAAAGAAAAATCTTTTTGATTTTTGTGAAAATTTTTCGAATTTTTAGGGATTTTTAAGATTTTTCGAAAAAAAGGGAAAAATAAAACTAACTACGATAGAATATCGCTCCCCCACACTTAAACCGAGCAATGTCCTCATATGCTCAATCGTAGTGTGCAGAGAGACAAAAGAAAAAGAAAAGAAACTACGAAAATAAAGCTAAAAATCAAAAAGAAAAGTGGAGAAAAGGGTAGAAGGCGTCCGGCCGGGGTGTAGTCAAGTCACCATGGGCCGAGACAAGAAAAGATATGGAAGGGGGAAGAAAATAAAAAGAAAGAAATAAAAGGAAATGGGAGGGGAGGGCTAGGTGTAATCAAGTCACCTAGCCCGGATTCCGTCCAAATCCGACTAACTACTAAAAAAGGGGTGAAATCTTGTACAATTGGATTAATCGATCGACTCCCGACGTAATCACGTCATCGGGAGTCGGGAGCAACCATACTACAGCCTCGAAGGCCACTACGATACCATGACTCAAGGTGAAGGGGGCAAATAAGAGAATACAAGCGATAAAAAGACGGAAAAGTAAGGATAGTTACCCAAACCGAGCGGTTAGTAACTCACTTGCTCCATCGTCTCGATGATCATTAGAGGCTCGTCGCTTGTCTTCTCGGTTGCCATCTCGCTTCACACTCAAGAAGAACTCACGGTCGGGGTAGTAATGGTAAGGCGTGAGATTTGATGCGAGAGTCGGTGTAAAGTGGATAGGAAATGGAGTGAGGGCATGTCAATGAAATAAATGAGGCATATGATAAGGCTAGGATAGCTAGGGAGGTTGGGAGGGGGCATAAAACGGTTGGGTGGAGTCAATTGTCGAAGAAGAAACACAAAGGGGGAGTAGAGGACCATCCCGGTCGGGACACTTGGTCCCGATCGGGTTACCTCACTCGTCCCAATCGGGACGCCCTCATCCCGGTCGGGACGGATCCACAGCATGCTCAAAATTTGGTACACCCATCCCGATCGGGACGGCACCCTTCCCGGTCGGGATGCCTCACTCTTCCCGGTCGGGACGCCTCATCCCGGTCGGGATGGGCCTTCTTCAACCTCCACAATCCCAAAAGCTTGCTCCAAGCTTCAAAAACCCGATCCTCGTGCTTACAACCCAAGCTCTATCATAGCCATTCTTCTCTAGGAAGCATTCTCACTTCATACCTATCAAACAAACTCAAACTCAACATCAAACTCTCTCCCTTACATCGCTCATCGATAAGCCAAAATTACAAGAATTCACAAAAAATCCAAGAGAACTACAATGAAAAGATATATACAATGAGACGGTTCTTGTGGAACTCCGTCAAACCAAGATGGTGCTATCTTCAATCTTTTTCAACACTACTACGACCGGTTCCATCTCCATCAAGGGCACGGAGGAACAAGTCAAAGGCCCTAGCGAAGTCTTCAATCAAGCTCGTAATGTAACCGACTGCATCCCAAGGCTCTTCATGGCCTTACCTTGACGTTCCCGGGGCATCCCGATCTTCCAAGTTCAATGGTTTGAACTTGTACTTTTGGTCTTTCGGGATATACCCGAACGTCCACCGGTCCTCATGTGGCCCCAAGGGCGGCTCATCTTTCCCCTTGTCATTGCACTTGTCATCCAACCCATGATATGGGCACTCATCCTCCTCACTCTCGGAGTCATCATCATCAAGTACATAAGGGTACTTCTTCAAGCTTTGTCCCGGTTCCTCCCCTAGACCGACGTCTTTCGTGGCTTGGATCATATTGCATGACTCATCGCTAGTAGGCGAAGTGTTACCTTGGAGGTCGAACACTATCTTTTCCTCGCCTAACTCAAATGTGATCCTACCCTTCTTCACGTTGATCATGGCACCCGCGGTGTGTAGAAATGGGCGCCCAAGGATAATGGGAGTGTTGGCATCCTCCGGCATGTCAAGCACAATGAAGTCGACCGGAATGAAGAATTTCCCTATTCGTACCGGCACATCCTCTAGCATTCCCAATGGTCGGTTAAGAGATTTATCGGCCATTTGGAGTGTAATGGACGTACATTTCAACTCCTTCATTCCGAGTCGGCAACAAATAGAATAGGGAATGATGCTCACACTCGCGCCCAAGTCACATAACGCATTCTTGATCAAGAAGTTGCCTATGGTGCAAGGGATCGAAAAACTACCCGGATCCTTCAACTTCGGAAGCGTGGAACCTTGGATAAGCTCGCTCCCACCCTCGTGAACGCTACGGTCTCTTCCTTGTCGACGGATCTCTTCCTAGCTAAGATTTCTCTCATAAATCTTCCATATGCCGGGATTTGGGTAAGTAATTCGGTGAACGGGACACTAACATCCAATTTCTTCACAATACTAAGGAACTTGTCGTAATGGGTGTCCACCTTAGTCTTCATTTGCCTTGATGGGAAAGGCAACTTGATTTGGTACTTGTTTTGCTCAATAGGGGTAGACTCTTCAAATGACACTTTCCTTTTTCCCTTGTCTTTCTCTTGAAGTGGGGGAGGGTTGTCTTCTTGGGGTTTTTCAATTTCCCAAAGTACTTGCTCCTCCATTGGATTTCCCGAGCTTGAATCTTCTTGAATTGGAGACACAACTTCCTTCATTGCTTGTTGCTCACTAGGAAACACGGGAGGATTATAGGTGGCACCGCTCCTTAAGGTGATGGCGTTGACATGCTCAAAATTTGGAGTTTCACCTTGAGAGGTAATTGCCCTCTTTGTCTTGAAGAACTTCCCGATGCAAGTTGTGATACTTGATTCTCAATCATCTTCATGTGAGTTTTCATTTCCTTGTTATCCATTAGAATTTGAGCAATGATTCCTTGTTGTGACATTTGTGTCTCCAATTGACTCCTTTGCATGTCTTGAGTACTCCTTTGCATATCCAACATTTGCTTTTGTATGTCGAAATCCCGTGGTGGGGATGATGGATTATGCGGAGTATCGGTGAGGGCTAATGGAGTACCATAGTCATGAATAGGAGACCGACTCCTAGGCTTGCTTTGTTGTTGATTTCCTTGAGTTGCTTGTTGTTGTTGTTGATGGTTCCCTTGGAACCCATGAGAATTGCCTTGATTAAGGCCTTGGTTGTGGTTTTGTTGTCTTTGAAAGTTTTGGTTTCCTTGGAAACCGCCTTGATTGAAGTTCCCTTGTTGGAACCCTTGATTGTTGTTGTGGAAGGTACCTTGGTTGTTTTGCTTGAAGTTGTTGAAGGGTCTTGGATTACCCACATAACCTTGGTAACCTTGGTTGTTGTCCCTTAAGGGAGGTGGAACATAGGGACGATGTTGTTGTTGATGTTGAAGTGCTTGTTGTTGAGGGACTTGATTGGAAGCTTGGTATTGATTAGAGTAGGAGGCACCTTGCTTGAACGCTTGAAATGCGTTCACTTGCTCAATACTTCCTCTACAATTCATAGGGTCATGACCAACGATTCCAGAAGTATCACACATCCCAAGATAAGGCATAGGAGGTGCAAATCCCAAAGCATTCACTTCTTGAATCGGTTGATGGTGTGAGGAACTAGTGCCTTGGACTTGGTTGAGGTGGCTTTGGAGCTTCTTGTCAATAGTCTCCATGTGTGTTTTCAATTGAGCTCCAAGGTCAATGCTTAACTTAGTGATAGCATCAACCTCATGCATGCCTCCTCGATGTGCCTTCCTAGGCCTAGAGTATTGCGAATTATGCACCGCCATCTCTTCGATTCTCGCCCAAGTTTGGTCGTCATCGACCTCGGTGAACCTACCATTGGAATCCATGTTAAGAATAGCTCTTGAGTCCTCATAAAGACCGTTCCAAAATTGTTGAACCAAGAACCATTGTGAGAGTCCATGATGGGGGCACGATCTCACCAAAGATTTAAACCGCTCCCAAGCTTCATATAGGCTCTCTTCATCCCTTTGTTGGAAACCGGTGATGGAGGCCCTAAGCATATTAGTCTTCTCCGGAGGGTAAAATTTTTGGTAGAACGCCAAGGCAAGCTTCTTCCAAGTGTCGATGCCCATGGTTGCCCTATCGAGACTCTTGATCCATTGCTTCGCTTTTCCAATAAGAGAAAACGGGAAGAGTACCCAACGAATTTGATCTTGAGTAACCCCGCTTTGAGATATAGCGTCACAATAATCGGAGAAGGTCTCCATGTGTTGGTGCGGGTCTTCGGTGGGCAACCCACTAAATTGGTTCCTCTCCACAAGTTGGATAAATTGAGTCTTCGCCACAAAATTCCCGGTATAAGTATCCGGTAATGCACTCGGTCCCGGCAAGACATCTTCGGTGAATGTGGAGTGAGAGGAAAACTTAGGCATTCTTGGATATAAGGGAGAAGATGGTGGTGTAGACGGTGTTGATGTAGATGAAGAGGGGGAACTAGGAGAAGAAGAATCACCAAAAGGGTTAATGAAACTCCCTTCGGCCGTCTCTCGATGTGTATTGTTCAAGTCGGATCCTTGAGCTTGCCCTTGATGAGTATTGCTTGCACTTGGTTGAGAGATTCTAACCCGGTTAATCGTCCGTTGGCGAAAGGCCCGAAAGAGTCTCTCCGGCTCTGGATTAAAGAGATAGAAGTCACCTCCCCTCCTAGGCATACACTACACACTAGAACAAACGTGAGAACACCTAGTGCTTTGTGGGCACTAGGCAACGACAATAAACAAGCACAACTAGAGACAAAGAGAAAAGAAAGCTAAGAAAAGAAGAGAAACTACAAAATATTCACAAGAGAAGATAGAAGGGCACAAAGAAGGGTAACTAAGTCTAGAAATAAGCAAACTAAGTCTAAACAATGCACCGTCCCCGGCAACGGCGCCAAATTGATGGTAGGATTTGTCGTGGATCCTAACCAACAATAAACAACCAACTAACTTAGTGGGTAGCTAGGGTAAGTCGGGATCGTATCCACGAGGACGGTGTTGCAAGGGTTAGACTATGTCTACCTAAAACAAGACTAAATCACCAAACAAACACAAAGAAACGATAAATGGAAAACTATGAAGGAGGGAGAAGTATGACTAAGCTAATGATTGAACTAACAAATAAACTAGAAGAAACGATGACTAACTAAAAGGATGAACTCACTATGGAAAGGAAGTGGGGTAGGTCGGGTTCATAGAAGTAGAAGGGTAATTGGGTGATTAAGGGTATAGGTGTCTCCTAATTGCTAGGGTCGGTCCGGGCTCTCGCAACTTAGACCGATGCCAAGGTGGGTCTGGGCTCTCGCAACTTAAACCCTAGTCCGCGCTCTCGCGACTACGACTATTCTCAACATTTCCACATAATAGGCAATCAATGAGAAGATGAACACAAGTATGGGAAGCATGGCCACTACAACTCACACAAGCATATCAACAAACACATGGAGTGCCCACAATGTGACTAACAACAAAGATGTAACCTTTTCCCCTTAATCAACCCTAATCGTCCATAATCCACTCTTAATCCCCCTACTAACCCCACAAGGAGACTACTCACTCATTATCATGAACAAACTAACAACAATAAGAGAAAACAAACTCACTAAACAAACATCCATAATGATTAACAAGAACAATGCCAATAACAATATAACAAGATTCAAACTAGATTAAATAACAAAGAACAAGAGTAAGAAAGATTATACCAACACTAGGAAGATGAAAAGATGAAATCTTGTATAAATAAGAACCCAAATAAAACCCAAGGATGTCAAGCTTGGAGAATTCTTCAAGAACTTCTTAATACAAGAACTAATTACAAGGATTAACTAGAGATTAAAGGAAGATTAAACTAATGATGAAACTAAATCTAGGGTTTTGAATGTCTAATGGAGGCTTAAGGGAGTCTAAACTATGATAAGATATGCTAACAATACAAGAGGGAAGTATATATATGGGTACAAGAATGAAGGAGAAGAAAAGAAAAGAAGTCGTGCTGCCAGCTCTTCGTCCTGACCGGGACGGGATCATCCCGACCGGGATGGCCCTGTCATTCCGATCGGGAAGGGTTGGTCCCGACCGGGATGGGCTCACAGTGGCCTTTTTCAAAGCGCACCTCATCCCGAACGGGATGAGGCCATCCCGAACGGGATGGGTCTTGTAGGCCTCCCTTAAGAGCTTTTTGGTCCCTCCTTGCCTCTCATGGGCTTCCCATCGAATCTCGGTACTCGGGATCGGGTCTCGGAGGCTCGGGATTGGGCCCCAAGGTCTCGGGATCGATTCCAAGGCATCGAGTCATCATTCCTTTACTCCATTGGCTCCAAAAGGTGTATGTATAGAGTCGAAATCGCTTCAACTCTTCCAAATCGGGCTCGGGAACCTGAAACGAACTAAAGGAAGCATAAGAAGCCCATGAATCGCTCCCAAGGAGCGATTCCACAAGGAAATGGGACCAAAACATAGTGAAAAAGGCACTACAAACTACACTTATCAAGGACATCAAAACCACAATCATGGTAACTCTCAAGGCCTTAATCAAGGAAATTCTCATGGGTTCCAAGGGAACTTTCAACAACAACAAGCGTCTCAAGGTACTCAACAAGAAAGCAAACAAAGGAGCCGGTCTCCAATTCATGATTATGGCATTCCTTTGACCATCACCAATACTCCTCATAATAAAAAATCTCCACCTCGGGATTTCGACATGCAAAAATCAATGTTGGAGATGCAAAGAAGTCAAATGGAGTTGCAAAGATCCCAACAAGAACTTATTGCCCAACTTCAAATGGAAAACAAGGAAACAAAAACTCATCTCAAGATGCTCGAAACCCAACTAGCTGAAGTTGCTTCGGGTAGTTCTTCAAGACAAAGGGGTCAACTACCTCCTCAAGGTGAACCATCGAAATTTGAACATGTAAATGCTATCACCTTGAGGAGCGGTGCATCCTACGATTCTCCCTTGTTTCCTAGTGAGCAACAAGCAATGAAAGAAGTTGTATCTCCATCTCAAGACAATGCAAGTTTGGGAAACCTCATGGAGGAGCAAGTCTTGTGGGAGGTTGAGAAACCCCATGAAGACAAGCTTCCCCCACTCCAAGGAAAAGACAAAGGAAAGAGGAAAGTGTCAATTGAAATGTCCCAACCTAATGAGCAAGACAAGATACACATCAAGTTGTCATCCCCAACAAGGCAAATGAAGACCAAGGTGGATGTTCAATATGACAAGTTCCTTGATATTGTGAAGAAGTTGGATGTGAGCATCCCTTTTACCGAGCTACTTACCCAAGTCCTGGCATATGGAAGATTCATGAGAGAAATCTTGTCTAGGAAGAGATCCGTTGACAAGGAAGAGACCATAGCATTCACAAGAGAGGTGAGCGAGCTCATTCAAGGCTCTACACTTCCTAAGTTGAAGGATCCGGGTAGTTTCTCAATCCCGTGCACCATAGGGAACTTGAAGATTGAAAGGGCATTATGTGATTTGGGTGCGAGTGTTAGCATTATTCCTTACTCTATTTGTGAGCGACTTGGGATGAAATAGCTTAAGTGTACTTCTATTACACTCCAAATGGCCGATCGTTCGCTTAATCGACCACAAGGAATGCTAGAGGATGTGCCACTACGAATAGGGAAATTCTTCATCCCGGTCGATTTCCTTGTGCTAGATATGCCGGAGGATGCCATCACTCCCATTATCCTAGGCCGCCCCTTTCTACATAACGCCGGTTCGATGATTGATGTAAAGAACGGTAGGATCACATTTGAGCTAGGCGACGAGAAGCTCGTGTTTGACCTCCAAGGCAACACCTCGCCTATAAATGACGAGTCGTGTAATATGATCCACGCCATGAAAGACATCGATCTAGGGGATGAGTCGGGTGAAAGCTTGAAAAACAACTTGTATGGAATTGAAGATGATGATTCCGAGCTTGGGGCGGATGAATGCCCACATCATGAGATTGAAGACAAGTCGGTTAGCAAGAAGAAAGTTGAGCCTCCCTTGAGGCCTTGTGAAGATGAATGGAATTTTGGGTATATACCGAAGGATCGAAAGTACAAGTTCAAAGCCATTGAACTTAGTAGATCAGGATGCCCCGGGAACTTCTAGACAAGGTTGTGAAGAACCTTGGAGTGTGGATTGGTATTCCACTAGCTTGATCGAAGATGTCTTATTGTATATATCTCTTTCTTATTCTTTTGAGTTTTGTGAAATTCTTGTAATTTGGTAATTTGATGAGCGATGTGAGGGAGGGATTTTGATGATATTTATTGAGCTTATTTGATAGGTTATAGTGAAGATGAAGTCTTGAGAGAGTAGTTGATGATAGAAGCTTGGAGCTTGGGCTAGGAAGTCAGTTTTTGAAGCTTTTGACAAGCTTTTGGGGACGGGATTCGAGATCCCGATGTATTAGTTGTCATGTGGGTAAAGCTATCATGAGGATTGAAGAGGTATATGAGTCATCCCGACCGAGAAGGACTTCATCTCGACCGAGATGAAGGGTGCAAGAAAGTTGGAGCTACTGCTTGTCCATCCCGACCGAGAGGAGGACCATCTCGGCCGGGAAGGGACCATCCCGGCCGAGACGGGATCATCTCGCCCGAGATGAGGCCCAGCTCCCCCATTTTGCCTCCCCTTCGTCATTTAAGCCCACCCAACCACTTTATACCCCCTCCCAACCTCCCTACCTATCCTTGCACCTATCATATAACCCCTACACTTCATATACACACATTCATCTCATCTTCTCTTCACTACATACCGAGTTTCACATCAAATCCCACCTCCTTATACCATTGCAAGCTTAGTACTTCAACCATGCAACCATATCGAGAATGAAGAGGAATAACAATGATGAAGACTAGCTATGTGACGATATCGAACATTGAGACGATGGAGTGAGTGAGTTTCTAACCGATTGGTATGGCAACTATCCTTTCTTTTCCGTTTTTTATTGCTTGTCTCCCTTTGTTTGTTCCCTTCCACTTTTTTGTGTCATGGTGGCCCTCGGGGCCTTGGTAGTCATCGCCCCAGACTCTCGATGACGTGACTACATCGAGAGTCATTTCAAAATCCAAATTCGCAAGAATTTTCACTTTTTCTTTGATTTCCCTTTCGTTTGTTAGGATTTAGTCGGATTCGGGCGGAATCCGGGCTAGGTGACTTGATTACACCTAGTCCTCCCCTCTCATTTCCATTTGTTTCCTTCTTTTTATTTCTTCCCCCATCAATATCTTTTCTCGTCTCGGCCCATGGTGACTTGACTACACCCCGGCCGGACACATTCCCTCTCCTTCACCTTTCTTTTTGATTTTTAGCTTTATTTTCGTAGTTTCTTTTCTTTTTTTAGTGTCTCCACATACTATCGATCGAGCATGAGGACATTGCTCGGTTTAAGTGTGGGGGAGCGATATCCTAGTGTAGTTTAGTTTTATTTTCGTAGTTTTTTTTCGAAAAATCTTAAAAAACCCTAAAAATTTGAAAATTTTCATAAAAATCAAAAAGATTATCTTTTGTGTCTTTTCCTTTTGTGTCGTTGTGTCATATTTTTGTTGTATTGTGTGTGTTTTGCCTCCCCATTTCCTTGTAGGTTCCTTGATCGCCGTAATTTTCGGAAAGCTCAAGACATCCGGTAACGTCATTCTATCTCTTTTCCTCTTTGTCTCTTGTGGAGTTTGGAGGAGATTTGTGATGATGTGTGCTCGGATGGAGCTTGTTGAAGGTTGTGGTTGTTTTGGTTGCTTATTTGGATGTTTCGGGGTGGTGTTTGTTTTGTTTGTATGATTGTTTTCTCTTCTCTTATTTTGTTTTGTTTTGTTGTGTGTGTCTCATTTTCTTTTGTCTTTGTTGTGTCTTGTTTAGTTTGTGTCTAGTGTGTAATAAAAGGTTTTCGAAAACCCGGTTTTGAGGTTAGTGTGCAAGTGTTTACTTTCCCTTTCTAGTAGTATGAATCGAGTCTTGGACTTTAGTCTAGTAGAATGACCCTAATCAATAGTTTTGTTGGTCTTTTACCTTGAGTCCACCTAGTATACTAGGGATTTACTACGGAATTTGCATTTTGACCATTATGACCACCCACGGTGTGAAAAGGCCTTGGTTGCCGAGTCCCGTTCCTTAGGTGACCATGTTCGAAATTGTCTGATTAGTCCAAGTTCTCCACCTTTTTTGTGGGTTTGAAAAGAAGACGCCGTCCCGACTCACCCATTTCCCTACACATACACATTTCCACAAATAATTTGCAAAATTGTTGAAATTCTCACTTGGTTGCAAGAAATGCCTACAATAATACAAGTTATATCAAAAAGGCAAACCAAGTCAAAAGAAAGAAAAGAAAGAAGAAAAAGAAAAGGCACAACAATCAAAAAGAAAATACAAAAGAAGAAAAAGGAAATGGCATAGAAAATCAAAAGCCAAGTGCAAAAGAAAAGAAAAATGCCAAAAAGAAAACCATCTCACAAAAAGATTCTCACCCACTCAAAATAAGCCTTTTTCCGATCGTTACCGTAAAGAGCCTACCAAAGGACCGAGTCCCTAGGAAGGATGATAGCGGTAATGATCGGTCTTCCCTCATTTTGCAATCATATCCACCTTTTTACTAGGACTAGTTGGGCGATTTTGAGCTTGGGACGACCCTCTTGGCTTATCGCTAAAGGGGGCGGGGTCTCACTTACCTACAGTGTCGACTAACACCGTGGTTCATCCTTTTTCCATCCCGTCGATCGTCCCGTAGTACGTTCTTAGAAGGTTAGGAGGAACCTAGGTAAGTTACCAACGTTTTTATTGCTTTGTTGTCATACTATTAGGGTTTAGTTCATATCGGTTTGTATTATTAGTTCGGGAACGTTGTCACTTGCCTTGAGTCCTTAACCGGTGCTTCTTTCACCGCTTGGTAGAGGGAAGCGGTATTTATTTCTTCTTGGGTGCAACCGATTGCTTGTTTGTTTGTATGATTTCTTGTTTGTGTGTTTTTGTGTCCGGTTGCATCCACAGTTTTGTCGCAAGACCTCACTTGCCTTGCGGAGTGCACTTTTCCTCTAAGTGTACTCGCGTGAGTTGAAAGGGCGTAGGGTGCGCTGATACCCGCTCGGTTAGTAGTCTAGCTTCTTTAGTTTTTAGTTAGTTAGTGCTTACTCGAGGGCGAGTAAGGGTTAAGTGTGGGGGAGTTGATAAGTGTAGTTTGTAGTGCCTATTTGTTGTGTTTGGTCCCGGTTTCTCTTGTGAAATCGCTCTTTGGAGTGGTTTCTGGGCTACTCATGCTTTTTCTAGTTCGTTTTAGGTTCCAAGACCAATCATGGAGAATTGGAACGATTCCGACTCGTTTCCTACACATTTGAAGCCAACGAAGAGAAGGAACGATCACTCGGTGCCTTAGATTCGATCCCGAGACCTTGGGACCCATTCCCGAGCCTCTTAGACTCGATCACGAGCACTGAGAATCGATGAGAAGCCCATAAGAAGCAAGGGGTGACCCTTGAGATCATATTTGAGGCCTATAAGACCCATCATGGTCAAGATGAGGGCCATATCGGTCGGGATGAAGAGTACAAGCAAAACTAGGCCACTGACCTCCAATCTCGGGCGAGACTATCTCATCTTGGCCGAGATGAGTCTCATCTCGGGCGAGACCATCTCATCTCGGCCGAGATTGGCCACCTGCAGCTCCGCTTCACTTCTTTTCAATTCCTTTGCTTGTGAACTCTTATAAATACCCTCCCTTTGTATTGTTTAAGCACTTTGCATCTCCTACATTATTCTAAACCCTAGATAGCCTCTCTTATTCTCTAGCTTAGTTTTACATTAATCTTTCCTTAAACTTTTGTTAATCCTATATTAATTTAGTTAGTTAACCTTGTATTAAGAGATCTCTACAAGAATCCATTCAATCTTGACAACATTGGTGGAGGTTTTGGGTGTTCTTATAATACAAGTTCTCATCTTTTTATCCTCTTGTTAGTTGGTATAATCTCTTTTCTCTTAATCTTTGTTTAATCTTTCAAGTTTTAATCTTTTCTTATTGTTCTTGTTCTTGCTAGTTTCATAATGAATGTTTGGATGTTTGTATTGATTTCTCTTGTTATTGTTGATGTTAGTTTAGATATGAGTGAGTAGACTCTTTGTGGGGTTAGTAGGGGGATTAAGTGTGGATTATTGGTAATTAGGGTTTGATTAAGGGTAAAGATGAATCCTTTGTAACTAGTCACATGTTGAGCACTCTATGTGTTTGTTGAATTGCTTGTTTTCGTTGTAGTGGCCATGCTTCTCATACTTGTTTTCATCTTCTCATTGTGTGATTGATTTGTGGTTGAATTCTTGCGTATTGGGTAAAATCTTGCATGAGTATTTGGGTTTAGTCTTTGGCACGAGAGTGCGGACTTTGGCTTTCACGCGAGAGCGCGGACCGACCTTAGTAACTAGGTGAAACCTACACCCTTGACCTCCCAGTCATCCTACTACACTTATGAACCAAAACTAACCCTACTCCTTCCCATATTTGATTTCTCCACCTTCATTAGCAATCATTCTTCTAGTTCATTGTTTCTATTTAGTTTTGGTTAATCCTTTTAGTCCTTGTTATACCTAGTTGTAGACACCCACATTTTGACCGCCAGGTGTCTATAGTAGGTCCCGCCAAACACCCGATGATGATCGGACGCGAACATGCTTTAATGGACTCGGATATGGGCTCGAAATCATGGATATTTTGCTTGGGCTTATTACGGAGTACAAATCTTACAAAACCAACCTCAAATCCAGGCCCAATGGGTCGTTTCGAGTCAAATAAGGCTAATTTGGGTCGATTCCGACACCAGGGGTAAAACCGTCTTTTAGCGACCGAGTCAAAACCCGGTCAAAAATATTCTCGAGACACACGAGTCAGCCGTGACACCTCACACGGCTGATCCGGTCCCAAATACTACAAAAATCATCTTCAAAAAATATTAAACAAATCCGTTTAAGGATAGAATTCGATCTCAAGTAGGAATTCTATCCGGAAACCGAATCAGACACCGACCGAGCTTCAAATACTCGGCCAAAACCCCCCAACCAGCCGAGATCCTTTGCTTCCCCACCAAGAAACGAGACTTTCATTCCCTTTCGAACTCTCGTGTTTCCTATCCAAACCGGTATTTCTTGTCACACAAGCAAGACTACCTCGACCCCTATAAATAGGACCTCCCGTCCAACACAAAGAACAACGTTTTACAACATCAATAATTCCGACACATTCACACACATCATAGATCTATTACCCACACATCCTCGATATTTAGTAAAAATAAATCAAAGCAAATCCCGACGTATTCCCGAAGAAGCCTCGAAATACCGACAAAACGACCCCATCATCCGGTCGAAACCCGTCCCATCACACGTCCAAAACAACACCCAAATTCATCCCGCATCATCTCGACGCTCCCGTGCCTAAGCCACCGTCCAATGAGCTTCATACCGAGAAAATAAAGCATGTAGGTTGAGGGTGTAAATCAAACCCGATTCTTCTCTTTTCTCTCCCTCTTTCTCACGTTTTTTTTTTGTGTCGTCGGTCTTTTCGTATTTTAATATGGATCGTTCGTCACATATTTTTTATTTCTAATAATCGATACTATAAAACTATTTTTGCTTATAACGTTCTTAAAATACGATACCGATTCTCTAATCGAATATCGTATCTACAAGAACTAAATTAATTAATTCTCGTTGATGCTAATAAAATCAATTATTACCTTTTTTTTTAAAACAAAATTCGATGATTTTAAACGCGGAGAGAATTAACATCTTTTTCGTTCAAATTCTTTTTTTTTACTTTTCGCTCAAAACAAACTTTTTTCAAAACCTTTTCTAAAATCATTCCGACTATTCGATATCGATTTCATAATCGAATATCGAATACGACGAATATCGAAAATATGAATCGGGTATAAATTAATCCATATTTGTACGCGATTCATAAAAATTGACGGTTTTCGACAAATAAAAAAAACGGACAGACCATCACGCGAGTCGCGCGCCTATCAGGCGACCCGCGCGGCGGCCTGGTTCGCCGGTCCTTTCTTTTTTTCTCGTTTCCTCGCTTTTCTATTTTTTATTCTTTTCGAATCTTTACATAAAAAGCGACCTTCGCAACACATTTCGATAAATACTTTTTTTGACCTCGGTCAACACGTGTTAATCCATCACGTGTCATTAAAACTTTTTCGAATCATGCATATTATTTATTTATGTCTTTATTTGATTTATTCATCATTACTAACTCGTTTTCTCGTGTTTGTAGCTTTTTATTTGTTTTTATCGTTTTATTAGACTAAAACGAATTCACATGCTAAAATAACTTTGACGTTATTAGTTTAATATGCATTAAACGACTTAGCAACCCATTTATTTATTTTTCTCACATGCTTAGGAAAATAATGTTTGCATATCATTCAACCGTCGAACTAACCCGTGTACACCAAAAACGAACGATATCTTAGTAAAGGCCGCTAAGTGCGGGCGGGGTTGGGTGTTCTTAGTGAAGTTCCTAACACGTACCCTCACCCCTTACTCAGAACCATGGTTTCCGGATGTCCGAATCCATTGGCAACGAGAGTCATTCAATACACGATATCCGATAATGTCGGTATCGGTAATGCAAAGGGATGAGCCCAATAAACTCTGACATCGGAAATGGACCGTATTTTGTATACGGCCCACTACGACATAGAGTGGGCTCGAATGGTTCCGAATAACCACAAAATTTGGTGGCGACTCCTACTTCGATTTAAATTTCAATTTGACCATCTCATATGGAGATTCATCCGCGTGGCCGCGTGGGGGTGGACCTATGTCATGTCCACAATTTGGCGACTCCACTGGGGATCAACTGATGAGTCACTTACCATCGGCATCCCTAGGGTGAGACTCGAAAAGAAATCGCTCGAATAGTAATGTACACGTTTTAGTTCAATGGGCCATGCATAACCCATTCTTTCCCGGGCCGGTTACTTGTGACCGACGTCCCACTATACCGCGGTGCGTTCCTAAATGGACCCAATAAAGACTTCGATGGCGGAACTCGCATGGGTTTTACGGCAGGTTCTAAGACCAACTCGGCTTAGGAAGACCGTCCTGATTTGCGAGAAAGCTATCGTCGTTGGTATAGACCCTATTCGACCGACCGAGACTTAGACTAAGAGCATACATGGCGTCATTATACTGTTTCCGTGACTACGTGCTACTTGATCCGTGTCTTGTCTTTTCAAAAACCGTCATTTTCAAAAACTTGCATCTTTTTCGAAAATTATCCATTTTTCAAACCCGGAAAGCTACCGAATTTAGGACTTATGATTTTGACTCAAAATAGCCTATTTTCTAGCCGGTATGCTGTCCAAACCTTTTCAAATCTCGAAAATCTCGGCCCGATAACATTTTGTTTCGATTTTCAAAAAAAATCGGGCCTTCCAATCCGACTATGCTCGGGCTTTTCAAATCCAAATCCTCTTTTCAAAGCTTTCTTCTTCTTAGGACTTCCCGTATTTAGCAGTGTTGGGTCTTGTCATACGTTGTTAGAGTCCATAGCGTCGAAACTCCGTCGATCTTACATCACGGGTTTCCACCCCATCCCCAGTCCGCCTTATTTGACAAGGCACGGCCCACCTACGTAGGACAAACTCCTACAAAGGGAAGCCCATTTACACTTTAGGGTCCAAAGTCTGGGGAATAGCTCACACATAGGTCTTTCTTCAAACGGGACTAGGCCCACTTTGCCAAATCCTAAGGAAAGCCCACTACTTATGAGTCACCCGTCTAGGAGTCGGTCTTCACCCCCACTCGGGGGCTACCCTTCATCGGAGCGGTCAATCACGGTTGCTCTAAGGGTTATGTCTTACACGTGTCTCACGTACCCCACTTTTGAGTCACTTAGATGTCACACCATCTGAGTCTTTAGTCTCACTCGGGGGCTGTCCTCCACCCGAGCACTCAACCACGGTCACCTTAAGGGGTAATTTACGTCCATCCTACACCGACGTCCTTATGATGCCTTCTCCGAGTCGAACCTATGCTACGAACACTCGAGTCATCTAGGTTTAGGTCACCACGGTTGGTCCGGGCACGCGACACGGTCAAACACGGTCGCCCCCATTTTCGGATTCACCCTTATGTAGCTCGAGTCCAAGTCGCGGTCGTTACTTTGTCTAGGTCAACGTTCGAGTATCCCAGTCCAAGAGTCTTAGTCATTCCCGTCACCCCGGGCCATGTCTAGTTTGACACCCTCTCTTGCACCTGCGCAAAACCGAGCTTAGGCGAGTTCTAACACCTGTCGCTTCTTCCTACTAGGGACCCGATTACCGAGACACTACCTAACCACGACAAAGCCCGCGCTATCGAGAAAGGGGATATCCAAGGAAGAAGGCCTATGCTATCTTGCTCCATTAACAATATCTTCTCAAAAATCAATACCGCCCTAGATAACCTGGGTTCCAGGGTAGCCACCATCGAAGAGGATCTTTCAAGAGCCCAATCCCGTCTAACACAACTAGAAACGGTAAGGCAGTCAATCATCCAACCGGGCCATTTAAAGAGTAAGGACTCTTATGAAACCACCCGATCCCCCCAGGATGGCAAGACCGAGAGAGGTAATCCACAAGTCACCTCTCCGAAAATCAAGAACCAGTCAAAGGTAAGGACATTTACCCACTTGGATATGTCCTACACTGTCGCTTTCCGAAGGTTGGTTTCGAAGGGCCTAATATTACCCCTAGGCCCAACAGCCGACTTACCCTTGGAAATACACTCCAAATCATGGAATGCCGAGCGTTACTGCGAATTCCACAGAGGGAGGGGACACGATACATAGCAGTTTTGGAAACTGAAACACCTTATCCAAGATTCCCTCGATACCGGGAAAACACCCGTCATGGAAACGTTGTCGCTTGCAAGGCCCCTCATGGACTATACAGGGCCCAACGACCAAAGCATCCAATCTACCTCCCATATATCCAAAAGTCCGGATTTGATTTGAGTCCTAGTCTGAGTCCGAGTCCGAGTCTAGGATGTACTATTTCTTTCAATTTCAAAGTCAGAATCAGAGTCAGAGTCAGCTGTATTCCGTCCTCGTTTCACATTTCAATAAAATCAGCATTTCTATTTTCTCATATATTTCCTTATGTGTTTCCGAGAACATGATAAACATCATCATACACTGTGAGCACATGCACGTGACTATTATAGGCACATCTATAATGACTACAGGAAACCGAACCCGTGTTTTCCTTTACCTATTCCATGTCTGACATAGAAAGCCACATAACTACCTTTAGCAGGAGCGGTATCAAATCCTATGACAAATCTAGGTAGTCTCCTAGTTTGGGTTCAAGACGGGAGGCAAGCCCATTTCCCACCATAAACACCCATCCAATAAGACTAACCAATCCCTACCTTATGTGTTTAGTCTGACCGACAAAAAAAAAAAGTTGGACAAAAAAAAATCAAAAGTCCAAGGAAAAAGCAAAAGGCCAAAACAAAAAAAGCTGGTCATGATCAAAAAAAGAATTATCAACATCCCTCGACCAAACACGGTCAACTCAAATGAAGAATCCCATGACCGGGGCTAAGAGGTCAACCCAAAGAATTCAAAAACCCATGACCATAGTTAACGATCAACTCAAGTGAAACGGTCAATTCAAAATTATCAAAACCCATACCATCAAATAGGGGAGAAACAATCAAGCTGGTCAGCTAGCACCACATCTAGCCTTCCCACATTACAACCCTCAAGACCTTCCCGAGACCTAGGCTAGAGACAGCCCGGAATTTTGAGGATTCAAGCTCCATAGGATATCCCTAACCATTACGGCCAGACATGGAAATCAGATCCCGCATTATCAAACCTACCCCGATCGAAATTCGAGTCATTATTACTCGACTTCCCCCTTTCCTACCACATTACAATACCTTACCCTCGAAGCCTTAGCTCCACAAAATCGAGTTCCAGATTTCGAATCATATATCAAAGCCACTTACTTCCTAGCATCACATTTCCGAAAACATCTAAACCAGTTACCAGCCCAAACACGGGAATTCAACTTGCAGTCGGCATAGAACATGCCCAAATAGTTCACACCACCTCTGGGGGCTACCCCGGAGAACGCTCACAGTCACAGGATCAACATCCTAACCATTCTAGCCCTTTGATCAAGACATCATTGGAAATGCACCTAGCCTACACCATTGCTATGGCTAGTTACACACAAAGCCCTAATAAACTAGGCACCATAATACATTTTTCGACACTGAACTACGGCTTGGTTTGATTTCACCACACGTGAATACGTAGGCAGCCTTTCAACAGAGGCACAACCACCCACATTGACACATTCAAAAAGCGCCATCATTCCGGCCACGACACCATCATGTTCTTAACAGCTAGCTTTGTCGTCCTGGGGGCTTCTCTTAGGCAGAAAACCTCCATCCACTCACAAAATCCAGATAAAATTCAGCCTCCTTTCTATAGTGTGTCCTAGCACTCGGCTCAGTCAAAGACAAGAATCTGTCAGGACTCGAGGCAATACCCACAGCTTCCAATGGAGGCTCCCGCGCAATTCTAAGATGGGATGTATCAGTAAGCGGTACACCCGCAGCTTCTAATGGAGGCTCCCGCGCTATTTCGAGGTGGGATTATCAGTAAGCGGTATACCCACAGCTTCCAATGGAGGCTCCCGCGCCATTCCAAGATGGATGTGTCTGTAAACAAACACACCCAAGACTTTTTAGTTAGAAGTCCCCGCGCCATTGTTGACATCTACCCAGGTATGATTTCTGTCTTATGGCTGGCGAGCCCCACCAACGCAAGTCTAATGGACTCTAAACGACCCGATCGGAAGTCTGCCAGGTCTTAATCCTCGATTGGCCTGGTAGCTACTCTGACTTTCGCCTTGTCCAAGCCTCAGTCAGAGTGGGGGCTCTGTAGACACCCACATTTTGACCGCCAGGTGTCTATAGTAGGTCCCGCCAAACACCCGATGATGATCAGACGCGAACATGCTTTAATGGACTCGGATATGGGCTCGAAATCATGGATATTTGGCTTGGGCTTATTACGGAGTACAAATCTTACAAAACCAACCTCAAATGCAGACCCAGTGGGTCGTTTCGAGTCAAATAAGGCTAATTTGGGTCGATTCCGACACCAGGGGTAAAACCGTCTTTTAGCGACCGAGTCAAAACCCGGTCAAAAATATTCTCGAGACACACGAGTCAGCCGTGACACCTCACACGGCTGATCCGGTCCCAAATACTACAAAAATCATCTTCAAAAAATATTAAACAAATCCGTTTAAGGATAGAATTCGATCTCAAGTAGGAATTCTATCCGGAAACCAAATCAGACACCGACCGAGCTCCAAATACTCGGCCAAAACCCCCCAAACAGCCGAGATCCTTGGCTTCCCCACCAAGAAACGAGACTTTCGTTCCCTTTCGAACTCTCGTGTTTCCTATCCAAACCGGTATTTCTTGTCACACAAGCAAGACTACCTCGACCCCTATAAATAGGACCTCCCGTCCAACACAAAGAACAACGTTTTACAACATCAATAATCCCGACACATTCACACACATCATAGATCTATTACCCACACATCCTCGATATTTAGTAAAAATAAATCAAAGCAAATCCCGACGTATTCCCGAAGAAGCCTCGAAATACCGACGAAACGACCCCATCATCCGGCCGAAACCCGTCCCATCACACGTCCAAAACAACACCCAAATTCATCCCGCATCATCTCGACGCTCCCGTGCCTAAGCCACCGTCCAATGAGCTTCATACCGAGAAAATAAAGCATGTAGGTTGAGGGTGTAAATCAAACACGATTCTTCTCTTTTCTCTCCCTCTTTCTCACGTTTTTTTTTGTGTCGTCGGTCTTTTCGTATTTTAATATGGGTCGTTCGTCACATATTTTTTATTTCTAATAATCGATACTATAAAACTATTTTTGCATATAACGTTCTTAAAATACGATATCGATTCTCTAATCGAATATCGTATCTACAAGAACTAAATTAATTAATTCTCGTTGATGCTAATAAAATCAATTATTACCTTTTTTTTTAAAACAAAATTCGATGATTTTAAACGCGGAGAGAATTAACATCTTTTTCGTTCAAATTTTTTTTTTTTTTTACTTTTCGCTCAAAACAAACTTTTTTCAAAATCTTTTCTAAAATCATTCCGACTATTCGATATCGATTTCATAATCGAATATCGAATACGACGAATATCGAAAATATGAATCGGGTATAAATTAATCCATATTTGTACGCGATTCATAAAAATTGACGGTTTTCGACAAATAAAAAAACGGACAGACCGTCACGCGAGTCGCGCGCCTATCAGGCGACCCGCGCGGCGGCCTGGTTCGCCGATCCTTTCTTTTTTTCTCGTTTCCTCGCTTTTCTATTTTTTATTCTTTTCGAATCTTTACATAAAAAGCGACCTTCGCAACACATTTCGACAAATACTTTTTTTGACCTCGGTCAACACGTGTTAATCCATCACGTGTCATTAAAACTTTTTCGAATCATGCATATTATTTATTTATGTCTTTATTCGATTTATTCATCGTTACTAACTCGTTTTCTCATGTTTGTAGCTTTTTATTTGTTTTTATCGTTTTATTAGACTAAAACGAATTCACATGCTAAAATAACTTTGACGTTATTAGTTTAATATACATTAAACGACTTAGCAACCCATTTATTTATTTTTCTCACATGCTTAGGAAAATAATGTTTGCATATCATTCAACCGTCGAACTAACCCGTGTACACCAAAAACGAACGATATCTTAGTAAAGGCCGCTAAGTGCGGGCGGGGTTGGGTGTTCTTAGTGAACTTCCCAACACGTACCCTCACCCCTTACTCAGAACCATGGTTTCCGGATGTCCGAATCCATTGGCAACGGGTGTCCGGATATCCGATAATGTCGGTATCGGTATCGTAATGCAAAGGGACGAGCCCAATAAACTTTGACATCGGAAATGGGCCATATTTTGTATACGACCCACTACGACATAGAGTGGGCTCGAATGGTTCCGAATAACCACAAAATTCGGTGGCGACTCGTACTTCGATTTAAATTTCAATTTGACCATCTCATATGGAGATTCATTCGCCTCCCCAAACCCGCGCGTGGCCGCGTTGGGGTGGACCTATGTCATGTCCACACTAGTTCATTGTTAGTCTAGTTTCACCCCTTTCCATCATCATAGTTAGTCAATTCTTCTTCTCTTTGTGTTGTTTTAGTGACTTAGCCGTGTTTTTAAGTAGACCATAGTCTAGACACCTTATAACCGTCTCCGTGGATATCAACCCGACTTCCCTAACTACGTGTTATGTCTAGTTGGTATACTTGATCGGTAGGACCCACGGCAAGTCCTCCCATCAATTCGTTTTGTTTTTTAGAAAAATGATTGAAATTGGATTTCACCATGGAGCATAAATTTGGATGAAGATCAAGCCTTTGGAGAAGTTATGGAGCTTAAATTGAAGACCACAAGCATGTTTGTGGGAGATATTGTTTATGTAATGTGAGTCGAGTCAATATTTGAATCTTTAGGTGATTATTGAAGAGCCATGAAATGGCAAGGCGGAAAAACGCAGCAAAGAAGACCGCCGGGCGAAACTTCGCCCGGTGAGACTCGACTGGGCGAAACTTCACCCTACGGAAAAGTTGCCAGAATTGCCGAAATCGAAGAAGATACCACCGGGCGAAATTTCGCTCGGTGAGATTTTCACCGGGTGAAATTTCACCCGGTGGAAAAAGATGGCAAAAATGATTTTCACGACGAAAAACCGTCGGGTGAAATTTCACCCGATGGTGCCCGACCGGGTGAAATTTCACCCGGCGGCGTGAGCTGGCCGGATCACCTACACTTTTACTCACTCACTACATTTTCATTTCCCTCCTTCATACTTACCCCAACATAACTTTCCCTCCAAAAATTTTTACACCAAATTTTTACCAATCACTTTAAAACTTTTCAGTTCCCTCTCATCCACCCTTATTTATATCGCCTTTTTCACCTCACTCTTCATTTCCCTCTCATCCACCCTTATTTATATCGCCTTTTTCACCTCACTCTTCATTTCACCCCTTCACCCACCATAACATCATTAAATCACCTTCCATACACCCCAACATCCATTCATAACTTCATCTCCACCTTGGTGATTTATTTTGGGTTTTTGAAGAGGAGGAGCTAAAAGTTTTGGGATTTTCTTGCAAGCATATCATTATGGAGACAAGAGCTCAACGAGCCGCGCGTAAGAAAGGTATGGCCTCGACTTCTAATCCTTCTAAACGTTCATCTTCTAGTAAGTCTTATAGGCCAAAACTTTTACCTTGCCCTAATTCGCCCCTTGCTCGAACCTTCTCTGAAAAGAACTTTCAGAGTACTAGGTGGCCATGTCCATTCACAATGGAAATCCTAGGTATTGAAGACGATATGAGAGAGTTATCGTCGAGAACAAGAACTAGTGGACTTCTAACTTACGTGAATTCCACCTACAAAGACCTTACATGCGAATTTCTAGGTAGTTTCACAATTGACAACACGACCACACCTAAAGAGTTCAAATTTAATTTGTTCGGTAGAACCCATTGCTTGAATATTTCCGAATTCGGCCTAGCTCTAGGTCTACCCACATCGGGTACTGGAATTCGTGAGCCTTTGAGAGGTGTACAAGCTAGTACGACTAGGAGAGACTTGTGGAGGTGCATAGCGCCTGAACAACGAGATTTCGAACCTAATTCAAATTTTACCGCTGAAATCCGTAACCCTTCTATTCGTTACTTTGCTGAAATGCTTTCTCATTGCTTGATACTGTTTGCCGACAATATCATTAACCTCAATGTGTGTGTCTTACAATTGATTAGTGACTCTTTACTCGGTAATCCTTATCCCCTTGACCTACCACTTGTCGTGGCGTTACACTTTCATCAAATTATTATTGACCAACGCCCTACTGTAGACTGTGGTGGTCTTGTAACTTTAATCGCGAAAAATTTGGGTTATGCGACTGACCACCTTAAACCGATTGACGGTCGTGTCTGGCTTGGCGAGGCCTACCTCCCTACTTGGATTTTTAATGTACCTGACCATCGCCTCGTCTCCATTTGCCGTGACCGCGCTTTGATAGTCCCCAACATTTACCGAACCAATATTTATAAATGTCACAATTGGGACCTACCTTTAGGTCCCGGTGAATTCCGACTAAACGAATCGGGGGATGTAGGAGTTTGGGAGTACGCCGGTGAGTTGGAACCCAACGAAAGCACTCCGACGGCTTCTTTTGCGTCAAATGACTATTCGAATTAGACCCCCCCCTACAAGAGTCGGTAGATAATGTGGTTTGTATGTGTTGTGGGTATATATGTGTGGAGTCGGTGAGTCTTAATCATCTACAATTGTATGTTCTTGAACTAATCTTGTTCCTTGTACCTTGTTCCATCATTATAATCATTGTGATTGCTTTATCTTGAACCAAAATTGCAAGCTGTCCCACCGTCCCATCGATTTTTGTGGCCGTCGCGGCCTTGGTATTGCTCCCGGTCTTTCGGCGATGTGATTACGCCATTGACCCTTTGAAAAATCCAAATTTTTAATCAATCTTTCTCAATTTTTCTTAATCCGGGCTAGGTGACGTGACTACACCTACGCCCAATTTTTCACCCCTTCGTTTTAATTTTCTTTTCATTTTCATTTTCTTAGCCACTTGGCTAGGGTCTAGGTGATGTGATTGCACCTAGGCCCGCCACTATTTTACCGCTTTCCTTATTTTATTTCCCTTTTTCTTTTCTCAAAATTTTTGAAAAATCCAAAAATATTCAAAAAAGTTCGAAAAATCCAAAAACATTCGAAAAATCATAAAAGTCTAAAAAGATTTTTTTTATTTTTCTTTTCCGTCTTTTTCAATCTTCCCCTACTTGTCCATTGAGGACAATGTACAGTTTTAGTGTGGAGGAGGAGTCTACTATCTTTTATTTTTTTCAAAAATCTTTTAAAAATCCATAAATATTTGAAAAACTCGAAAAATCAAAAATATTTTCTTTTCTTTTTCTTTTCTTTTCTCGTTTCTCGTTATGTTTCGTGTCCCATGTACGGTCTTGTTCTCTACTCTTACAGGTAACCACCACCTTAATAGCGCGATTTGAAGAGATTGTGAAAGCACCCGCTTGGTAACTTCCTTCCTTCTTTCTTCTTTAATTTTGTAGAGGAGTTAGGTTGTTGCTATTTGGAGGCTCTCGAAGTGAGCATTTGGGTGTTGTGGTTGATTGTGCTTGAATGTTGATGGAGTACGGAGTACTTGACTTTACTCGTGTTTTCTTTTATTTGCTTTCCTTTTCGTGTGTTCCGTTTTGTTTTGCTTTTGTATAAGTGTGTCTAGGATTAAAACTTTTCGAAAACCCGATTACAAATCTTTTACAAGAGTTTACATTCCATTGTAGATAACCCATTGTAGATTTTGGACCTTAGTCTAGTAGAATGACTCTTAGGCAATGAATTTGTTGATCCTTTAGCTTTGAGTCCACCTTTTCTACTAGAGGTTTACTTCGGGGTTTGCATTTGACCACCTTGACCACCCATGGAGGAGTTAGGCCTTAGTTCCCGCATCCCGTTTCCTAGGTGACCTTACTCGAATGACCATTGCATCTTTAGTCCAAATTTCTTCCGCTTTTTGTGGGTTATCCGGAAATGGCGCGCGTTCTCTATTACCTATTTTTCCTCCACCTATACATCACCACAATAAGTTTACACAAAAATAACCTCCAAGCTTGGTTACAAACCACATCAAAAGCCAAAAAGGGCAAACCAAGGCAAGAGAAAAAGGGCACAAAAATATGAAAAACAAAGAAAAACAAAGGAGAATAAAATGAGCTTCAAATGAAAATCAAATTGTCAAAAACGTCTCCTTCAAAAAAAAAACCCTTCGATCGATTCATCGCCGTGAAGTGCCAACTAGAGGATCGAGTCCCGAGGTCGGAAGATAGCGGTGATTAGTCGATCAACCCAATAATTGTAAACACTCCACCTTTTTGTTTGGGCTAATTTAGGAAATTCGAGTTTGGAACGACCCTCTTGGCTTAGCCAAAGAGAGCGGGACTGCACCTACCTACAGTGTCGAACGAATCCATAGTTCACTTTTTCCACTCCGTTATACGCCCCGTAGTACCCCTTTAGAAGATTAGGCGGACCTAGGCTAAGTTATCAACATATATATTGCTTAATTGTCATAGTATTAGGCTTTGGTCCTTGTTTACGTAGGTGATTTATCTTGGAAGTTTATTGTTGTTTTAGGTAAGTAATCGGTGTCTTTCCCCGCCGTCTCGATGAGGGATTCGGTGTTTTATTTTTGCTTTGGATGCGTCTATTCTTTCGTGTTATGTGTTTTTGTGTGTTTAGTCGCATCCACCATTTTGAGCAAGCCCCAACTTGCCTTGCATGGGAGTACTCTACCTCATAAGTATTTCTATGTGAGTTGAAGGGACGGAGCGGGCCCGTTAACTGCCCTGTATCGGGTTAGCATAATCTAGCTAGTAGTAGTAGTTTGTAATTTCTTTTCGGGTCTTTGATCGAGGACGAGCAACGGTTTAGTGTGTGGGAATTGTTGTGTGCTAAATTTAGACTGTTTTTCCTCCCATTTAGACCCGTTTTTCCCTCGTTTTGCGAGTCTTGAGTGTGATTATTGCCATATTTTGCGTATTTCTCGAATTAGCGTTCCTTTTGTGCGTTTTACGTGTTTTTGGTAGTTTTTCTATCATTTTGATAGGATTTGGCACCGAAATCACAATTGAGTTTCCACGAGCACAAGAGAAGGGAATACCGTCCAAAGAGCGAAGCACACAACTTAAAGTTTAAAGCCATTCAATCTTACGACGAAGAATGAGACAAGAAAAGAGGCCAGAAAAAATTACCGGACGACATTTCACCCGGTGAGACACCACCGGGCGAAATTTCACCCGACGGTAAAAATGCCTCCCGAAGATTTTTCGAGATTCCCCACCGGACGAAACTGACCGGGTGAAATTTCGTCCACCGGGTGAAATTTCGCCCGATGGAGAGAAGTGCCAGAAACCGCGAAAAAAGAAGAAAATCTCACCGGGCGAAAGTTTCACCCGGTGGGATTAGTCGTCAAGTCCGCAGGGCAAAGTTTCACCCTATGAAGATGCTAAGGGTGATTGTCTCACTAATGGAGCAAAAAGTTGGATTTGGGCTTTAGGTTAAATACCCATTAAGACTTTACTATATATATATGTTACCCTAGTTTGTTGCCCAAGCTACCATCCTCATATCCCATCATTAGTGTAGTTACACCATTCCACCATCTTATTACACCATCCATTATTAGAGTAGTAGTAGTAGTATTCTAGTAGAAAATCCTCCATAATTCTAGTAGTTTACATAGTAATTAGTAGTAGATCTACATAGTTTCCATCAACAATTCTCTAGATTACAGGTTTGTAGAAGATTATTCCAAGTTTTATTTGAAGATTTGTTGGGTTTATTGAAGAATTAGTGACAAGTTCTTCACTTTATTCGTCAAAGATTCAATCTTTATTCATGCAATCTTATTATTTCTTATAGATCTTCATAGTTGGTATATTTCTCTTCCACTCTCTAATCTCTAGTTTAGTTTTTATGTTAGTTTTCTCATCATTGTCCTGTTTAGATCATATTAGTGTTGTTAGTTTCTCTAGATTTTATTTATGATGTTTTAGATTATTCTTTAGTTTATTGTGTTAGATCTTATTTCTTCCATAGTCTAGTGGGTAATTGTTAGATCATAGTTTTATCATAGTTTTATTGTTAGTTTCATTAGATTTAGTTAATATGCATGTTATAGTGATTTTCTCCTTAGTTAATGTTTTATTGTCTTCCATTATGATTAGTGAGTATATTTCTTGTTGGGGGGTTTAGGGATGAGGACTTGGATTATTTGAATATAGGGATGTTGGTGGGTTGCTTGCTTGTTGGTTTATCTTGTTTATGGTTATTATGTCATTGTTGTTTTAGTCCGGCCAACTAGACCGACCTTGACTAGTTTCTATCAATATGGGGAAACTCGGGGTAGAAATTACCATAGCTAGAGACTTACCCTTATTCGCCGCGAAAGCGGGTTTTTAGGTGAGTTAGGCGAAGAAACCGAAAGGTGGCATTCTCCTTTATCAATGTTGAAACAAAAACTCAATTCCGACCTTCTTAGACTCCAAGTACCGAATCCTGACTTCCCCCTAACACCTTTTCCTGGATTGATTATCACCCCTAGCTATTTCTCTAGTTATTTCCCTAGTTTAGACTCGGCCTTTAGAAAACCCCCATCTAGACATCAAACACATCGCTTTAAACTTAACGTCACACTCCGTTCCCTGTGGACCGACCTCGACTTACCATGATTACTTGTTTGTTTTTGTGTTATTCTGAGTCTATAAATATCGTTTGATCCCCCGTCCTTCGCTAAACGACCGATCCAATTGGGAGGCGATCAGTATGAATGCAAATACACCATGCTCCAGAAAACGTGCTTAGCTCTAGTATGGGCCACTAAGAAGCTCCGACATTACATGCTCAGCTACGAAGTGCATGTTTTATCCAAAATGGAACCCATCAAATACCTCTTCGAAAAGCCCATCCTCAATGGCAGAATTTCTAGATAGACTCTAATGTTGGCAGAGTTTGACCTGAAGTTCGTACCGTTAAAAGCTATTAAGGGCCGGGTAGTAGCCGAATTTCTCGACGATAGTCTCGTAATCGAAGAAGGACACACCGACACTTGGTCCTTCCTAGATGAAGATACTTTCCACACCGATACAGAAACTGATGCGAATGCGGAAGCGATTTAGAATAAGAAATGTAGTTGGGTCAAAGGTTAATGTAACCTTGAATGATGACGTGGATTTTGGAGTGAAATTGAACTAAGGTTAAGGTAACCCTGGTTCGTGGTTAAGGTCTGTGAGGATTTTGACTTTTGTGGCTCGGCTATTTTTGGGAAGCAAACGCTTCGGTTTTCTGTATTTTGTGATCCGATGTTAATCGGTGAGTAACCAAAGGATATTTAACCCGTAGTTCGACCTTGAACCCGGAATTAATAGCGCTCAGAGTTTGGAACACCAACCCTCCAAACACTTCGAAGCACCTTCTCGAAGTTTAAACACGTGATTATTAAATTAATCCAGAGTTTGACAAGTTGTTTGTAAATTCATAAATTTTCGATGATTTTATTCAAATGGAACGTGGCTTTAAATAGCCCTACATGCTCGAGATCCTGTTGGTATCTCTAGTGATATCTTACCTATAATGTTTATGCTAAAATGGAAATAAATATTGTAAACTAGTTAGCTAATCACCACCATATATGGTGCGTGATTCTCTCTTATTTTCCTACTATAATTATGTAGATTATGCTAATCCACATCTACTTATTTAAAGAAACAATCTAGGTAGTGCACAATTAATTATTGTCTAATCAAATCCTTGCCAAAAGATGATATATGATTGATTCTCTTCTCACCCATTTGAGATCACGCCTATCTTCAATTTGGGTAAAGATTTTTTGTTGATATCTTTTACTTGATCCGCTAGCCACATATTAAAGATCATGACATCTCCATAATTGATGGTATCTCCTCTCTTTAGGTAATAATTCACTTGCTCCATTTTTCCATGTATTTGGGCGTGTAAGTTGAATCGGGTAGCCGCATGAATCTGGGCACGCTCGAGCAAATACACGCTTATCTGCAGTGACTTAGATTTGAATAATTCAAGCGCGTAGTTTGTTGACTTGTCCGGTTCAGTGATTACCTTATCGAACCCCACAATCGGGTCAAAAACATGGGATTTATACTTCGACGGGACATCCAATTTCCGAGGATTCGGAGTCGGGATTCTTTTAATCTTGCCAAAAGGGGAGCATACTCCCGTGTCCATCAAACTGGACTTCGACGTTACTAATAACGCCGCCGAATATGAAGCATGCATCCATGGGCTACAAGCCGCCGCCGATTTGGGGGTTACAAATCTCCGAGTACACGGGGACTCGTCCTTGGTAATTAATCAGGCTCTTCAAAAATGGGAGACTCGAAACGCCAACCTTGTGGCCTACCATGCGTGAGTAAGGATTCTCGAAAAGCAATTCCAAAAGGTAGATTATATATACCTGTCTCGGGAAGAAAACCAATTTGCAGAAGCACTCTCGAAATTTGCATCTTTACTGATTATTCCCGATCACCTGACTAGTATACCGATTTGTGTCGAAAGACGGTCCGAGCCGGCATATATCCACGCCATTGAAGACATTGAGATAGCCGATCTCGAGCCATGGTATCAGGCTGTCATAACGTACCTAACGACCGGGGAATATCCTCCCGGGACCGACAGCCAAGCCAAGAAAGCCTTACAAAGGCTAGCCACCCAGTTCATCCGTACCGACGACGGACAACTATACAAAAAGACGGCACAGGGGGCTCTTCTCCTATGTGTAAATAAAATTAAGGCTGAAAAGGTTATGACTGAAGTACATGACGGTGAGTGCGGTCCACATATGAATGCCCAATTGTTAGTCCGAAAAATTATGAGGCTCGGATATTACTGGAATAATAGGGAAACCGACTGCAGACAGTATGTCAAACATTGCGATAACTGTCAGATCTTCGCCAACGTACAACATATGCCGTCATCCTTGCTATATACCATGACGTCACCTTGGCCGTTTTCGACATGGGGTATCGACATAATAAATCCCTCTAGTATCGGCGGACACTGCTTCATTTTGGTAGCTATCAACTATTTCACCAAATGGGTCGAAGCTGAATCTTACCGTATTCTCAACGCCAAGCATGTAGCTAAGTTCATCCAGAACAAGATAATATGTCGGTACGGGATCCCGCATGAGTTTATCAGTGATCACGGGACCCTCTTTCAAGCCAAAACCGCGACCTTGCTAACCAAGTACAAAATTCAAAGGCATACCTCCTTGCCCTACCGTCCCCAAACAAATGGAGCAGTAGAAGCGGCAAATAAAACAATTGTCACCATACTTAAAAAGATGACTGATAATTACCGGAATTGGCCCGATAAAATACCTTTTGCTCTATGGGGATACTGGACATCAATCCGCACCGCAACCGGTGCCACGCCCTATTACCTGACATATGGGATGGAAGCAGTCCAGCCGGTGAAGTTGGAAGTACCGTCCCTCAGGATCCTATTAGAGAGTCAAGTACCTGAAGTTGATTGGGTTCGAGCGCGGTATAACTCGCTAGTTCTATTAGACGAACGGCGGTCTCGTGCCCTAAACAATACTCAAATTTACCAGAAGAGGATCCAACGGGCCTTTAATAAAAGAGTAAGGCCCAGAAACATTAAAGAAGGGGATTTGGTTCTCAAGTTCGTTCGAGCTTTATTACCAGTAGACCCGAGGGGAAAATTCAAACCCAATTGGGCCGGGCCATATCTGGTAAAATAGGTTCTATCAGGCGGAGCTGTGAAGCTGACAGATCTGGACGAGATTGAGTTCGTCAACCCAACCAACCCGGACCAGCTGAAGCGTTACTACCCCTAACCTTTTTTCTCAATGTCATTAGCAAAGTTTATCAATTTTTTTTACATAAACTTTCGAAAGCAAGTCAATAAGCTATAATCATTTATTCTACGGTTGTAAACATCTTGAACTAATAGTCTGGGTGTATTTCGAGATTGTAAATTTACAAAGGCTTGAACTACGTCTGGTTTGATTCCGCTAATTGTGGATACATAGACAACCCCTCAAAAAGGCACAACCATTGCAATCGAGAAAACGACAGGAACGGTTTAAATAATAAACTTATTTTATTACTAAAAACTTGATAAACTCGGGGAATTACAAATTGCAAAAAAAATCAAAAAAGAAAAGCGCAAGACACTATAAATAAATAATAATAATACTTAAATAATAAAAACTAAGGACTCGGTATTCAGGGCATCTTGCCCTTTCCCTTGTCCTTGGCCTCTTTGGCCGTCCACTGGCGACGACGCGAAGGCGAGCGCTCCTGAATCACCACGGGAACCTCCTTGGCCCGGACTCGTTTCTTCGAACTCGAGTCCTCAATCACTTCAATTGGCCCAAGTCGGGCCCTCATAGGTTCAGGCAATCGATCGCGATCACGTGGGCCCAATCGGTCCCTGACCGCCAGTCTTGGCCCAAGCCTTTTCTCTAAGTCTGTCTGGGGGCTCAGCCGCCCCCGCACGCCGCTAGCACCGTCATCCCTAGTTCGAGTCTTAGTTTGTGACTTAAGACCCGACTCCAATCGGACCAGAGTAGCAGGAGTCTCTCCTTCATCATAGAAACCCCTGTTGTCCTTCGCCGTCTCCTGGCGAACCAATTCGAAGGCCTCATCGACCTTCAAGGCCTTACGGGCCTCCTCCGACTCCTCGGAAGTCCACTTCCAATATGACTCGAAAACCCAAGTGGAATGGCAAGGGTTAGGTATGGTCCACATGGCACGGTGAACCACCGTTGTAGCCACGTGTAGCACATAGCGTCCATCAATTGGAGCGAAACGCTAGTGATACCCTCAGTCTCGGGGATTCGCTTAGACGAACCGAACTGCCTCAGAATGCGGTCCGGGTAAATATGAAGGGTCCAGTCAAGTGACAGGACCACGAGGTAGCGGGCCTGATCCTTCTTGGCCAGCCCCGTCAATTTCGAGAGGAACCACCAAGCGACAATCCACCTGATAAAAGGACCTCCGTGAAAAATAAGCTCCTCGCCCCAATAAGTTTGGTTTATATCATGACTCGAACTTATACGTCGCCTCCTCGAGTTAACTTGGCTTCTATGGTAGTTGCGCACATTCATGGGAGACTCTATAATCGACAACCGCTCGTATAGCCAAATCTGACAAGGCAAAAATACAAAATTCCGTGAGTGAATATGGGTTTCGCTAGCAGGCACTCGATCGAGTATCATTGTTGACTCGATCGAGTATCATTGTTGACTCGATTGAGTAGCCCTTCTAAAAACAGACAGACGGTCTTTAACGATGTCACTCGATCGAGTGACGGGTCTACTCAGTCGAGTGACTCGCATGCGTCAAAATTTCGTGAAAAAAAAATGTGAGACGTATACCTGCAAAAGACGGATACTATCCGTCAATTGATGGTCTGGGTCGACCCTCCTGGTATCGAGACCCATAATGATCTCTCTTGTTATCAGCCAAGCCGGGCTGTGACCCGTCTCCATCTGATCAACTATGCCAATCAGCCTAATCTGACCCAAGCACGAGTCAGCCTCCATCCTCCTCTCAAAAGTGTATCGGTGCAGCATACAAAAGGCAAAACCCCTACGCCTGTGAGAAACAATAGCTCTCACGTCCCGGGTGTTCATAAATTTATCGGCCAGGTCAAACAGGGAAACAGAATTTCCCCGCACCATCCGATCCGTCTCAGCAAGAGACAGACCTAGAAAATCCCTCAACCTTCTCCTTGGATCAGGATAGAACGGAGGAATGGCAGGACGAGCATTAGGGCACCAACCGCCCACAACTGCAATCTCTTCAGGAGGAGGGCATACCTCTCCTCGGGGGAACGCAAAAACGTGATGGGTAGTGTCCCAAAACGTAAGGCAAGCGTTCAAGAAGTGCGAGTGTATCCTAAGACGTTGTAGTGAGAATAAAGCAGAAATTCTCATTTGAGTCAGCTGAACCTTTTCTTCGTCCCGAAAATATTGGGACCATGCCAGAAGCATCGCAGTCAATTGTTCGATACCCATAGCAAGATTTTGAGAAGAGAAGAAAGAGAATTTGAGTTGAGATGCAGAAAGCTGGAACAGGAAGTCCTGTATTTATAATAAGAAACCCTGACAGCAACTACAACTATCATGCCTCTTTAGCCCGCGCAGGCCCGAATCTAGTCTTCAAGCCTTTTCGGAAACTGATACAGGAATCGAGTCATCCCGAGCAATCCTATTTCATAAAAATCCAAAATTTTAAAATTTTTCGAAAAATCAATTTTTTTATTTCCCCAGTGTGAGTCAGTGTTTCACTTAAATGTTACATATTGGTTGTTATGTGTCAGCATACAGGTACACCCAAGACTTCAGAAGCAAGTCCCCGCAGTCATCGACTATTTTTTATGTGATATTTTACTCATGTTATATATTTATTTATGACTAAATTCAACTTGACTAAATTATCACTTGTTTAATTTATTTATTTATCACCTTATTTCTGTTTATATGAAAAATGAAAAAAATGAATAAAAGAACTTAAAATAATAAAATTAACTTATATCATTTTCATTGCATTTCATTTATTTAATTCTATTTACTATGTATATTTATTCTATGTACTTTATATTTTGTATGTATTTTATATAATTGTAATTTTGGTCATATTTTTCATTTTCTTTAGTACTTTTACATTTGTCTATATATATTATAATAATAGAGTAAATTAGTAACATACAAAATATTTTATTTTAATAATACTTTACTTATTATTTTTATGTAGGTAGAAATTTATAAATTTCATTTTCTAAAATAAATGAATTTATTTTATCCCAAAACTTTTGCACTATATTATAAATATAAAAAAATAATTTTACGTGAAATTTTGTAAATCGATTATGTACGACTTAAATTATATTTTTCATACACTTTTATTAACTATAAGTTTTAAAATAATATTTTATTATACCGTAATTTTTATTTTAATATAAAACTTAATTTAAAAAGATTACTATTTTAAAAGAAGTTATACGATAATTGGGATATAATGTTTCGGGTGACACTTGAGGATTAAAGTATAATGTTGTCACACTGAAAGTAAGTATTTCGAGGATTTGACTATTTCAAATGAGTCCGACCAATCTTTAAAGGTCACCAAATAAAGTACTACTTGTTCACGGGCGACTTTTATATAAGGTTTACGAAGCGAGTCTGGGACGAATAGCTTGTGTTGGATTCTACAATATGTGGTGTTTCAACTGCACTTGTAATGAAAAGCAGACTCGAAGGCTGCAGTCCGAGAGTCGACCTAGTGTTTAAGGTAGTCGTCCTACGGCAGTGAGAGTATAAACAAGTACTTGATCAGTATTACCACCTAGGTAGCGGGGGCAAAACAAGATTCTGAAAACTGCGGGTTCCCTCTTGGTGATGCAGATAATGTAATCATCGGCTTTCATTTCGCCCAGAGCCCCGTCTGAATAAACGTATAATATAATAGAAGTTCCGGTCCAGTTGAACCATATGGGTGTGATGTAAACCTCATAAGACCGGTTCGGTCTACGAGTCGGTAACACGGTTGCTTTTATTGGTGAGATGCAAGCCAATAGGGTGTAGCGGTTATACTTGGAGCCACGACTCGTGTGTTTATCTGTTTACGTGAAAAATGATTTTAAATCAAATGGCTGCCAATGTCTCATCTTTTAAACTTTATCGTTTTCATCACTTCACATGTTGGTTAATTGAATTAAAGGAAACTATTTGTTATGTGATATCCTTTAATATTTTTGTAAGCATATTATTTGTTATTCACATGATTGTCTTATGTGTATGAGGTGATGTTAGATGAACGGTTTGGTTGCTATTCCGCTCAGCGGCCACTCTTTTACTTTTTTTGCAGGTCTAAGACGTTGGGGAATCGAGCGAGAGATTTTAACAATATGTTTAGTATAAAAATACTATCTCTATTCTGTAAGTGAATCAAGACTATGTAATTAATAGTCGTTTATTTGTAAGGATCTGTAGCCATCCGGATTTATTTACACTCTGATATAATTTTAATTAAATGACTTAGATAACTTTCCGCATTATCTATTAATTTAAGTCATCGAAAATCCGGGTGGTTACAGTTGGTATCAGAGCGACCTTGTGACCGGAAGTGAGGATTGAGCTTCATTTACCGAACGAGGAGCGCGCCTGGGTAGACTTACTAAAATACTAATTCAATATACTAAAATGAGAGATTCACTTAGAAACTATTAGAATCCTATCAAATAATTTATCGGGGTAGAAATTATTAAGGGGAAACGCGCTATCTTTAAATATTTATTTGTATAATTGTTGGCATGCTATCTGAATAATTGTTTGTAGAATGAACAACGCCTAATCTTTATTAACCTATCGTGAGACTTAAACCATAATGTTTTTACCTAACTCTAATATTTCATTTTATTCGTGTGGTTTTTAAACATCGTTAATTACCTAAGTTATACCGGAAATTTCAAGGGCGAAATTATTTTAAAGGGGGTAGAATGTCACACCCCGTATTTTTCATAGAGTTAAAATTTTAAACATTTATTTAAATAAGTTTAACGCTTGAAAACTTATTTTCGTAAATAAAATATTTTATTTTTGTTAAGTTACAAATTATTACGTATAAAAAACATGAGAATTTATTTGTCGAATTATTAAAAAATTTATCTTTCGTTAAATAAAGTTTAAAACTCGAAAATATTTTTAATATTGAACCGTCGTTTTGACGTTTTCTCGTCTCGTAAAAATTTAGAAATAATTTATCGAATTCTTAAAATAATGATTTCTTATAACTATATTGTCTCATATTACTATTTACCGTCTATTTTACTTACCGTCTCACAAACTTCTTTTTAAAAATAAATTTTACGGTTTCCATTATTTTAATTCCGTAATCTTATATTTCAACTTTTTAAGAAAGAAAGAAAGACGTTTGTACGAGAAACAGATCGGAACTCGGAAAATTTGAGTCTCCTATTAATCTCCCACGTTTACACCCTACAATTACTATCTTTGTACACCTAAGTTACTATACCTACACACACATTACACGTACTCACCTAGTCACCCTACCTAACCTATGACCAACAACCTAATCCTACACTTCCTCCTCCTCCTCCTACCTCTATATATTCTACTCATCTACTAAACTTACTACAACTACTCCATACGTACTACTTCTACTTCTACTTCTACTTGTACTTACTACTTACTATACTCCGTACTATATATATTATATTTACTCTCTCGTCATTCTCTATAATTGGAGCATCGGAGATGAGGAGCTACCCAGTATTTGGCGGAATCATTTTTCTCGAACCGCATTTGGACCAAATCATTTCGACCGAAAATGTCTTTAAAAGGGAGAAGAAGACGTCTTTTCCAACGTAGACGATATTATTGACCTCTCGAACTTTAATTCTTAATAACGTTAATAAATGCTCCGTAATAGCTATTAAGGTAACCAAACTTCTCTTCTAACAACATTATATATATATATATATATATATATATATATATATATATATATACATATATATATATATATATATATATGTTTATTGTATCGCTCTCTATTTATAGAGACTTATTTATATACATAACTAAGATCTTAAAAGAAATGGAATAATAAACAACCCAAACTTTGTATTATTATTATTATGTTGGATCCAAAATTAATCCTACGGATCCCTAGGATTGACAGAATTGACATATTCTTATATATATTTCGTGGATTCGGACCATGATTGTAGATATCACGTCAAGTATAAGAACTCCTTCTATCATCTTGTATATTGTCCTTTTCGTTTCGTATCGGAATAGAATTATTCATTTCATATATTACATTATTCCATGAAATTTTTTTAGGCATTTCATAAAACTAACGGAGACGCTACGCTATGTTTATAGTTCCTTATTTTTTTCTTTTGATGTTAATGATGTTACAGCATGGGATACTCTGACCTTTCTGTTTAAAAAGTATAAAGGTCTATCATATCCACTGAATGAACTGATACCATGTATTTTTACAAAACGGAAAACAATATAATATTCACTCATTATTTAGTTAATAATCCTAATGATTGAATTTATATCCTTTAATTATGATTATGATAGGAATGAAATTCATTTTCATCGAATGACTATTCATCTATTTTTGCTTCATGCAAATGGGGGGCAAGAAAGCTCTATGAAAAAATGGCGGTTCAATTCGATGTTGTCTGAAAAAGAGTTATAACACGGGTATGGATTAAGTAAATCAACGGACAGTCTGAGTCCTATTGAAAATACCAGGAAAAGGGCAGATTTAAGTACAAATAATATAGAGAAAAAAGTCAGAGTTGGAGAAATAGTTACCGGTTTAGTTACAGTAATGTTGATCCGTTATTTAGGGTCACGGATATTCGGAATTTCAACTCTATCGATACTTTTTTAGTTATAGTTAGTAAGGCAGACAGTTGTTTCATATATTTTGATATTGAAAATAAAATTTTTGAGATTGACAATGACCATATACTTATATATATACTTATATAATTTTTGAGATTGAAAATATTTTGATATACTTATATATATATATATATATAAGTATATTGTGTTACTAACTTAATAAATTGCTTACTTAAATATTTAGGCTTTATTGTATGACTAAATTACTTACGTATATATAAAGATTTTACGTGATATTTTATTTATGTTATATATTTATTTATGACTTAATTCAACTTGATTAAATTATCACTTGTATAACTTATTTATTTATCACCTTTACATTTCTGTTTATATGAAAAATTAGAAAGTGAATAAAAGAACTTAAAATAATAAAATTGACTTATATCATTTTCATTGTATTTCATTTATTTAATTCTATTTACTATGTGTGGACGTCCGTCCGCACCGCCCGGCGACCCGTACGCGCCCGCGTGGGACCGATCCGGTTTTTCAATGTGTGGCGGCGGCCACCCATGCGGCCCCCTCCCTGCCGGGGGCCGGTCCGATCTCGCGTACGGGGCGATGTTTCGGACCTCTATTTGGATGACGATACGGACTTGCACTAGACGGGTGTGGGGCACCCGTGTTTCCGTTTGGGAATCAATCGAGTCGTGGTTGTAAATGTTTAAAGGCCGTTTTGTTTGGTAAGGCGACCTTTTTAGTGAACTGAAGTTGTTGCCGATTTGTGGAGTCGCCACGAGTCAATTATGGGGACTCGGAAATCGTTCAGGTCAACTTTGATCCCTTGCCGGCTCAAAGTTGAGTGGCACGGGACCTAAAGATAAAGACTTGTGCCCTTAAGCACTCCATGCCTGGAATGACTCTCATTGCCAATGGTTTCGGACATCTGGAAACAGTCGATTCTGAGTAAGGGGTGGGGGTACGTATGTATTGGGAAGCCAACATCCGATAGATGTCAACACCCAATCCCGCCCGCACTATAGCGGCCTCTACTAATCAATCAGTGGGCTGATATCCTAGTTCTTTTGTTGTGGTGGAAGTACTGTAACATCCGTTGTTTTAACCCTATTCCTTTTGCTACGTCGGTTGCTTAAGGACAAGTAACTTTTGTCGTCAAAGTAGTTGTATTTAGATTCTTTGCATGCGATTTCACGTGACAAGCAGGCCATGAAAAGATGCACGTAGGAGAGTAGAGAGTAATAGTATTATACGTATTAGCAAATCAATTTTAACGCGATAATACGGATATTAGTTGTTCTCGTGATAACCTTACCTGGTATTCTGCTTAAGATGCGTCGGCTCAGTATTAGTGGAGATGCGTCGAACCTAATAAAGTGAGCACCGGGACTAGTACGGAACCCGACCATCACTTTGTTCAATTTTAGTTGTTTTACGTTTTGAATTCCGTGTTAGGTGATTTAACATGCGATTATAAGGTCATAAAAGCAATAAATCATACGAAAAACTGTGAATGCGAATGTAAGTAAATCACATAGTGAGGAGTTGCACCCTCGGAGTATACACTAAACGGGACTCGATGCATAGATAGTTTTGAGAACGGATCTCGGAATATCTCGGGTCTATTTAGTGTGTTTTAGTGTTTACGGTTGAAGTTTGAACGTTACATATTTTAGTAGATGTGTGTGGACCTAGTTTCCATGTCTAATATTATCGTAATGCATAATAATAGAAAGTACGAATATGGAAAGTTTTGTTTAGATGGCAACCTAGTGACGACTCGATCAACAGGCGGATCTTCCTAGCTTGACCAGTGACTGATACGGGTAAGCTCGAGCCCGACCCGATTGTGCTTGGACCGAACAAAGGCCACAACGAGACCATGCACTCACTTGGGTTATTCGAACCAAGCCCAATAAAGCTAGGCGTGTGCATGCTCACACACGTCTCAAATAATGTCTAGGTGCAGTAGATAAAGTGAGGATTGTTGCCAAGATTAACGTGAGATTACGAAGGAATATTCCGTGGGATCCTACTCCAAATAAGCTAGTGTAATCTTCTCCTTTGATCACAATATGAGAGGATTCATTTCCTAAAGTGGAGGAAAGATATGCGTAGGATATCACTTCAAGATTGGTGTGTGATTCATGCCAAAAATAAAGAGGTGCAATCTTCTCATAAGTAGTAAGAAGAGAAAATAAAAGCAAGGGAGATTGGATATTGATTTCGTGAAGATACACGAGTATCTTACTCAATCAAATGGATGCAATCTTTCTTTTAATTAGGTAATAAGAATAAATAATGATCTCTTCAAGATCATGCCTAGGATGAGATATTATATTAGTTACTAGTTTTAATTTGATTAGTATCTCGTAATATATACGAGATTATATTCATGTAAGGCTATAAAAGCCACGTTCCATGTTAGCATTATGGATTCAACAATTAAGCAATAAAAATTTCAGCAATGTTTTGATTTTAAATCAACTCTTGTGTTTTATATTTCGAGAAAGGACTTCGAAATCGCGTTGAGGAATTGGTGCGCCAATCTCTACGTTATTAGTTTCGGATTCAAGGTAGAATTCGGGCTAAATATCTTTGGTTACGTTGGTCTTTCATTTTATCACAAAAATCCTTACGTAATTCAAAGTATTTTCTTTCCTAAAATAGACGCACCACAAAACGTCTAAATCCGGAAAGACCCTAACCACGAACCAAGGTTACATTAACCTTAGTTCAATTTCACTCCAAAATCCACGTCATCACTCAAGGTTACATTAACCTTCGACCCAATTTTCATATCTTATTCTAAACCGCTTCCGCATTCGCATCATTTGGTATCAGAGCCGTGTTTATCGACATGGGAGATAACGAAGTCAACAACAACAACAATGTCAAAAATAATAACGCAAGCAGCATCAATACTGGAGGGAGTAATGACGACAATCTCATCCAGCAATTGCTCCGTGCGTTGCGCAATTTGCCCGAGAACAGACCTGGGGGAGGTGCCAGGAGATTCGTGGATGTGCCCAAGCAGTGGCGAATCCAGGAATTTCGAGATGGGGTGATAAAAAAATTATAACGTAAAGAATAACACACAAATAATTGATTTCAATTTAGTTCCGGTTAGTGCAGTTCAGTTCTTCAGTTCAATTCAGTTTCGATCACTTCAGTACTTCAATTCAGTTTATATCTATTATATTCAATTTAGTTTAATTCAGTTCAAACCACTTAAATAGAGTTTGTCTTAATTGACTAAACTAACTCCAAAAAGTAACTAAAAGTAACAAAAAAACTTAAAAAAGACTAACCGCAAAATTTATAAATTAAAAAAAAAAAAAATCAAAGTATTCTCTACTAAAATATAAGTGCCAATACATAGTAATAAATTATCAAATTATTTTCTCAATTTCACATAATCACATATATCATACTAATACATTATTAGAATATCAGTATGTCCATCATCCCAAATGTTCATATTTTCAATTTTTTTACAAATATTAATTTCTTATTTGTCCATTTTTCCTAATTCCCTACCCAAGTACACATCTCAAAGGTTTAATAAAATAAAAAACATCTCTAATTCTCAAGTTAAGTATGGATCCATGTGTGAAAAAAATTGGGAATAAAAAAAATTCACCGTTCAATTCAGGATTTGAACTCTTGAGCAAGGGAGATCCATAAACAAGACTCTACCACTCCACCCAAACAACTATTCTGATATATCCTATTCATTTATATGTATATATTTATCCTTTTTAACTTGATTTTTTCTTAAAATAATGGGGGTGAGGGGTCACTTCCATCACCCCCTTTGAAATCGCCCATGTGCCCAAGCCCCAAGACGAATTCAAAGTCACGGAGTTGCCTGAATTCGGAGGAGGCATAGATCCGGAAGAATACTTGGACTGGGAGCGTCAAATCGAGAGGATGTTCGAATTCAAAGATGTCCCCGATGAGAAGCGTTGCAAGTATGCTATCTTGAGGCTAACAAAAAGTGCATCCCTATGGTTCGAAAGTATGAAGACTAGGCGAGCACGGGAGGAAAAGCCTAAGATCCGGTCATGGGAGGAACTCAAAAATAAGTTACGCAAGAGGTATGTTCCTAAATGTTACAAAATCGACTTATATCGTAAGATAGCCGAATTGAAACAAGGGACCATGTCAATTAGTGCGTATATTTAGGAGTTCGAAAAGGCATCTTTAATGTGCGAGTTAGAAGAACTCGAGGAACAAAAGATGGCTAGATTTTGTAGGGGTTTAAATCGTAACATAGCTGATGTGGTAGATTTACATCCTTATGCTTCGTTTGATCTGTTATGCTCTTTGTGTTTAAAAGTAGAGGGCCAACAAAAACGACGAACTAGTTCGACCACTAAAACGAACACTTGGGCAAAATCCGAAACACCTAATAAATTCGGAGGGTCTAGTTCAAGCCAAACCCCAAAATCCGTAGTTGCCACCCAAACAACACCTAAAACAGACGCCAAATCAAAAGACATGTCTAAGGTCCGTTGTTTCAAGTGTCAAGGATTTAGTCACTTTCAAAGCGATTGTCCTAATAAAAGAGTCATCACCTTAAGAGAGGCAATTAGTTATCGCGATGAATTGATGGAGGGTTTTAGTGACGAGGATGAACCCTCATATGTCACGAATGGGGATGAATTAGAGGGGGACGATGTGCTCGAGTTTGTAGCACCAAGTCATGTTGAGTCTTTGGTCGTACTTTGCACACCGTTGTTGAACCGGTTGTGGCCGAACAACGTGACCAAATCTTCCACACTAAATGTTTGGTCAAAGATAAATGGTGTAACGTGATTATTGATGGGGGGAGTTGTACCAACGTCGCCTCACAAGACATGGTAAAAAATTTAACCCTAACCACCACACCACACCCGAGACCTTATACCTTACATTGGCTCGATGATGGGAATCAAGTTAAGGTAACTAAAAAAGTCCGCGTTGGTTTTACGATGGGTCCTTACAAGGACAAGGTGGTTTGCGACGTTATCCCCATGGATGCTTGTCACGTGTTATTGGGCAGGCCATGGCAATTTGATCGCAATGTCTTTCATAAAGGACGAAGCAACGAGCATGAACTCATGGTGGATGGTAAGAAGGTCGTCCTAAGGCCTATGGCGCCGAAGGAGATTCGTTCGATTCATTCTAATCGTACTAACAAACCGAGTTTATCAATGTTTGCTAGTGAAAGAGACGTGGAGCAGGGTTTGGCTAGAGGAGAGCAAGTGTACGCGCTTGTGGCGTCCAACCTGTCCACAGTTTCAAGAGGGAATAACCTTGACCAAGGTTACATTAACCTTGACCAAGTTTACTCTAACCTTGACTCTGTTGAACGCGTTAAACCACTGTTGCGTGAGTTTGACGATGTTTTTCCAGATGACTTACCAGCGGGTTTACCTCCATTGCGTGGAATCGAGCATCAAATTGATCTCGTACCCGGTGCGCCCTTACAAAACAAGGCGGCTTATCGGAGTAACCCCGAAGATACCAAAGAACTCCAACGACAAATTGAGGAGTTGATGGAACGAGGGTACGTAAGAGAAAGCATGAGCCTGTGCGCGGTCCCAGCTTTACTCGTCCCTAAGAAAGATGGCACATGGAAAATGTGCATCGATAGTCGAGCAGTGAATAACATCACCATAAAATATCGATTCCCGATTCCGAGACTCGATGATATGCTTGATGAACTTCACGGCTCAACCATCTTCTCCAAAATCGATCTTCGAAGTGGTTATCACCAAATTCGAATGAGAGAAGGAGATGAATGGAAGACCGCATTCAAAACCAAACATGGTTTATATGAATGGTTGGTCATGCCTTTCGGCCTTACAAATGCACCAAGCACTTTCATGAGGCTTATGAACGAGGTTCTAAAGTCCTTCATTGGAAAGTTCGTGATCGTGTACTTGGACGATATCCTGGTATACAGTAAGAGCATTGAAGAGCACCTACAACACTTAAGACAAGTGTTCGAAACGCTAAGGGTGCAAAAACTCTACGGCAAAGCCGAGAAGTGCTCATTCTTGGTCGACAAAGTTATATTCCTCGGATACGTTGTATCTCGGGATGGAGTTGCCGTGGATCAAGAAAAGGTGGAGGCTATTCGTTCTTGGCCTATCCCTAGTACGGTGCCTGAAGTACGATCATTCCATGGATTGGCTTCATTCTACCGACGGTTTATCCGTGATTTCAGCACAGTCGTGAGCCCAATAACGGGTTGTTTGAAAAAGGGAGCGTTTGATTGGAACGAACAAGCTCAAAAGGCATTCTAGAAGATCAAGGAGTTGCTATGCAACGCACCTATACTCGCTCTACCCGACTTCTCTCAACCGTTCGAAGTCGAGTGCGACGCAAGTGGCGTGGGAATTGGGGCTGTTTTAATCCAAGCTCATCGACCCATTGCTTACTTTTCGGAGAAATTGGGGGGCGCTCGTTGTAATTACTCTACATACGACAAAGAGTTCTACGCGATCGTTCGAGCACTTGACCATTGGAGTCACTACCTTCGCCCTAGTCATTTTGTACTTCACTCGGACCACGAGTCTCTCAAGTACATACATGGGCAACAAAAGCTCAACCCGAGACATGCAAAATGGGTTGAATTCCTTCAATCATTCCATTTTTCATCAAAATACAAAGAAGGCAAGAGTAATGTAGTAGCTGACGCTTTATCACGGACATATGCGCTACTTACCACGCTCGAAGTGAAGTTACTATGGTTCGAGTTAATCAAAGAATCCTATGTACTTGATGATGAACTAAGGGAGATATTCGAGGAATGTCAAAAGGGTGGATACAAGGAATACACGATACAAGAGGGTTTTCTATTTAAAGGAAATCGACTTTGTGTTCCGAAGCATCCAATTCGTGAATTATTAATTCGCGAAGCACATGGTGGTGGGTTAGCCGGACATTTCGGGGTCCAGAAGACGCTCGACATATTGGACGAGCATTTTCATTGGCCGAAAATGATTGGTGATGTCCAAAACATCATAGGCAAGTGTGTTGCTTGTCACATGGCGAAAAGTTCCTTCAAAGCAGGAGCCTACATGCCATTACCAGTTCCGTAACAACCATGGGAAGATGTGTCGATGGACTTTATTGTGGCCTTACCTCGTACTCAAAGAGGAAGGGATGCAATTATGGTGGTCGTTGACAGATTTTCGAAGATGGCGCATTTCGTGGCTTGCCATAAAACGGACGATGCTAGTAATGTCGCGGATCTGTATTATCGCGAGATAGTCCGTTTACATGGAGTCCCGAAGACTATTGTGTCCGATCGTGACTCAAAATTCTTGAGTTACTTTTGGAACACGCTTTGGAGAAAGGTCGGTACTAAGCTACTGTTTAGCACTTCGCATCACCCTCAAACTGATGGGCAAACGGAAGTGACAAACCGTATCTTAGGGACTATTCTCCGAGGTTTGGTGAGTAAAACTCAAAAGGATTGGGACCTTAAGCTTGCACATGCGGAGTTCGCTTATAATCGATCTCCCACCTATGCAACTAAGCATTCTCCCTTCGAGGTAGTTTATGGGGTTAACCCGTATTTACCTATCGAGTTACTCCCCATCCCTAAAGGGGAATTCGTTCACAAGGACGCGGAGGACAAGGTTAAGGCTATGACAAAGCTACATGATCAAGTCCGAGCTAGAATCGAGGTGGTGAACGAAACCTACAAACGGCGAGCTAATAAAAACCGACAAGCTAAGACATTCCAACCCGAGGATTTAGTTTGGTTGAACTTGCGCAAGGAAAGGTTTCCGGGAAAACGAAAGAACAAGCTCATGCCGCGAGCCGAGGGACCGTACAAGGTCGTTGACAAGGTACAAGGTCGAGACCATGCACTCACTTGGGTTATTCGAACCAAGCCCAATAAAGCTAGGCGTGTGCATGCTCACACACGTCTCAAATAATGTCTAGGTGCACTAGATAAAGTGAGGATTGTGGCCAAGATTAACGTGAGATTACGAAGGAATACTCCGTGGGATCCTACTCCAAATAAGCTAGTGTAATCTTCTCCTTTGATCACAATATGAGAGGATTCATTTCCTAAAGTGGAGGAAAGATATGCGTAGGATATCACTTCAAGATTGGTGTGTGATTCATGCCAAAATAAAGAGGTGCAATCTTCTCATAAGTAGTAAGAAGAGAAAATAAAAGCAAGGGAGATTGGATATTGATTTCGTGAAGACGATGTTTTTCCAGATGACTTACCAGCGGGTTTACCTCCATTGCGTGGAATCGAGCATCAAATTGATCTCGTACCCGGTGCGCCCTTACCAAACAAGGCGGCTTATCGGAGTAACCCCGAAGATACCAAAGAACTCCAACGACAAATTGAGGAGTTAATGGAACGAGGGTACGTAAGAGAAAGCATGAGCCTGTGCGCGGTCCCAGCTTTACTCGTCCCTAAGAAAGATGGCACATGGAGAATGTGCATCGATAGTTGAGCAGTGAATAACATCACCATAAAATATCGATTCCCAATTCCGAGACTCGATGATATGCTTGATGAACTTCACGGCTCAACCATCTTCTCCAAAATCGATCTTCGAAGTGGTTATCACCAAATTCGAATGAGAGAAGGAGATGAATGGAAGACCGCATTCAAAACCAAACATGGTTTATATGAATGGTTGGTCATGCCTTTCGGCCTTACAAATGCACCGAGCACTTTCATGAGGCTTATGAACGAGGTTCTAAAGTCCTTCATTGGAAAGTTCGTGATCATGTACTTGGACGATATCCTGGTATACAGTAAGAGCATTGAAGAGCACCTACAACACTTAAGACAAGTGTTCGAAACGCTAAGGGTGCAAAAACTCTACGGCAAAGCCGAGAAGTGCTCATTCTTGGTCGACAAAGTTATATTCCTCGGATACGTTGTATCTCGGGATGGAGTTGCCGTGGATCAAGAAAAGGTGGAGGCTATTCGTTCTTGGCCTATCCCTAGTACGGTGCCTGAAGTACGATCATTCCATGGATTGGCTTCATTCTACCGACGGTTTATCCGTGATTTCAGCACAGTCGTGAGCCCAATAACGGGTTGTTTGAAAAAGGGAGCGTTTGATTGGAACGAACAAGCTCAAAAGGCGTTCGAGAAGATCAAGGAGTTGCTATGCAACGCACCTATACTCGCTCTACCCGACTTCTCTCAACCGTTCGAAGTCGAGTGCGACGCAAGTGGCGTTGGAATTGGGGCTGTTTTAATCCAAGCTCATCGACCCATTGCTTACTTTTCGGAGAAATTGGGGGGCGCTCGTTGTAATTACTCTACATACGACAAAGAGTTCTACGCGATCGTTCGAGCACTTGACCATTGGAGTCACTACCTTCGCCCTAGTCATTTTGTACTTCACTCGGACCACGAGTCTCTCAAGTACATACATGGGCAACAAAAGCTCAACCCGAGACATGCAAAATGGGTTGAATTCCTTCAATCATTCCATTTTTCATCAAAATACAAAGAAGGCAAGAGTAATGTAGTAGCTGACGCTTTATCACGGAGATATGCGCTACTTACCACGCTCGAAGTGAAGTTACTATGGTTCGAGTTAATCAAAGAATCCTATGTACTTGATGATGAACTAAGGGAGATATTCGAGGAATGTCAAAAGGGTGGATACAAGGAATACACGATACAAGAGGGTTTTCTATTTAAAGGAAATCGACTTTGTGTTCCGAAGCATCCAATTCGTGAGTTATTAATTCGCGAAGCACATGGTGGTGGGTTAGCCGGACATTTCGGGGTCCAGAAGACGCTCGACATCTTGGACGAGCATTTTCATTGGCCGAAAATGATTGGTGATGTCCAAAACATCATAGGCAAGTGTGTTACTTGTCACATGGCGAAAAGTTCCTTCAAAGCAGGAGCCTACATGCCATTACCAGTTCCGTAACAACCATGGGAAGATGTGTCGATGGACTTTATTGTGGCCTTACCTCGTACTCAAAGAGGAAGGGATGCAATTATGGTGATCGTTGACAGATTTTCGAAGATGGCGCATTTCGTGGCTTGCCATAAAACGGACGATGCTAGTAATGTCGCGGATCTGTATTATCGCGAGATAGTCCGTTTACATGGAGTCCCGAAGACTATTGTGTCCGATCGTGACTCAAAATTCTTGAGTTACTTTTGGAACACGCTTTGGAGAAAGGTCGGTACTAAGCTACTGTTTAGCACTTCGCATCACCCTCAAACTGATGGGCAAACGGAAGTGACAAACCGTATCTTAGGGACTATTCTCCGAGGTTTGGTGAGTAAAACTCAAAAGGATTGGGACCTTAAGCTTGCACATGCGGAGTTCGCTTATAATCGATCTCCCTTCGAGGTAGTTTATGGGGTTAACCCGTATTTACCTATCGAGTTACTCCCCATCCCTAAAGGGGAATTCGTTCACAAGGACGCGGAGGACAAGGTTAAGGCTATGACAAAGCTACATGATCAAGTCCGAGCTAGAATCGAGGTGGTGAACGAAACCTACAAACGGCGAGCTAATAAAAACCGACAAGCTAAGACATTCCAACCCGGGGATTTAGTTTGGTTGAACTTGCGCAAGGAAAGGTTTCCGGGAAAACGAAAGAACAAGCTCATGCCGCGAGCCGAGGGTCTGTACAAGGTCGTTGACAAGGTAAACGACAATGCTTACAAGATCGAGCTTCCGGGAGACTATGGAGTCCACGCTACATTCAATGTAGGGGACTTAAGTCCGTACTTAAGCGATGATGGCCTTGCGGAATTGAGGTCAATTCCTTTCGAAGAAGGAGGAGATGATACGGGTAAGCTCGAGCCCGACCCGATTGTGCTTGGACCGAACAAAGGACACAACGAGACCATGCACTCACTTGGGTTATTCGAACCAAGCCCAATAAAGCTAGGCGTGTGCATGCTCACACACGTCTCAAATAATGTCTAGGTGCACTAGATAAAGTGAGGATTGTGGCCAAGATTAACGTGAGATTACGAAGGAATACTCCGTGGGATCCTACTCCAAATAAGCTAGTGTAATCTTCTCCTTTGATCACAATATGAGAGGATTCATTTCCTAAAGTGGAGGAAAGATATGCGTAGGATATCACTTCAAGATTGGTGTGTGATTCATGCCAAAATAAAGAGGTGCAATCTTCTCATAAGTAGTAAGAAGAGAAAATAAAAGCAAGGGAGATTGGATATTGATTTCGTGAAGATACACGAGTATCTTACTCAATCAAATGGATGCAATCTTTCTTTTAATTAGGTAATAAGAATAAATAATGATCTCTTCAAGATCATGCCTAGGATGAGATATTATATTAGTTACTAGTTTTAATTTGATTAGTATCTCGTAATATATACGAGATTATATTCATGTAAGGCTATAAAAGCCACGTTCCATGTTAGCATTATGGATTCAACAATTAAGCAATAAAAATTTCAGCAACGTTTTGATTTTAAATCAACTCTTGTGTTTTATATTTCGAGAAAGTACTTCGAAATCGCGTTGAGAAATTGGTGCGCCAATCTCTACGTTATTAGTTTCGGATTCAAGGTAGAATTCGGGCTAAATATCTTTGGTTACGTTGGTCTTTTATTTTATCACAAAAATCCTTACGTAATTCAAAGTATTTTCTTTCCTAAAATAGACGCACCACAAAACGTCTAAATCCGGAAAGACCCTAACCACGAACCAAGGTTACATTAACCTTAGTTCAATTTCACTCCAAAATCCACGTCATCACTCAAGGTTACATTAACCTTCGACCCAATTTTCATATCTTATTCTAAACCGCTTCCGCATTCGCATCATTTGGTATCAGAGCCGTGTTTATCGACATGGGAGATAACGAAGTCAACAACAACAACAACAACAACAACAATGTCAACAATAATGACGCAAGCAGCATCAATACTGGAGGGAGTAATGACGACAACCTCATCCAGCAATTGCTCCGTGCGTTGCGCAATTTGCCCGAGAACAGACCTGGGGGAGGTGCCAGGAGATTCGTGGATGTGCCCAAGCAGTGGCGAATCCAGGAATTTCGAGATGGGGTGATAAAAAAATTATAACGTAAAGAATAACACACAAATAATTGAGTTCAATTTAGTTCCGGTTAGTGCAGTTCAGTTCTTCAGTTCAATTCAGTTTCAATCACTTCAGTACTTCAATTCAGTTTATATCTATTATATTCAATTTAGTTTAATTCAGTTCAAACCACTTAAATAGAGTTTGTCTTAATTGACTAAACTAACTCCAAAAAGTAACTAAAAGTAACAAAAAAACTTAAAAATGACTAACCGCAAAATTTATAAATTAAAAAAAAAAAAATCAAAGTATTCTCTACTAAAATATAAGTGCCAATACATAGTAATACATTATCAAATTATTTTCTCAATTTCACATAATCACATATATCATAGTAATACATTATTAGAATATCAGTATGTCCATCATCCCAAATGTTCATATTTTCAATTTTTTTTACAATTATTAATTTCTTATTTGTCCATTTTTCCTAATTCCCTACCAAGTACACATCTCAAAGGTTTAATAAAATAAAAAACATCTCTAATTCTCAAGTTAAGTATGGATCCATGTGTGAAAAAAATTGGGAATAAAAAAAAATTCACCGTTCAATTCAGGATTTGAACCCTTGAGCAAGGGAGATCCATAAACAAGACTCTACCACTCCACCCAAACAACTATTCTGATATATCCTATTCATTTATATGTATATATTTATCCTTTTTAACTTGATTTTTTCTTAAAATAATGGGGGTGAGGGGTCACTTCCATCACCCCCTTTGAAATCGCCCATGTGCCCAAGCCCCAAGACGAATTCAAAGTCACGGAGTTGCCTGAATTCGGGGGAGGCATAGATCCGGAAGAATACTTGGACTGGGAGCGTCAAATCGAGAGGATGTTCGAATTCAAAGATGTCCCCGATGAGAAGCGTTGCAAGTATGCTATCTTGAGGCTAACAAAAAGTGCGTCCCTATGGTTCGAAAGTATGAAGACTAGGCGAGCACGGGAGGAAAAGCCTAAGATCCGGTCATGGGAGGAACTCAAAAATAAGTTACGCAAGAGGTATGTTCCTAAAAGTTACAAAATCGACTTATATCGTAAGATAGCCGAATTGAAACAAGGGACCATGTCAATTAGTGCGTATATTTAGGAGTTCGAAAAGGCATCTTTAATGTGCGAGTTAGAAGAACTCGAGGAACAAAAGATGGCGAGATATTGTAGGGGTTTAAATCGTAACATAGCTGATGTGGTAGATTTACATCCTTATGCTTCGTTTGATCTGTTATGCTCTTTGTGTTTAAAAGTAGAGGGCCAACAAAAACGACGAACTAGTTCGACCACTAAAACGAACACTTGGGCAAAATCCGAAACACCTAATAAATTCGGAGGGTCTAGTTCAAGCCAAACCCCAAAATCCGTAGTTGCCACCCAAACAACACCTAAAACAGACGCCAAATCAAAAGACAAGTCTAAGGTCCGTTGTTTCAAGTGTCAAGGATTTGGTCACTTTCAAAGCGATTGTCCTAATAAAAGAGTCATCACCTTAAGAGAGGCAATTAGTTATCGCGATGAATTGATGGAGGGTTTTAGTGACGAGGATGAACCCTCATATGTCACGAATGGGGATGAATTAGAGGGGGACGATGTGCTCGAGTTTGTAGCACCAAGTCATGTTGAGTCTTTGGTCGTACTTTGCACACCGTTGTTGAACCGGTTGTGGCCGAACAACGTGACCAAATCTTCCACACTAAATGTTTGGTCAAAGATAAATGGTGTAACGTGATTATTGATGGGGGGAGTTGTACCAACGTCGCCTCACAAGACATGGTAAAAAATTTAACCCTAACCACCACACCACACCCGAGACCTTATACCTTACATTGGCTCGATGATGGGAATCAAGTTAAGGTAACTAAACAAGTCCGCGTTGGTTTTACGATGGGTCCTTACAAGGACAAGGTGGTTTGCGACGTTATCCCCATGGATGCTTGTCACGTGTTATTGGGCAGGCCATGGCAATTTGATCGCAATGTCCTTCATAAAGGACGAAGCAACGAGCATGAACTCATGGTGGATGGTAAGAAGGTCGTCCTAAGGCCTATGGCGCCGAAGGAGATTCGTTCGATTCATTCTAATCGTACTAACAAACCGAGTTTATCAATGTTTGCTAGTGAAAGAGACGTGGAGCAGGTTTTGGCTAGAGGAGAGCAAGTGTACGCGCTTGTGGCGTCCAACCTGTCCACAGTTTCAAGAGGGAATAACCTTGACCAAGGTTACATTAACCTTGACCAAGTTTACTCTAACCTTGACTCTGTTGAACGCGTTAAACCACTGTTGCGTGAGTTTGACGATGTTTTTCCAGATGACTTACCAGCGGGTTTACCTCCATTGCGTGGAATCGAGCATCAAATTGATCTCGTACCCGGTGCGCCCTTACAAAACAAGGCGGCTTATCGGAGTAACCCCGAAGATACCAAAGAACTCCAACGACAAATTGAGGAGTTAATGGAACGAGGGTACGTAAGAGAAAGCATGAGCCTGTGCGTGGTCCCAGCTTTACTCGTCCCTAAGAAAGATGGCACATGGAGAATGTGCATCGATAGTCGAGCAGTGAATAACATCACCATAAAATATCGATTCCCAATTCCGAGACTCGATGATATGCTTGATGAACTTCACGACTCAACCATCTTCTCCAAAATCGATCTTCGAAGTGGTTATCACCAAATTCGAATGAGAGAAGGAGATGAATGGAAGACCGCATTCAAAACCAAACATGGTTTATATGAATGGTTGGTCATGCCTTTCGGCCTTACAAATGCACCAAGCACTTTCATGAGGCTTATGAATGAGGTTCTAAAGTCCTTCATTGGAAAGTTCGTGATCGTGTACTTGGACGATATCCTGGTATACAGTAAGAGCATTGAAGAGCACCTACAACACTTAAGACAAGTGTTCGAAACGCTAAGGGTGCAAAAACTCTACGGCAAAGCCCAGAAGTGCTCATTCTTGGTCGACAAAGTTATATTCCTCGGATACGTTGTATCTCGGGATGGAGTTGCCGTGGATCAAGAAAAGGTGGAGGCTATTCGTTCTTGGCCTATCCCTAGTACGGTGCCTGAAGTACGATCATTCCATGGATTGGCTTCATTCTACCGACGGTTTATCCGTGATTTCAGCACAGTCGTGAGCCCAATAACGGGTTGTTTGAAAAAGGGAGCGTTTGATTGGAACGAACAAGCTCAAAAGGCGTTCGAGAAGATCAAGGAGTTGCTATGCAACGCACCTATACTCGCTCTACCCGACTTCTCTCAACCGTTCGAAGTCGAGTGCGACGCAAGTGGCGTTGGAATTGGGTCTGTTTTAATCCAAGCTCATCGACCCATTGCTTACTTTTCGGAGAAATTGGGGGGCGCTCGTTGTAATTACTCTACATACGACAAAGAGTTCTACGCGATCGTTCGAGCACTTGACCATTGGAGTCACTACCTTCGCCCTAGTCATTTTGTACTTCACTCGGACCACGAGTCTCTCAAGTACATACATGGGCAACAAAAGCTCAACCCAAGACATGCAAAATGGGTTGAATTCCTTCAATCATTCCATTTTTCATCAAAATACAAAGAAGGCAAGAGTAATGTAGTAGCTGACGCTTTATCACGGAGATATGCGCTACTTACCACGCTCGAAGTGAAGTTACTATGGTTCGAGTTAATCAAAGAATCCTATGTACTTGATGATGAACTAAGGGAGATATTCGAGGAATGTCAAAAGGGTGGATACAAGGAATACACGATACAAGAGGGTTTTCTATTTAAAGGAAATCGACTTTGTGTTCCGAAGCATCCAATTCGTGAGTTATTAATTCGCGAAGCACATGGTGGTGGGTTAGCCGGACATTTCGGGGTCCAGAAGACGCTCGACATCTTGGACGAGCATTTTCATTGGCCGAAAATGATTGGTGATGTCCAAAACATCATAGGCAAGTGTGTTACTTGTCACATGGCGAAAAGTTCCTTCAAAGCAGGAGCCTACATGCCATTACCAGTTCCGTAACAACCATGGGAAGATGTGTCGATGGACTTTATTGTGGCCTTACCTCGTACTCAAAGAGGAAGGGATGCAATTATGGTGATCGTTGACAGATTTTCGAAGATGGCGCATTTCGTGGCTTGCCATAAAACGGACGATGCTAGTAATGTCGCGGATCTGTATTATCGCGAGATAGTCCGTTTACATGGAGTCCCGAAGACTATTGTGTCCGATCGTGACTCAAAATTCTTGAGTTACTTTTGGAACACACTTTGGAGAAAGGTCGGTACTAAGCTACTGTTTAGCACTTCGCATCACCCTCAAACTGATGGGCAAACGGAAGTGACAAACCGTATCTTAGGGACTATTCTCCGAGGTTTGGTGAGTAAAACTCAAAAGGATTGGGACCTTAAGCTTGCACATGCGGAGTTCGCTTATAATCGATCTCCCACCTATGCAACTAAGCATTCTCCCTTCGAGGTAGTTTATGGGGTTAACCCGTATTTACCTATCGAGTTACTCCCCATCCCTAAAGGGGAATTCGTTCACAAGGACGCGGAGGACAAGGTTAAGGCTATGACAAAGCTACATGATCAAGTCCGAGCTAGAATCGAGGTGGTGAACGAAACCTACAAACGGCGAGCTAATAAAAACCGACAAGCTAAGACATTCCAACCCGGGGATTTAGTTTGGTTGAACTTGCGCAAGGAAAGGTTTCCGGGAAAACGAAAGAACAAGCTCATGCCGCGAGCCGAGGGTCCGTACAAGGTCGTTGACAAGGTAAACGACAATGCTTACAAGATCGAGCTTCCGGGAGACTATGGAGTCCACGCTACATTCAATGTAGGGGACTTAAGTCCGTACTTAAGCGATGATGGCCTTGCGGAATTGAGGTCAATTTCTTTCGAAGAAGGAGGGGATGATACGGGTAAGCTCGAGCCCGACCCGATTGTGCTTGGACCGAACAAAGGCCACAACGAGACCATGCACTCACTTGGGTTATTCGAACCAAGCCCAATAAAGCTAGGCGTGTGCATGCTCACACACGTCTCAAATAATGTCTAGGTGCACTAGATAAAGTGAGGATTGTTGCCAAGATTAACGTGAGATTACGAAGGAATACTCCGTGGGATCCTACTCCAAATAAGCTAGTGTAATCTTCTCCTTTGATCACAATATGAGAGGATTCATTTCCTAAAGTGGAGGAAAGATATGCGTAGGATATCACTTCAAGATTGGTGTGTGATTCATGCCAAAATAAAGAGGTGCAATCTTCTCATAAGTAGTAAGAAGAGAAAATAAAAGCAAGGGAGATTGGATATTGATTTCGTGAAGATACACGAGTATCTTACTCAATCAAATGGATGCAATCTTTCTTTTAATTAGGTAATAAGAATAAATAATGATCTCTTCAAGATCATGCCTAGGATGAGATATTATATTAGTTACTAGTTTTAATTTGATTAGTATCTCGTAATATATACGAGATTATATTCATGTAAGGCTATAAAAGCCACGTTCCATGTTAGCATTATGGATTCAACAATTAAGCAATAAAAATTTCAGCAACGTTTTGATTTTAAATCAACTCTTGTGTTTTATATTTCGAGAAAGTACTTCGAAATCGCGTTGAGGAATTGGTGTGCCAATCTCTACGTTATTAGTTTCGGATTCAAGGTAGAATTCGGGCTAAATATCTTTGGTTACGTTGGTCTTTTATTTTATCACAAAAATCCTTACGTAATTCAAAGTATTTTCTTTCCTAAAATAGACGCACCACAAAACGTCTAAATCCGGAAAGACCCTAACCACGAACCAAGGTTACATTAACCTTAGTTCAATTTCACTCCAAAATCCACGTCATCACTCAAGGTTACATTAACCTTCGACCCAATTTTCATATCTTATTCTAAACCGCTTCCGCATTCGCATCATTTGGTATCAGAGCCGTGTTTATCGACATGGGAGATAACGAAGTCAACAACAACAACAATGTCAACAATAATGACGCAAGCAGCATCAATACTGGAGGGAGTAATGACGACAACCTCATCCAGCAATTGCTCCGTGCGTTGCGCAATTTGCCCGAGAACAGACCTGGAGGAGGTGCCAGGAGATTCGTGGATGTGCCCAAGCAGTGGCGAATCCAGGAATTTCGAGATGGGGTGATAAAAAAATTATAACGTAAAGAATAACACACAAATAATTGAGTTCAATTTAGTTCCGGTTAGTGCAGTTCAGTTCTTCAGTTCAATTCAGTTTCGATCACTTCAGTACTTCAATTCAGTTTATATCTATTATATTCAATTTAGTTTAATTCAGTTCAAACCACTTAAATAGAGTTTGTCTTAATTGACTAAACTAACTCCAAAAAGTAACTAAAAGTAACAAAAAAACTTAAAAATGACTAACCGCAAAATTTATAAATAAAAAAAAAAAAAATCAAAGTATTCTCTACTAAAATATAAGTGCCAATACATAGTAATACATTATCAAATTATTTTCTCAATTTCACATAATCACATATATCATAGTAATACATTATTAGAATATCAGTATGTCCATCATCCCAAATGTTCATATTTTCAATTTTTTTACAATTATTAATTTCTTATTTGTCCATTTTTCCTAATTCCCTACCCAAGTACACATCTCAAAGGTTTAATAAAATAAAAAACATCTCTAATTCTCAAGTTAAGTATGGATCCATGTGTGAAAAAAATTGGGAATAAAAAAAAATTCACCGTTCAATTCAGGATTTGAACCCTTGAGCAAGGGAGATCCATAAACAAGACTCTACCACTCCACCCAAACAACTATTCTGATATATCCTATTCATTTATATGTATATATTTATCCTTTTTAACTTGATTTTTTCTTAAAATAATGGGGGTGAGGGGTCACTTCCATCACCCCCTTTGAAATCGCCCATGTGCCCAAGCCCCAAGACGAATTCAAAGTCACGGAGTTGCCTGAATTCGGGGGAGGCATAGATCCGGAAGAATACTTGGACTGGGAGCATCAAATCGAGAGGATGTTCGAATTCAAAGATGTCCCCGATGAGAAGCGTTGCAAGTATGCTATCTTGAGGCTAACAAAAAGTGCGTCCCTATGGTTCGAAAGTATGAAGACTAGGCGAGCACGGGAGGAAAAGCCTAAGATCCGGTCATGGGAGGATCTCAAAAATAAGTTACGCAAGAGGTATGTTCCTAAAAGTTACAAAATCGACTTATATCGTAAGATAGCCGAATTGAAACAAGGGACCATGTCAATTAGTGCGTATATTTAGGAGTTCGAAAAGGCATCTTTAATGTGCGAGTTAGAAGAACTCGAGGAACAAAAGATGGCGAGATTTTGTAGGGGTTTAAATCGTAACATAGCTGATGTGGTAGATTTACATCCTTATGCTTCGTTTGATCTGTTATGCTCTTTGTGTTTAAAAGTAGAGGGCCAACAAAAACGACGAACTAGTTCGACCACTAAAACGAACACTTGGGCAAAATCCGAAACACCTAATAAATTCGGAGGGTCTAGTTCAAGCCAAACCCCAAAATCCGTATTTGCCACCCAAACAACACCTAAAACAGACGCCAAATCAAAAGACAAGTCTAAGGTCCGTTGTTTCAAGTGTCAAGGATTTGGTCACTTTCAAAGCGATTGTCCTAATAAAAGAGTCATCACCTTAAGAGAGGCAATTAGTTATCGCGATGAATTGATGGAGGGTTTTAGTGACGAGGATGAACCCTCATATGTCACGAATGGGGATGAATTAGAGGGGGACGATGTGCTCGAGTTTGTAGCACCAAGTCATGTTGAGTCTTTGGTCGTACTTTGCACACCGTTGTTGAACCGGTTGTGGCCGAACAACGTGACCAAATCTTCCACACTAAATGTTTGGTCAAAGATAAATGGTGTAACGTGATTATTGATGGGGGGAGTTGTACCAACGTCGCCTCACAAGACATGGTAAAAAATTTAACCCTAACCACCACACCACACCCGAGACCTTATACCTTACATTGGCTCGATGATGGGAATCAAGTTAAGGTAACTAAACAAGTCCGCGTTGGTTTTACGATGGGTCCTTACAAGGACAAGGTGGTTTGCGACGTTATCCCCATGGATGCTTGTCACGTGTTATTGGGCAGGCCATGGCAATTTGATCGCAATAGGACGAAGCAACGAGCATGAACTCATGGTGGATGGTAAGAAGGTCGTCCTAAGGCCTATGGCGCCGAAGGAGATTCGTTCGATTCATTCTAATCGTACTAACAAACCGAGTTTATCAATGTTTGCTAGTGAAAGAGACGTTGAGCAGGTTTTGGCTAGAGGAGAGCAAGTGTACGCGCTTGTGGCGTCTAACCTGTCCACAGTTTCAAGAGGGAATAACCTTGACCAAGGTTACATTAACCTTGACCAAGTTTACTCTAACCTTGACTCTGTTGAACGCGTTAAACCACTGTTGCGTGAGTTTGACGATGTTTTTCCAGATGACTTACCAGCGGGTTTACCTCCATTGCGTGGAATCGAGCATCAAATTGATCTCGTACCCGGTGCGCCCTTACCAAACAAGGCGGCTTATCGGAGTAACCCCGAAGATACCAAAGAACTCCAACGACAAATTGAGGAGTTAATGGAACGAGGGTACGTAAGAGAAAGCATGAGCCTGTGCGCGGTCCCAGCTTTACTCGTCCCTAAGAAAGATGGCACATGGAGAATGTGCATCGATAGTCGAGCAGTGAATAACATCACCATAAAATATCGATTCCCGATTCCGAGACTCGATGATATGCTTGATGAACTTCACGGCTCAACCATCTTCTCCAAAATCGATCTTCGAAGTGGTTATCACCAAATTCGAATGAGAGAAGGAGATGAATGGAAGACCGCATTCAAAACCAAACATGGTTTATATGAATGGTTGGTCATGCCTTTCGGCCTTACAAATGCACCAAGCACTTTCATGAGGCTTATGAACGAGGTTCTAAAGTCCTTCATTGGAAAGTTCGTGATCGTGTACTTGGACGATATCCTGGTATACAGTAAGAGCATTGAAGAGCACCTACAACACTTAAGACAAGTGTTCGAAACGCTAAGGGTGCAAAAACTCTACGGCAAAGCCGAGAAGTGCTCATTCTTGGTCGACAAAGTTATATTCCTCGGATACGTTGTATCTCGGGATGGAGTTGCCGTGGATCAAGAAAAGGTGGAGGCTATTCGTTCTTGGCCTATCCCTAGTACGGTGCCTGAAGTACGATCATTCCATGGATTGGCTTCATTCTACCGACGGTTTATCCGTGATTTCAGCACAGTCGTGAGCCCAATAACGGGTTGTTTGAAAAAGGGAGCGTTTGATTGGAACGAACAAGCTCAAAAGGCGTTCGAGAAGATCAAGGAGTTGCTATGCAACGCACCTATACTCGCTCTACCCGACTTCTCTCAACCGTTCGAAGTCGAGTGCGACGCAAGTGGCGTTGGAATTGGGGCTGTTTTAATCCAAGCTCATCGACCCATTGCTTACTTTTCGGAGAAATCGGGGGGCGCTCGTTGTAATTACTCTACATACGACAAAGAGTTCTACGCAATCGTTCGAGCACTTGACCATTGGAGTCACTACCTTCGCCCTAGTCATTTTGTACTTCACTCGGACCACGAGTCTCTCAAGTACATACATGGGCAACAAAAGCTCAACCCGAGACATGCAAAATGGGTTGAATTCCTTCAATCATTCCATTTTTCATCAAAATACAAAGAAGGCAAGAGTAATGTAGTAGCTGACGCTTTATCACGGAGATATGCGCTACTTACCACGCTCGAAGTGAAGTTACTATGGTTCGAGTTAATCAAAGAATCCTATGTACTTGATGATGAACTAAGGGAGATATTCGAGGAATGTCAAAAGGGTGGATACAAGGAATACACGATACAAGAGGGTTTTCTATTTAAAGGAAATCGACTTTGTGTTCCGAAGCATCCAATTCGTGAATTATTAATTCGCGAAGCACATGGTGGTGGGTTAGCCGGACATTTCGGGGTCCAGAAGATGCTCGACATCTTGGACGAGCATTTTCATTGGCCGAAAATGATTGGTGATGTCCAAAACATCATAGGCAAGTGTGTTACTTGTCACATGGCGAATAGTTCCTTCAAAGCAGGAGCCTACATGCCATTACCAGTTCCGTAACAACCATGGGAAGATGTGTCGATGGACTTTATTGTGGCCTTACCTCGTACTCAAAGAGGAAGGGATGCAATTATGGTGGTCGTTGACAGATTTTCGAAGATGGCGCATTTCGTGGCTTGCCATAAAACGGACGATGCTAGTAATGTCGCGGATCTGTATTATCGCGAGATAGTCCGTTTACATGGAGTCCCGAAGACTATTGTGTCCGATCGTGACTCAAAATTCTTGAGTTACTTTTGGAACACGCTTTGGAGAAAGGTCGGTACTAAGCTACTGTTTAGCACTTCGCATCACCCTCAAACTGATGGGCAAACGGAAGTGACAAACCGTATCTTAGGGACTATTCTCCGAGGTTTGGTGAGTAAAACTCAAAAGGATTGGGACCTTAAGCTTGCACATGCGGAGTTCGCTTATAATCGATCTCCCACCTATGCAACTAAGCATTCTCCCTTCGAGGTAGTTTATGGGGTTAACCCGTATTTACCTATCGAGTTACTCCCCATCCCTAAAGAGGAATTCGTTCACAAGGACGCGGAGGACAAGGTTAAGGCTATGACAAAGCTACATGATCAAGTCCGAGCTAGAATCGAGGTGGTGAACGAAACCTACAAACGGCGAGCTAATAAAAACCGACAAGCTAAGACATTCCAACCCGAGGATTTAGTTTGGTTGAACTTGCGCAAGGAAAGGTTTCCGGGAAAACGAAAGAACAAGCTCATGCCGCGAGCCGAGGGTCCGTACAAGGTCGTTGACAAGGTAAACGACAATGCTTACAAGATCGAGCTTCCGGGAGACTATGGAGTCCACGCTACATTCAATGTAGGGGACTTAAGTCCGTACTTAAGCGATGATGGCCTTGCGGAATTGAGGTCAATTCCTTTCGAAGAAGGAGGGGATGATACGGGTAAGCTCGAGCCCGACCCGATTGTGCTTGGACCGAACAAAGGCCACAACGAGACCATGCACTCACTTGGGTTATTCGAACCAAGCCCAATAAAGCTAGGCGTGTGCATGCTCACACACGTCTCAAATAATGTCTAGGTGCACTAGATAAAGTGAGGATTGTTGCCAAGATTAACGTGAGATTACGAAGGAATACTCCGTGGGATCCTACTCCAAATAAGCTAGTGTAATCTTCTCCTTTGATCACAATATGAGAGGATTCATTTCCTAAAGTGGAGGAAAGATATGCGTAGGATATCACTTCAAGATTGGTGTGTGATTCATGCCAAAATAAAGAGGTGCAATCTTCTCATAAGTAGTAAGAAGAGAAAATAAAAGCAAGGGAGATTGGATATTGACTTCGTGAAGATACACGAGTATCTTACTCAATTAAATGGATGCAATCTTTCTTTTAATTAGGTAATAAGAATAAATAATGATCTCTTCAAGATCATGCCTAGGATGAGATATTATATTAGTTACTAGTTTTAATTTGATTAGTATCTCGTAATATATACGAGATTATATTCATGTAAGGCTATAAAAGCCACGTTCCATGTTAGCATTATGGATTCAACAATTAAGCAATAAAAATTTCAGCAACGTTTTGATTTTAAATCAACTCTTGTGTTTTATATTTCGAGAAAGTACTTCGAAATCGCGTTGAGGAATTGGTGCGCCAATCTCTACGTTATTAGTTTCGGATTCAAGGTAGAATTCGGGCTAAATATCTTTGGTTACGTTGGTCTTTTATTTCATCACAAAAATCCTTACGTAATTCAAAGTATTTTCTTTCCTAAAATAGACGCACCACAAAACGTCTAAATCCGGAAAGACCCTAACCACGAACCAAGGTTACATTAACCTTAGTTCAATTTCACTCCAAAATCCACGTCATCACTCAAGGTTACATTAACCTTCGACCCAATTTTCATATCTTATTCTAAACCGCTTCCGCATTCTCATCAAGTGACTCCCGCAGAGCTCCGTTACCGTTTGACTCTTCCTGCGGCTACTCCGGCAGAGCTTCGTTACTATGGACTGGTTTTGCGTCTAATCCGGCAGAGCTTCGCTACTAGACTTGAGCTAGTCGAATACAGGCACCTCGGTATCGAGTGGGGTGCTCGAAGGTGAGGAGTAGCGTCGATGTCGCTTTTTTTTTTTATCGGAACTACGATCGAGTTGATCGTTTGCCTCGGGTGTCGGAGTGCGAGCCCTTAGCGAGAGAGGGAGAAGAGAAGATGAGAATTATGTGTCAAAATGAGGGCGTGAAGGGGGGTATTTATAGGTGTTTTCGGCCCTTGTCACCCATATAGTCGCCTGAGCTGAGGCGCACCAAGACTCAGGCGCCTGAGCTAAGGCGTGGGGAGACCAAGGCGCGCGAGGCGGGGCGGTTGGAGTTTTGAAGATACGATTTTGATACTTTCCAAAACCGAGAGACGGGAGTGTGATACTTGGTTTAGGGCTTAAGGCTTCCCGCGGCTTGACCTAGCGCTGTGGGTTTAGTGGGTCTCGGGTGTTTATCCCGAGGTTCGCTTGGCGCGGTGTTGACTCGGTTCGAGTTTCGGGACCGACTCGGGGTCCCTGTGTCAGAATTGACTCTAATTATTGTCTATGCGACCGTAACGACACGACTAAGGCTGCCATCATGTTAGTTTAATTTTCCCGAGTAATTTATTTGATTCGTTCTATAGAAAAACTACCTGAAACATCGCGAACCCGCGTCACGTTGCAGGCCTATCGTCATCGGGTGTTTGTTGGGCACTTCTGCAGCCACCAGGTCCAAATCTGGGTATCTACACTATGTATATTTATTCTATGTACTTTATATTTTGTATGTATTTTATATAATTGTAATTTTGGGCATATTTTTAATTTTCTTTAGTACTTTTACATTTGTGTGTGTGTGTGTGTGTATATATATATTATAATAATATTAGAGTAAATTAGTAACCTACAAAATATTTTATTTTAATAATACTTTACTTATTATTTTTATATAGATTGAAATTTATAAATTTCGTTTTCTAAAAAAAATGAATTTATTTTATCCCGAAACTTTTACACGACATTCATAAATATTAAAAATTGATTTTACGTCAAATTTTATTAATCGATTAAGTACGACTTAATTTATATTTTTCATAAACTTTTATAAACTATATGTTTTAAAATAATATTTCATTATACCTTAATTTTTATTTTAGTATAAAACTTCATTTAAAAACATTTACTATTTTAAAAGAAGTTATACAATAATTGGGATATAATGTTTTGGGTGACACTTGAGGATTAAAGTATAACGTTGTCACACTGAAAGTAAGTATTTTGAGAATTTGACTGTTCCAAATGAGTCCGACCAATTATTAAAGGTCACCAAATAAAGTACTACTTGTTCACGGGCGACTTTTATATAAGGTTTACGATGCGAGTCTGGGAAGAATAGCTTGTGTTGGATTCTACCATATGTGGTGTTTCAACTACACTTGTAATGAAAAGCAGACTCAGAGACTGCAGTCCGAGAGTCGACCTAGTGTTTAAGGTAGTGGTCCTACGGCAGTGAGAGCTGCGGTTCAAGAGTCTGCGTAGGGTATGTGTGCATGTATAAACAAGTACTTGATCTGTATTACCATCTAGGTTTAACACCCCTGATTTTATAAAATAAAATAAATTAAAGTTATATTCGTATTTTTATTTTATTTACGATTTAACTCGTAATTCTTAAAATTATTATAAAACGAATTATCTTTTAATCGTTTCAAACTCCTAAAATTCATTTGACTCGGAAACTCTTTTTATATTTAAAACATATTTTTATTTCTGTTTCGATTCATTTTATACATTTAATTTATATCTTATCGAAAGACTATTTCGCCGATTTAAATTCTAAATTCTTTTTATTTATATTTAAACTCGAATTTCTATTTACGGCTCGAAGCTCATTTATTTTAAAGTTTCGTCAAAATATTTATTACCTTTCTTTGAAAAATCAATTTAATTCACTTTATCGAAGATTTATTATTTATCGGGAAATACTATTTCATCGTCTAATTAATTAAGACTCGTTTTCGTCCCGAATACTTTATTTACTCATTTAATTTGATGGCCCGATTATTTGTTTAACTTTATTAACTCGTTTTAATTCGATTCTTGGGTCAGTCAGCCTATTGTTTTGGAATTCGTCTTCTACCCAATCCGTTTAATTAACCCGTATTTCTAACCCCACTTTAATATGTGATCATTCAACCTCTTTTTTCCCACTTTTGTTTTAAATGTTTCCCCTCTATTACAGTCATTTCCCCTTCATCTTTTATTTTTTTTTCTTTTTTATTTATTATCTTTCCACCGCTTCATCAGTCCTACACATACATTTCACCTTTTTTTTATCCCACCGTTTCACCCTCGCTCTCATTCATCCCCTTATTTTCGTTCATCTTCCCCTGCCATCTCCCTCTTCTCTCCTTCTCCTCCAGCCTTCTTCGCCTGCTGTTGCTGCTACGCTGCTGTCGTTGCTCTGCTGTTGTTTTAACGTATGGTTCCTCTTCTTTTCTTCTTCCATTTCGGACATTGTTGTTGCTGCTTGTTGTTTTCACGCTGTTACGGTTAACGTTATGGCCGTTGTCCGTTTTTTTATTCTCCTCGCCTTTCTTCTTCTTCTTCTTCTTCTTATTTTCTTTTTTCTGTTGTTCATTTGCTGCGTTGTCTCCTGTGTCCCGCTATGTTTCAATGTTAATTTTTGGGATGCTTTTCTGTCTCGGTTTTGTTCTTATGCCGCTGTCTCTTTGGTGGTCGTTGATGCTGCTGGTTGTCAATTTTGATCCCTTCTCACCCTCCTTCCTTCCCGTTCTTCTTTCCCCTATTTTCTTGTCCATATGGTTATCGTGTTTCCTTCGCTGCTATGCCTAAACGTTTCCCTTCTTTGTCTTCTTCTTCTTCTTCTTCTTCGTCTTCTTCTTCTTCTTCTTCTTCTTCTTCTTCTTCTTCTTCTTCTTCTTCTTCTTCTTCTTCTTCTTCTTCTTCTCCTCCTCCTCCTCCTCTTCCTCTTGTATTATTCTCTCGATTGATCTGTTCTCGCATCCCGTTTCTGCTTTCTTCTTCGTATTTCGTTGTACTGATGATTGTAGACGTCCGTCCGCACCGCCCGGCTCCCCGCGCGCGCCCGCGCGGGACATGCCTGGTTTTCGACGTGTGGCGGCAGCCACCCACGCGGCCCCCTCCTTGCCAGGGGTCGGTCCGATCTCGCATACGGGGCGAAGTGTCGGACCTCGATTTGGATGACGATCCGAACTTGTACTAGACGGGTGTGGGCACCCGTGTATCCGTTTGGGAATCTATCGAGTCGTGGTTGTAAATGTTTAAAGGCCGTTTTGTTTGGTAAGGCGACCTTTTTAGTGAACTGAAGTTGTCGTGATTCGTGGAGTCGCCACCGAGTCAAATTATGGGGACTCGGAAACCGTTCAAGTCAACTTTGATACCTTGCCGGCTCAAAGTTGAGTGGTACGGGACCTAAATATAAAGACTTGTACCCTTAAGCACTCCATGCCTGGAATGACTCTCGTTGCCAATGGTTTCGGACATCCGGAAACCTTTGATTCTGAGTAAGGGGTGAGGGTACGTGTTGGGAAGTTCACAAAGAACACCCAACCCCGCCGACACTATAGCGGCCTGTACTAATCAATCGGTGGGCCGATATCCTAGTTCTTTTGTTGTGGTGGAAGTATTGTAACATTCGTTGTTTTAACCCTAAATCTTTTGCTATGTCGGTTGTTTAAGGACAAATAAGTTTTGTCGTCGAAGTAGTTGTGTTTACATTCTTTGCATGCGATTTCACGTGACAAGCAGGCCATGAAAAGATGCACGTAGGAGAGTAGAGAGTTCTAGTATTATACGTATTAGCAAACCAGTTTTAACGCGATAATACGGATATTAGCCATTCTCGTGGTATACCTGATAAGTGTGTTTTGTAGTTCTTATTTGTTGTGTTTGGTCCCGGTTTCTCTTGTGAAATCGCTCTTTGGAGCAGTTTTCGAGGCTACTTACGCTTCTTCTAGCTTGTTTAAGGTTCCAACGGCCTATCATAGAGAAAGGGAACGATTAAGACTCGTTTCCGACGCATTTGGAGCCATTGAAGAGAAGCGACGATCACTCGGTGGCCTAGACTCGATCCCGAGCCCTCAAGACCCATTCTCGAGCACCGAGAATCGATGAGAAGCCTAACAAGAGCACGGAGGGACCTATGCGATCATATTTGAAGCCTACAAGACCCATCCCAGTCTGGAAGGACCCCATCTCGACCGGGATGAAGAAGCAAAGGAAGACGAGCTACTGGAGCTCCATCCCGGCCGGGACCAGGTCCATCCCGGCCGGGACCACCTCATCCCGACCGGGATCACCTCCATCCCGGTCGGGATCACCTCCATCCCGGCCGGGATGGGCCCAGTGAAGAGCTGTTTCGCTTTTCCTTCTTCCCTATTCATTGTAACCCTATAAATACCCCCGGCCTCTTATATTGTTACACTATCTTATGTTATGTTAGACATTACCCACTAAACTCTAGACTACTTTAGGTTAGATTAGCTTAGATTAGTGTAGATTAGTCCTTAATTAGTCCTTAATCTAGTTAGTTAATCTTGTATTAAGGGATCTCTTGAAGAATCCATTCAATCTTGACAACATTGGTGGATGTTTTGGGTGTTCTTTACCGTTTGACCTTCCCGCATTACTCGATGCATAGATAGTTTCGGGAGCGGATCTCGGAATTACTCGGGTCTATTTAGTGTATTTTAGTGTTTGTGATTAAAGTTGGGACGTTACGTAGTTTAGTGGATGCTTGTGGGCCTAGTGCCCATATCTATTATTGTCGTAGTGCATAATAATAGAAAGTGCAAATATGCAAAGTTTTGTATAGATGACAACCTAGTGACGACTCTATCAACAGGCGGATACTCCTAGCTTGACCAGTGATTGCGGCAGAGCTCCGTTACCGTTTAACCTTCCCGCGGCTACTCCTGTAGAGTTTCATTGCTAATGACTAGTTATGCGGCTAATCCGGCAAAACCTAGGTACTAGTTTTGAGCTAGTCGATCACAAGCACCTCGATATCGAGTGGAGTGCTCGAAGGTGAGGAGTAGCGTCGATTTCGCTTTTAGTATTATCGGAACTACGATCGAGTGGATCGTTTGCCTCGGGTGTCGGAGTGCGAGCCCTTAGCGAGAGTTTAGAGGGAGAAGAGAGAGTTGAATTGTGTGTCATGAGGACGTGAAAGGTGGGGGGGGGGGGGGTATTTATAGGTGTTTTCGGCCCTCGTCGCCCATATAGCCGCGTGAGATGGGGCGGACCAGGTCTCGGGCGCCTGGGCTCAGGTGTGGGGATTCTTAGACTCGTGAGGCGGGGCGGTTGGAGTTTTGAAGATACGATTTTGATACTTTCCAAAACCGAGAGACGGGTGTATGATTCATAACTTAGGGCCTAAGTCTTCCGGTGTTTACCCTAGCGCCGTGAGTTTTGTGGGCCTCGGGTGTTCATCCCGAGGTTCGCTTAGCGCGGTGATGACTCGGTTCGAGTTTCGGGACCGACTCGGGGTCCCGGTGTTGGAATTGACTCTAATTAGTGTCTATACGATCTTAACGACGCGACTAAGGCTGTCATCATGTTAATTTATTTTGCCCGAATAATTTATTTGATCCGTTCTATAGAAAAACTATCTAAAGCACCACGAATCCGCGTCGCGTTGCAGTCCTATCGTCATCGGGTGTTTGTTGGACACTTCTGCAGCCACCAGGTCCAAATCTGGGTGTCTAAAGAAGCCCCGACTTTGACTGAGGCTTGGACAAGGCGAAAGTCAGCCGCCCAGGTCAATCGAAGATCACAACCTGGTGGCTGTCGGCCGGGTCGTTTTAAGTCCGTTAGACTGTGCGTTGGGGCTCGCCAGCCAAGGTTTTGGAGTTATACCTGATGATGTCTTCGCTTGTGGTTGCTTGCTTGGGCCCGGGCCGCTGCTTGTTGTCTTGTTCTTGATTCTTTGCGCGCGCGCTTTGTCTTCTTTGATTTATTTAAGGTTTTGTTTAATTTTAAGTGCTTTTATGTGTTAGGTGTAAATGTATTTGTTTTTGTTTGGGATGCTTATGAACCCTTGATGACACAAAACGCTCGAGGGTGTTAGTCTCCACTCGAGCGGTTGTCTTTGGGATGCTTATGACCCCTAGGACAGGGTAAAACTATATAAACTACCTGAGGGCGTTGGTCTCCACTCGGATAGTTGTCTTTCGGGATGCCTCTGACACCTAGGACAAAAGATGTCGTTGCTGTGCCTTCGGGATCACTAAGATCCCTTGGGCAAAACTCCTCGAGGGCGTTAGTCTCCACTCGAGTAGCTGTCCTTCGGGATGCCTCTGACCCCTAGGACATAATTGCTGTGCCTCTGGGATAACTCAGACCCCCTGGACAAATTGGTGTATAAGGTTCCCTTGAGCGTGTCTGTATCCGCTCGACTTTAAAAAAAAATCTGTGGAGGTATAAGACTCCTTCGAGCGTGTCAGTATCCGCTCGAATTTAAAATTTGCTGTGGAGGTATAAGACTCCTTCAAGCGTGTCAGTATTCGCTCGAATTTTAAAAAAATTATTGTTTGCTTATTTGTTTTAGTAAAATGCTGGTGTTGTGAGTTTGTCTTAGTTAATTTTGTTTTGGTCTTGGGTTTGTCGAGTTTGCTTATAGTTGGCTTACGTTAATCTTGGTTTTTTTATTACGCGTCCGGATGCAGCGTTAAGTACTTGTTTTATTAGTCGAGAGTGCATTATCAATGTTTATTAGTAGTCGTCCCATTATTATTGTTTTGCTTGTCTTAGTAGGTGCATGTGTATTGTCGTTGAGTTGCATTTGTTTTGCTGTTCTAGTAGTTTTCACCCTTTTGTTTAAGTGTTTATTGGTGTCTTAGTTTTGATTTGATCCCTCGTGGGTGGCTATTTTAGTTTTAGTGATTGTTTCGCCTTTAAGATACTAGTGTTGATGTGTAAGCTTTTGCATTAGTTCTTGGGCTTGCATTTGCTTAGTGAATTATTCCTGGAATGTGCTAAAATAACAATTCCCTTGAGGGTGCTTAGGAACTTGCTAGGATAACAGATTGCTTCAAGTACTTTGGGATCATATATCGATTTGTTTTGTTCACCTTATCACGCAGTCAAGCGCGAGCATTCTTGTTAATCGTGGCTCCCGTATTCGTTTATTTCTGGGGGTTGATTTCGACTAGAGGAGGTTTTAAGGCTTGCTTTATGAGTTGGAATTTACTCCTAACTCCCTCGATTGGCATCTAGGATGGTGCGCTTGCCCGGTTAGGTTTCCGATGGGGATTGAGTGGGGGTTAGCTCGGGCTAAGAGTACGATGGGTTACTGCTCGTTGGAGGATGTGCTAGTGAACTAGCTGCGCCTTGCAGATGTAAGTTTCTTTCTTACAGTTTGTTTTAGTAGCCCCCCAAGGTTTGGGATTATTGAAGTGTTGGTTCTGGTTTTACCGCCTGCTTTATCTTATGGTCTAGTGTTTGAATCGCTTTTCCTTTAGCTGGCCGATTTGGCTGATGCTGCTCAGCCCCCAGATTTTTCTTTGACCCTACTCAGAGTGGATGCGGCTGGGATACCGTTCACTGAGCCCTCCCCCCGTGTTCTGCTGAGGAGATGGATGCTGGGATAGAGTGGCGAGACCGGGTGTACCGGGTGAATTTCGGGTATCGTTATTTGTTTGGGTTCTAAGGATTAGGATGAGTTTGCCTAGCTTTTGTGGTTTCTGCTTTCAGGTTTCGTCGGCTTGCCATCAGGAGTTGTGGCAGGCCGCCAACCGCTTCCGGGCCTATGCCTCGAGGATCTCCCGTGACACTTCGGGACCTCGATCAGTGAGTTTACATGGCTTAGGTGGTTTTCCGAGGTTGCTTGTATGGGTTATCCTAATGTTTCGATTGTATTTGTAAGATGTCCCGGATATGGTGGGACAGCTAGAGACTTGGGTGACCGAGATCGAGGCGAAAGATGCCAAGTCGTAGAGGCTCTTTGATAAGTGCCATTTGTAGTGCCTATTTCGTAGTGTTTTGGTCCCATTTTCCTTGTGAAATCGCTCCTTGGGGGCGGTTTATGGGCTACTTATGCTTCCTTTAGCTCGTTTCAGGTTCCCGAGACCGTTCATGAAGAGTTGGAGCGATTCCGACTCGATACATACACTTTTTGGAGCCAACGAAGCTAAGGAACGATCACTCGATGCCTTGGAGTCGACCCCGAGACCTTGGGACCCAATCCCGAGCCTCCGAGACCCGATCCCGAGTCTCGAGAATCGATGGGAAGCCCATGAGAAGCAAGGAGGGACCAAAAAGTTCATATTGGAGGCCTACAAGGCTCATCCCGAACGGGTATGGCCTCATCCCGTCCGGGATGAGGAAGCAAATGAAGAAGACGCTACTGTGGGTCCTTCCCGACCGGGAGCAACTCTTCCCGGCCGGGACCGACCCCATCCCGACCGGGACCATCTCGTCTCGGCCGGGACGGGGGTGCTGCAGCCCGCCTTCAATTCTTTTCTTCTCCTTTCCATTTGAAACCCTATATATACTCTTCCCTTGTTTTGTAAAGGATATGCACTTCATTAGACATTAAACCATAGACTACTTTAGGTTAGATTAGATTAGATTAGTGTAGATTAGTCGGTAATTAGTGGTTAATCTTAGATTAGTGCTTGTATTATTGGATCTCTTGAAGAATCCATCCAAGATTGACAACCTTGGTGGATGAATTTGGGTTATCTTCTTTGCAAGTGTTCTCCTTTTCATTCTCTTGTTAGTATGGTATAATCCTTTCTTCCTTTTTACTCTTTATCTTGTTTATTCATCCAAGTTTTAATCTTTGTTCATCTTATTGTTCTTCGTTCATCTTTTTCGCTAGTTTGTTTATGCTTGTGTTGATTCCTATTGTTCTTGTTAGTTATAGTTTGAATATGTTAGAGTAGTGTTCTTGCTAGGGTTAGTAGGGTGATTAGGGTGTTAATTGGATGATTAAGGGATTGTTGGAGATGTTGGTGGAAGATTTGGGTTTCCTCTTGGTTTGGTGCACATCACTTGTTTGTTGAAATGCTTGAATGACTAAGTAGTTGTGAATGCTTGTTTTTCTTGCCTTTCTCTTGTGGGTGATAGTTTGTTTGTGGGATCGGTTCCCTCACTAAGTTGCGAGAGCCCGGTGAGGACGACCCTAGGTCGGTCTAAGTAGCGAGAGCCCGGATGCGACCTAGGCCACTATAGCACGCTAGAACCCCGTTTGTCTTGTGTGTCGCCAAGATGGATTATAGGATGAACCTCTTGGTAGGTCTAAGTTGCGAGAGCGCGGACCAACCTAGATTACCCTACTACCTCCTTCACTCTAGTTCTCCCTTGACCATTCCGTTACCCCTTTGACCCCGACCTAATCCTAGCCCGTTTTCCTAGTTTGTTCTCCTTAGTCATAGTCTAGCCTTCTCCCCTTCTTATCATTCTCTAGTTTAGCTCGTTGACTCAGTCTCGTATTTAGGCGACCTTAGTCTAGGCTATACATTACCGTCCCCATGGATTCGACCCGACTTGCCCTATCTACCGTAGGAATAGCCGGTTATATTATTGACGGTTGGGATTCAGCGACAAATCCCTACCATCACTCTTGCAATCACAGGCTGACGAGATCGCCTTCCTTAAGGAGCAGTTGGCCCGGTCTCGGGGTGAGACTTCTACGCAAGAGGAGGCCAGGCATCAGGTCGAGAGGGAGACTGAGGCTGAGGCTGAGGCTGAGGGCGAGGAGGTGGGTAGAATATTAGTGGTTATGTTGGGTTCCCTTTTTCGTCTTCGACCCGGGCTTTGCTATTACTATCCATGGGTGATCAAGTCTATATTTACCCGAGCATGTTGTCTAATCAGATGGGTATCCGACCTCATATTCCGGATGATGCTAAGGTCATTTCTAGTTTCGATCCATAGACTGGGGATTTGCTTAGGGGTTTCGGGGTATCTTTGGAGCAGAAGGTCTTGCATTCCGATGCTCGAGTGACCGACAATACTATAATGCAGAAGAGTTTGCGAACACCCGTTATGACAGACCGACTCGAAAGTTAGGAAGACAGCCCTACTAAGAGGCGAGGAGGAGACTCGAGAGACCGTTAAGGGCCTACCCAAAGACAGTGGGACCGATCCTAGTTTAGTCAGTTCATCTGAACGGACTAGGACTAACGAGACCCATATTAAAGCTTCGAAAGAGCAAATAGAGTGGGATTTGCTGGACTCACGTTTAGATAGAGCGTTAGAAGCTGGCTTTTGGAAAATCGAGGCGGACGAACGCAAGCAGTCACACCCGAGTAATGAGGGTAGGGAAAAGTTTGACCGATAGAGCCCAGCCGTTTAGTACTATGTTATACTAATTGATATTATGTGGCGTATTAGTACTAGTTTTTGTGGAGCTTAGACACGTTGATTTCCGGGGTGTCCGGATTTTGGATGCTTGATGTAGATGCCTCGACAAAGGCTCGATTTAACCAATTTTGTTGTTTTTTTTAATGAGAAGCACACTTATTATATTTTTCTCTCTTTTTTTTTTAACGACGGCTCGCAACTCGTTTCTTCATTTTGCCCGGGGCGCACTTTCGGGTTTTCATCCCGTCCTCGGCTCGCCATTTTTTTTTGTTTTTTTTGTAATGACGGCTCGCAACTCGTTTCTTCATTTTGCCCGGGGCGCCCTTTCGGGTTTTCACCCCGTCCTCGGCTCGTCGTTTGTGCTTCGTCATTTTAACTCACTCATTGACCGGGTCGCGGTAGGAGTCCCGGTTTATCGATGAATCAATTTTTTTTTTCCTTAGTTGTCTGGTTGTACCCGGAGGAGGGTTGCCTATGTATCCGCTTTTAGACGGAATCAAACCATGTTCGTAGTTCTTTTTTAAAATGTGAGTGCTTATGCTTTAGACTCGTTTATGCCAATTATCGATGCGAACTTGATTTTTGTTGTTTTTTTTTCGGTGGTTGGGATGTAGTTGTCAGGATTTATACGGGTAGTACCGTTTGAGTAGGTCCATGTTGGTCGGGGTTGAGAACTCTTGGCCATCTAAGTCAGCGAGGATCACGGCGCCTCCCGAGAGTATTTTCTTAGTGAGGTAGGGGCCCGCCTGGTTTGGTTTGAATTTCCCTCTAGGGTCGACGGGAAGGGTTGCCCTAATGGATTTGATTACTAAATTTCCCTCGTGTATGTTTCGGGATTTCACTTGTTTATTAAAGGCTCGTCGGATGCATTGTTGGTGGGCTTGTACGTTTGACAGGGCATGTATTCTGCGTTCGTCTAGGAGTACTAGCTCATCGTATCGTATTTGGTTCTAATCCTCTTCGAGAATGCCGCTCTCGACTAGTATCCTTAGCGACGGTATTTCTAGCTCTACGGGTTGGGCTGCTTCGGAACCGTAGGTTAGGTAGTATGGTGTTGCTCCAGTGGGTGTTCTATAGGATGTTATGTATCCCCATAAGGCTAAGGGGATCTTGTTTGGCCAACCCCGGTAGTTGTCTATCATTTTCTTAAGGATTGTGGTTATGGTTTTGTTTGCCGTTTCTACGGCCCCGTTTGTTTGAGGTCTTTAGGGTGACGACTCGTGTCTTTGGATTTTGTATTTATCGAGGAGTTTCTGGGTGTCGTCGCTTTCGAGGTTACGGATGTAGGCCGGTTGTTGGCTTCTCTCTACGGAGAAGGGGTGATCGGGCATGCTTATTAGGGATGTTAGCTTGGATAATGCGTCAGCAGATTGGTTTTCTTCGTGGGGGTATGTGTATGAAGTCGGTTTCGGTGAATTCCCGGGACATTGTTTCTACTTTGGTTTGGCATGGGGTTAGGCTTTCGCTATAGACCTTCCAGTTTCCCGCGGCTTGGTTGTCTACTAAGGATGAATCTCTGTGTTCTCTAAGGTTTTTGATTCCTAGTGACAAGGCTTCTTTGCGGCCTATTAGGCGGGCCTCGTGTTTGGTCTTTTTGGAGAAGTTTAGTTGGATGAGGATTTGTTTGCTGCAGGTTTATTGTTGTTTAGTGATGGGTCGATCTCGGGGTTGTGATGATTTTTTCCTTTTCCTCTTTTTTTGCTTTTAGAACGAATCAAGATGGACCATTAGTTGTAACCCTTGTGCTTTAGTCAGTTGTCATTGATAATTGGCATAAGTCCAGTTCTGAAGCACTTTTTAAAAAAAAAATAAACCGAGCAATTGTCGAGGCATGTTTGTGAAAAAGAAGATTGTTTCATTGATAATAGTAAACGGGCTAGATACCCGCGATTCGTTTTTGGGGGAGGTGGAGGACATGTCCCTCTCACCTCCCTAGACTCGATGAAAAGAAAGACAAGACATTAATTATTTTTTATTTTAGCCTAGGCCCTTAGGATGAATTGGACTCAGACTCGGACTGGTCGCGTATGCCTCTAAGCATCGAGGCTTCCTCCAGGGAATAACACCTTGACGGTGCCGCGGGTTCTTACTACTACTAGCGACCGCTTCGTCCCCGGCCCCATCGTCAGCAGGCCGTGGTGTCTGCTTTTTCACCAGAGGGAAAGTCCCGGCATCCACTAGGTTCTAGATGTCGTGCTTGAGGCGGTCACAGTCCTCAGTATCATGTCCCCTTCCTTGATGATACAAGCAATAAGCCCTGGGATCCCAATCCGCCCCTAGGGCTCCACAGGGTGGATCTGGGGTAGGGATGAGCTGGGACAACTGCCAATCCTCGTTGGCGATTCTAAGAGCCTCGCGATTGGCATAAGTCATGCCCAGGTCGGTAAGGCTTCTAAAAGGACGTCCTCTAAGGGCCGAGACAAACCTAGCTGGCCCTAATCTCATCTTGCCCTTAGGGATGAAAGGCTTTTCTTCCACCTCCTCCTGAGGGAGGTTTTGTGCCCCGTCGGCCGTGCTCTCAAGCTTGCCGAGCTGAAGCAAGGTATTGTCATGGGCGGAGGTTATTTGGGCCATGTTACTCTGAAGTTCCTTAATAAGCCCTAGCATTATGTTGAGTGATTCGAGGCCGTTGCTGAAGGACATTTTTTGGATCTGCGAAACATGGCTAAGGATGAGATTGAAACGACCGGACGTTTTACAGACTCTAGGAATGCCCGTAATGGAGTGACACGGAAATGAGGCCCTCGGCCCACGGGTGAATGCGATCACTGACTTAAGGGCTCGGGTGCTTTAGACTCCTGATGTATTTGGCGAGACGCCTAACGAATTTAGGCCTCTGTAACGAGGCGATCTAACACAAACCTCGGGGTGAGGTTTAAAGAGGACTTCTTGATACGAGACGACCCAAAATGCAAGACCCCGAGTAGAGTGACCCTAGTAGCTAACATTGACAGTTAAACACACGGTTATACGACGTAAGAAGTTGATCGCTATCCCGGCTCAGGATCAAAGAATTTTAACAGTTTTTTTTTAAAACGACCGATAGTCGCAGAAGAGAGTCCCCTTTTTTTTAAAATGGTTTTGTAAAATTAGGGTGACGATGTTGTGGTAACATCGTTTGTGATGTGAAAAATGTGCGTTGCTAGGTGTGTGTCGGGAACCCGACGATAACAAAAGTGCAAACGTTTTTTTTTTTAAAGAAACACGGTCCTTTGGCGGACCGGTTTTAAAATATGAGGAAGTGATTTTTTTTTTCATCGAGACTACTATTAATTAGCTAGTTCGATATCGGATGTGTGTGGTGTTTTAAAGGTGTGACTAAATCCTTGTCAAGGGTTAGTAAATAGATTTCTTTAGAAGAGTTATTATTTTTAAAACGAACGATCCACGTTAGTCGGTTGTAATAAGTATAATTTGACCATGGACGGTGGCGTGTTGTGGAAAGTGTTGTGAAAATGTGACCGTTTCGCATTCCTCGCCTTCATTAACTGAAGTTTCGGTTGTGCCAACGGTGTGTGTGTAAAAAAAACCTTTTCTCTTCTTTTTTCGAAAATAAAATGTAACCGTTTGGTGTGCCTTGATCCCATTAATTGGGAGTCTTGGTAGTAATAACGGTGTTTGTTGTTTTGGCGATTTTTACTTTAGCCATGTGACAGTATTTGAAAATATTATTATTTTTTGAAAGCGTCGAGCGTAAAATTTGTCATGACAACGGCGTTTCAAGATGTTTTCCTTTTTTAGAAACCATGACTTGACCGGAGTATCGGTGTTTCAAAAATTGTTTTGAAAAGATGAGATGTTTTTGAAAACGGAATTGGGTGCGGTTAAATATGTTGGCGTGGTTGAATCCGTATTTTAGAGTTTTATTTGGGTTGGGTTGTTCAAACACGCTACACATAACTAGGAATGCATACATTCATGCATGATGCAGACTCGGGTAGGTTTAGGGAAGGCTACCGCCCACGAATAGTCTTTACTTAGGCATTGGCAATGGTCTGGGGAGACGAGTGTCATACCGTTTGTTCGGAACTATCCGCTTATTAATCCCGCAGTTAAGCGTTAGGCGGCCGGAGCGTCAATCGAGGATCTCTCCGCGTGTCCCTAAAGATCTTACCGCGAAGAGGTCGATTGGTCCTGATATCGGTTAGGGTGGGCTTTTTAGGGCAAAAACCTGTAGTGACCACAACTAGAAACTAAGACATGAGCTTCACCGACCTTGTTCAAGTTACACCACCACTGGAAACTTGTTTCCAAATCCCCAGCGGAGTCGCCAAACTGTGGACGTCCGTCCACACCGCCCGGCGCCCCGCACGCGCCCGCGCGGGACAGGCCCGGTTTTAAACGTGTGGCGGCGGCCACCCATGCGGCCCCTCCATGCCGTGGGCCGATCCGATCTCGCATACGGGGCGAAGTATCGGACCTCGATTGGGATGACGATCCGGACTTGTACTAGACCGGTGTGGGGCACCCGTGTTTCCGTTTGGGAATCGATCGAGTCGTGGTTGTAAATGTTTAAAGGCCGTTTTGTTTGGTGAGGCGACCTTTTTAGTGAACTGAAGTTGTCGTGATTCGTAGAGTCGCGACCGGGTCAAATTATGGAGACTCGGAAACCGTTCAAGTCAACTTTGATCCCTTGCCGGCTCAAAGTTGAGTGGCACGGGACCTAAAGATAAAGACTTGTACCCTTAAGCACTCCATGCCTGGAATGACTCTCGCTGCGAATGGTTACGGACATCCGAAAACCTTTGATTCTGAGTAAGGGGTGAGGGTACGTGTTGGGAAGTTCACAAAGAACACCCAACCCCGCCCGCACTATTGCGGCCTCTACTAATCAATCGGTGAGCTGATATCCTAGTTCTTTTGTTGTGGTGGAAGTACTGTAACATCCGTTGTTTTAACCCTAAATCTTTTGCTATGTCGGTTGTTTGAGGACAAGTTTTCTCGTCGAAGTAGTTGTGTTTACATTCTTTGCATGCGATTTCACGTGACAAGCATGCCATGAAAAGATGCACGTAGCAGAGTAGAGAGTACTAGTATTATACGTATTAGCAAACCAGTTTTAATGCGATAATAAGGATATTAGTCATTCTCGTAGTATACCTTACCTGGTATTCTGCTTAAGATGCGTCGGTTCGGTATTAATAGAGATGCGTCGAACCAAATGAGGTGAGCACCGGGACTAATACGGAACCCGACCATCGCTTTGTTCATTTTTAGTTGCTTTACGTTTTGAATTCCGTGTTAGGTGATTTAGCATGCGATTATATGGTCATAAAAGCGCTAAATCATACAAGAAAACTGTAAATGCGAATGTAAGTAAATCACATTGTGAGGAGTTGCACCCTCGGAGTATACACTAAGCGGGACTCGATGCATAGATAGTTTCGGGAGCGGATCTCGGAATTACACGGGTCTATTTAGTGTGTGTTAGTATTTGTGATTGAAGTTGGGGCGTTACGTAGTTTAGTGGATGCTTGTGGGCCTAGTGCCCATATCTATTATTGTCGTAGTGCATAATAATAGAAAGTGCAAATATGGAAAGTTTTGTTTAGATGACAACCTAGTGACGACTCTATCAACAGACGGATCCTTCTAGCTTGACCAGTGATTCCGGCAGAGCTCCGTTATCGTTTGACCTTCCCGCGACTACTCCGGCAGAGTTTCGTTGCTAAGGACTAGTTCTGCGGCTAATCCGACAGAACCTAGGTACTAGTTTTGAGCTAGTCGATCACAGGCACCTCGGTATCGAGTGGAGTGCTCGAAGGTGAGGAGTAGCGTCGATTTCGCTTTTATTATTATCGGAACTACGATCGAGTGGATCGTTCGCCTCGGGTATCGGAGTGCGAGCCCTTAACGAGAGTTTAGAGGGAGAAGAGAGAGTTGAATTGTGTGTCATGAGGACGTGAAAGGTGGGGGGGGGGGTATTTATAGGTGTTTTCGGCCCTCGTCGCCCATATAGGCGCGTGAGATGGGGCGGACTAGGTCTCGGGCGCCTGGGCTCAGGCGTGGGGATTCTTAGGCGCGTGAGGCAGGGCGGTTGGAGTTTTGAAGATACGATTTTGATACTTTCCAAAACCGAGAGACGGGTGTATGATTTATAACTTAGGGCCTAAGTCTTCCGGTGTTTACCCTAGCGCCGTGAGTTTAGTGGGCCTCGGGTGTTCATCCCGAGGTTCGCTTAGCGCGGTGTTGACTCGGTTCAAGTTTCGGGACCGACTCGGGGTCCCGGTGTCGGAATTGACTCTAATTAGTGTCTATGCGATCGTAACGATGCGACTAAGGCTGTCATCATGTTAATTTATTTTGCCCGAATAATTTATTTGATCCGTTCTATAGAAAAACTATCTAAAGCACCGCGAATCTGCGTCGCGTTGCAGTCCTATCGTCATCGGGTGTTTGTTGGACACTTCTGCAGCCACCAGGTCCAAATTTGGGTGTCTACAATGATACTTTTCGATTCCCATTCTATTTCCTCTTTTTATGTCGTACCGCTGCTGCTCTTTGCTGCTATTAATGTTGTTGTTCGTATCGTTTTCGTCGTCACCACCTTACTGCTGTTATTGCATGTTGTTGATGCTGCTGGCTAATTTCGTTTCGTTCTGCTTAGATGCTGCTTGTCCGATTTCCTCGTTCTTCGTCTTTGTTTTCTTCACCGCAATTCTATTCTGCCATTTTGGGTCATAGATCTCGATTTTCGGATGCTAATTGGTTGCGTTTTTGTCCGTTAATACTCGTTACTGCTGCTATTGTTGATTTGTTCGCTGCTTTGTTGTCATTGTTTTATGACCCTCCTTCTGTTCTTTTTGTCGTGCGCAAATTGACTTGATGCCGCTACTACTTCTCGTTCTATTGTTATTCTTTCTTCCTGCTGTCATCGGTTGTGCTGCACTATATTGTTCCTACCGTTTTCGATTTGTTTCGACCTCTTGACTCCGTTCCTTCTCTTTATCCTTTTCCTTCTCTGTTCTTGCTAATCTTCCCTTAACCTTTAGTCCTAATAATTCGATCATAAATCCAATCTATTTCGTTTCCGTCTTATGTCTATCTTCGCTTGTCTCATTCTTTTGTTTTGTTCTATCGTTTGTCGTGGTGAATCCGTCAGAAGAAGACTAGCGGTTCTACAACTTGGAGCATAAGGACGACATTTCTACGAAGCTTGGGTAGATCAAGAAGGACGTGTACGAGTTCGTTTTGGATGGCAACTTAAGGTAACTTTAGGATGCTACTCAATTTTATATCGTATGTTTGAGTAGTAGTATGTAGTAAATAATTTAACTTTAGTTTTCTAGTTTTAGCTATTTATTATTTGCTAAAATATTATTTTAAATTGTGTACATTATAAATATTTTACAAGTTTCGATATCGTTTTATAAATCGTTCGTAATTTAATTATTTACGATCGTTATAATATTTTGTTGGTTATCGTGACACTAGTAACTAAATAATATCGATTTCATATTTTCGTCATATTTTTGTTAATTTATAATTTTAACTCCAAAATCGTATTTTTATATTATAATCGAGATTTGTATACTTGTTCTATAAATTAATTTTGTTTTACGACTTATATAAATGAGAAAATAGTTGATTTTGTTTAAATATATTTTTAATTGAGATTATTTTCACTAATAATTACTTATTTGTTTCCGATTGACTATTTTTATTAAAATCCGTATTAATTATTAATAAAAGCTATTTGTTAAAAATAATTTGAAAACTTTGTAAATCTCATTTCGTTTATAAAACTCGTTGACTCAATTAATTTTGAGATCGTTTATCTTAAAACATCTCTTTTCTAAAATCTATAATTTTAACTCGATTTCTTAATTAATTATAAAATACTATATATTGACTTATTAAATTTTATTTATATTTTTATGTAACGAATTTAGACATATAATAAAGTTATGATAACGACGATAATAATAATATGTTAATTTCGTTATAAATGCTATTTTTAATACATTTCACATATTTTAATAACTTACGTATTTTCTATAACGAAATTTCTATTTTAAGTAAGTTTCTAAAATTAGTAAGAAAGTTTCCCTTTTATATAAAATGTTTATTCCTTTTATCCTCATATTATTTATATTGATTATATTTATTTTTGAATATCGACAATGACTTGTTTTGGAGTTATGGAATAAAGGCAAGTGTGGGGTTACAGTAATATAGTCTGGGATGTACGTTTTTGTCATCAGCTATAAAGCCGGTGTGCCTATTTGGGGCGCATTTGGTCGTTGAACTGGGCGTAGTTTCGCCCAGGAGAGTGTATGTTTTGACCTTAAGCTAGATATCGCATCGTGTTAGTCGTCGTCAGCAGAACTAGACATATTTGTTGTCTAGGAGGGGTGTGCACTACTTAAACCAGGACCTCGCTGCACGCAGTCCTGTTATAGTTGAGTTACCTAGTTAGAGACTAGATTCTATTATGAGTTAAGTCTACAGTTCTCGAAGCTAGTTTCCAGTATTATCCTAGTGAAAGTCTAGCCTTGTGCACACTGACCGAATTTCCATAACGCCAGTTTTGATATTATTATTATCGATTAATTTTGACTTGCAGGTTGGCAAGTGCTTTAAGTTTCGCTGAAAACTTATTTTTATTATATCGTTATGATGTTTTCTCTTTTTAAATATTTTGATATAATAATACTATTATTTTTCCATATGATATAATATGGCTAGGAGAACGTCCGAGTTACTCCCCACTGATGTGGCTGTTATGTTTATAACATGACATGTTTTGCTGCTGGGTTTTTGGTGTGAGCTAGCGAGTAGCGTGGATCCTACTCTTTCTTCATTCATGTAATTTATGGAATAGTATAAACCCATTTGGAGAATTTGCTTTTAGCCCTTTTGTAAAAAGAGGCCTTTGTATTGACTTACCATTTCTTTTAATATGATATAGTTTGTCAGTGTGTTTTAATCCCAACTCAACAGTGTTTCCGCCACTCTATTGCGTTAGATTTTCTAGGGGATTAAACTAGGTAGCGGAGGCAGAACAAGATTCTGAAAACTACGGGTTCCTTCTTGGTGATGCAGAGAATGTAATCATCGGCTTTCATTTTGCCCAGAGCCCCGTCTGGATAAACGTATAATATAATAGAAGTTCGGGTCCAATTGAGCCTTATGGGTGAGATGTAAACCTCATAAGATCGGTTCGGTCTACGAGTCGGTGACACAGTTAATTTTATTGGTGAGATGCAAGCTAATAGGGTGTAGCAGTGATACTTGGAGCCACGACTCGTGTGTTTATCTGTTTACATGAAAAATGATTTAAAATCAAATGGCTGTCAATGTCCCATCTTTTAAACTTTATCGTTTTCATCACCTCACATGTTGGTTAATTGAATTAAAGAAAACTATTTGTTACGTGATATCCTTTAATATTTTTGTAAGCATATTATTTGTTGTTCACATGATTGTCTTATGTGTATAAGGTGATGTTAGATGAACGGTTCGGTTGCTATTCCGCTCAGCGGCCACTCTTTTATTTTTTTTTGCAGGTCTAAGACATTGGGGAATCGAGTGGGAGATTTTAATAATATGTTTAGTATAAAAATACTATCTTTATTCTGTAAGTGAATCAAGACTATGTAATTAATAGTCGTTTATTTGTAAGGATCCATAGCGATCCAGATATATTTACACTCTGATATAATTTTAATTAAATGACTTAGATGACTTTCCGCATTATCTATTAATTTAAGTCATCGAAAATCCGGGTTGTTACAGTTGGTATTCGAGCGACCTTGTGTCCGTAAGTGAGGGTTGAGCTTCATTTACCTAACGAGGAGCGTGCCTGGGTAGACTTACTAAAATACTAATACAATAATAAATCACTAAAATGAGAGATTCACTTAGAAACTATTAGAATTCTATCAAATAATTTATCGGGGTAGAAATCATTAAGGAGAAACGCGATATCTTTAACCTATCTGAATAATTGTTGGCATGCTATCTGAATAATTGTTTGTAGAATGAATGCCTAATCTTTATTAACCTATCGTGAGACTTAAACCATAATGTTTTTACCTAACTCTAATATTTCATTTTATTCGTGTGTGTAGACACCTAGATTTGGACCTGGTGACTGCAAGGGTGCTGATACGAAATAGAAATGCGGAAGGTCCAATGGAAACTTGTTTTTGTATTTTTTTTGGACAAAGATTAATGTAACCTTGAAGTTTATTGACGAACGGAAATAAACGATAAACAAAATGGGATATTTAGCCCGTAGTTCGACCTTGAACCCGGAATTATTCACGAAAGAGATTGGAGCCCAATCTTTTATCGCCAATTCGAAGTACCTTCTCGAATTTAGTAAACACCATGATCACAAGATCAAAATGCAACCGGTTTTTTTTTCATTTCATAATTCATATTCTTTCTATAATACATCATTGTCGTGGCTTATATATGATCACTCGTGATCATATAAGGATTATGTACTACAATACTACTTGTATAAAATAGAAACGACATTATAAAATATCCTACTTAATCAAATCTTGTCGAAAATGAGATGCTTGATATTCTTCCATATGGTGCAAGATCTCTTCTAGCATAGGAGATGTTGGTGATCTAGAGGATCGCGACATCTTTCATTGCTTGGTAATCTCACCATATCTTCAAAGTTGAATAATATCTCAAATATGGGAAGACTTGATTGTTGCCTTTTATTTGAGATTGGCGTATCTTAGATATATCCACCGTATCTCTTTTTATTCTTTTATTCCATGAATATATTTGAGGAGATCATGAGATTCTCCACATCTTCCATAATCCTTCTAGTGTACCTAGATATCCGCATGCACTTGGACGAGTTTCTAATCACACCCATTTCGCTCTTGGTTCATCCCCTCTTTCTTCAAAAAGAATTGTCCTCAATTCCAAAAGGTAATCGAGGCATAACATTATGACCGGATTCACTCTTTTTTTTGTGAACAGTACCGCGTGAATAGTACCACGTGAACAGTACACATTTTATTTTTCTCTTTTTTTTGGTATCAAAAACTGATTAACCCTCGAACTACCTCACTCGAGTTAACCTTTGAACCCCAACCGTAATCGGAAATTCAACACCGAACCAAAAGCTAGTTAAAACCAATTAACCCTTGAACTACCTCGCTCAAGTTTAACCCTTGATCTCCAACCGCAACCGGAAAATCAACTAAAATCTTGGATTCAACACACCTTTAGGACCGTCTTGATTTAAAGAAAAATCAAGATTGTAGTTTTGATATCCCTTTTTTCTTTTCTTTTTCCTTTTTTTCCTTATCGATTTTTTTTTATTTTTTTTTCTTTTCGATTTTTTTTTCTTTTTTTTGGGTATAAAAAAACTACACAATTAAGAAATCACAAATTCAACAACGAACAAAAAAGTTAGTCAAAACCAATTAACCCTTGAACTATGGCAATAACTTCAAAAAAGAGTTGATCTTCACGTGTAGGCTATTTATATGGCACACGAAGAAGATCACATAGGATCTTCAAAAAAGAGTTGATCTTCATAGGATCTTCACATAGGGAGATCCTATGAAGATCACCCATTTTAGGCGAGAAGATCAAAGAGATACACACAAAGGATAAGCTACTATATTTTCAAAGATTAGCTGCTTGTTTCATTGATCCTGTATCTCGTAAATTAAGATGGTATATCATAAGATAAGAATAATATCTCGTAGGATAATCTACAGTGGGTCGTTTAGTGTAAGCTACTCCTGTGTGTATCTCGTAAGAATAATATCTCGTAGGATATCTCTTAAGATGGTATATCATAAGATAAGAATAATATCTCGTAGGATAATCTTCAACCTTAAACCCTAGCAACTTACAAACCCTAAACCACCATAACTCAACTTACGTAAACCTCGATACTCCTGTGCCTAGGCTACAACTAACGAGTTCTATCCGAGACTAAGAAACATGTAGGTTGAGGGTGCCAAATCCCGTTCTTCTCTCTTCTCCCTTCTCTCCTCGCGTCGTTTGTCCGTTGTTGTTGTTTTTTTTATTTTTTGTTATTCTATCGTCGAGTCTATAATATCAATAATAATTATTAGTATAATACATTAAAATACTTGCGGATTCGTGTCAAGTGCGAATGATGACGGGATAAGGAAATCCGAATATACAAGGATGTTTCATCCGATGTTGTCGGTCGCTTATCCCGACACCCTTAGCGCTTGATTGTTGAAACAAGTCAACGTAAACAATAGTTTTTTTATTTTGCTCGTGTCGTCATTCATCGCATATTTCATCGATTTCAAAACTATTTTTGAATCAAACACTTTTTTTTAATTAAGGTCGAAATCCGTTGACACGGATCCGACATCACACAATCCGTAAGGATTTATTACGATGTCGGGAAGCCGAGGGAATCAAATCGAGTCCATTTTAATTAAAGTAATCACAAAGCGTCGATCTATTAGATTCGGTACCAACTCAATAGTTGGATGTCGAATCTAAATGATTTAGTCAATGAATCTAACTAATACGAAGTCGTTGATGCTAAAAATAGTGATCATAATTCGCAAGAATTAATTCCGACACTATAAAACGCGGAGACAATTTATTTCGTTTTAGTTGATTGAAAACGACTTACAAATATAGTTTCTAGATTTTGCTCTAAATATTCGATATCGATTCAATAATTGAATATCGGATACGACGAGTATCCGAATCCGAATCGAGCATAAATCATACAATATTTCTGCCCGATTCAATAAAAATCTCATTCCAAGGATGCGATACCAACTCCGTAGTCGAATATCAAATCTAACGGAATTAATCAAAAAAGCCAAAACAGCCCTCCATGCGAGTCGCGCGGTATCATGCAAGTCGCGCAAGTGGCATGCGAGTCGCACGGATCTCATGTGAGTCGCGTGCCTATGCAAGTCGCGCGAAGTTCATACAAGTCGTGCGATTGCCTAGAAATTGCGACACAAAAGGATTTTTTAGTTTAATTTTAAAACGACTTATAACATCTTTTCTAAACTCGCTCCTAATATTTGATATTGATTCCATAATCAAATATCGAATATGACGAGCATCGAAATTTTAAAGTCGAGTATAAATCATTTCATATTTTCACACGACTTAGCAAAATTATCGATTTTCTAAAATCATGCATCATGTTTACATTATCCTATAGCATTCTATATTTTCGCAAACCGTTATTATTGTTATTACCGTTACTAACAAGTTTGCTCGTTTTGTCGATTTATTTTCGTTGTCTATTTTATTGTACTAAAATGAACCTCGCATGCTAAATATAACTTCGACGTTATTATTAGATGCATTAAATCGACATAGCAACCCATTCAATATCTCGCATGTTTAGGCAAAACAATGTTTGCATATCATTCATCGTATTACTAACACGCGTATTTCAAAATCAAACGATATCTTAGTAGAGGCCGCTAATCTGCGGGCAGGGTTGGGTGTTCTTTATGAACTTCCCAACACGTACCCTCACCCCTTACTCAGAACCATGGTTTATGGATATCCGAATCCATTGGCACACGAGAGTCATTCAATACACGGTATCCGATAATGTCGGTATCGGTATCAAATGCAAAGGGACGATCCCAATAAACTCTGACATCCGAATGGGCCATACTTTGTGCATGGCCCACTAAGATATAAAGTGGGTTCGAACGGGCCCGAACTCCCACAAAGTTCGGTGGTGACTCCACTTCGATTTAAATTTCAATTCGATCCATTCTCATATGGAGATTCATTTGCCTCCCCAAACTCGCGCGTGGCCGCGTCGGAGTGGACCTATGTCATGTCCACAAACGGACCTTAGACATGTCTTTGGATTTGGTGTCTGTTTTAGGTGTTGTTTTGGTGGCAACTACGGACTTTGGGCTTTGGCTTGAACGAGACCCTCCGAATTTATTAGGTGTTTCGGATTTTGTCCAACTGTTCGTTTTAGTGGTCGGAGTAGTTCGTTGTTTTTGTTGGCCCTCTACTTTTAAACACAAAGAACATAACAAATCAAACGAAGCATAAGGATGTAAATCTACCACATCAGCTATGTTGCGATTTAATCCCCTACAAAACGTAGCCATCTTTTGTTCCTCGAGTTCTTCTAACTCACACATTAAAGATGTCTTTTCGAACTCCTCAATGTACGCACTAATTGACATGGTCCCTTGTTTCAATTCGGCTACCTTACTATATAAGTCGATTTTGTAACTTTTAGGAACATACCTCTTGCGTAACTTATTTTTGAGTTCCTCCCATGACCGGATCTTAGGCTTTTCCTCCCGTGCTCGCCTAGTCTTCATACTTTCGAACCATAGGGACGCACTTTTTGTTAGCCTCAAGATAGCATACTTGCAACACTTCTCATTGGGGACATCCTTGAATTCGAACATCCTCTCGATTTGACGCTCCTAGTCCAAGTACTCTTCCGGATCTATCCCTTCTCCAAATTCAGGCAACTCCGTGACTTTGAATTCGTCATGGGGTTTGCGCACATCCACGAATCTCCTTGCGCCTCCCCCAGGCTTGTTCTCAGGCAAATTATGCAAGGCACGAAGCAATTGTTGGATGAGATTGTCGTCATTACCCCCTCCAGTGATGCTGCTTGCGTCATTGTTGACATTGTTGTCGTTGATATCGTTATCTTCCATGTCGCTAAACACGGCTCTGATACCAAAATGATGCGAATGCGGAAGCAGTTTAGATTAAGAAATGAATTTGGGTCGAAGGTTAATGTAACCTTGAGTGATGACGTGGATTTTGGAGTGAAATTGAACTAAGGTTAATGTAACCTTGGTTCGTGGTTAAGGTCTTCCTAGATTTTGACCTTAGTGACACGCCTATTTTAAGGAAGAAAATACTTTGAATTACGTAAGGATTTTTGTGATGAAATAAAAGACAAACGTAACCAAAGATATTTAGCCCGAATTCGACCTTGAATCCGAAACTAATAACGTAGATATTGACGCACCAATTCCTCAATGCGATTTCGAAGTACTTTCTCGAAATATAAAACACAAGAGTTGGTTTAAAATCAAAACGTTGCTGAAATGTAACCAAAGATGTTTTATGAATAATTCTTACACTAAACACGACTTATATAGCCTTCCTCAGAGGTTCTCTTTGATCTTCTCGCCTATGATATACAAAATATAGTAGCTTACTAGGAGCTAATAACAAAGCTATGTAAACTAGGAGCTAATAACAAAGCTATGTAAACTAGGAGCTAATAACAAAGCTATGTAAACTAGGAGCTAATAACAAAGCTTAATAAGGAGCCATTTGGACGTGCACAACCAGCTTCAAACGTCCTCTTTAACCCTGGTGCTTTCCCATGCACAACTGACTTGTTCGGACCATAACTTTGTCAATACTTGTTCAATGAGCCTTCATGAATAGTCATTGGAAAGATAAGCTCGAAATCTATCTCCTCCATTTTGAATACTACGAAATTCCAAGTATAACTCGAGATATGGACTGATCAAAACAATGCTGCAAAAATGAACTCGCATCACTATGGCTAGTTACACACAAAGCCCTATTAGACTAGGCACCACAATATATCTTTCAATTCACTGAACTACGGCTTGGTTTGATTTCACTACGCGTGAATACGTAGGCAACCTTTCAAAAGAGGCACAACCACCCACATTGACACACATTCAAAAAGCGTCGTCATTCCGGTCACGACACCGTCATGTTCTCAGCAGCTAGCTTTGTCGTCTTGGGGGTTTCTTTTAGGTGGAAAACCTCCATCCACTCACAAAATCCAGATAAATTCAAAAAAACAATCTTGCCTCCTTTCTATAGTGTGTCTTAGTACTCGGCTCAGTCGAAGACGAGAATCTGTCAAGACTCGAAGCAATACCCACTTGGGAAATGTACCCTAAAATCAAAAATCCAGAAGAGCACTAGACTACAACATTGCCACTACTGAGCCCTGTCATTACAGAGTACACATCCTTCCTATTCCGAGAATTCGACCATGTTGCCACTCGCCTAGGCTACGGAATAGCGCAACTTGTTAAGTGGCCCAACCCCCTACCGAGTCACGGTCCAACCCCTCGAGAGTCCAGTCGTGTCTGTCAACTCGTCCGGTCACGTCCAGAGTCGAGTCTGTCGGTATACCTCTCTCTTCAAATTCTCATTTTAAAATTTGCAAAACTTAGCCATTTGAGAAAATCCTTTTCGACAAGGTCAAATTTCGGTCTATTTAAATTGCAAATTTCTTTTCTACCCATTTCAGTTTTGAAAACCTATTTCCTAGCACGTGAGTTGCTTTCAGGACTTCGATTTAAAACTAAGCAAAAATCATTTTTATTCCCCAGCACGAGTCATATTTGTTTTACCTACGTGTTGCATGCAAAATTTTGTGTAACTTATACAGGTACGACCCAAGACCGTGCAGCTCACATATCTCCCCAGCGGAAAGCCCAAGGCGGCATTTTTCACGGGATGAGCCCACATACAGGCGCACCCGCGACTTACACAACAAGTCCAAATTCCCCACGGAGTTATCATCATCAGCTCAGGTATGATTTCTATCTTATGGCTGGCGAGCCCTTTCACGCAAGTCTAATGGATATAAACGACCCGATCGGAAGTCTACCAGGTCTTAATCCTCGATTGGCATGGTAGCTACTCTGGCTTTCGCCTTGTCCAAGCCTCAGTCAGAGTGGGGGCTGTGTAGACACCCACATTTTGACTGCCAGGTGTCTATAGTAGTTTCCAAAAAATACCAGATGATGATCGGACGCAAACGTGTTTCTACGCGCTCGGATATGGGCTCAAAACCATTAGTTTCTAGCTTGGACTTTTTACGGAGTACAAATAACACAAAACCGACCTCAAATTCAGGCCCAGTGGGTCGTTTCCAATCAAATAAGACTAATTTGGGTCAAAATCGATACCGGAAATAAAACCGTCTTTTAGCGACCAGGTCAAAACCCGGTCAAAGTCGTTTCCGAGATCAAACCCGCTGTCCTCCTTCAGGTGGGCCACTCGATCAAGTCCATCAGGGCACTTGATCGAGTAACCCTAGACAAGGAGGGGGAGCAATTGCCTATATATACACCCCTATTGCACACAATTCAAACACTTTTGACAGACTTTACCTACATCTTTTTTACAACCCTAATCAATCCTACAACATTAAAAAAACTAATCATTTATCTTTGGTTCCACAGAGGCCTCTAGTCAGCTCTTCCTCAGAGGTTCCACGATGCATTACAGTCGGGATAGGAGGCTCCACATCCTTCCCAACTGAGGTACCACCTCCCCTCTGAGGGCCATTCTTCTTAGGAGTATATCGCGTAGTAAGAACAACATTAGAGCCTGCTTGCTGTTTCTTTTTCTCCCTTTTACACTTAGCCTTGGTATGACCAAGCTTTCCACAAGTCGAACAATAGAAAGGCACCCATTCATAGTCCACTCGTTAAAAAGATTTGCCAAATACAGGAATGTTAATAACCACAGACTGAGGCAGTTCTTGAGAGACATCAACTTCTACAAGCACTCTTGCAAAAGAGAGCTTCTCCTTAAATGTTGTGGCGGTATCAGCAAACATTGGACGCCCAATTTTGCTCACCATTTTACTCAGAACAGATGCCGACCAAAGGTACGGGTCCAGATCCGAAAATAAAACCCAAACCGGAACCATTGATACTCGATCCATTTCTTGAGAGAAAACTGGACTCCACTGCTTAAGAATCATAGAGTTATGACCCACTAACCATGGTCCGCCCTTTAGAACAATATCCACATCCTTCTGACTGCAGAAGCGAAAAGAAAACCATCCCCGTTTAAAGTATTGAACAACCGGAGGTCTAACCTGATTCCACTGCTTCTGAACAAAATCCTCGATTTGCTTTAATGTCGGACGAGCACCTATAATATTCCCCATGAGAGTATATTTCCATAACCCAAGCTCATCCTCAAAGTCATCAACATGAATATCAATTTCCGTGGAAGACACGCTATCCTCAATAAAGAACAATTCCATCCCCATCTTAGTTTCTTTGGTTTTCATCGCCCAAGATGCAGGCTCAGCATTCCCTTTTCCCAGCTCCGCCGTGGAATGAGACTCAGTAACACCAATGGACTCCGATCCCCTGTTTTCCTGGCCAGTGACAGTCCCCGGAGGCTTCCCCAATTCAACAACCCTAGATTGCCCAGACTCTCTAGCACCCTCCGAAACCATCGTAGAGGCAGATTGAATTGCCTGAAAGATAACCTCGTTGGTTGTACCACCTTTCGCCGGAGATCAAACACTCAAAATCTCCTCATCGCGTGCTTCCTCACCATCATCCTTTCGATCTTTGGACTGCTCTTCTTTACGCTCAAATTGAACTTTACGTGGCCTCCCCCTCCCTCGCCCTGTCCCCGTCATCGGCAACGATCGTCGCTAAAACATTCGAGAGAGAAATTCTTTCTCTAGAACGAAGAGAGAGAAAGCTAACTAAGAAATATTTTTATTTATGAAAATTTAGCCATTAATGATTTTATTATGAAATTTCGTAAATAATTAAATTCCAACGTGAGGTTTACTCGAATTGCTTTGAAATACCTTTAATAATTTTACGATCATCTTTTTAATCAACCTACAATTATTTTTGGACCCCTTCCCACCATTTTGGACCATGACCCCCATGTCACACTACTTCTACATATTTTTACAACTTATTATTTTTATGTTTTTAAGAGAACAATTATTTCACAAGATATTTTTACCATGTTTTAATGTGATGATTCATGCAAAAACTTTTCAAACTCCACATACATCATTTTGGCCAAGTTGTGTAGTATGCATCTACCTTGTTTTCATCAATTTTAAAAGCTTCATTTATGCTTAATCCTTTCACTTTTTTTTCTCATTCAATTTACATCAATTTTAATCAAGGCAAATACCTCCTCTTTTTCTCTCTTTTGGTTCATGAAATCTGAATTTTTCAGCAGCCATTTCTGGCCAGAAAACCGTCTTCAAGCATCGCCTTCAGTCTCCTATTTTTCTCTTATTTCGATCCTCTTTTCGTCTCCTTCGTTAAGGTATTAATCAGTTTCTTTTCCAATCATTTTCACCTTGTTTTTCCAGTGATCTTATGGTATTTTCATACCATGGATGTCATGTTTTTGTAGTATTTTTGGAGGATCCGGAAGCGGACGAATACATCGTCGACTCGGACTTAGATTAAAGGTAACATCGATGTTACTCGGTATTTCGTGATTTTAATCGTGTATTTGCATGTATATATTTTTATGTTTTATTTTGACAATATATGTATGTCATAAAATCTTGAAAATTTTTAAAAGTTGAAAATTTGCATGTTTCGATATTTTTATCGCTTTTACGAGATTAATGATTAAATCGTCGTATTAATTTGTAAAATCGTAATATTCGGCCTAAACTTGTAATATATGATTATATTCTGTAAAAATAAGGTTTTTAATGATTTTTAATAATTTAGCATTATTCTGATATTTTAGTTATCAATTATTGAATTATTACCGTTTACGGACGAAAACGATTAAAAGCCGACTTTTAGTTCTAGTACTTAAACATTTTACTTTAATCTGATTTTTGATGTGGTGAAAATTTCTGATGAAATAGAGTTTTCTGAAGTTTTTCATAATTTTTCGGAATTGTTAAGTGGATGAATTAATTAATCACTTTAAATCATCGTTTATCGTTAAAACCGTATTTGTCGTTTAAATTCTCGATTTCTGGTCTTTTGTTTAAATCTGGAAAAAAAAAATGTTTCTGATGGTTTCATAATAAAATGTAATTTTAAGATTTTTAGTGTTTTAATAAAATGTTAGGAACGATAAGTTTTTTTAATGGAATCGTTAATTGTGAAAACGGGTTTTAAAGACGGTTTTGATGGGATTTATTAAATCTAGAATTTTTGGAAATCTGGAAAAATGGTAGATTCTTGGAAATCATGATTTTTAAGTTTAATAATAATTTTTGGATATTAATACTTAAATCGTTTTGTAATTACTATTTTTATTAATCGTTATTGTCAAGATTAGACGATTAACGAGAAAACCCCTTTAAAAACCGAGTTTAAGGATTCTGGAAAAATTTCTTTTCTGGACAGAATGTCCAAAAATATATTTTAGTTATTTTATGTAATTTTTGTACTATTTATTAAAGTCTTTAATTAATAGTGCTGATTTTTGGACAAAATTACTATTTATCGTTAAAATGCTTCGTCTTACCTAAAAGAATTATTTTTCCACCAATTTTGAAAATATTTAAATCTGAAAATTTAAGATTTAAATCATCCCTTAACATACTCTAAATATGTTCAATGCTTTAATTAAATAAAAGACGTTAAAAGATTTAATTTGACATTTGCCTTAAAATCCTATTTATAATCGTATTGTCGTAACTAATAATAATTAGGGAATTTTAGTTTTATAAATTTTGGAAACACCGTAATTAGTAGTACTAAAGTGTTTAAGACATTTTTAATTATTTTATACACACTTGTATGTTTTTTCAATAATTTCATAAATCTAAATACTCTCACTTTAATAATTAATATCATTAAGGCCGAAAGTACTAGTTTTATAAATCTACATTGTTTACTAAAAATGTTTATTAGTATAAACTAATATTTTTGCTATTTTGATATGAGGCTATTTTTAGTAAAGTTTCTAAAAATAGAAGTTTCCTAAAATAGAAAGTTTCCTCTTTCGAAAAGTGATTCCTTTTCCTTTTTGTTCTCTTATTGTTTATATTGTGCATCTTTTAAATATCGATAATGAATTGTTTTGGAGTTATGGAATAAGGAAAAGTGTGGGTTTAGAGTAATATAGTCTAGGATGTACGTTTTTGCCATCAACTGTAAGACTGGTGTGTCTTTATGGGGCACATTGGTTGTTGAACTGAGCATGGTTTGTGTTCAGGAGAGTGTATGTTTTGACCTTAAGCTAGATACCGCATCGTGTTAGTCGCCGTCAGTTGAACTAGACATATTTGTTGTCCAGGAGGGGTATGCACTACTTAAACCAGGACCTCGCTGCACGCAGTCCTGTTATAGTTGAGTTGCCTAGTTAAAGACTGGATTCTGTTATGAGTTAAGTCTACAGTTCTCGAAGCTAGTTTCTAGTATTATCCTAGTGAAAGTCTAGATTCTACATTAATCCTATCCATAACACCATTTTGAATATTTTTATTATTATCGATATAATTTTGATTTTCAGGTTGGCAAATGTTTTATGTTTTCTTCGGAAAACTCATTCTTATTATATTGTTTCGATACGTGAAGTTTTTCACTGAAAACTTATTTTCATTATAATGTTTTACAGTTTTCCGTTTTAACTATTTTTCTATAATAGTAATTACAGTTTTAAAATCCTGTTATACGGCTGGGAGAACGTTGACCTTGCTCCCCACTGATTGTGGCTGTTAGTTTTTAACATGGCAGGTATATGTGTTTTCCTTCGGGTGGGCTAGCGAGTAGTTACGGATCCTGCTTCGCTGATTAGTAATCTGAACTATGGATTGTTATAACCCTTTTTATGGATTTTATTTCATTTTTAGTCTGTAGCCATTTTTATTTTATGGCTTATGTATTGACTTACCATTTTTATTTAATCAAGACATAGTTACATTGTGTTATAATCCCGATCTACAGTGTTTCCGCCACTGTATTGCGTTAGAATTTTTTTAAGGGATTACAAGACCTTTTTATTCATGTAGTCGTTTTGGGTTTTTGTAACCGTACTTAGTTATCGAACTTGGTCTGCATCCTTTGAATAATCTATTAAATTCGGTTGTGTTTTGGTATTGTTTTGTGATGGGACTACTGCCTCGGTTAACCCGTGATGGTAACACTCTCATTTATCCGGGAAGGCCTAGTTAAGGATCTTGGATAAACGGGGGTGTTACACATATATTTCTCGCTTACTACTCGATACTACGCCATTTATCGATAACAATCGAACAAACCTCAAAACAACGAGGAACTACAAGAACCGAGATTCCGTGTTCTCTTTTACTTATTCCGTGTCTGTTGTAGAAAGCCACATAATTACCCCTTAGTACGAGCATTATTGAATCCTATGACAAATCAAGACAGTCTTTTAGCTTGTAATTTAAGACAGAAGGCAAACCCATTTCCCACAATAAACATCCCTCGAATAAAGACCGATCAACTCCCACCACAGGTGCTAGTCTGGCAAAAATAAAAGAGTCTGAAATGGCCAAAAGGAGCCAAAGGAAAAAGCAAAACCAAGGTCAAATCAAACCGTCCCTATTCAATGATCAAGACCGAACTCAACGGTCAAAATGAAACCCCCAATCATTCAACTCGACTTCAAGTGCAAAGTCCGAACAAAAAGCAAAAAAAAAAGAATAAGAGAAAATGAACAAACCAGTCAACTAACACCCAAATAGTAGCCTCCCTGCATTACAACCCTTAAGACCTTCCCGAGACACTCGTTAGGAGACAGTCCAGAATTTTGAGGATTCAAGCTCAATAGGATAATCCCAGCCATTATGGCCAGACATGGAAATTACATCCCACGTAATTTACATCCCGCCCGATTGAAGCATGAGTCATTTTTACTCAGCTTCCCATTTCCTACCACATCACGAAACCGTAACCCCATAGCCTTAACTCCACAAAAATCAAACTCGAGATTTTGATCCATCAAAACCACTTGTTACCTAGCTCCACAATCCAAAACCACTCAAGCCAGTCACCCTGACCTAAACGCGGTATCTCGATAATTGTCACTTTCAAGGGGTCACACCCGATCACTTCATTTGAGTTCTTAAAATAGGGTGAAAACTCATGTAATATACCCTAAGCATCTCACATCAATAATTGGCATAACAAGTCTAAAGCAAAATCAGTCACATCTATAATGAACTACGAACATGGTTTGATTCCGTCTAAACACGGATACGTAAGCAACCCTTCTAAGGGTACAACCAACAAAAATGACAAAATCGATTACTCGATTTGCATGCAAATCGGAACCACCCCTATGTTCCGATTAACGAGTGATTTCAATGACGAAGCATAAACGACGAGCCGAGGACGGGGTGAAAACCCGAAAGGGCGCCCCGGGCAAAATGAAGAAATGTGTTGCGAGCCGTCATAAAAAAAAAACGAGCCGAGGACGGAGTGAAAACCCGAAAGGGCACTCCGGGCATAATGAAGAATCGAGTTGTGAGCCGTAAAAAAAAAAGCAAAAGAAAAAGAGCAAAAAAAAGACAAAACAAAAGGTGAGCCGAGGACGGAGTGAAAACCTGAAAGGGCATTCCGGGTAAAATGAAGAATCGAGTTGCGAGTCACCACAAAAAATGAAGAAAAAAAATGTGCTTCCCATTAATAAAACAAATCTGTTAAATCGAGCCTTTATCGAGGCCCTTTACATCGACCATCCGAAACCCGGCTACCCCGGAAAATGACAACGTGTCAAAACCCTACAAAAAGCTAGTACTAATACGCCACATAATATCAAATAATATAACATAGTACAAAACGGCTGGGCTCTACTAGTTGACGGTAAGGATTTGCCGTGTATCCCGCCGGTCAAAATAAACCAACTAACCTAATTGGGTAGATAGGGTAAGTCGGGTCGAATCCACAGGGACGGGGTGTTGGACTAAGGTGTGCTACGGTCTAAGACTAGGTTCAAGGCTAACTAAACTAGGCGATGGCTATGGTAGACTAAAGACTAAGCTAAACAAGTAACTAATGACAAATGGAAGAAAATAAATCAACAAGAAGGAAACTAGGGCTAGATCGGGTTCATGGATGCCAAAGAGACCAAAAGGGGAAAAACGGGGTTACTAGCATGCTTTCGTAACCTAGGTTCCGATCGGGCTCTCGCTTCTTAAACGGCCTAGGGGTCTCCTCACCACGCTCTCGCTACTAATGGGAGAACCAAACCTATTAACCACACAAGAACATGCAAGAAAAACAAGAAATGATCATCTGAAGTCTCACAAACATTTCATCAAACATGTGGAGTGCAAGGCAAATGGGAATCAACAAAAACAACAACTAGTACCACCCATCTCACCCTAATCATCCCTAATCACACCCAATCCCCCTACTAACCCTAGGGGATAACTACTCAAACATAATCAAACAAAAACTAACACAAACAAGAGAAACCAAAACAAGAATCAAAACATTCATAATGGAGAACAAGTATGAACAACAAACAAGATATAAAGATGAAAACTTAAATAACAATAATGATTAAGAGAAAAGAGATGAGAAAGATTATACCAACTAAAAAGGAATGAAAAGATGAACATATGTTGTCAAGATTGGTAGAATCTCCAAGAATTCCAATATTACAAGAGTAATCTAACTAGATTAAACTAAGATTAAGGAGTAATTAAAGAGAGATTAAGCTAATCTACACTAATCTAAGCTAATCTAACCTAAAAATAGTCTAGGGTTTCATTGGTTTTTATAACAATATAAGGGGGGGGGGGTATTTATAGGGTTACAAGAGTAGAGGAATGAAAGGAAGCGAAACAGCCCCGATCTCCGGCCGGGAAGGTGATGATCCCGACCGGGATGGGGTGGTCCCGACCGGGATGGCCTTCAGAAGCGTCTGTTTTCTTTCCTGCTTCTTCCCGGTCGTAATGGATTCCATCCCGACCGGGGTGGGTCATGTAGGCTTCAAATAAGATTCCATAGGTCCCTCCTTGCTCTTCTTAGGCTTCTTATCGATTCTCGGTGGTCGGGAATGGGTCCCATGGGCTCGGGATCGAGTCTAAGCAACCGAGTGATCGTCGCTTCTCTTCGTTGGCTCCAAATGTGTCGGAAACGAGTAGGAATCGTTCCATTTCTCCAATATTGGCCTTAGGAACCTAAAACAAGCTAGAAGAAGCGTAAGTAGCCTCGAAAACCACTGATAAGTGTAGTTCGTAGTGCCTATTTGTTGTGTTTTGGTCCCGTTTTCCTTGTGGAATCGCTCCTTTGGAGCTATTCATGGGCTTCTTATGCTTCCTTTAGTTCGTTTCAGGTTCCCGAGACCAATTTGGAAGAGTTGGAGCGATTCCGACTCAATACATACACATTTTGGAGCCAACGAGATAAAGGAACGATGACTCGAGGCCTTAGAATCGACCCCGAGACCTTGGGACCCAATCCCGAGCCTCCGAGACCCGATCCCGAGTCCCTAGAATCGGTGGGAAGCCCATGAGAGGCAAGGAAGGACCAAAGAGCGTTTAAGGAAGGCATACAAGGCCCATCCCGTTCGGGATGGCCTCATCCCGTTCGGGATGGGGTGCTACATTAGGATGGCTGCTGTGAGCCCATCCCGGTCGGGATCAACCCGTCCCGATCGGGATGACAGAGCCGTCCCGATCGGGATGATCCGTCCCGGTCGGGACCGTGATGCTGCTGCACGACTCTCTTTCTTTCTTCTCCTTCATTCTTGTACCCATATATATACTCCCTTCTTTTAATTTTAAGACATCTCATGTTACCCTAGAGTAGTTTAAGCCTCCATTATCATTCTAAACCCTAGATTTACTCTCACTCATTAAGTTTTAATCTCTCTTTAATCCTTAGTTAATTATTGTAATTAGTCTTGGATTAAGGGATTCTTGAAGATTGTTCCAAGATTGACAACCTTGGGATTGTATTTGGGTTTCTCATTAATGCAAGTTTTCATCTTTTTCATCATATTATTGTTGGTATAATCTTCTCTACTCTAATCCTTGTTTATTTAATCTAGTTTCAATCTTTTTTTTATTGTTATTGTTATTGTTCTCATTGTTCATAATGGATGTTTGGTTTGTGAGTTTGTTTTCTCTTATGATTGTTGGTTTTTCATTGATTATGAGTGAGTAGTAATCTTGTGGGGTTAGTAGGGGGATTAGGGGTAGATTATGGATGATTAGGGTTGATTAAGGGGAAAAGGTTACAACTTTATTGTTAGTCACATTGTAGGCACTCTATGTGTTTGTTGATATGCTTGTGTGAGTTGTAGTGGCCATGCTTCCCATACTTGTGTTCATCTTCTCATTGATTGCTTATGTTGTGGAAATGTTGAGAATAGTTTAGTCGCGAGAACGCAGACTAGGGTCTAAGTTGCGAGAGCCCGGACCCACCTTGACATCGGTCTAAGTTGCGAGAGCCCGGACCGACTCTAGTGATTAGGAGGCACCTATACCCTTGAATCCCCAATTACCCTTCTACCTCTATGAACCCGACCTACCCCACTTCTTTCCATATTTGTGTTAATCCTCTTAGTTAGTCATAGTTCCTCTAGTTTATTCATTAGTTCGATTATTAGTCTAGTTCTTACTCCTCCTCCTTAATAGTTTTCATTCATCGCTTCTTTGTGTTTGTTTGGTAATTTAGTCTCGTTGTAGGCCGACATAGTCTAAACCTTGATATACCGTCCTCGTGGATACGATCCCGACATGCCCTAGCTACTCACTAGGTTAGTCGGTGTTATATTGATCGGCTAGGGACGTGACAAATCCCTACCATCAATTTGGCGCCGTTGCCGGGGACGGTGCATTGTTTAGACTTAGTTTGCTTATTTCTAGACTTAGTTACCCTTCTTTGTGCTCTTCCATCTTCTCTTGTGAATATTTTCTAGTTTCTCTTCTTTCCTTAGCTTTCTTTTCTCTTTGTCTCTAGTTGTGTTTGTTATTGTCGTTGCCTAGTGCCCATAAAGCACTAGGTGTTCTTACGTTTGTTCTAGTGTGTAGTGTATGCCTAGGAGGGGAGGCGACTTCTATCTCTTTAATCCAGAGCCGGAGAGACTCTTTCGAGCCTTTCGCCAACGGACAATTAATCGGGTTAGGATCTCTCAACCAAGTGCAAGCACCACTCATCAAGGGCAAGCCCAAGGAGCCGACTTGAGCATTTCACCTCGAGAGACGGCCGGAGGGACCTTCATCAATCCCTTCAGTGAATCTTCTCCTAGTTCCCCCTCTTCATCTACATCAACACTCTCTACACCACCATCTTCTCCCTTACATCCAAGAATGCCTAAGTTCTCCTCTTACTCCACATTCACCGAGGATGTCTTGCCGGGACCGAGTGCATTACCGGAAGCCTATACCGGGAATTTTGTGGCAAAGACTCAATTTATCCAACTTGTGGAGAGGAGCCCATTTAGTGGTTTGCCCACCGAAGACCCGCACCAACATATGGAGACTTTCTCCGATTATTGTGACGCTATATCTCAAACCGGGGTTACTCAAGATCAAATTCGTCGGGTACTCTTCCCGTTTTCTCTTATTGGAAAAGCGAAGCAATGGATCAAGAGTCTCGATAGGGCAACCATGGGGATCGATACTTGGAAAAAGCTTGCCTTGGCGTTCTATCAAACGTTTTACCCTCCGGAAAAGACAAACTTGCTTAGGGCCTCCATCACCGGGTTTCAACAAAGGGATGAGGAGAGCCTATATGAAGCTTGGGAGCGGTTTAAGTCTTTGGTAAGATCGTGCTCTCATCATGGACTCTCACAATGGTTCTTGGTACAACAATTTTTTAATGGACTTTATGAGGACTCGAGAGCTATTCTTAACATGGGCTCCAATGGTAGGTTCACCGAGGTCGATGACGACCAAACATGGGCGAGAATCGAAGAGATGGCGGTGCATAATTCGCAATACTCTAGGCCTAGGAAGGCACATCGAGGAGGCATACATGAGGTCGATGCTATCACCAAATTAAGCATTGACTTTGGAGCCCAATTGAAAACGCACATGGAGACTATTGACAAGAAGCTCCAAAGTCACCTCGACCAAGTCCAAGGCACTAGTTCCTCACACCATCAACCGATTCAAGAAGTGAATGCTTTGGGGTTCGCACCTCCTTTACCTTACTATGGGATGTGCGATACTTGTGGAATAGTTGGACATGATCCTATGTATTGCCGTGGAAGTATCGAGCAAGTGAACGCCTTTCAAGCGTTCAAGCAAGGTGCCTCCTACTCTAATCAATACCAAGCTTCCAATCAAGTCCCTCAACAACAAACCTTTCAACATCAACAACAACATCGTCCCTATGTTCCACCTCCTTTACGGGACAACAATGATAGTTACCAAGGTTATGCGGGTAACCAAAGACCCTTCAACAATTTCAAGCAAAATAACCAAGGTAACTTCAACAACAAGCAAGGGTTCCAACAAGGGAACTTCAATCAAGGTGGTTTCCAAGGAAACCAAAATTTCCAAGGAAACCGGAACTTTCAACAACAACAAAACCACAATCAAGGCCTTAATCAAGGCAATTCTCATGGGTTCCAAGGGAACCATCAACAACAAGCAAATCAAAGTCATCAACAACAAAGCAAGCCTAGGAGTCGGTCTCCTATCCATGACTATGGTACTCCGTTAGCCCTCACCGATACTCCACATAATCCATCATCTCCACCACGGGATTTCGACGTACAAAAGTATATGATGGATATGCAAAGGAGTAATCAAGAGATGGCAAGAAATCAACAAGAGTTCTTTGCTTACGTTCAAAAGGACAACCAAGCAAGAGATGCTCATGCGAAGTCGATGGAAACCCGAATATCTCAACTTGCTTCGGAGATCTCTACAAGACAAAAGGGGCAACTACCTCCTCAAGGCGAAACACCAAAAATTGAGCATGTAAATGCTATTACTACGAGGAGTGGTACATCCTATGAACCCCCTTTTTCACCTAGTGAGCAAGAACCAAGACAAGAAGTCATACCCCCCTCTCAAGATAATGCAAGCTTTGACATTCATATTGAGGAGCAAGTCTTATGGGAGGCCGAGAAACCCCAAGAAGACACTCCTCCCCCACTTCAAGCACAAGAAAAGGGTAAAGGGAAAGTGTCAAGTGAAGAGTCCACCCAAATTGATCAAAACAAGTACCATATCAAGTTGCCTTACCCATCAAGGCAAATGAAGACTAAGGTGGACACTCATTATGACAAGTTCCTTAGTATTGTGAAGAAATTGGATGTTAGTGTCCCATTCACCGAATTACTCACCCAAATCCCGGCATATGGAAGATTTATGAGAGAAATCTTAGCTAGGAAGAGATCCGTCGACAAGGAAGAGACCGTAGCGTTCACGAGGGTGGTGAGTGAGCTTATTCAAGGTTCCACGCTTCCAAAGTTGAAGGATCCGGGTAGTTTTTTGATCCCTTGCACCATAGGCAACTTCTTGATCAAGAATGCGTTATGTGACTTGGGCGCGAGTGTGAGCATCATTCCATATTCTATTTGTTGCCGACTCGGAATGAAAGAGTTGAAATGTACGTCCCTCACCCTCCAAATGGCCGATAAATCATTCAATCGACCATTAGGAATGTTAGAGGACGTACCGGTACGAGTAGGGAAATACTTCATTCCGGTCGACTTCATTGTGGTTGACATGTCGGAGGATGCCAATACTCCAATTATTCTTGGGCGCCCATTTCTACACACCGCGGGTGCAATGATCGATGTGAAGAACGGTAGGATCACATTTGAGTTAGGCGAGGAGAAGATGGTGTTTGACCTCCAAGGCAACACTTCGCCTACTAGCGACGAGACATGCAATATGATCCAAGCCAAGAAAGACATCGATCTAGGGGGTGAACCGGAACGAAGCTTGAAGAAGTACTCTTATGTACTTGAGGATGACGACTCCGATATGGAGGAGGATGAGTGCCCATGTCATGGGCTTGATGACAAGTTGAAGTGCAATGACAAGGAAGAAGATGAGCCTCCCTTGGGGCCACATGAGGACCGGTGGACGTTTGGGTATATCCCCAAGGACCAAAAGTACAAGTTCAAGCCGTTGAACTTGGAAGAGCGGGATGCCCCGGGAACGTCAAGGCAAGGCCATGAGGAGCCTTGGGATGTGGTCGGTTACATTACGAGCTTGATTGAAGACTTCTCTAGGGCCTTCGACTTGTTCTTACGTGCCCTTGATGGAGATGGAACTAGTTTTGGTTGATGAAAAAGATTGAAGAAAGCACCACCTTGGTTTGACGGAGTTCCACAAGAACCGTCTCATTGTATATATCTCTTTCTTGTAGCTAGTTTGATTTTTTTGTGAATTCTTGTTATTTGGATTGATTGATGAGCGTTGTGAGGGAGAGAGTTTGATGTGTGTTTGAGTATTGCTTGATAGGTGAAGTGAGAGCGCTCCTAGAAAGGATTGGCTATGATATACTTTGGGTTGTAGGCACGAGGATCGGGTTTTTGAAGCTTGGAGCAAGCTTTTGGGGATTGTGGAAGTTGAAGAAGACCCATCCCGGCCGGGATGAGGCGTCCCGACCGGGAAGGGTAAGGCATCCCGACCGGGAAGGAGCCGTCCCGATCGGGATGGGTGCACCATATTTGGAGCATCCTGTGAGTCCGTCCCGACCGGGATGAGGGCGTCCCGACCGGGACGGGTGTGGCATCCCGACCGGGAAGGAGCCGTCCCGATCGGGATGGGCGTACCAAGGTTTGAGTTCACTGTGGGTCCGTCCCGACCGGGATGAGGTCGTCCCGACCGGGACGGGTGAGGTAACCCGATCGGGATCAATCTTCCCGACCGGGATGGTCCTCTGCTCCCCCTTTGTGATTTTTCTTCGCAATCAAGTCCACCCAACCGTTTTATGCCCCCTCCCAACCTCCCTACTCCTCCTTGTCCCTATCATACGACCCATACACCTCACTTTACACCGAGATCCACATCAAATCCCACCCCCCTCGCACCTCTACCACCTCTACCATGCGATGTTATCGAGAATGAAGCGGAAAAGAAATGATGAAGACAAGCAAGCGCCTTTATCGATCTATGAGATGATGGAGAGAGTGAGTTGCTAACCTATGGTACGATAACTATCTTTTCTTTTCCGTTTTTGTTGTTGATTGTTTTCCTTTGTTTCTTCCCTTCTCCCTGTACACTTATGTGTCTTGATGCCATGGTGGCCTTCGAGGCCTCGGTAGTAGTTGCTCCCGACTCCCGACGATGTGATTACGTCGAGAGTCAATCGAAAAATCCAAATTTTACAAGTTTTTCACTCTTTCTTTTTGAGGATTTAGTCGGATTTAGGCGGAATCCGGGCTAGGTGACTTGATTACACCTAGCCCTCCCCTCCCATTTCGTTTTACTTCCTTCTTTTTATTTTCTTCCCCCTTCCATATCTTTTCTCGTCTCGGCCCATGGTGACTTGACTACACCCGGCCGGACACCTTCTACCATTTCTTCACTTTATTTTAAATTTTTTAGTTTTATTTTCGTAGTTTCTTTTTCTTTCTTTTGTCTCTCCGCACCCTACGATCGAGCATGAGGACATGGCTCGATTTAAGTGTGGGGGGAGCGATATTCTATCGTAGTTAGTTTTATTTTTCCCTTTTTTCTAAAAAACCTTTAAAAATCCCAAAAATTTGAAAATTTTTCACAAAAATTAAAAAGATTTTTCTCTTTTGCGTTTTCTTTTGTGTCTATTGTGTCGTATATTTGTTTGTGTGCGTGTTTTGCCTCCCCTTGTCCTTATAGGTTGTTTTAATCGCCAATGACTTTGGAAAGCTCTAAAAACATCCGGTAACATCTTCTAACCCTCTTTCCCTCTTTATTCCTCGTGATGTTTGGAGAAGGTTGTGTTGAGGTGTGCTCGGGTGGAGCTTGTACATTCTTGTGGTGGATTAGGTGACATGTATGGATTATCGGGGTGGTGTGCGTTGTATGTTTGTTTTGTTTTGTTATGTTTTTGTTTCCTTTGTTTCTTTTTCTCTCGTTTTCGTCGCGTCTTTATTTTGTGTTGTGTTGTGTTGTGTGTAAACCGTTTTCGAAAACCCGGTTTAGAGGCTAGTGTGTGAGTGTCTATTTTCCCTTCCTAGTAGTGTAAATCGAGTCGTGGACTTTAATCTAGTAGAATGACCCTAAATCAATGAGTTCGTTAGTCCTTTACCTTGAGTCCACTTAGCTTACTAGGAATTTACTACGGGATTTGCACTTTTGACCATTATGACCACCTACGGTGTGAAAAGGCCTTGGTTACCGAGTCTCGTCCCTTAGGTGACCGTGTCTAGGGTTGTTTGATTAGTCCAAGTTCTTCATTTTTGTGGGTTTTAAGGGAAGGCGCTGTCCCGGCTCACCCATTACCCTACCTCTTACACATACCCTCACAAATAAAATGCAAATTGTTGATTCTCTCTTTCTTGAGTGTCGAGAAATGCCAAAAATGCCAAATCTTGCCAAAAGGGCAAAGAAAAGAAAAGAAAAAGAGAGAAAAAAAAATGAAAGAAAGAAAAGAATGAAGAAAAAGAAAAGGCACAAAAGCCAAAAAAGAAAATAGAAAAGAAGAAAAAGAAAAGAAATGGCATGGCAACAAACAAATCAAAACGTCGAAAAGAAAGAAAATGCCAAAAGAAAACCCGTCTCACAAAAAGAAATCCCCACAAAAATAAGCCTTTTTCCGACTTTTGCCGTGAAGAGCCTACCAAAGGACCGAGTCCCTAGGAAGGATGATAGCGGCATTAGTCGGTCTTCCTTCATTTTGCATGTTTTTCCACCTTTTTACTTGGACTAGTTAGGCGGTCTTGGACACGGGACGACCCTCTTGGCTCACGCTAAAGGGGGCGGGGTCTCACTTACCTACAGTGTCGACTAACACCGTGGTTCCTCACTTTTCCACTCCGCCGATCGTCCCGTAGTACGTTTTTAGAAAGTTAGGAGGACCTAAGTAAGTCACCAACGTTTTTATTGCTTTATCGTCATACTATTAGGGTTTAGTTCACTTCGGTTTGTATTGCTAGCTTGGGAACGTTGTCACTTACCTCGAGTCCTAAACCGGTGTTTCATTCACCGCTTTTAGAGGGAAGCGGTATTTCTTTTGTTTTGGGTGCAACCGATTATGTGTTTGTTTGTGTGTTTGTTTGTTTATGTGTTTTGTGTCCGGTTGCATCCACAGTTTTGTCGCAAGACCCAACTTGCCTTGCGGAGTGCACTTGTCCTCTAAGTGCACTCGCGTGAGTTGAAGGGGCGTAGGGTGCGCTAATACCCATTCGGCTAGTTTAAGTAGTTAGTGTGTGCTTACTCGAGGGCGAGTAAGGGTTAAGTGTGGGGGAGTTGATAAGTGTAGTTTGTAGTGCCTATTTGTTGTGTTTTGGTCCCGTTTTCCTTGTGGAATAGCGATTCATGGGCTTCTTATGCTTCCTTTAGTTCGTTTCAGGTTCCCGAGACCAATTTGGAAGAGTTGGAGCGATTCCGACTCAATACATACACATTTTGGAGCCAACGAGATAAAGGAACGATGACTCGAGGCCTTAGAATCGACCCCGAGACCTTGGGACCCAATCCCGAGCCTCCGAGACCCAATCCCGAGTCCCGAGAATCGGTGGGAGGCCCATGAGAGGCAAGGAAGGACCAAAGAGCGTTTAAGGAAGGCATACAAGGCCCATCCCGTTGGGGATGGGGTGCTACATTAGGATGGCTGCTGTGAGCCCATCCCGGTCGGGATCAACCCGTCCCGATCGGGATGACAGAGCCGTCCCGATCGGGATGATCCGTCCCGGTCGGGACCGTGATGCTGCTGCACGACTCTCTTTCTTTCTTCTCCTTCATTCTTGTACCCATATATATACTCCCTTCTTTTAATTTTAAGACATCTCATGTTACCCTAGAGTAGTTTAAGCCTCCATTATCATTCTAAACCCTAGATTTACTCTCACTCATTAAGTTTTAATCTCTCTTTAATCCTTAGTTAATTATTGTAATTAGTCTTGGATTAAGGGATTCTTGAAGATTGTTCCAAGATTGACAACCTTGGGATTGTATTTGGGTTTCTCATTAATGCAAGTTTACATCTTTTTCATCATATTATTGTTGGTATAATCTTCTCTACTCTAATCCTTGTTTATTTAATCTAGTTTCAATCTTTTTTTTATTGTTATTGTTATTGTTCTCATTGTTCATAATGGATGTTTGGTTTGTGAGTTTGTTTTCTCTTATGATTGTTGGTTTTTCATTGATTATGAGTGAGTAGTAATCTGTGGGGTTAGTAGGGGGATTAGGGGTAGATTATGGATGATTAGGGTTGATTAAGGGGAAAAGGTTACAACTTTGTTGTTAGTCACGTTGTAGGCACTCTCTGTGTTTGTTGATATGCTTGTGTGAGTTGTAGTGGCCATGCTTCCCATACTTGTGTTCATCTTCTCATTGATTGCTTATGTTGTGGAAATGTTGAGAATAGTTTAGTCGCGAGAGCGCGGACTAGGGTCTAAGTTGCGAGAGCCCGGACCCACCTTGACATCGGTCTAAGTTGCGAGAGCCCGGACAGACTCTAGTGATTAGGAGGCACCTATACCCTTGAATCTTCAATTACCCTTCTACCTCTATGAACCCGACCTACCCCACTTCTTTCCTTATTTGTGTTAATCCTCTTAGTTAGTCATAGTTCCTCTAGTTCATTCATTAGTTCTATCATTAGTCTAGTTCTTACTCCTCCTCCTCCTTAATAGTTTTCATTCATTGCTTCTTTGTGTTTGTTTGGTAATTTAGTCTCGTTGTAGGCCGACATAGTCTAAACCTTGATATACCGTCCTCGTGGATACGATCCCGACTTGCCCTAGCTACTCACTAGGTTAGTCGGTGTTATATTGATCGGCTAGGGACGTGACAAATCCCTACCATCAACCACTCCAAAGAGCGATTCCACAAGAGAAACCGGGACTAAACGCAAGGAATAAGCACTACAAAACACACTTATCAACTCCCCCACACTTAACCCTTACTCGCCCTCGAGTAAGCACGAACTAACTAATAACTAAGAGAAACTAGACTTCTAACCGAGCGGGTATTAGCGCACCCTACGTCCTTTCAACTCACGCGAGAGCACTAATAGGAAAAGTGCTTTCCGCAAGGCAAGTGGGGTCTTGCGACAAAACTGTGGATACAACCGATCACGAAAACAAACAAACAAACAAGCAAACAAACCATCGGTTGCATCCAAAAAGAAAAAAAATACCGCTTCCCTCAACAAAGCAGTGAAAGAAGCACCGGTTAAGGACTCAAGGCAAGTGACAACGTTCCCAAGCTAATAACACAAATCGATATGAACAAAACCCTAATAGTATGACAACATACCAATAAAAACGTTGATAACTTACCTAGGTCCTCCTAACCTTCTAAGAACGTACTACGGGACGATAGGCGGGATGGAAAAAGGATGAACCACGAAGTTAGTCAACACTGTAGGTAAGTGAAACCCCGCCCCCTTTAGCGATGAGCCAAGAGGGTCGTCCCATGCTCAAAAATCGCCAGTAGTCCAACTAAAAAGGTGGATATGGTTGCAAAATGAGGGAAGACCGACCATTACCGCTATCACATCCTTCCTAGGGACTCGGTCCTTTGGTAGGCTCTTCACGGTAACGATCGGCAAAAGGCTTATTTTTGAGGGGTGAGAATTCTTTTTGTGAGATGATTTTCTTTGGCATTTTTCTTTTGCATTTTGCTTTTGAGTTGCTATGCTTTTTTTTTCTTCTTTTGTATTTTCTTTTTGATTTGTTGTGCCTTTTATTTTTCTTCTTTCTTTTCTTTCTTTCTTTTTCTTTTTCTTTCTATTTTTGACTTGGTTTGCCTTTTGGATATATCTTGTATTGTAGGCATTCAATCACAACCAAGTAAGAAACTTCAACAAATTGCAACTTATTTGTGAGATATGGGTAGAAATTAGGGAAAAAGGAGGAAACTTGGACTAATCAAACAATTTCGAACAAGCTCCCCTAAGAGACGGGACTCGGAAACCAAGGCCTTTTCACTCCGTGGGTGGTCAAAATGGTCAAAATAAAAATCTCGTAGTAAATCCCTAGTAGACTAGGTGAACTCAAGTTAAAGGACCAAGGAAACTATTGATTTAAAGTCATTCTAATAGACTAAAGTCCAAGACTCGATTCATATCACTAGAAAGGGAAAGTAAACACTCGCGCACTAGCCTCGAAACCGGGTTTTCGAAAACCTTTTCTACACTAGACACAAACTACACATGACAAAACAAAAGACGAAAGAAAAACGAGACAAACAAAACAAAATAAAACTAACGCACAACGAGATAAACAAACATCACCCTGAAACTTCCAAACAAGCAACCACATCAACCACAAACTCCAAAAAGCTCCACCCGAGCATACATCATCACAAAACATCCTCCAAACTCCACAAAAAGGAAAAAGGAGAAAGAGATAGAAGGATAATACCGGATGTCAAGAGCTTTCCGAAACTTATCGACGATCACGCAACCTACAAGGAAATCGGAGGAGAAAAATAAACAACACAACAAATATACGACACAAAGACACAAAAGAAAAAGACACAAAAGAAAATCTTTTTGGTTTTTATGAAAATTTTCAAATTTTTAGGAATTTTTAAGATTTTTCGAAAAACTATGAAAATAAAGCTAAACTAAACTAGGATATTGCTCCCCCACACTTAAACCGAGCAATGTCCTCATGCTCGATCGGTAGTGTATCGAAGAAACTAAAAAGAAAAGAAAAAGTGAAAATGAAGCTAAAAATCAAAAATGAAAGGGAAGAAAGGGAAGAGTGTGTCAGGCCGGGGTGTAATCAAGTCACCAAGGGCCAAGACGAGAAAAAATATGGACGGGGGAAGAAATAAAAAGAAGAAAATAAAAGGAAATGGGAGGGGAGGGCTAGGTGTAATCAAGTCATCTAGCCCGGATTCCGCCTAAATCCGATTAAATTCAACGAAAAGGAAAAAAAACCAACTATCCTATCACACAAATACAAATACAAATACAAAAGAAAAAGAAAAAGGTATTTACAACTTGGTACTCTCATCTTCTACGCCTCCATAGCCATCAAGAGCTCGGAGGAGTAAGTCAAATGCTCTAGCAACATCTTCGTTAAGGCTCACATGGCCGAGCCTAGCTACTTTCAAGAGCTTCCAAGTCGAAGATAAGAAGCGATCATCTTCATTATGCTCGGGGTTCTCGTGATCTTCCGGGTCCTTCAAACCAACATAGCAACGACTCTTATGACCATCCGATAGGTATAGTGGTCTAAAGTCATGCTTGGCGTTATGATTTGGCAGATCACACCCTAAAGGTGTTGCTTCTTCTACGGGGTCAAGAGTAGCACTCTTTTCCACCGCCCGACAAGGATCCACTTCATCAACCGTCTCACAAGACAAGGGACTTGAAATCAAGTGCGATAAAGGAGGAGAAGGCATCAAGTTTTCTTCATTGGAGGCTTTAGGGAGACCTCAACGTCATTCTTACTAGAATTCTCACCATGAAGAAACTCAAGGCCTTCGACGGTTTGGTCTAGCATAGCATCTCCAAATCCCCTAATTGGCTCCTCCAATTTCCCATTCAAGGCAAGTTCTAAGGCATCTACCTCTTTCTCCCAAGTATTACCTTCCTTTTCACTCACCTTGTCAAGTTGGTCTAGAGGAGTCTTCTCATGGCTTGGCTTTGGATTGTCAAGATCTGGTTCATCACGAAGAAAATCATACAAATCCAATCTAATAGCCAATACATTGGCTACCCAAGAGTTACCTTGATAATCATTTTCAATTTCCTCCTCATTGTCGACCCTTGAAGCTTCAACTTCCTCCATTATTCCCATAGCTCCACCATCCAAGCAACTCTCAACAATGATCTGTTGATTGACCCTCTCTTCTTCATTCGTGGCTTCATAATCAGGTTGATTTCCTTGTGGAGACAACCGATCTTCTTGCCCAAATGAACCTTCCTCAACAAGTTGTGGAGCTCGAGTGGCCGACATCGTGATACGAGCCATGAGTGCATTGATTCGCGCATGTTGCACCTCTTTTCGGGCCTTAAACTCCTCTTTGTCCCTTTGCACTTGAACCATCATCTCTTGTTGATTCCCTTGCAATTGAATCATCATCTCTTGTTGACTTTTTTGCATTTGAATCATCATTTGACAAAGCTCAAAATTGGGGATTTTTGGTTGTGGGTTATGTGAGGGTATTTGGTAGTTGTTAGGATTTTGGAATGATCCTTGACAACTTTCATGGTAGCCATATGAAGGCGGTTCATAAGATTGGTGATGAGATTGATATGGTTGGTGAAATTGTGGGTCTTGGTAATTTGCCCCATGGTTGTCCCATGACGATTGATGGTAGCTTGGATGCACCATTTCCATAACGTTGCCTTGATACATTGGATGAACTAGAAGCACTTGAGCAAACGTTAGTAGCCTAGTGCTTTTGAGGCACTAGGATGAGAGAAATAAGCACACAATGAAAGGACGGAGATACACAAGGAGAAGAAAACACAAAAATCAAGAACAAAGTCTAAAACTAAGCACACAAAAGTCTAAACTACGCCGTCCCCGGCAACGACGCCAATTTAACGGTAAGGATTTGCCGTGTATCCCATCGGTCAAAATAAACCAACTAACCTAACTGGGTAGCTAGGGTAAGTTGGGTCGAATCCACAGGGACGGGGTGTCGGACTAAGGTGTGCTACGGTCTAAGACTAAGTTCAAGGCTAACTAAAATAGGTGATGGCTAAGGTAGACTAAAGACTAAGCTAAACAAGTAACTAATGACAAATGGAAGAAAATAAATCAACAAGAAGGAAACTAGGGCTAGGTCGGGTTCATGGATGCCAAAGAGACCAAAAGGGGGAAAACGGGGTTACTAGCATGCTTTCGTAACCTAGGTTCCGATCGGGCTCTCGCTTCTTAAACGGCCTAGGGTTCTCCTCACCACGCTCTCGCTACTAATGGGAGAACCAAACCTATCAACCACACAAGAACATGCAAGAAAAACAAGGAATGATCATCTCAAGTCTCACAAACATTTCATCAAATATGTGGAGTGCAAGGCAAATGGGAATCAACAAAAACAACAACTAGTACCACCCATCTCACCCTAATCATCCCTAATCACACCCAATCCCCCTACTAACCCTAGGGGATAACTACTCGAACATAATCAAACAAAAACTAACACAAACAAGAGAAACCAAAACAAGAATCAAAACATTCATAATGGAGAACAAGTATGAACAACAAACAAGATATAAAGATGAAAACTTGAATAACAATAATAATTAAGAGAAAAGAGATGAGAAAGATTATACCAACTAAAAAGGAATGAAAATATGAACACTTGCATAGAAGAAGACCCAAAACATCCACCAATGTTGTCAAGATTGGTAGAATCTCCAAGAATTCCAATATTACAAGAGTAATCTACTAGATTAAACTAAGATTAAGGAGTAATTAAAGAGGGATTAAGTGGGTTTCAAATAAAATCCCATAGGTCCCTCCTTGCTCTTCTTAGGCTTCTTATCGACTCACGGTGCTCAGGAATGGGTCCCAAGGGCTCGGGATCAAGTCTAAGCTACCGAGTAATTGTCGCTTCCCTTCGTTGGCTCCAAATGTGTCGGAAACGAGTAGGAATCGTTCCATTTCTCCAATACTGGCCTTAGGAACCTAAAACAAGCTAGAAGATGCGTAAGTAGCCTCGAAAACCACTTCAAAGAGCGATTCCACAAGAGAAACCGGGACTAAACATAAGGAATAAGCACTACAAAACACACTTATCACCAGTCCAACTTCTTTCTCCCCTCGCCATCTGGGTGTGCTTGTTCGGGTCCTTCACTATCGACCCCTCCTAACACAAGCTTCCACCACCCTAGCCAAAGGCGAGCCCAGCCAATCATATTTCCTCTCATCACTCACATTTTCAATATGGGTCTCGTCGGTCTTGGACCGTATAGATGAACTGACGGCACTAGGATTGGTAACGCTGTCTTTGGTCAGGCACTTAGTGACGTTGCCTTGAGTCGCCTCCTTATCCTCTTGCACCGCGGTCATCCTAAGTTTCGACTTGCTCTCTCCTGACGAGTATTCATAAACTCCCCGCCTGAAAGAAGTAATGACAGTCGGTCGAACACTCTCTATCACAATGGGACGTGAAAATTTCTGTCTCCAGGATATCTTAAATTCCCCAAGAGAACTTACCGTCCACGGGTCAAACTTAGGAACACCCCTAATAACGTCCGTTATGGTTGGCTTTACACCCATTTGGCGCAACAACTCGCCCGGATAAATATAAAATGGATCCCTTAAGGATTATATCTGCATAGGTTAAGTCGAGGATGAGAAAGAAAACCCGGCCTGTCCAGTAATATGCCACCACGGAACTGTCCACCTGATATCCTCTTGCCCATTAGCCAAGTAGGAATGCCATCCGTCTTCGGTATGACCATCGCTCCATGCTTGCACCATCATACGACCTGTGAAGCCCTTATAGCTATAGCCCTTGACGGATCAAGGAGGGTCGACCAAACCAAGCCTCTCTTGTAGCCAAACCTGCACAAACCACAACACAGTGTCACACTTTCGAACTAAGGCAAGCTTCGAAAAAGAAAAATTAACACCCCTATATATACCAGCAAAATGATCTTAGAATCCCGAAAAGGAGCCCGATGCAGCCGGGCAAGAGAATTAACACCTAGGATGAGCTCACCCAGAATGAGTAGAGAAGGTGATCGCCCATGTTCCATCCCCATTACAACGTCCAAAACCCAAGGATTACCCCAACCCTCATCCACTAATGCATCTTCAAAAAGATAATAACATGCCACCGCAATATTAAAAGCCCGTCTACAAGTTTGAGGTGAAATATCATGGGAACCCGTATGTGAGAACGTCGTCCTAAAAGAAACTTAAGGTCAATACCATCTTCCCCAAAGAAAACTTTAGCCTCCTCTAATGAAGAAAGGTCCAAAAAGTGACGAAACCGTTCACAAAAGCATCATCTCCCAAGGGCACACAAGGTCGAACCGAACACCATCCGCCTATAACATTTAGCTCCTCGGGAAGGGGACAAACCTTACCTCCAGGGAAAGCAAAAACATGACTTTTTACGTCCCAAAAACTAGAGCATGCTAACAAGAAGTCATCTTGCACCTTAACCTACCTTAATGCGATAACCGTGGACAAACCATCACTTGGACAAACCTCGAGGTCACATTTCTTAAAACGACCCATCCACTCGGTTAAGAGATTCCCAAAACCCGACATGACTCAAAATAATACAAGGAAGCTATAGACACACTATGAGTATTTTAGTATGTCTAAAACGAGCATCCATAACCCACGTATATAGCCCTAATCCCACAACAATTAGGAAATTACAAAAATTTCCATAAACGGGAATCGGGCCGCACGAGCCCAAGCGCCTAAGTACCAAGCCGCCCAAACCCAGGCAACATGGAATCCAACCACCCCAGCCCAAGCATTTGAACCCCAAGATACCAGCATCCCTAACAACTTAAAATTATGACATCAGCCCCGCTTTACCACAACAATCACACCTGACAACCCCGAACAATGGGAACGACCTCCCGAAATCACTAAACCCTTTACTGAAAGCCAAAATACCCATGCAAGAGCAACAAGGTCGCACGGACAACACATCTCACCCGTCGGATCCACCAGACTTAGACGTCTTTTCATTTTTTCTTTTAGGGGGATAAGCTACCCCACCTAGGCATGTTGTAGCTTCTAGTGGCATCATCAATTCGCGTCTGTAGCCTAATACGGCATTATCACGAGTACACAAAAGTGGTCTAACTTTTTTTCGAAAAGTAGTCTAACTTTTTTGTTTTTGCCTCATTTTAAACATGAATGTCGAGACAACTACACTTCTCTCCCAACGCACTCAGTCAAGAACATGTTAACTTCTTACATTTCGCACATATCGAGTCAAACATTTTAATCGACGTGCTATTTGATCAAACTCCCGGCTCAAACTAACGCATTAAAAAAATTCCGAAAAACCGTTTTCGTACTTTTATGCAACCCTAACGCATTTAAAACATCCTAAAACTACGACGAAATCACAAACAATACCCGAAGTGATTACTTGTCAATCCAGGTCAACATTTCACAAAACAAAAGTGCAATACTAAACCGATCAATCAAAATGCTAAAGGTCTTAAAAACATACAAAATATACAAATCCATACACAAACCGAGTTCATAAACTAGGGAGGACTCCTAGAAGCTGCGCCTATAGCTACCACGAGCTCACCGATATTGTTATTTTTTTGGTAAAGGGTAAGTATATTGATGAACGGATTTACATCATGAAATTTACATAGGCCTCAAAAGGCTAGTAATGAAGTTTAAGTCCCTATTGTCTAATTTATCTAGTTTATAGACTCTTTTATTATTACAATAGGTCTTAAACTCTTTGGTAACTGTAATCGCTAGAATATCGGGATTAATCACTTGATACTCCATCCTGCTTCTATTTCTTTGGTTCCATATATGATAGATTAGAGTGTTGATCAGCCCATTTTTAATAGCCCGTTGTAATTTGGATCCCCTAAACTGTGTCCTTCCTTGGTCGGTGATCTCGAGGTTGTAACTCCAGCCACAATTGATCTTTACCCCTGAGATGAAACGTTTAGTAAAATCACACCCGTTAAACAGGTGCTCGATAGTTTCAGGAGCATTAGCACATAGACAGCACATGTTGTCCACTGCAATTCCACGATTGTGCAGCCTGTCCTTCACGGGAAGTGCTTGATGATGATGAATCCACGCGATAAAATAGTGTTTTGGTGGAGCCCATCTCGTCCAAACGTTGTTGTGCCAAGTAACACAGGGCCTTTTATCCCTCAACCATTCATACGCGTCAGAGACGCGATACACCTTACTAGCCTGCAATTTGTGTCGAAAAAAAGATGAAGACTGCATCTCGCTTGGCAGATTTTCCGCCAAGCCCAGCTCGTATCTGAAGAAGGGTGATAATCGTCCCATTTCTTACCCTTTAGGTACACATGATGGACCCATTGAACCCACAATTTGTTTTGACAACTACTAATCCACCACGCAAGTTTCCCAATAGTTGCCTTATTCCAGTTCACACTTTGACGTAGGTTAATGCCTCCTTCTTTATACGGAGTACATAATTTATCCCAAGCAACCATGGGCGTTCTATGGTAGTCTACTGCTCCGTCCCATAGGTAGTTCCTGCAAATCGAGTCGATTTGTTTCATGACGGTTTTGGGGATAATGAAAATAGATGCCCAATAAGAATAAAGAGTAGCAAGGGTACTCTTGATCATAATCACCCTTCCCGCATAGGACAGTTTCCTCACACCTAATTTCCGGATACGTTCCATACGTTTATGAATAATTGGTTAACATTCCATAATAGTAAGCTTGGAGGGCTTGATTGGGATTCCTAAATACTTGAAAGGCATAGATCCTTCGGAGCAGCCCGATACCTGAAGAATAGCATTTTTCATATCAATCGAGACCCCATTAAAGTAGACATTAGATTTACCTTTGTTCATCTTAAGTCCCGTCGCAGCTGAGAAAGAGGAAAAGGATCTCAGAAGGACCATCATAGATTGGACATCGCCTTTAGAGAAGAGAAGGAGATCATCGGCGAACATGAGACTTGTGAGTTTCATTTTATTGCAAAGAGGGTGATACTTGAAAGGATAATGAGTAGTGGCATAGCAAAGAATTCTCGATAAATACTCCATACAAAGTGTAAACAGAAGAGGGGATAAAGGATCACCCTGTCGTAGACCGCGTCATCCGGGGAAAAACCCGAAGCTCTCCCCATTAAGATTAAGGTTGTAAGAGGTCGTAGTGACGCATTGCATCACTAAATTCCGGAAACGAGGCGGCATCTCCAACATTTCCATCATATGATCAATGAACGACCATTCTACTGTATCATAGGCCTTGTGAAGATCAATTTTAAAAATGCCTCTCGGGGAAACACTCTTCCTGTTGTATAAACGGATAATGTCCTGACAAATAAGAATGTTCTCGAGAATGCTCCGGCCTTTAATAAACCCTCCTTGGGAGGGAGAAATGATGTCAGGGAGTACCTCGGCAAGACGAGAGCAAAGTAATTTAGAGATGGTCTTATAAATAATATTACAACAGGCAATGGGCCTGAATTGTAATACTGAAGTAGGACGTTCCACCTTGGGGATTAGCGTGATTGTAGTGGTGTTGATTTGTTTCAGTAGTTGACCAGAAGAGAAAGAAGTCTTTTATGGCCTCAATAACTTCGTCCCCAACCACGTCCCAGCTATCCTTAAAGAACCTGCTCGAGTAACCATCGGGACCTGGTGATTTATCATCCGGTATACTAAACAGCGTGTTTTTGATTTCTTCATCGTCGATAGGTCGGTCTAGTAATTGGCAGTGATGAACGTTGCAAATTGGCCCCTGATGTACAACATCACGACTAAGAGGAGTAACAGTTCGATTCTCTCCCATCAGATGAGAGTAATAATCAAGAAATGCTTTCGGAATCCCATAAGGATCAGAATGATGCGAGCCATAGTTGTCCTGAATTTGAGTTACATTATTCATAAACCTCCTACTTCTCAAGGCTCCATGGAAAAACTTAGTATTTTGGTCTCCTTCCTTAAGCCACTCATATTTAGTTTTCTGCTTGAGGAATTCCATTTGCGCCTCGTGAAGTCTGGCATAATTGGACGCAGCTTGTTCCTCCTGCTTCCGAAGATCTCCACATGCAGGAGAGATGTGGAGTTTCCTTTGTATATTGAGAAGGGTAGCCTGAGCAACATCAGCAGCCTTCTCAATGTCCGAGAAGTGATCTTTGTTCAAGGTCCGAAGGGGCTTCTTAAGTCTTTGTAATTTCTTAACAACACAGAACATTTTAGTTCCAATAATCTCTTGTTGCCAACTCTCAGAGACAATTGATTTAAAGTTTGGGGCTTTATTCCACACATTGAAGTATTTGAACGATCTCTTTCTAGCTATATTTCCCCCGCCCTTCGTGATCAGACATGGGCTGTGATCGAAGAGCCCTTCCTGAAGGAAATTCGCCTTATAACTGTCTCTATTGGACGCCTAGTCTTGGTTGATCATACATCTTTCCAATCTCGAGAATACTCTGTCCTCTAGTTTTTGTTTGTTATTCCATGTGTAGTAAGAACCATAGGCGAGGCAAGCCATTAATTCGCAGTCATCAATACACGCTTGAAATGGAATAGCTTCAGCAAGTAAGAAATTACCCCGCAATCTTTCTTCAGGTTTGAGGACACAATTAAAGTCACCCCCAACCATCCAAGGACCACAAATATTGAAGAGATAGCACGCAAGTCTTCCCACAGCAAGACACGTTCCTGAATGTCGTTAAATGCGTAAACAAACGTCCCAAAGAATGAGGAACCAGAGTACTCCTTAACATCGCAATGAATCAGCTGATTAGTGCAGTAGAGAGGAGTAACCGAGCAAAGTGATGGATCCCATAAAGTCCAAATCCTCCCTCTTGGATGCTTGTGTGCATTCGTCACGAAGATCCAGTTGTTAAAAACACAAGAGCCAACGGAAGTTTGATTTCCTGGCTTTATTTTAGTCTCGAGCAGTCCAAACAGGCCTACTTTATTCTGTACCATGAACTTATTTATCTCCACTTGTTTTTTCCTTTTATTCATGAGAGTGGTTTGGAGTTAGAGTCACCTGATTTATCACCCATGTTCTTGCTTGCTGAGGGGGACAGCACTTGACTGAACGACGCCTTCCCCCCTTGATTAGAGGGCTTAAACATCGGATTAGAGATCAAAAGTCCTGGAGTGGTGTCCTTAGCAGCATGTTCATCAGCAATATTAAGCAACTTTAAGAGAACCAATCGAGTAGTTTATAGTTTGCGCCTGTGACCCTATGATTCTGGTACTCTTATCCTGTTGGATTAGGGGAGCGGAACTGGTAGAAACCTGTACTTTAGGCTTCCAAATTTGTTTGGGTCTCATTTCTTTTGCCTCCGGTTTCTTAATTCCGGCCCTGCAATCATTCTTTTCGTGACCCATCCTCTTGCAACTTGTACACAAAACTGGTTTCCAGTCGTATTCCACTCGGACGGTGACAATCTCACCTTTCTCGTCTCTGAATTGGATAGTATCAGGTAGGTCTTGTCCTATTGTTATTTCCACCAGTAATCTCGCGAATCCCAATCTAGTCTTTTGTGTTGTTGCTTCATCCATCTGCACACAAGGACCGACCACACCGGCTATTTTCCGTAGGCTAGCCCCCCATAATTTTAGGGGAAGATCAATGAGCCTGATCCAGGTTGGGAGAACCTTTACCTCTTCCTTCTTCAAGTTAATGTCAGAATTCCAGGGTCTTAGGATCATCGGTTCGTTGTCAAAGAGGAAGTATCCTGCATTTCGAACCGCGTCCTTCATATCCTCATTTTGAAATCGAGCAAGGAATACACCATTTGGCATGAATGAAATTTTGTCTATGACATGATGTTTCCAAATTCTCTTCAGAAAGCCTTCGAGGATGTGCCAAGGCGGGTTGGCACCCACGATGAAACCATAAACTGCGTTCTTCCAGTAGTCTAATTCAGGTTGGACATCTTCTTGGGATATCTGTAATAACGATTCAGCCTTAGTACATGGAATTGATTTCTTCGCCTGTTTGGTATACCATTGTCCCTCATCATCACCATCCTTAGCAATATCCTCGTTTAAATCTGGTGTTGGCTCCTCTGGGTCTTGTGTTTCCTTCATACAAATCTCATTTTGATCACTGACGTCAAATTCATAAGGCGGAACTCCCCCATGATGTCTTGTATAGATTTCTCTTTTACTGTGACATCCGTGGAGGGTTTCAATCGTCGATCATCACTATTGTTTGCTGTGTCCTTCGAGTTCCGTTTGGTTTTTCTCCTAGTGATGTTGATCGGAGTAGGGGAGGCGGCCGGAGCCTTGGCCATTGTGCCGGAGACCCCAAGTCGCACACCCTTCTCACTCTCTCACTAGGGTTTTTTCCTCACCGATATTGTTGTCTAAACCTAGATCCTCCAGAGTAAAGGTAGGAGACTCACTACCATCCATCCCCGACAGCATATCTAGAGTAGTTGTCTCGGGAATCCCTCCATTATCCTCGGTGGTGCCCGTGACGTGACCTTCAGCTTCAGCCTCACGTGACCTCAACCTTCAGCTCCTTAAGATGGGCGAAATCGCAGGAGCTATCGCAAATTGCCACCTGCATCTCGAGCTCGGTCACCCGAGTCTCCAGCTGCCCCACCATATCCCGAGTATCCTACAAAATACACCCGCACTTTAGGAAAAGATACAAACAGCCTAGAAAGTCAATTCTAGGTACACATAATCACCGATCGAGGCCCCGAAGTATCACGGGAGACCCTCGATGCATAGGCCCAGAAGCAGTTGGCGGCCTGCCACAATCGCTGATGGGAAGCCGACAAAACCTGACAGGCGAAACCAAACGAATTAGCCACACTAAACCTAACACTTGAGAACCCAAATCCAAGACAAAAATCGAAACTTAACCGGTATACCCGGTCACGCCACTCTATCCCAGCATCCATCTCCTTGACAGAACACGGGGGGAGAGGCTCCATGAAAACTACCCCGGCTGCATCTACCCTAAGCAACGTCAAGGGGAAGTCTGGGGGCTGAATAGCATCTGCCGGGTCGGCTAACTAAAGGAAAAGCAAACCGGTCAAGGTGCAAATAAACATTAAGCCATAGAACAAAACAAGCCCTAAAACAGAAATCCAGTACTCACCACGAGGCGGTGGAAAGCAAGCCGCTTGCTGACGTGAGACAGATAGGAGGCGCCAGGCACCAATAGCGCATCACCTCCTTCTCCATCACTACCATTGAGGACCTCTGCGGCGGTCAGTGGTCTAAACATGGTCCGGGGAGGATCAACCGGCACCCTGAAATCGTCATACAAGCACTGACGCACCAACCGCTCGCTCAAATACCATACCGGGTGAAACAACGCAGGAAGGAGCATTCTCCTGGCTCATACGCCTCAGCTCCACCGCCACATACTCGGGCAGACCCTCGTAGTCAGCACAAGGGCGGACCACAAACTACACAAACAAAATCGACGCTTCAATAATCCTAAACCTAGGGTGCTACTAAAGAAAACAAGGAAACTTACATCCTCGAGGCGTAGCTTGTTCACCAACACTTTCTCTGACGGGTAGTGACTCGTCGTACTCTTGGCCTGAGCCAGCCTCCACTCAATCCCCGCCGGAAACCTAACCGGACGAGCACGCACCGTCTTAGGTGCCAATCGAGGGAAGTACGAATAAATCCAAGCCTGCAAAAACCCAAAGAAAAAAAAGTATCATTAGCAAAACCAAACCGAACTAAGCAATACCTGAGAAACAAACACGAAGACCTCTAGCTAATGAGGCCACTCGTACCAAAACGCATGACAGTCCAAGCATAATATCTGAACAAAACAAACTCAATTGAATCCCAAAGCATTCTAAAGGCAATTCAGTTAAAAACCATTTTAAACGAGCCCCTTGTAGCGCTCAAAACCATTTTAAACGAGTCCCTGGTAGTACTCAGAATCAAGTCAATTTTAAACGAGCCCCTTGTAGCGCTCAGTTTAATTCAACGAGTCCCCGGTAGCACTCGATTCAATTCAATTCTAAATGAGTCCCTGGTAGCACTCAATTTAATTCGAAACCAATTTTAAACGAGTCCCTAGTAGCACTCAGTTTAATTCAACGAGTCCCTGGTAGCACTCGATTCAATTCAATTTTAAATGTGTCCCTGGTAGCACTCAATTTCATTCAAAACCAATTTTAAACGAGTCCCTAGTAGCACTCAGGTTAATTCAACGAGTCCCTGGTAGCACTCGATTCAATTCAATTTTAAATGTACCCCTGTTAGCGCTCAAAATCTGATTTTGGATGACTCCCTGGTAGCACTCAGTCCAAGTCAAGTCAAGTCAATGAGCCCCTGGTAGCGCTAAAAATCCGATTTTGGATGAGTCTCTAGTAGCACTCAATCCAATTCAATTCAAGTCCTAAAAGACTCAAAACAATCAAGCCAACCTTAAACAAGTCCCTAAGCATTCAATTCCCACCCCAAAGGAATACGCAAAGCAAAATGCAATACAAAACCAACACAACCATCCGCCAAGGATATTAAATCAAGACTACGACACAGATAAAAGACTTAAGCGAAAGACCCATGTCAAAAAAATGAAGTTACTAAAGCAACAAACCCAAGAAAAGCTAGCAAACCCGGACCTGAGCATCGATAAGCAACAACAGGCGAGGATGTCAGGTATGATTTCTAAGCCTTTGCTGACGAGTCTCAAATACGTAGTCCAACAGACTTAAAACGACCCGACCTGAGAGCCACCAGGTCGTAATCCTCGATTGACCTGGGTGGCTATACTTTGTTTTTTGCCTTGTCCAAGACTTTGTCAAAGTTGGGGCTTCTGTAGACACCCATATTTGGATCTGGTGGCTCCAGGGGTGCCCGCCAAACACCGGATGACGATCGGACTAGAACGCGACGCGAGATTGCAATGTTTTAGATAGTTTTTCTATAGAACGGATCAAATAATTACTCGGAAAAATTAATTTAACATCAAGACAGCCTTAGTCGTGTCATTAGGGTCGTATCGACACTAATTAGAGTTAATTCCGACACCGGGACCCCGAATCGGTCCCGAAATATGCAAAGTCAAACCCGAGCCAACATGTCGAGACGAGCAAACCTCGGGATGCACACCCGAAGCCCACCCGACGCAGCGACGCGCTAGGGTTAGGGGGAGACTTAACCCACAAGTATACGTATTATACGCATCTTCTCCGTTTTGGAAAGTTTCAAAATTGGATCTTCAAAATCCCAGGCGCCTCACACCACGCGTCCTACTACGAACGTCCGTTCGCACCGCCTAGTGCCAAGCGCGGGACCGACCCAGTTATTTTTTCACATCGCGGCGGCTACCCACGCGGCCCCCTCCCGGTCGGGTGCCGGGCCGATCTCGCATTCGGTGCGATGGTTCGGACCTCGATTCGGATGACGATTCGGACTTGTACAAGACGGGCGCAAGCGCCCGTGTTTCCGTTGGAATAGATCGATTCATGGTTGTAAATGTTTAAAGGATTTTTGTGAGCTGAATTCGTTACCGATTTGTGGAGTCGCCACCGAGGTAATTATGGGGACTCGGAAGCCGTTCAAGTCAACTTTGATCCATAGCCGGCTCAAAGCTGAGTGGCACGAGACCTAAAGATAAAGACTTGTACCCTTAAGCACTCCATGCCGTGAATGACTCTCATTGCCAATGGTTTCGGACATCTGAAACCGTCGATTCTGAGTAAGGGGTTAGGGTACGTATTTGGCAGCCAACGTCCGATAGACATCGACACCCGATCCCGCCCGCACTATAGCGGCCTCTACTAATCAATCGGCGGGCTGATAACTTCGTTTCCTAGTTGTGGCGGAAGTACTGTAACATCCATTGTTTTAATCCTATACCTTTTGCTATGTCGGTTGTTTAAGGACAAGTAGGTTTCGTCGTCGAAGTAATTGTGTTTACATTCTTTGCATGCGATTTGATGTGACAGGCAGGCCATGAAAAGATGCACATAGAAGAGTAGAGAGTACTAATATTATAGGTATTAGCAAATCAGTTTTAAAGTGATAGTACGGATATTAGTCGTTCTCGTGGTATACCTTACCTGGTATTCCGCTTAAGATGCGTTGGTTCGGTAGTAGTAGGGATGCATCGAACCTTATAAGGTGAGCGCCGGGACTAATACGAAACCCGACCATCACTTTGTTCAGTTTTAGCTTATTTACGTTTTGAATTCCGTGTTAGGTGATTTAACATGCGATTATAAGGTCATAAAAGCAACAAATCATACGAAAAACTGTAAGTGCGAATGTAAGTAAATCACATAGTGAGGAGTTGCACCCTCGGAGTATACACTAAACGGGACTCGATGCATAGATAGTTGAGAATAGATCTCGGGACTAATCGGGTCTATTTAGAGTGTTTTTGTGTTTATGGTTGAAGTTGGGGACGTTACGTGTTTTAGTAAGTGTCATGGACCTAGTGTCCACGTTTGATATTATCGTAGTGCATAATAATAAAAGTGCGAGAATGTAAAGTTTTGTTTGGACGACAACCTAGTGACTATTCGACTTCAAAAGGCGGATCCTCTTAGCTCGTCTGGTGATTTCGGCAGAGTTCTGTTACCGTTGGCCCTTCCTGCGGCTATTCCGGCAGAGCTCCGCTACTACTTGTTAGTTCTGCGGTTAATCCGGCAAAACTTCGCTAGACTCGGTATTGCTAGTCGATCACAGGCACCTCGGTATCGAGTGGAATGCTCGAAGGTGAGGAGTAGCGTAGATTTTGCTTACGGGACGACGATCGAGTTGATCGTTTACTATGGGTGTCGGAGTTCGAGCCCAAGCGAGATACTCTTACGAGTCAAAGAGAGAAGGGAAGTGAATTGTGTGTCGAAATGAGGAGGTGAAGGGGGGTATTTATAGGTGTTTTCGGCTCTCGTTACCTGGATAGTCGACTGAGTCCAGGCGCACCAGGACTCAGGCGCCTGGGCTTTGGCGCGTGGAGACACAAGCGCGCAGGGTGAGGCGCTCAAGATTTTGAAGATACGATTTTGGTACTTTCCAAAACCGAGAGGAGAGCGTATAATTCGTGTCTTGGGGACTAAGTCTTCCCTGCCTAGACCTAGCACCGTGATGCTTAGCGGGCCTTGGGTGTGCATCCCGAGGTTCGCTTGGCGCGGTGTTGACTCGGTTTATGTTTCGGGACCTATTCAGAGTCCCGGTGTCGGAATTGACTCTAATTAGTGTCTATGAGACCGTAATGACACGACTAAGGCTGCCTTGAAGTTATTTTAAATTTTCCGAGTAATTATTTGATCCGTTCTATAGAAAAAATATCTAAAAAACATCGCGAACTAGCGTCGCGTTACTGTCCGATCGTCATCGGGTGTTTGATTGGCACTCCTGCAGCCATCAGATCCAAATCTGGGTGTCTACAGAAGCCCCTACTTTGACTGAGGCTTGGACAAGGCGAAAGTCAAAGTATAGGCACCCAGGTCAATTGAGGATTACGACCTAGTGGCTGTCCGATCGGGTCGCTTTAAGTCCGTTGGACTATGTGTTGAGGCTCGCCAGCCAAGGCTTTAGAAATCATACCTGACGTCCTTGCCTGTAGTTGCTGATCGAGGCCCGGGCATGTGCTTTCTGTCTTATTCTCGGTTCTTCATGCTCGTGCCTTGCCTTTTCGGATTGTTTAAGAGTTTGTTCGAATTTGTATTACTTATGACGCGTCAAGCGTTGATGCGTGAACGAAATGTTCGTATGTGTTAGTTTTTATTTGAATGACTGTTTCCAAGTTGCTTAGGACCCCTAGTACAACCATGTTTGAGCGCGTCAGTATCCGCTAAAATGGTCTTCCGGATAACTAAGACCCGTTAGGCTCGAAGGTGTTTGAGCGTGTCAGTATCCGCTCAAACCCCAAATTGTTGTGAGGTATAAGACTCAAATGCCTTCCGGATAACTAAGACCAGTTGGGCTCGAAGGTGTTTGTGCGTGTCAGTATTCGCTCAAACCCCAAATTGCTGTGAGGTATAAGACTCAAATGCCTTCCGGATAACTAAGACCCGTTGGGCTCGAAGCTGTTTGAGCGTGTCAGTATCCGCTCAAACCCCAAATTGCTGTGAGTTATAAGACTCAAATGCCTTCCGGATAACTAAGACCCGTTGGGCTTGAAGGTGTTTGAGCGTGTCAGTATCCGCTCAAACCCCAAAATTGTTGTGGAGGTATAAGACTACTTCGAGCGTGTCAGTATCCGCTCGAATTTAATTTGTTGTGGAGGTATAAGACTCCTTCAAGCGTGTCAGTATCCGCTCGAATTTAAATTGTTGTGGAGGTATAAGACTCCTTCGAGTGTGTCAGTATCCTCTCGAATTTAAATTGCTTTGGAGGTATAAGACTCCTTCGAGCGTGTCAGTATCCGCTCGAATTTCAATTGCTGTGGAGGTATAAGACTCCCTCGAGCGTGTCAGTATCCGCTCGAATTTAAATTGCTGTGGAGGTATAAGACTCCCTCGAGCGTGTCAGTATCCGCTCGAATTTAAATTGCTGTGGCCTTCAGGATAACTAAGACCCGTTAGGCTCGAAAAAACTGTTTGTTGGCGTCTATTTATTTTGATTGAGTTGTGTTTTCCTTGTCTTATTTGTCTTATTTTGTTCAGGTTTGCTTTGCTTTGTTTTGATTTGTTACGTATTTGGGATTAGTTCGGACTTTGCTTAGTTTATTTTATCATGTGCTTGAGTGTGAGAGTTCTTGTTAGGCGTGGTCTTATGCTTGTCTTATTGCTTTTTTGTTATATGCGTGCCTTGTCATCATCGATTGGTAACTGCTTCGTCGTTGTTGGTTTGCTCGCTTTAAAAGAAAGGGTGTGTGTATTGTGTGTATTGGATGTTAAGCCTCGTTTATTTTTTGTCTTAGTCTTGTGATAGACTGGTCAGACGTGCATTCATCTTCGCTCCAATCCTCAGGTGCCTAGCCCCCAGCGGTCCAGACCTTAGACGCGCAGCCTGAGGCGCCCGGGATTATGTGGTCGGGTTTGTTTAAGTCAGCGAAGGTTGGGGGATTTCGTTCATTTGTCCCAAAACTCGAACGCGTTGCCCCTTTCGCCCTTAAATCATCTTTTCGATTTTTCTAACCAATTTTCGTGTCGATTTCCACCGTACGTGAGAATGTCGACCTCGGGTAAGTGCTCCTTACTCATTTATTATTGGTTTTGCATAATTTGGTTGATTGTGGGTTGATTTTGTTGAAACCCTAGAAAATCGATTTGGGTGTTTTTAATTTGCTAAGTTTCGATGCTTGTGTATAGTCCCATTGTTAAATTAGGTTTGAATAGAGCTTGTTAGAATAGTTGGAAGCTTGATAAGAGTCTTTGAGGTATAGTCATGGACTCCTATGGTGATAATCTCGAAATGCCTAGGGTTAGAGATTGTTTTCTTGATAATTCCCGTACTTGTCTTATGTAATCTTGCTCAATTAGTGTTTGTGATGATGTGGGTAACTCCCTTATAAACATTGTAAGCTAAAACGGTCTTTAGGGCCTTCCGTGAGGTCTTGTGTGACTTACGACGGACCAAAAGGCGTCGTAACGATGCCGGATTTTCCCGAAACAACTTCCATTGTGATCGGGGTCGACATTCCCAACGGACCATAGGTGTTAGTGGGCTTTTTAGAATTTTGATATCTCTATTCGAAATTCTGACCTTATTTTGACCTGTTTAAGCCGTTTCAGCATGATCTGAGGCATGGATTTTTGTATTTGCTTGGTTTTACAGCTAGAGGTGATACCAAGCATCCCGAGGGAGCTCCTACAGCTGGTACTAGTGGCGAGACCGCAGGGACGAGCTCACTGACTCCCCGCGGGATTCGTAGAAGACGACGAAGCATTTCTTCGCAGTGTCGTGATCCGAAGGCCATAAACGAGGCCGATTTCGATAGAGTAAGGAATCGTAGGCTTCCTGAGACGGTTGCTAGGAGGGCTCATGTCCCAATTCCTTTACCGGAGAACGAGGAGATTGGCTATGAGGATCCCGAGTGGGCTCGGGGCTGGGAGGGTCATCAACTCTTGTTTCGTCCTGACTTGCACGTTTCTTATTGCACGGTGCGGGGCTGGGTGAGTACCTCTACTCGTGCTTATTAATTTTAAGCTTTGGATTTAGGCTCTGGTTGGGCTTGTTTTGTTTTGTTTATACTTATTGCTTCGGTTTGCAGTCCCCAGGTTCGATGAAGACCTTTTCGGATTTCACGACATGCCTTGATATTTATTCTCAAAAGTTGACCCCTGTGGCAAAGGGGATTATCACAAGGACCGCTCTGGGTCCCGTGGTCGCGCAGTGGGTACGATTAATGGGTTGCAAGACTAAGTGCAACCTTATGGTAATTAGAGCGATGGTAGATCTCTTTCACGACACTACCTCGACCTTCCATATGTCCTTTGGGGAGGTCGGGATGACTTTAGAGGATTTCGGGGTTATCACAGGTTTACCCTGGGGTCCTGAGAGAATTAGATGGGCTGCTGAGGGCCCTAGGTTGGATTGTGATGAGGTCCGGGGCCTCATTGGGGATTGTCTGGAGCGTGAGGCTTACAGTACGCCTCATGCTCTGGTGAGTTCGTACATCACCGATCACTTTGAGAGGGTGGCGGTGTTAGAGGGTTGAGCACCCAATACGCCGGAGTAGGATGCCCGGTTATGGTTGTGGTACTTCCTAGGATCAACCCACTTCTAGGATAAGGGCGAGAGGTTTAGTACTAGGATTCTGCCTCTCCTATCTGATCTAGATCAGCTGGGACGCTTTGAATGGGTGACCGCGGCTTTCGCGGAGATGACTCGTTGCAAGCAAGTCATGGTGAGGCCGTTGCAGGTGGAGTCGGCCTCAGCCTTGCCCATCGTGGGTCCAGGTCTCGTGCAGGAGGTTAGTAATTATTTCTGCATTTGTTTCTTTGGGTTTAACTTAGTTTGGTTTAAATATGCTAAAGGCATGTTTTGGTTCGAGTTTTTTTTGCAGGCCTGGATTTACTCCTACTTTCCTTGCCTGGTTCCTAAAACGGTGTGGGCCCGTTGATGGGAGGATTTTGCCGTCAATCCTACCGATCAAGTAAAACCAACAAAACCTAACACGTAGATAGGGTAAGTCGGGTCGATATCCACGGAGACGTAATGGGTGTCTAGACTAAGGTCTACCTAAGTACGAGACTAGGTCACAAAGAACACAAGGGGGAGAAGAATTGACAAGAATTGACTAACTAGGATGATGAAAAAGAGATGAAACTAGACTATCAATGAACTAGATATAACATGAACTAAAAGGATCAACTAAAACTAAATCAATCGACTAACTTGATAAATAATTGCTAACAAGATGGAGAAATCAAATTGGGAAGGAGTAGGGTTAGTTTGGGTTCATAAGTGTAATAGGATAGTTGGGAGATCGAGGGGGTAGACTTCACCTAGTTACTAAGGTCGGTCCGCACTCTCGCGTCAAAGACAAACCCGAATACTCATGCAAGATGCTACCCAATACACAAGGATTCAACCACAAATCAATCATACAATGAGAAGAATGAAAACAAGCATGAGAAGCATGGTCACTACTACTCAAACAAGCAAGTCAACAAACACATAGTATGCTTAACATGTGACTAGTAACAAAGAATTCACCTTTACCCTCAATCAAACCCTAATTACCCATAATCAACACTTAATCCCCCTACTAACCCCACAATAAGTCTACTCACTCATATCTAAACTAACATCAACTTAAACAAGAGAAATCAACACAAACATCAAAGCATTCATAATGAAAATGAAACTAGCAAGAACAATGAACAATGACCAAAGATTAAAACTTGAATGATAAACAAAGATATAGGAAAAGAGAAGAGGAAGATTATACCAAACTAGTATAGAAGAAAGATTGGAACTTGTATAATAAGAAAACCCAAATACATCAACCAAGGTTGTCAATCTTGGTTGGATTCTTCAAGAAATTCCTTAATACAAGACTAATTACTAAGATTAAGCTAAGATTAACAAAAGATTAATGATAAATTAAGCTAAGGATGAAGGGAGTCTATCTAGGGTTTAGAATAATGTAGAGTAATGTAAGGTGCTTAAACAATACAAAGGGAGGGTATTTACAGAGTTTCACGAGCAAAGGATTGAAGGAAAAGAACACGGGGTTGTGCTGGGCCCTTCCCGGCCGGGAAGGTGGTGATCCCGACCGGGATGGGTGGTCCCGACCGGGAAGACAAATGGTCCCGAGCGGGATGGGCTATCAGAGGCCGCTCTTGCTTTGCTCTTCATCCCGGTCTTGATGGCCCTCATCCCGACCGGAATGGGTCTTGTAGGCCTCAAATATGATCTCATAGGTCCCTACTTGCTCTTCATAGGCTTTTCATCGATTCTCGATGCTTGGGATTGAGTCTACAGGGCTCGGAAATGGGTCCCAAGGGCTCGGGACCAAGTCTAAGCTACCGAGTGATTGTCGCTTCTCTTCGTTGGCTCCAAATGTGTCGGAAACGAGTCGGAATCATTCCATTTCTCCAAGATTGGTCTTAGGAACCTAAAACAAACTAGAAGAAGCGTAAGTAGCCTCGAAACCACTCCAAAGAGCGATTCCAAAAGAGAAACCGAGACCAAACACAAGGAACAAGCACTACAAAACACACTTATCAACTCCCCCACACTTAACCCTTACTCGCCCTAGAGTAAACACGAACTAACTAAAAACTAAAAGTAACTAGACTACTAACCGAGCGGGTATTAGCGCACCCTACGCCCTTTCAACTCACGCGAGAACACTTAGAGGAAAAGTGCTCTCCGCAAGGCAAGTGAGGCCTTGCGACAAAACTGTGGATACAACTGAACACGAAAACACACAAACAAGCAAACATACAAACAAACAAACAAACAATTGGTTGCACCAAAAAGAAACAAATACCGCTTCCCTCAACAAAGCGGTGAAAGAAGCACCGGTTAAGGACTCAAGGCAAGTGACAACGTTCCCAAGCTAATAACAGAAATCAATATGAACAAAACCCTAATAGTATGACAACAAAGTAATAAAAACGTTGATAACTTACCTAGGTCCTCCTAACCTTCTAAGAACGTACTACGGGACGATAGGCGGGATGGAAAAAGGATGAACCACGGAGTTAGTCGACACTGTAGGTAAGTGAGACCCTGCCCCTTTTAGCGATGAGCCAAGAGGGTCGTCCCATGCTCAAAAATCGCCCAACTAGTCCAAGTAAAAAGGTGGATATTGTTGCAAAGTGAGGGAAGACCGACTATTTACCGTTATCATCTTTCCTAGGGACTCGGTCGTTTGGTAGGCTCTTCTCGGTAATAGTCGGTAAAAGGCTTATTTTTTAGGGGTGGGAATTCTTTTTGTGAGATTATTTTCTTTGGCATTTTTTTTTGCATTTTGCTTTTGAGTAGCTATGCCATTTCTTTTTCTTCTTTTGTTTTTTGTTTTTTGATTTGTTGTGCCTTTTCTTTTTCTTCTTTCTTTTCTTTCGTTTCTTTCTTTCTTTTTTTCTTTTTCTTTCTCTTTGCCTTGGTTTGCCCTTTTGGCAAGATTTTTGTTTTGTAGGCATTTCTTGCAACCAAGTAAGAACATAGACAATTTGCAACTTATTTGTGGAAATGTGTAGGAGGTAGGGAAATGGGTAAGTCGGGGGGTCCCGATTTCCCTTCGAACCCACAAAAAGAGGGAAAATTGGACTAATGAAAGCAATTCCGAACACGGTCACCTAAGAGACGGGACTCGGCAACCAAGGCCTATTCACTCCGTGGGTGGTCAAAATGCAAATCCCGTAGTAAATCCCTAGTAGACTAGGTGGACTCAAGGTAAAGGACCAACGAAACTATTGATTTAAAGTCATTCTACTAGACTAAAGTCCAAGAGTCGATTCATACCACTAGAAAGGGAAAGTAAACACTTGCGCACTAGCCTCTAAATCGGGTTTTCGAAATCCTTCTTACACTAGACACAAACTACACATCACAAAACAAAGACGCAGCAAAAATGAAAGAAAATGAGACAAACACAACAAAACAAAAGAAAACAAAACAAAAGAAAACAAATACACAAAGAAAACAAACACCACCCCGAAACTTCCAAACAAGCCACCACATCAACCACAAACTTCAAAAAGCTCCACCCGAGCACACATCATCACAAAAATCACAACAGACAAAGAGGAAAAGGGATAAAATGATGTTACCGGATGTCTTGAAAGCTCTCCAAACTTAACGGTGGTCAAGCGACCTACAAGGAAAAAAGGGGGGCAAAACACACACAACACAACAAAAATACGATACAAAGACACAAAAGACAAAGACACAAAAGAAAATCTTTTTGGTTTTTTTTATGAATTTTTTTTCAAATTTTTAGGAATTTTTAAGATTTTTTGAAAAAACTACGAAAATAAAACTAAACTAGACTAGGATATCGCTCCCCCACACTTAAACCGAGCAATGTCCTCATGCTCGATCGGTAGTGTGTGGAGACACTAAAAAGAAGAGAAACTAGGGAAATTAAAGCTAAAATTCAAAAAATGAAGGTGAAGAAAGAGTAGAATGTGTCCGGTCGGGGTGTAATCAAGTCACCGAGGGCCGAGACGAGAAAAGATATGGATGGGGGAAGAAATAAAAGGAAATGGGAGGGGAGGACTAGGTGTAATCAAGTCACCTAGCCCGGATTCCGCCTAAATCCGACTAAATTCTACCAAAACAAAAAGTGAAAGAAAATAAATTTGTATTTTTGAAATGACTCTCGATGTAGTCACGTCATCGAGAATCGGGAGCGATAACTACCAAAGGCCCCGAGGGCCACCATGACACAAAAAGGATAAAGGGAAGGGGAACATACAAAGGAAGACTATCAATAAAAGACGGAAAAGAAAGGAGAGTCGCCTACCAAACGGTTACCAACTCAAAAATATCCATTGTCTCAATGTTCGATGTCGGCACTTTGCTTGTCTTCGTCCTCGTTATTCCTCTTCTTTTTCAATGTAGTTGCATGGTTGAAGTACTAGGCTTGCATTGGTGTAAATAGGTGGGATTTGAGGTTAAACTCGGTGTATAGTGATGAGAAGATGAGATGAGATGAAGGTGTATATATGAAGTGTAGGGGTCATATGATAGTTGCAAGGGCAGGTAGGGAGGTTGGGAGGGGGTATAAAGTTGTTGGGTGGGCTCAAATGATGAAGAGAAAGCAAAAGGGAGGAGCTGGGCACCATCCCGGTCGGGATGGAGCTCTTCTCGGTCGGGATGCTCCCTTCCCGATCGGGATGAACTTGATCCCGATCGGGATTGTATGTCAGTAGCTTCTGTTTTCATGCCCACTTCATCCCGGTCGAGATGACACCCTTCCCGGTCGGGATGACTCTTCTAGCTCTTCAATCCTCTTAATAGCTTCACCCACAAGGCCACTAATACTTCGAGATCTAAAATCTCATCCCCAAAAGCTTGTCAAAAGCTCAAAAACCGACTTCCTTGCCCAAGATCCAAGCTCCTATCATCAACAACTCCTCTCAAAACTTCATCTTCACTATCAACCTATCAAATGAACTCAATAAACATCATCAAAATCCCTCCCTCACATCGCTCATCAAAATACTAATTTACAAGAATTCCACAAACTCACAAATCCAAAAATCACACAAATACAACTACAAAAACACAAAGGAGAGGGAAAAGATATATACAACCCGACGGTTCTTGAGGAACTCCGTCAAACCTAAGATGGGGGATTCTTCATTAATTTTTCAACAACATCATAGACAACTCCATCGCCTTCAAGAGCACGGAGTAACAAATCAAAGGCACGGGAGAAATATTCAATCAAGATCGTGGAGTACCAATCCACACTCCAAGGTTCTTCGTAAACTTGCCTCGAAGTTCCCGGGGCATCCCGATCTACTAAGTTCAACGGCTTGAACTTGTACTTGCGATCCTTCGAGATATACCCAAACTTCCACTCATCTTCACAAGGCCTCAAGGGACGCTCAACTTTCTTCTTACCAACCGACTTATCTTCAATCACATTACATGGGCATTCATCCTCCCCAAGCTCGGAATCATCATCTTCAATTCCACAAAGGTTGATGTCTTTCAAGCTTTCACCCGACTCATTCCCTAGCTCTATGTCATCAAAGGCATGGATCATATTACATGACTCTTCATATGTAGGTGAGGTGTTGCCTTGGAGGTCAAACACTAGCTTCTCGTCGCCTAGCTCAAAGGTGATCCTACCCTTCTTGACATCGATCATTGCACCGGCGGTATGTAAGAATGGGCGCCCAAGGATAATGGGAGTGATCTGATAGCTCCTCCGGCATATCAAGCACAAGGAAGTCGACTGGAATTAAGAATTTCCCTATTCTTAGTGGCACATCCTCTAACATTCCTAATGGTCGGTTAACATACTATCGGCCATTTGGAGTGTAATAGAGGTACACTTGAGCTCTTTCATCCCAAGTCGCTGATAAATAGAATAAGGGAGAATGCTTACACTCGCCCCCAAATCACATAACGCCCTTCCAATCTTCAAGTTCCCTGTGGTGCACGGGATTGAGAAAATACTCGGATCCTTCAACTTAGGAAGTGTAGAGCCTTGAATGATCTCGCTCACCTCTCTTGTGAACGCTATGGTCTCTTCCTTGTCCAAGGATCTCTACCTAGCCAAGACTTCTCTCATAAACTTTCCATAGGCCGGGACTTGGGTAATTAGCTTGGTGAAAGGGATGCTCACATCTAATTTCTTTACAATGTCAACAAACTTGTCAAATTGAAGATCCATCTTTGTCTTCCATTGCCTTGATGGGAATGGAAATTTGATGTGTATCTTGTCTTGCTCATTAGGTTGGGACTTTTCAATTGACACTTTCTTCTTTTCTTTGTCTTTCTCTTGGGGTGGGGGAAGCTTGTCTTCAATAGGTTTTTCAACCTCCCACAAGACTTGCTCTTCCATGAGATTTCCACAACTTTCATTGCTTTGAGATGGAGATATAACTTCTTTCATTGCTTCTTGCTCATTAGGGAACAAGGGTGAATCATAGGATGCACCGCTCCTCAAAGTGATAGCATTCACGGTCTCAAATTTTGTTGGTACGCCTTGAGGAGGTAGTTGACCCTTTTGCTTAGAATAACTACCCGAAGAAACTTGAGCTAGTTGGGTTTCGAGCATCTTCACATGGGTATATCTTGCCATTTTGTCCCTTTGAAGTTGAGCAAAGAATTCTTGTTGGTTTCTTTGCATCTTCATTTTGACTTCTTTGCATTTCTTAATTACTCCTTTGCATATCCAACATTGTCTTTTGCATGTCAAAATCCCGAGGGGGACATTGTTGGTTATGTGGAGTATTGGTGATGGCTAGGGGAATGCCATAATCATGAATTGGAGATTTACTCCTAGGCTTGGCATCTTGTTGTTGATTTTGGAAGTTTCCTTGAGCTTGAAAATTGCCTTGGTTTTGGCCTTAGGAAATACCTTTATTTTGATACCCTTGGTTGTGGTATCCTTGGTTGTTGCTTTGTAAGCCTTGAGAGTTAGGATTACCTTGGAAACCACCTTGATGATTGAAATTCCCTTGATTTTGGAACCCTTGATTGTTGTTGAAGGCACCTTGGTTATGTTGTTGGAAGTTGTTAAAAGGCCTTTGACTACCTTGATAACCTTGGTAGCCTTGGTTGTCCCTTAAGGGAGGAGCAACATAGAATGGACGGTGTTGTTGTTGGGCTTGTTGTTGGGAGGCTTGGAACATGTGAGGATTTGGCACATTTTGAGCCTTGAAGTTAGAGTATGGGGCACCTTGCTTGTATGCTTGAAAAGCTTTCACTTGCTCAATGCTACTTCGACAATGTGAAGGCTCATGTCCATATATACCACAAATCTCACATATCCCATAATAAGATGTAGGAGGAACCACTCCCACAGCATTGACTTGATGAATTGAATGTTGGTGGGAAGAACTTGTGCTTTGACCTTGATTAAAATGACCTTAGAGGTTCTTATCGATGGCGTCCATTTGGGTCTTCAATTGTGCTCCAAGATCGGCACTAAGTTGTGTAATGGCATCAATCTCCTGCCTTCCCCCTCTATTCGCCTTCCTAAGCCTACAATATTGGGAGTTGTGAACCGCCATTTCCTCAATTCTTGACCAAGTTTGGTCATCATCTACCTCGGTGAACCTTCCATTAGATCCCATGTTGAGTATGACCCTTGAATCTTCATATAACCCATTCCAAAATTGTTGGACAAGGAACCATTGCGATAATCCATGATGGGGGCAAGATCTTACCAAAGCTTTGAATCTCTCCCATGCTTCATAAAGACTCTCCTTATCCCGTTGTTGGAAACCAGTAATGGAGGCTCTTAGCAAATTTGTCTTCTCGGGAGGGTAAAACTTTTGATAGAACGCTAATGCAAGTTTCTTCCAAGTATCAATCCCCATGGTTGCCCTATCGAGACTCTTGATCCATTGCTTTGCCTTACCAATAAGAGAGAACGGGAAAAGGACCCAACGAATTTGATCTTGAGTAATCCCGGTTTGAGAAATAACATCACAATAATCGGAGAAAGTCTCCATGTGTTGGTGCGGGTCTTTGGTAGGCAAACCACTAAATTGATTTCTCTCTACAAGTTGGATGAATTGTGTCTTTGCCACAAAATTTCCGGCATAAGCGGCCGGTAAAGTACTCGGTCCCGGCAAAACATCATCAGTGAAAGTAGAGTGAAATGAGAACTTCGGCATGATTTGATATAAGGGAGATGATGGTGTAGATGGTGTTGATGTAAATGTTGAAGGATAACTAGGTGCAGAAGAGTGAATAGAAGTACCAAAGGGATTGATGAAGGTCCCATCGGTGGTCTCTCAAGGTGCTTCGTTCAAGACGGATCCTTGGGTTTCTTCTTCAATAATATTGCTAGTACCCGGTGTGGACGTCCGTCAGCACCGTCCGGCACCCCGCGCGCGACCGCGCGGGACTGATCCGGTTTTTTAACGTGTGGCGGCGACCAACCACGCGGCCCCCTCCCTGCCGGGGGCCGGTCCGATCTCGCGTACGGAGCGAAGTGTCGGACCTCGATTTGGATGACGATCCAGACTTGTACTAGACGGGTGTGGGCACCCGTGTATCCGTTTGGGAATCTATCGAGTCGTGGTTGTAAATGTTTAAATGCCGTTTTGTTTGGTAAGGCGACCTTTTTAGTGCACTGAAGTTGTTGCCGATTGTGGAGTCGCCACCGAGTCAATTATGGGGACTCGGAAACCGTTCAAGTCAACTTTGATCCCTTGCCGGCTCAAAGTTGAGTGGCACGGAACCTAAAGATAAAGACTTGTACCCTTAAGCACTCCATGCCTGGAATGACTCTCATTGCCAATGGTTTCGGGCATCCAGAAACCGTCGATTCTGAGTAAGAGGTGGGGGTACGTATTGGGAAGACAACATTCGATAGATGTCAACACCCAATCACGCCCGCACTATAGCTGCCTCTACTAATCAATCGTTGGGCTGATATCCTACTTCTATTGTTGTGGTGGAATTATTGTAACATCCGTTGTTTTAACCCTAAGCCTTTTGCTATGTCGGTTGCTTAAGGACAAGTAAGTTTTATCGTCAAAGTAGTCGTGTTTACATTCTTTGCATGCGATTTCACGTGACAAGCAGGCCATGAAAAGATGCACGTAGGGGAGTAGAGAGTACTAGTAGTGTACGTATTAGCAAATCAGTTTTAACGCGATAATACGGATATTAGTCATTCTCGTGGTATACCTTACCTGGTATTCTGCTTAAGATGCGTCGGTTCGGTATTAATAGAGATGCGTCAAACCTAATAAGGCGAGCACCGGGACTAATACGGAACCCGACCATCACTTTGCTCAATTTTAGTTGTATTATGTTTTGAATTCCGTGTTAGGTGATTTAGCATGCGATTACAAGGTCATAAAAGCAATAAATCATAAGAAAAACTTTAAATGCGAATGTAAGTAAATCACGTCGTGAGGAGTTGCACCCTAAAGATAAAGACTTGTACCCTTAAGCACTCCATGTCTGGAATGACTCTCATTGCCAATGGTTTCGGACATCCGGAAACCGTCGATTCTGAGTAATGGGTGAGGGTACGTATTGGGAAGCCAACATCCGATAGATGTCAACATCCAATCCCGCTCGCACTATAGCGGCCTCTACTAATCAATCGATGGGCTGATATCCTAGTTCTTTTGTTGTGGTGGAAATACTGTAACATCCGTTGTTTTAACCCTAAACCTTTTGTTATGTCCGTTGTTTTTAGACAAGTATGTTTTGTCGTCGAAGTAGTTGTGTTTACATTCTTTGCATGCGATTTCACGTGACAAGCAAGCCATGAAAAGATGCACGTAGGAGAGTAGATAGTACTAGTATTATACGTATTAGCAAATCAGTTTTAACGCGATAATACGGATATTAGTCATTCTCGTGGTATACCTTACCTGGTATTCTGCTTAAGATGCGTCAGCTTGGTATTAATAGAGATGCGTCGAACCTAATAAGGTGAGCACCGGGATTAATACGGAGCCCGACCATCACTTTGTTCAGTTTTAGTTATTTTACGTTTTGAATTCCGTGTTAGGTGATTTAGCATGCGATTATAAGGTCATAAAAGCGGTAAATCATACGAAAAACTTTAAATGCGAATGTAAGTAAATCACATAGTGAGAAGTTCCACCCTCGGAGTATACACTATACGGGACTCGATGCATAGATAGTTTGAGAACGGATCTCGGAATTACTCGGGAATACCGCTCTCGGCTAATATCCTTAGTGATGGTATTTCTAGCTCTACCGGTTGTACGGCTTCGGAACCGTAGGTTAGGTAATATGGTGTGGCTCCAGTAGGTGTTCTGTAAGATGTTCGGTATCCCCATAAGGCGAAGGGGATCTTGTTTGGCCAATCCCGGTAATTGTCTATCATTTTCTTAAGAATTGTGGTTATGGTTTTGTTGGCTGCCTCTACGGCCCCGTTTGTTTGTGGTCTATAGGGTGATGACTTGTCTCTTTGGATTTGGTATTTGTCGAGGAGTTTCTGGGTGTCGGCCCTAAAGTGAGCCCCCTGGTCACTGATGATCTCGTGAGGTATGCCGTATCGGCAGATGATGTTGTTTTGTAAGAATTTGACTACTTATTTTGAGGTTAGCACGGTGTAAGAGGCTGCTTCTACCCATTTGGTGAAATAATCGACGGCCACTAGTATAAAACAGTGTCCACCGGTCCTGGATGGGTGTACTTTTCCCCAAGTAGAGAAAGGCCAGGGTGTGGCCATGGTGTGTAGAGGATATGGAGGTAGGTGTTGGACGTTAGCAAAGATTTGGCAATTGTGGCATTGTCGGACATGACGTCGACAGTCTGCCTCTAAGGTAATCCAGTAATAGCCTAGTCTCATTATTTTTCGGGCTAGTAGGTGTGCACTCATGTGGGGTTCGCACTCTCCGTCATGCACCTCTTCCATGACTCTCTCGGATTGGTTTTTGTTTATGCACCTAAGGAGGACTCCTTGTGGGGTTCGTTTGTATAATAACCCTTGATTCAGGATGTAAAGGGTTGCTTGTATTCGTAGGGCTCTTTTGTTCTTGGTGTTAGTGTTGGGCGGGTATGACCCATGGGTTTTAAAGTCTAGGATCGCTTTGTACCAAGGTTCTTCGGAGGTGTCATCGGTTTCGAGGCTATGGATGTAGGCCGGTTGTTCACGTCTTTCTACGCAAATGGGCATAAAGAAGAGGTGATCGGGCATGTTTACTAGTGAGGCTAGTTTGGATAATGCTTCAGCGAATTGGTTTTCCTCGCGGGGTACGTGTATGAAGTCGATTTCGGTGAATTCTCGGGACACCGTTTCTACTTTGGTTTGGTATGGGTTTAGGCTTTCGCTATAAACCTTCCAGTTTCCTGTGGCTTTGTTGACTACTAAGGATGAATCTCCGTGTACTCTAAGGTTTTTGACTCCTAGAGACATGGCCGCTTTGAGACTTATTAGGCTGGCTGTTGGGGAAGTTTGGTTTGATGGATGTTCGTTTGCTATAGGTTTATCGTTGTTTGGGGATGGGTCGACGATGGGCTAAGTCCAGGGTCGTTGTTTCTGATTTCTTGTTTAGGGGGAGGCTAAGTGGGCCGTCCGTTGTAGCCCTTGCATTTTAGGTAGTTGTTATCGATAATTGGCACAAAGTCAAGCTCTTAAGCGTTTAAAGTAAATTGTTGAACGATTGTCGAGGCACGTTTGTAAAAAAAAGAAGATTGTGTTTTTGATAATATAATAGACGGGCTAGATGCCCATGATTTTGTATTGGGGGAGATGGAGGACATGTCCCTCACGCCTCCCTGGACTCGATAAGAAAGTGACAAAACATTTATTATTATTAGTTTAGTCTAGGCCCTAAGATGAACTAGACTCTGACTAAGACCGGTCATACGGTCTCTAGAGGAACCTGCGTGATGGGGCTCTCGTTGCTCGCGCAGGTTGCCCCCTTGATACCTGGAGTCAGTCCTTCTCTGAAGACACCCTACGTGGACGTAGACCCCCTTATCGATCAGGTCCTGTACCTCGTGCTTGAGCTCGGTGCACACTTGGGTTTCATGCCCCCGACCCTGATGGTACAGCCAGTAGGCGTTGGGATTCCAACCCGCTCCCCTCTTTTCTATAGGTAGGTCTGGGGTGGGTCCTACTGGCCATAGTAGCCAGACCACTTGCAATTTCTGGAGGGCCTCAGCGTAGGATTCTCCCAATTCAGTGAACTGCTTAAAGGGACGGTGAAGGCCTGTAGGTTCGATAGGCCATGCGAGCCTGGCGTATTCGACATATGGATCCCCACTAAGCACCAGCTCCCGGCTTATTGGTCCTTCCCGGGGTTTCCTTTCGGGACCTTCCAAGGTGTCGAGGCGACGTCTAACGTCGTCGATGGAATAGGAGATTGATGACACTATCCCCAGTACCCCATGGACCATGTTCATCAGGGCGTTGAGTTGATCGGTGCTGCTTTCGTTGCTACTTGGTGTCATTCTTGGGCCTAGCAAGATAAGAGTGTAAGGTCGAATCCACCCGGTGTTTTAAAGACTTGAGGATTGCTCGTAATTGAGCGACACGGAAATGAGACCTTTGATTTATGGGTGCGTGCGGTCACTGATTTAGGGACTCAGGTGTTTTTAGACTCTTGGTGTACTCGGGGAGACGCCTAATGAATTTTAAATCTCTGTGGTGAGACGATGTGACACAAACCTTGTAGGTGAGGTTTAAAGAGGACTTCTCGAAATGAAACGACCCAAAACGTAAGACTTCGAGTAGAGGCGATCCTGGTCACTAACACAGACAGTTAAACACACGGTTTACGACATAAGGAATTGATCGCGACCCCGGCTCAGGATCAAAGAGTTTTGATAATTTTTTTTTCAAAACGACCGATACTCGCAGAGGAAAGTCTTTTTTTTTTAAAAGGCGATTTTTTTAAAATTAGGGTCACGATGGCTTGGTAACATCGTTGGTGATGCGAAATGTGCGTTGCTATGTGTGTATCGGGAATCCGACGATAGCAAATGTGTAAACGTTTTCTCTTCCCTTTTTTTTGAAATGAACACGGTCCTTAAGGGGACCGGTTTTGAAAATAACGAAGTGACGTTTTTATCGAGACTGCTATTAATTAGCTAGTTCGATAGTGGATGTGTGTGGTGCTTTAGAGGTGTGACTAAATCCTTGTCAAGGGTTTAGGTAGTGAATAGTTTTTTTTTTAGAAAAGTTGTTTTTTCTTTAAAACAAGTGATCCACGTTTGTCGGTTGCAATAACATTCGACAATGGATGGTGGTGTGTTGTGAAAAAAAATGTTTCGAGAATGTAACAGTTTTGGATTCCTTGACTTCATTAATTGAAGCTTTTAGTTGTGTTAACGGTATGTGTGTAAAAAAACTTCTTCCTCTTTTTTTTGAAAATAAAATGTATCCGCTTGGTGTGCCTTGATACCATTAATTGGGGTCTCGGTAATATCAACGGTATTCGTCGTTTGACGGGTTCTATTTTAGCCATGAGACGGCGTTCGAAAATGTATGTTTTTTTTGAAAACATCGAGTGCAAAATTTGCCACGACAACGACATCTCGAAAGGTTTTTTTTTCCCTTTTTTTTGGGATCGTGACTTGACCGGAGTATCGGTGTTTAAGAAATCGTTTTGGAAAGATGAAATATTTCTCGAAAATGGAATTGGGTATGGTTGAATATGTTGGCGTGCTTAAATCCGGAATTTTAGTGTTTTATTTGGGTTGGATTGTTCAAACACGCTACACGTAACTAGGAATGCATACACTCATGCAGGATGCAGACACGGGTAGGTTAGGGTAAGCTACCGCCCACGAATAGTCTTTACTTAGGCATTGACAATGATCTGGGAAGACGAGTGTCATACCGTCCGTTCGGAACTATCCGCTTATTATTCCCGCGAGGTACGCGTTAGGCGGTCGGAGCGTCAATCAAGGATCTCTCCGCGTGTCCTGTCCTTAAAGACCTTACCGCGACGAGGTCGATTGGTCCTGATATCGGTTAGGGTGGGCTATTTAGGGCCAAAACCTCTAGTGACGACAACTAGAAACTAAGAGATGAGCTTCACCGACCTCATTCAAGTTACACCACCACTGGAAACTTGTTTCCAAATCCCCAGTGAAGTCGCCAAACTGTGGACGTCCGTCCGCACCGCCCGGCTTCCTGTGTACGCCCGCGCGGGACCGACCCGGTTTTTCAACGTGTGGCGGCGGCCACCCACGCACCCCCTCCTTGCCGGGGGCCGGTCCGATCTCGCGTACGGGGTGAAGTGTCGGACCTAGATTTGGATGACGATCCGGAATTGTACTAGACGGGTGTGGGCACCCGTGTTTCCGTTTGGGAATCAAGAGTCGTGATTGTAAATGTTTAAAGGCCGTTTTGTTTGGTAAGGCGACCTTTTTAGTGAACTGAAGTTGTTGCCGATTTGTGGAGTCGCCACCGAGTCAATTATTGGGACTCGAAAACCGTTCAAGTCAACTTTGATCCCTTGCCGGCTCAAAGTTGAGTGGCACGGAACCTAAAGATAAAGACTTGTACCCTTAAGCACTCTATGCCTGGAATGACTCTCATTGCCAATGGTTTCGGGCATCCAGAAACCGTCGATTCTGAGTAAGGGGTGAGGGAACGTATTGGAAAGCCAACATCTGATAGATGTCAACACCCAATCTCGCCCGCACTATAGCGGCCTCTACTAATCAATCGGTGGGCTGATAACCTAGTCCTTTTGTTGTGGTGGAAGTACTGTAACATCTGTTGTTTTAACCCTAAGCCTTTTGCTACGTCGGTTGCTTAATGACAAGTATGTTTTGTCGTCAAAGTAGTTGTGTTTACATTCTTTGCAAGCGATTTCACGTGACAAGCAGGCCATGAAAAGATGCACGTAGGAGAGTAGAGAGTACTAGTATTATACGTAGCAAAACAGTTTTAACGCGATAATACGGATATTAGTCGTTCTCGTGATATACCTTACCTGGTATTCTGCTTAAGATGCGTCGGCTCGGTATTAGTGGAGGTGCGTCGAACCTAATAAGGTGAGCACCGGGACTAGTACGGAACCCGACAATCACTTTGTTCAATTTTAGTTGTTTTACGTTTTGAATTCCGTGTTAGGTGATTTAACATGCGATTATAAGGTCATAAAAGCAATAAATCATATGAAAAACTATGAATGCGAATGTAAGTAAATCACATAGTGAGGAGTTGCACCCTCGGAGTATACATTAAACGGGACTCGATGCATAGATAGTTTTGAGAACGGATCTCGGAATTGCTCGGGTCTATTTAGTGTGTTTTAGTGTTTGCAGTTGAAGTTGGGACGTTACGTATTTTAGTAGATGTTTGTGGGCCTAGTACCCACATCTAGGGTTATCGCAGTGCATAATAATAGAAAGTACGAGTATAGAAAGTTTTGTTTAGATGGCAACCTAGTGACGACTCGATCAACAGGCGGATCCTCCTAGCTTGACCAGTGATTCCGGCAGAGCTCCGTTACCGTTTGACTCTTCCTGCGGCTACTCCGGCAGAGATTCATTACTATGGACTGGTTTTGCGACTAATCCGGCAGAGCTTCGCTACTAGACTTGAGCTAGTCGAACACAGGCACCTCGGTATCGAGTGGGGTGCTCGAAGGTGAGGAGTAGCGTCGATGTCGCTTTTTTTATCGGAACTACGATCGAGTGGATCGTTTGCCTCGGGTGTCGGAGTGCGAGCCCTTAGCGAGAGAGGGAGAAAAGAAGATGAGAATTGTGTGTCGAAATGAGGGCGTGAAGGGGAGTTTTTATAGGTGTTTTCGGCCCTCGTCGCCCATATTGGCGCCTGAGCTGAGGCGCAACGAGACTCAGGTGCCTGGGCCTAGGCGTGGGGAGATCAAGGCGCGTGAGGTGGGGCGGTTGGAGTTTTGAAGATTCGATTTTGATACTTTCAAAAACCGTGGGACGGGTGTATAATATGTATCTTGGGGGTTAAGGCTTCCCTTCCTTGACCTAGCGCCGTGAACTTGGTGGGCCTCGGGTGTTCATCCGAGGTTCGCTTGGCACGGTGTTGACTCGGCTCGAGTTTCGGGACCGACTCGGGGTCCCGGTGTTAGAATTGAGTCTAATTAGTGATTATGTGACAAGGGTTAATCGTATCCCTAATCAAAGATACCCTAAAGTCACTAACTAATGTGGATAGTGAAGTCAGAGGTCGAACCACAAGGAGATGGAAATTCAATTATTTATCCTAAGAATTAGATTCTAGATTATAGGTCACAGTTTTGGTTGATTTGGTAAACTAATAACAAATTACTTATAGATAAATCAATAAGGTAAGGAAAAAGTCTAGGGTCTCAGATTCACAATGAATATTACTCGGGTCAGGGAGTCAACTAATAGGTCAATAATCGAACTACCTAAGGTGCAGGTCCGGTCGGTACACTACAATCTTTAGATCTAAACTTAACCTGCGGTCGCTAGCGTTAAGTCAGTCTACCCAAACTATCGTGGCCTAATTAGTTCTTAACCCGGTCGGCGAAAAGTCCTAATTTGCGATACTAATTAATTGAATTATGCATCAAACAATTAATCAGAATTAAAACGATAATCAGGTGATAGTTCATACGATTAGAAACAGGTCAATTGACTATAACCCTAATAATACGCATCGATCCCCCTAAATCCTAGATGAAATCTAGCTACTCATATTAAGCTTAATCAAATTAACGAAATACGAACTACAATTAAACATAACGGAGGTGAATCGAATTAATCTACGGAAAGCAATAATAAATCTACACTAGAAAACGATAAAGCAATATGAAGAATGAATTAAGACGGAAATTAAAGTAGAAACTGAAATTGAAATTGAAATTAAGAATTGCAATACCGAAGAATTCTAGATCTAAGAATGAAGAGCAAGGTTAAATGTATCTCCCCAAGTAAACTAAACTACGTAAACTTTAATGCTAAGAAAAAAAAAAGGAGTTCTAAATTGTGTAAAAGAAAAAGTGTCTGACAATGAAGTCAGGAAAACTGATTTAAAGGAAATCAGTTGGACTTGAAAACAGGCCCAAATTCTAAGTTGAAATAAGAATGACGCGCGGCCCGGTTTGGGTGCACTCGATCGAGTTCCTGATGGCACTCTATCGAGTTACTCCCAAAAATATGGGTAGGAGCTTCGATGAGTGGCACTCGATCGAGTAGCGCTGTAGGTCACAGCATCGCGCCCTTGACTTCAAACGGCTTCAGTTTCTTCGTTACTTGTTCAAATTGAACGTGCAATATACTTTCAGAAAGCTAAGAGAAAGGGCTTTCCAACGCCACCTGAATTACCCTAATTAGAGTTGTATAACGAAAGTTATGTACGTTTGAAGTTGACTCTTGTGTAGGCGATCATTCTTTCATCTTGTTTGATATCCTTACCTTCTTTGATCTTTGTTTCTTTGTGTATTCAGCATCTTCTTCCTTCGATTCCGTGCTTAGATGTGAATTCTTCAATTAGCGATTCCATAATGCTCTGATTAGCTCCAAATGTATCCAAATCTATAAAATACACACAAATACGGAAGTATCCACATTCAAAGTATATATTGCATCATTATTAACGAGTTAAGCACAAAAACCGAGATAAAACTAACAATTAGGGGATGGAAATATGTATATAAATAACACTCATCATTATGTGACCGTAACGACACTACTAAGGCTGCCATCATGTTAGTTTAGTTTGCCCGAGTAATTTATTTGATCCGTTCTATAGAAAAACTACCTAAAACATCGCGAACCCGCGTCGCGTTGCAGTCCTATCGTCATGGGGTGTTTGTTGGGCACCTCTGCAACCACCAGGTCCAAATCTGAGTGTCTACAGAAGCCCTTACTCTGACTAAGGCTTGGACAAGGGGAAAGTCAAAGTATAGCCGCCCAGGTCAATCGAGGATTACGATCTGGTGGCTGTCCGGTCAGGTCGTTTTAAGTCCATTGGACTACGTGTTGAGGCTCGCCAGCCAAGGCTTAGAAGTCATACCTGACATCTTTGCTTGCGGTCTCTTGCTTGGGCCCGGCCCGTTGCTGGTCATCTCGTTCTTGATTCTTTGTGCGCGCGCGCCTTGTCTTCTTCGGTTTATTTAAAGGTTTTGTTTAATTTTAAGCGCTTTCGTGTGTTAGGTGTAAATGTATTGGCTTTTATCTGAACAAACGTTTTTGGGATGCTTGTGAACCCTTGATGACATAAAATGTTTGAGGGCGTTAGTCTCCACTCGAGCGGTCGTTGTCGGGATGCTTGGGACCCCTTGGGCGAAATAAAACAATGTAAGCTACTCGCGGGCGTCAGTCTCCACTCGAGTAGCTGCCTTTCAGGATGCCTCTGACCCCTAGGACAAAGTAAAACAAGATAAACTATTCGAGGGCGTAAGTCTCCACTCGAATAGCTGTTTTTCGGGATGCTTATGACCCCTAGGGCTTGCCGTTGCTGTGCCTTTGGGATAATTAAGACCCTTCGGGCAAAATTGTTGTTGCTGTGCCTTTGGGATAATTAAGACCCTTCGGGCAAGATTGTTGTTGCTGTGCCTCCGGGATAACTAAGACCCCTCGGGCAACATTGCTGTTGCTGTACCTTCGGGATAACTAAGACCCCTCGGGCAAAATTGTTGTGCCTCCGGGATAACTAAGACCCCTCGGGCAAAATTGTTGTGCGTCCGGGATAACTAAAACCCCTCGGGCAAAATTGTTGTGCCTCCGGGATAACTAAGACCCCTCGGGCAAAATTGTCGTGCCTTCGGGATAACTAAGATCCCTCGGGCAAAATTGCCGTGCCTCCGGGATAACTAAGACCCCGCGGGCAAAATTGCCGTGCCTCCGGGATAACTAAGACCCCTCGGGTAAATTGCCGTGCCTCCGGGATAAGTAAGTCCCCTCGGGCAAAATTGTCATGCCTCCGAGATAACTAAGTCCCCTCGGGAAAAATTGTCGTGCCTCCGGGATAACTAAGTCCCCTCGGGCAAAATTGTTGTGCCTCCGGGATAACTAGGACCCCTCGGGCAAAATTGTTGTGCCTCCGGGATAACTAAGACCCCTCTAGCAAAATTGCTGTTGCTGTGCCTCCGGGATAACTAAGACCCCGCGGGCAAAATTGTTGTGCCTCCGGAATAACTAAGACCCCTCGGGCAAAATTGTTGTTGATGTGCCTCTGGTATAACTAAGACCCCTCGGGCAAAATTGCTGTTCCTCCGGGATAACTAAGACCCCTCGGGAAAAATTGTTGTTTGCTTATTCGTTTTAGTAAAATTTTGTTTTGTGAGTATGTCTTATTTTGTTCGGGTTTGCTTATGCTCGGTCTTAGTTTGCTTATGCGGTTGAATTTTGCTCAGAGTTTGTTTAGATTAGTTGAATTGCTTTATTTGCGTTCGGGTGCAGCGTTTAGGTTAAGTGCGGTTGTAACAACCCATATTTTCAAAAACTTAAATAATATAAATAGTATGAATAATAGGGTCAAAGGTGGCGGAAACACCCGACCAAATCCGAATTGTCACTATCTCGACAATTAACTAATACATTATTCAAAGAGTTCAAACTAAAAATTAAAGGCATGAAATAAAGGGGTCTCTCTCTCCACAAGTCTTCCCCAACAACGAAGCAGTCAACAATATCCTGAAAGATCTGAAAGGGGGGGGGGGATCCACAGTCAGTGGGGAGTAACTAGATGCTCTCCCAGTCGTCTTTACAATAGGATGAAAGCAACTAATAATCAGCAACAATGAATAATACAGATAAATGAATACATGAAAGCATTATCATACTCGACCAATTAGGATCATACCAATTACTAAGAAATTCAAACATCCAAACCGGACTGGTCACACACAGATAACCTTCTTACACTACGCCTAGGGTATAGAGCGAACACCGGCTCGAGTGTATAACTGACACTCTCGCCTGCTAGAGCATATAACTGATTCTCTGACGAACGGGTTGTATAACAGACTTCCCATCGATATGGAGCATATAACTGATACTCCACGGTACTATGTATAGCCGTATAACTGACAACTATATGTCTAAGCCTAGCTTGGGCTCTCGATGCAATAACTGTACACCGAACGACACACGGGACCCAGAGCGTATAACTGACGTCTCAAGGCACGCCCGAACATAGACGTTTGGCATTTGGCGCTTTTTCATTCCGATTGGTATATAACTGATACCGCACGCCATCTATACCACTAGCTTTCGTGTAACTGTACAGTATAACTGACTGTACAAGGCTCTCGTGAATAACGTCATGACTCCAATCCTAGTACAGTATAACCGACTGTACTAAGTGGCAACCCACCCTAGTATAGTATAACTGACTATACGAGGTAGTAATCAGACTTAGCATAGTGTCACTAGCTATACCAGGGAGAATCGAGCCCTAGATAGTGTAACTAACTATACCAAGTATTACTCCACTCCAATATAGTGTAACCGACTATACTAGATAACAACCGTGTCTCAAACATAAGACAATATAACTGACTGAACTATGAAGAACATACATAGAAGTAACCTTTCAACAATACGTGAATAATAGATAGCACAACTAACTATAACCATAGAGTTAACCTTGCATATCTAATGCCTAATATTACCCAAGGTTCAGGTTCGCAGACTATAACCTTGTCTACTAAGTTGAGGTTGACCTAACCTCAACCATAACCTCGTGGAGTTACAATTACTGCAACAAGATTATGATGGTACGACGAGATTACATTAACCTCAAGTGAAGTGGTGTAGTAACTTCTCAATGAAGGTACATTAACTTCAATCAAGGTTACATTAACCTCGGCTATAACATTAGCTTCTTGCTAAGGTTACATTAAACTTGGATATAACCTTAACTCCATACTAAGGTTACCTTAACCTTCGCCCTAACCTTAACTCTAAGTTAAGGTTACAATAACCTTGACTATAACCTTGCAAAGTTCGGGAACCTCGACAAGATTATAACCCCGTGTTGAAGTTATGTTAACCTCAAGTGAAGTTGCAGAGTATTTCTCGACGAAGTTACATTAACTTCAAATAAGGTTATATTAACCTCAACCCTAACCTTAACTACCGGGTGATGGTAGGTTGAGTCATCATTGACTCAAGGGTTTGAAACCCTAAAAGCATCGATGAAACACCCTAACATCTTCACCAAGGGAGGCCACGGTCGGTTCATGCGTGTCCTAGAATTCTCTCACGAAACGACTCACAACTTTCTAATTCGCACAAAATGGTAATTAACGTCTTAACGATAAAATTAACGACACAATTAAATCGTGCAATTATCAACGAAATAATAAACATGTATAATAATACCACACAACATCCAATATCATATCATACATTCATTCATCATATTAATGGCAGTTACAAATCATAAACGTGATTAAAAGACACATCTAGTTACCTTGAAGCGCGTTAATTCTCGATCTCGTCTTCTATGACGTAAATATCTTCACCTGGACCCTTCTCCACGCCTAGACCACTATCAATCACGTGCGAAACACCAAAAGAAAACCCTAATCAAACACTACTAAAAGAACTACGAAAAACTAGCGCGAAAAGAAACAAAACTTACGAAACAATGCGAAGGATTGCGCTAGGATTGATTAGGATTAGCAAGAGATTAAGATCTATGCTTGAATGAGGAGGAGGAGGCACGAAATAAGGAGGAGGAGGGGTTGTGTCATGGCTAGGAGGAGGAGAAAGGAGAGGGTGAAACCTAATTTTAAGGTTTTGCAAATGAGAATAAGAGGTGGAATTCTCACCCTAATCACCTATATATAGGGAAATATCATGGGCAAAGCTTACTTGGGCCCAAATCCCAATGCTCCCTCATCAAACCACATGTGGAAAGCAATGATGATTTAGTCTTGGCCCAAAATCCAAGCTAAACCGACGATAGATTATAGTATACGATTTTCGGACAACTAGACATGAAAAGGGAATATCTGAATAGAAAAATTATAGGAATTGAATTAGATAAATAATTTCGGATATTAAAATATATGAAATGGAATAAATAATTATGTCCGAAAATTCGGGGTGTTACAGCGGTTCTCATGTTTGTTTCGTTATCGAGAGTGTATTATTGACGTTGATTAGTAATTATTTCGCTCATTGTGATTTTGTTTGTTTTAAAGGTTGCATGTTTTACGTGTATTGAATTTTGAGTTTGTTTGATTTGTTTTAGTCTGTACCGGGCCATTTAGACGCGCGTCTATCTGCGACCTAGTCCTCAGGCGCCTAGCCCCCAGCGAGCCAGGACTAAGGCGCGTCACCTGGGGCGGTCGGGTTTTTGTGGATCGGGTCTGTTTAAGTAATTGAAAATTGGGGCAATCATTTCATTTCACACAATTCGAACGTGTCGCCCCTTTCGCCCCAAACTCTACTTCTCGACTTTTCTTGCCAAATTTTGTTTCGATTTCCGCTATTTGCGACAATGTCGACTCCGGGTAAGTGCTCCTTACTCGTTTAATGTCGGTTTTGCTTGATTTGATTGATTATGATTTGGTTTTGTTGAAAACCCTAGAAAATCGATTTGGGTGTTTTTGTTTTACTAAGTTTTGATGCGTATGCTTAGTCTCATCGTTAAATTAAAGCTGATTAGAGCTTGTTGAAGTAGTTATAAGCTTGATAAGGATGTTCGAGGCGCGACAATGGCTCCTTATGGAAATGTGTTTGGAATGCTAGGGTTAAGGACCGTTTCCGATTATTCCCGTATTTATTTTGCGTAATTTGGCTCAAATAGTGTTTATGAGGATGTGGGTAGCTCTCTTGTGGATTCTTATGGGCTAGGATGACTTTTAGGACCCTCCGTGAGGTTTTGTGTGTCTTAAGACGGACTAAAAGGTGTCGTAATGACGCCGGATATTCCCGAAACCACTTCCATTGTGACCGGGATCAAAATTCATGCTAGCGGCCTTTTTGGAATTTTGATATCCTTATTCAAAATTTTGACCTTATTTTGACCTGTTTAAGCTGATTTAGCCTGACTAGGGGTCCTCCCTAGCCTCGATTTGTGTATGGATTTGTATATTTTGTATATTTGTTTTAGATTTTTAGTATTTGAATTAGTTGGATTAGTCTTGTGTTTGGCGAATTTGTTTACCTATATTGCCAAGTAATTACTCTTTCGTTTGTTTGCTTTGCGATTTCACCTAGTTTAAGGCGTGTTAGCGTTGCATGAGAGTACGAAAATCGTTTCTTTCGAATGTTTTGAAATCGTTAGTTTGAGCTGGGAATCGGATCAGGTGGTACGTCGATGAAAATGTTTTGACTCGAGATGTAAAATATCAAATGTGTTTTGACTAAATGTGTTAAGAGATGAGCGCGATTGTTTTGACATTCAGAACGAGGCCGAAATTAAAATTTGGGCGACTTTTGAAAAAAGTTAGACCACTTTTTATACATTCGTAATATTGCCTTGTTAGGCTACAGACACGACTTGACGATGACCATTAAGAAGGCTACAACACGCCTAGGTGGGGTAGCTTATCCCCTTAAAAGAAAAAAAAAATGAAAAAAATGAAAAGACGTCTAAGTCTGCTGGGTCCGACGGGTGAAATGTGTTGTCCGTGTGGACCAGCCACTCTTACGTGGGAAATTCGGCTTTTGGAAAGGGGTTTAGCGATTTCAAAAGGTTGTTCCTGACGTCCGGGGTTGTCGGATGTGAGAGAAAGATTAAGGATTGTGGAGATGACTGTACTATAGAACAAGGAAGCTATGTGGGCTAATGTCGCTAAGCGCCCGACCGAAGACAGCGTTACCAATCCTAGTATTCGTAAGTTCATCTACACGGGCCGAGACCGACAAGAGCCATATTGAAAATGTGAGTGAGGAGGGGAAGTGAGATTGGCTGGGCTCGCTTTCGGCTAGGGAGGTGGAAGCTTGCGTTAGGTGGGTCAATGTTGAGAGACCCAAGTAAGCCGACCCGAATGGCAAGGGAAAGGAGGAGTTGGACCGGTAGAGCCCAGTTGTTTATTACTATGTTGTATTAATTGATATTATATGGCGTATTAGTACTAGTTATTTGTAGAGTTTCGACACGTTGTTGCTTTCCGGGATGTCAGGGTCTCAGATGCTTGATTTAAATGGCCTCAACAAAGGCTTGATTTAACTGATTTTTTTATTAATGAGAAGCACATTTTCCTTTTTTTTTTATTATTTTTGTGGTGGCTCGCAACTCGATTCTTCATTTTGCCCGGAGCGCCCTTTCGAGTTTTCCCTCCGTCCTCGGCTCACCTTTTGTTCCTTTTTTTTTTCTTTTTTGTTTTGTTTTTTTTGTTTTTTTTTTACGACGGCTCGCAACTCATTTCTTCATTTTGTCCGGGGCGCCCTTTCGGGTTTTCGCCCCGTCCTCGGCTCGTCGTATGTGCTTCGTCATTGAAATCACTCTATAACCGGAACGTGGGAAAGAGGTTACGATTTACATGTGAATCGAGTAATCGATTTTTTTTGTTGGTTGTATCCTTTGAAGGGTTGCCTACGTATCCGTCTTTAGACGGAATCAAACCATGTTCGTAGTTCATAAAAGATGTGAGTGATTTTACTTTAGACTCGCTACGCCAATTATCGATGTGAGATGCTTAGGGTGTATCCTCCCTAGTAGGTAGAGTGATCGGGTGTGACCCCTTGAAAGTGGCAATTACCGAGATACCGTGTTTGGGTCAGGGTGACTGGCTTGGATGGTTTTAGAGTTAGGAGCTAGGTAGTAAGTGGTTTCGATGGATCAAAATCTGGAGCTCGATTTTTGTGAAGTTAGGGCTATGGACTAAGGTTTCGTAATGTGGTAGGAAAGGGGAAGCTGAGTAAAAATGACTCGGACTTCAATCGGCTGGGTTGTAAATTACGTGGGATCTGATTTTCATGTCTGGCCCTAGCGGTTGGGATTATCTTATTGAGCTTGAATCCTCAAAATTCCGGACTGTCTCCTTACAAGTGTCTCGGGAAGATCTTAAGGGTTGTAATGTAAGGAGGCTAGTATTTGGGTGCTAGTTGACTAGTCTGTTGACTTTTTCCTTTTTTTTTGTTCGGACTTTGCACTTAAAGTTGAGTTGAATGGTTGGGGGTCTCATTTTGACCGTTGAGTTTGGTCTCGATCATCGAATTGGGCCAGTTTAGTTTGGCCTTGGTTTTCATTTTTTCTTTTGGCTCCTTTTGGCCACTTCAGATTCTTTTACTTTTCAGACTAGCACCTATGGCGGGGATTGGTCGGTCTTTTATTCGATGGATGTTTATTGTGGGAAATGGGTTTGCCTTCCGTCTTTGATTGCAAGCTTAGAGACTATCTAGATTTGTCATAGAATTCAGTAATGCGTGTTCTAAGAGATGGTTTGTAGCTTTCTATACCAGACATGTAATAGGTGAAAGAACACAGGATCTCAGTTCTTGTAATTACTCGTTGCTTGATTGTCATCGATAAATGGCATTGTATCGAGTCGTAAGCGAGAAATATATGTTTTAAATCAAGCGACTGTCGAGGCGCATTATGAAGGAAGAAAAGTTTATTTCTTTTTATTGATAGTAATGAGCGGGCTATGTGCCCGAGATAATATTTTCGGGGAGATGGAGGACAGATCCCCTCGCACCTCCTGACTCGAAGTAAAAAAAAATATATTTGTTATACTATTAGGTCTACGCCCTAAAACGAACTAGACTCTGACTCGGACACATGTTTACTCGTCTCGGCGGATGCCCTTGGGTTGTCAGGATCTTCCTTAATATTCCGTACATTCTCCTCCATAGGGTCAAGGTGGGAGCAATCAACGGCGTCGCCGAAGACTGCGTGGATGCTAAGAGGGTTCTTGGTGTTGTTTGGTTTCTCGGGTGGAGGTAGAGGAATCGTCCCGTTTTCAATCATGTCTTGTCTGGCATGCTTGAGCCGAAAGCAAGATTTGGTAGCGTGCCCGTTACCTTGGTGATATAGGCAATAAGCATTAGGGGTCCAACTTTTGCCTCGTTTGCCGATTGGTGGGTCGGGAGTGGGATCTAAAGGTGAGAGTAACCCTTGATCGACTAGGCACTTAAGGGCTTCGGTGTAAGATGAGTTGATTGGGGTAAACTTTCTCGGTGACCTTCCTACTTTGTTGGGTGTGGTCTTGTAAGGTCTTGGTGTCCCTTCCGCATCGACTTTAGGAAGTTTCGATCGGGCGGAGCATTGGGATAATCTATCCTGGGTAGGTTTTTGGGTGTGGTAATCGCTCGAATTGAAGTTCGTTTTACTCTCTGTGTCTCTACTCTCAAGGAAATTGAGGCGGCTATCGATTTAACGGACGGAGAAAGTCAAACGGGTTACCGAAGTATGGATGTTGAGAACCAACTTGGTTAGGGTACTGACATCGTGGCGGATACTTTCGATGGCACTTGAATCTACCAACATGTTGGGGAATGATCCTAGTGAGAAAGGATTAAAAGGTCAGATCGGACACACCGGACGACTTAGAGACTCGAGGAATGCTCTTAACTAAGCGACGCGGAAATGAGACCCTTGACTTGCATGTGCGTGCAGTCATTGGCTTAGGGACTCAGGTGTTTTAGACTCTTGGTGTGTTCGGCAAAACGCCTAATGAATTTCAGATTTCTGTGACGAGATGATTTGACACAAGCCTCGGGGGTAAGGCTTAAAGAGGACTTCTCGAAATGAGACGACCCAAAATGTAAGATCTCGAGTAGAGGTGACCTTAGTAACTAACACAGACAGTTAATCACGCGGTTGTACGACGTAGGAAATTGATCGCGATCCCGGCTCAGGATCAAAGAATTCTTTTTGAAAACGACCGATACCCGTAGAGAAAAGTTTTCTTTTTTTTTTTTGGAGAAATGGTTTTGTAAAATTAGGGTGACGATGGTGTGGCGACATCGTTTGTGACGTGGAAGTGCGTTGCCATATGTGCGTGTCGGGAATCCGACGATAGCGAAATTGTAATTTTTTTTGAAAGGAACGTGGTTCTTATAGGAACCAGTTTTGAAAATGATAACGTTATGCTTTTATCGAAACTACTATTAATTAATTAGTTCGATACTTGTAGTGGGTGTGTGTGGTGTTTTAAAGGTGTGAAACTAAACTCTTATTTAAAGAACTTAGGTGGTGAATAGTGTTTTTATAAAAAAGAACTTTTAAAACGAGTGACCCACGTTCGTCGGCTAGCATATGAGGGTGGGTACTGATGTATTGTGAAAAGTGTTTTGAGAATTTAACCGTTTTGGATTCCTTGACTTCATTAATTGAAGCTTTGGTTGTGTTAACGGTATGAGTGGAAAAACTTTTCTTTTTAAAATAAAATGTAACCATTTGGTGTGCCTTGATCCCATTAATTGGGAGTCTCGGTAGTAGGGCTGTTCAGTATAATACCCGGACCGGTGAACCGGACCAGTCCGGACAGGTGAGGGGCAGACCGGACCGGACCGGCCACCCTCCGGTCCGGTCGCCGGGTTGAAGAATAGGCGTCTCCGGTACCCGGTCTTAACCGGTCCAGACCCGCGGGTGACCCGGTACTACCCGGCGTAGACCGGCCGGCAAATCGGTGGAGAATCAACTACTCAAAAATCTTGACAAATTTGAATCAAGATACTTCAATGAGGAAAATAAGGTGAGATTTGGAAAGTTTTTGTTATGAAATATTTAAGAATTTGAATTACAAATCAACTGCCTTAATTTGAATGATAAAAAACAATCTCATTCTCATAAACTACTACCTAAAATTAAGGAATCAAATATATAATTATTCATATATTTACTTATCTTGAATTCTTGATTGATTAACTTTACATAAACTGGTTATTACGTTAATATAGATTAATTCATCCTCTTTTTGCATCTTCTCTGTTCACAATCACAATATTCACAATTACAGAGTAATATTCACAGCAATCACAGCCTTCAAAATTCACATCGAAAAATTCGTAGCTGCATCCTTTATACCCGGCACCCGCATAGGTAATCTTATAACTTTGTTACATTTTTTCCACGAGTTTATAGCTGCATATACTTTGTGATGTACTGTTGGACCTTGGGTAACGATGATACTGCAGTAAAGCAGTGTCTTTTGGTTGTTATTTTCGGTGATGAAAGTGTCGTTTGGTTGAATGAATGCATGACTCATAATATTGCAGTAAGTGTGTTGGCTGCCGCTGACCTGCTGTGTGCCTGGTTGCCTGTATCCGTTGGGTTCCTTTGTTTTTTTTTACTTTAGTTATTCTACTGTTCTGCTTCTGCACGAATGGCGACTGAATGTTACTGCACGAATGGTCTGTAGTTGTTCTAATGTTCTGCTGTTCTTCTAATCTTCTGTAATTCTGTTTTTCTGTTGGCTGCTGCTGACTCTGGCCACTCTGTTGTTTGCCTGTTTTTAGTTTTTACCGTAGACTTCAAAATACACTCTCGTTTTTGTAATGTCTCTTTATGTAGTATTTATTGTTTATATGATTATATGATTTTCAGATGACAAGCTCTAGAGGTAAAAGACAAAGACTCGACATCGATTTAGAAGAAGATGATGAATCTGTAGATGAAATCGGTGTTAAGGCATTGTTGTCTCCTCGACCACCAGTTGAAGGGCGTAACTATGTCACAGTTAACAGGAAAGCGGGGTACTGGATTCATTTTCGTGACTATGACGACGAAGATGGTAAGAGAAGGTCGGAGTGTATTTATTGTGTTAATAAGACCTTTGCATCAGATGATAATAAGAATGGCTCGAAAAACGTAAATTATCATTTGAAAACTTGTCCGGCTAATCCTGATGCCCCGAAAAAAAAATCTAGAAGCAAACAAACTGAGCTTGTGTTTGATAGGGTTGGTAATGACGGAGAAGGTCAATTAAAGAGTTGGACCTTGGATTTGAATGAGGTTAGGGAAGCCGTAGTTTTCATGATAGTAATTGATGAATTGCCTTTTAGATTTGTTAAAAAAATTGGCTTTCGGCGTCTTATGTCTGTGAGTGTCCCTTCATTTCGTATTCCTTCCCGCATTACCATAGCTTGAGATGTCTATAAACTTTACTTGGGTGAGAAGGTTAAACTTAAAGAGCTCTTTCTAAAGTCATCACAAAGAGTGTCATTCACTACTGACACATGGACAAGCATTCAAAAGATAAATTATATTTGTATTACTGCCCATTTTGTTGATAATGATTGGAACTTGCATAAGAAAATTATTGTCTTTTGTCCAATCTATAGTCATAAGGGTAAAGATATTGCTAATATTCTTGATGAATGCTTTAAGTCATGGGGTTTGGAGGATAAAGTGTTTACCGTGACAGTGGACAATGCTAGTTCTAATGACACAGCTTGTGTAGAATTGAAAAAACTCCTTCAAAAGAAGCAAAATTTGGTGGCTAGGGGTAATTATATGCATGTGAGATGTGTTGCCCACATTATTAACCTTATTGTTTGGGATGGACTGAAAACAAATAAGAAGTCCATAAGTAAGGTTAGGTATGCAGTCAAGTTTGCTAAAAGTTCTCCAAATAGGCAACAATACTTCAAAACATGTGCTCTCAAGTATACACAATGTAAGTTATCGTTATCACTTGATTGTCCTACAAGATGGAATTCTACATTTACTATGTTGGAAACTGCTTTAAAACATAAGGATGCATTCGGTGATATTGATGTTCCATTGAACCCCCAAGGAGATGAGGTTGATTCGAATATTGAGTTTGTAGATGAATATGGCAATCTAATTGTAGGTGAAATTGAAAATTCTGGAGCTCCTAGCGAGAATGATTGGCTTGTTGTAGAATCAACGGTGTCGTTCTTGAGAGATTTTAAAGTCTTGACTGAGCAAGTTTCTGATTCGTTGTATGTTACTAGCAATTCTAGTTTCTTTTACATTGCTCATGTGCTTGAACAATTGAATACGTGGCTTAGAAGTACCGATAATGAATTTAGAGCTATGGCATTGGCTATGAAGCAGAAATTTGATAAGTACTGGGGGGATGTGGAGAAAATGAATGTGTTGATGTATATGGGTGCTATCCTTGATCCCAAGTTGAAGTTAGTAAGATTAAAAATTGCTTTTACTCGTATTTATGGGGCACCTAAAGATGAAGAGTTGAAAGAGCAAGTGTTTAATAAAGCAAAAGATCTATTTGATGAGTATAGACGATTGTATGGCTCCTCTGCTTCTCAAAATGATGATTCTACAACTAATTTGAGATCTAGTGTGGGACAATTAGACTCTTTAGATTTTAAAAAATCTATTGAGATGCAAGTGCGGATGCGAAGAGGTGATGGTGTTTATGCAAGCTCGGAATTTGATAGGTATTTGAACGAGGAGCTTAGCTAACATGAGCTAGGTATTGATGTGTTGGCATGGTGGAAATGGAACAGTCATAGATATCCAATTTTAGCACATTTGGCTCGTGATGTTCTAGGAATGCCTATTTCCACAGTAGCCTCGGAGTCTACATTCAGTGCCGGTCGACGTCATCCTACTCCGTTTAGAAGTTCTTTGACTCCCAAGGTAGTCTCTAATTTTTTCTATTCAATCCTTACTACATGATATAAATTATTTTGTATTACATAATGTTATTTTGTAAATTTAATTGGATTAAATGGTTTAAATTAAAGTTAGTTGAAGGGCTTTTATATGCTCAAGGATTAGACCAAGAAAAGATAGTGGACTTGACGTAGACGAGAAATTGGAAGAATTGGAACAACTTGAAGAAGGTATAAGCAATTGTTGGTTGTCGTACATACTAAAATTTTAATATGGTCTTCGTGTTAGGGTATTAAATTTATTTTTTGTTCTTATTTTCAGAGGTGGAGAATACAATGATAATCAATGAAGATCGTCCCCATGTCACTACTCATTGACAATATGAAAATCGGATATTCGGATTTACCGAACTTTTATTCGTTGTGTGTTTGCTTTAAGACAATAAGTCATTGTTAGGATTTGGACTTTTTATTGATTATTTGGTTTAAGACGCTATATTACTTTTTTCAAGACGATATATTACTTGATATTTACTTATTCCGATTTCCGACGCAGTTATATATTGTAGTCATGTAGATTAGTTTTAATCGTAAGTCTTGCAACTTGGAAGTCAAAGCCATAAAATAAGTGCAAGCCCACGTACAAAGCTACAAAACAGCCCACACAGAAGTGACAGAACTTCTTTGTCGGTCTATTCGTTCCGGTCCGATTTTTGGAGCGGTCTAGCCGGGTCGGTCCGGTCCGGTTTTACCAACCATCGGTCCGGTCGCCGGTCTCCCTTTCCCCACTCCACCGGTCTCCGGTCCACACCGGTCCGGTCCGGGTCCGGACCGGTGAACAGCCCTACTCGGTAGTACTAACGGTATTTGTTGTTTGACGGGTTTTACTTTAGCCACGTGATGACGTTTGAAAATGTCGAGTGTAAAATTCGCCATGACGATGACATTTGAAAACGTTTTTTTTAGAAGTCATGATTTGACCGAAGTATCGACGTTTAAGAGGACGTTTTGAAAAGATGAGATATTTTCGAAAATGGAGTTGGGTGCGGTTGAATATGTTGGCGTGGTTGAATCCAGATTTTTAGTGTTTTATTTGGGTTGGATTTTTCAAACACGCTACACATAACTAGGAATGCATATACTCATGCAGGATGCAGACACGGGTAGGTTAGGGTAGGTGACCGCCCATGAATAATCATTACTTAAGCATTGACAATGATGTAGGGAGACGAGTGTCATACCGTCCATTCGGAACTATCCGCTTATTATTCCCGCGGGGTACGCATTGGGCGGCCGGAGCGTCAATCGAGGATCTCCCCGCGTGTCCCTAAAGATCTTCCCGCGAAAAGGTCGATTGGTCCTGATATCGGTTAGGGTGGGCTTTTTAGGGCCGAAACCTGTAGTGATCACAACTAGAAAGTAAGAAATAAGCTTCACCGACCTCGTTCAAGTTACACCACCGCTGGAAACTTGTTTCCAAATCCCCAGCGAAGTCACCAAACTGTGGACGTCCGTCCGCCCCGCGCGAGACCGACCCGATTTTTCAACGTGTGGCAGCGGCCACCCACGCGGCCCCCCTCCTTGCCGGGGGCCGGTCCGATCTCGCGTACGGGGCGATGTTTCGGACCTCGATTTGGATGATAATTCGGACTTGTACTAGACGGGTGCGAACACCCGTGTTTTCGTTTGGGAATCCATCGAGTCGTGGTTGTAAATATTTAAAGGCCGATTTATTTGGTAAGGCGACCTTTTTGATGAACTGAAGTTGTTGCCGATTTGTGGAGTCGCCATCGAGTCAATTATGCGGACTCGGAAACCGTTCAAGTCAACTTTGATCCCTTGCCGTCTCAAAGTTGAGTGGCACGGGACCTAAAGATAAAGACTTGTACCCTTAAGCACTCCATGCCTGGAATGACTCTCATTGCCAATGGTTTCGGACATCCGGAAACCGTCGATTCTGAGTAAGGGGTGAGGGTACGTATTGGGAAGCCAATATTCGATAGATGTCAACACCCAATCCCGCCCGCGCTATAGCGGCCTCTACTAATCAATCGGTGGGCTGATATCCTAGTTCTTTTGTTGTGGTTGAAGTACTGTAACATCTGTTGTTTTAACCCTATTCCTTTTGCTACGTCGGTTGCTTAAGGACAAGTAAGTTTTGTCGTCAAAGTAGTTGTGTTTACATTCTTTGCATGCGATTTCACGTGACAAGCAGGCCATGAAAAGATGCACGTAGGAGAGTAGAGAGTACTAGTATTATACGTATTAGCAAATCAGTTTTAACGCGATAATACAGATATTAGTCGTTCTCGTGATATACCTTAACTGGTATTCTGCTTAAGATGCGTCGGCTCGGTATTAGTGGAGATGCGTCGAACCTAATAAGGTTAGCACCGGGACTAGTACGGAACCCGACCATCACTTTGTCCAATTTTAGTTGATTTATGTTTTGAATTCCGTGTTAGGTGATTTAGCATTCGATTATAAGGTCACAAAAGCAATAAATCATACGAAAAACTATGAATGCGAATGTAAGTAAATCACATAGTGAGGAGTTGCACCCTCGGAGTATACACTAAACGGGACTCGATGCATAGATAGTTTTGAGAACGGATCTCGGAATTGCTCGGGTCTATTTAGTGTGTTTTAGTGTTTGCGGTTGAAGTTTGGACGTTACATATTTTAGTAGATGTGTGTGGACCCTGTGTCCATGTCTAATATTATCGTAGTGCATAATATTAGAAAGTACGAATATGGAAAGTTTTGTTTAGATGGCAACCTAGTGACAACACGATCAACAGGCGGATCCTCCTAGCTTGACCAGTGACTCCGGCAGAGCTCCGTTACCGTTTGACTCTTCCTGCGGCTACTCCGGTAGAGCTTCGTTACTATGGACTGGTTTTACGGCTAATCCGGCAGAGCTTCGCTACTAGACTTAAGCTAGTCGAACACAGGCACCTTGGTATCTAGTGGGGTGCTCGAAGGTGAGGAGTAGCATCGATGTCGCTATTTTAATCGGAACTACGATCGAGTGGATCGTTTGCCTCGGGTGTCGGAGTGCGAGCCCTTAGCGAGAGAGGAGAAGAGAAGATGAGAATTGTGTGTCGAAATGAGGGCGTGAAAGGGGGTATTTATAGGTGTTTTCGGCCCTCGTCGCCCATATAGGCGCCTGAGCTGAGGCGCACCGAGAATCAGGCGCCTGGGCCTAGGCGTGGGGAGACCAAGGCGAGTGAGGTGGGGCGGTTGGAGTTTTGAAGATTCGGTTTTGATACTTTCCAAAACCGTGGGACGGGTGCATAATATGTATCTTGGGGGTTAAGGCTTCCCTTCCTTGACCTAGCACCGTGAACTTGGTGGGCCTCGGGTGTTCATCCCGAGGTTCACTTGGCGCGGTGTTGACTCGGCTCGAGTTTCAGGACCGACTCGGGGTCTCGGTGTCAGAATTGACTCTAATTAGTGTCTATGCGACCGTAACGACACGACTAAGGCTGCCATCATGTTATTTTAATTTTCCCGAGTAATTTATTCGATCCGTTCTATAGAAAAACTACCTAAAACATCGCGAATCCGCGTCGCGTTGCAGTCCTATCGTCATCGGGTGTTTGTTGGGCACCTCTGCAGCCACCAGGTCCAAATCTGTGTGTCTACACCTAGATATGTTGTCAGGGATGGACGGTAGTGAGTCTCCCACCTTCGATTTAGAGGACCTAGGCTTGGATGACAACATTGGCGAATTTGTGATAGCCATTGGCGCGGCTTCTAGGGGTCCTCCCTATCTTATGAACTCGGTTTGTGCATGGGTTTGTAAATATTTAAATTTTAGTATTTGAATTGTTTAGTAATTTCGACATGTTTTTGTTTTGCGAAATGCTGACCTAGATTTGCAAGTAATCACCTCATGATTGTTTTATTTGTGATTTCGTCGTACTTTAGAATGGTTTAAAATGCGTTGGGGTTGCATGAGAGTACAAAAGTAGGTTTTTCGATTTTTCTTTCCTTCGAAATGCGTTATTTTGAGCCGGGAGTTGGATCAAATAGTACATCGATTAAAATGTTTGACTCGAGACGTGTAAAATGCGTATGAAACGTGTAGTATGTCGATTAAAATGTTTGACTCGAGACGTGTAAAATGCGTAAGAAATGTTTCGTAGCTAAAATGTTTTGACCGAGTGCGTGTTCGGCACTAGGAGACAAGTATAATTGTGTCGATCCTCGTGTTTAAAGTGGAGCAAAAAGCAAAAAGTTAGACCACTTTTTTGTATAACAGACGCGACTTGACAATAACCGCTAAAGGCTACAACACGCCTAGGTGGGGTAGCTTATCCCCCTAAAAAAACAAAAGAAAAGGCGTATAAGTGTAGTACGTCCGACGGGTGGGATGTGACCTCGCAACTCTTGCATGGGTGTTTCAGTCTCCGGAGAGGTTTCTTGTCACATCGGGAGGTCGTTCCCGACGTCTGAGATGTTAGGTGGTAGTCGTGGTGGCAACGCGGGGTCAACGTTTCTATTTTTAGATCGCCTAGAAGTTGTCTGCTTAGAGATAGACACCTGGGCCACAGCTGTCGGGTTCTGGGTCGCTTGGGCTCGGGCGGCTGGAGATTTTGGCGCCGGGCTCGGGCCGTCCAGGCCCCGTTTACGGAAATTCCCACGGTTTCCTAATTGTGTTGGGATTAGGGCTATATATACGGGTTAAGGGTGCTTGCTTTAGACATAGTAGAATATCCATAGTGTCTAGAATACCCACACTTGGAGTTATGTCGGGTTTCGGGAATTTTTTTACCGAGTGGGCTGATTGTTATAAGAAATGTAATTTTGAGGTGGGCTCAAGTGATGGTTTTTATATGATCATCCATGGGTTAAGGCAGGTCAGGGTGCAGGATAACATTTTATTGGCGTGTACCGAATTTTGGGACGTGAAAAGACATGTCTTTGCCTTTCCCGGGGGTCGGGTTTGTCCTCTTCCCGAGAAAATTGATGCCATTAGCGGATGGTCTTCAGTTCGGCCTTGTGTGCGATTGGGAGATGACGCTTTTATGGAACGGTTTTATCATTTTCTAGACTTTTCCTCGTTAGAGGAGGCTAGTGTTTTCTTCGGGAGGGATGGTATTGACCTAAAGCTACTACCCAGGACATTTTCACCGACAAGTCCCTTTGACATTTCACCTCTAGCTTGTAGACGGGCTTTCAACATTGCGGTGGCTTGCTATTATCTTTTCGAGGATGCGTTAGTGCATGATGGTTGGGGCAATCCTCGGGTTTTAGATGTCGTGATGGGGATGGAACACGAACGATCATCCTTTTTGCTTATTTTGGGTGAACTCATCCTAGGTCTTGACGCTCGTATTCCGCTACGTGGGACTCTTTTTCGGGGTTCTAGAGTGATATTGCAGGTATTGTAAGGTGCAACCTTTTCTTTGTTGGGTTGCTTTGTGGTTGGTTTGTTTGAAACTCACTATAGTGACATTGTGTTAGGATTGGTGCAGGTTTGGCTACAGGAGAGACTCGGCTTGGTGGACCCTCCTCGGTCCGTTAAGGGTTACATTTATAAGGGCTTTACAGGTCGCAAAATGGCGGATGCGTGGAATGCCGGCCATTATGAAAAGAAATGACATTCTTATTTGGTCGAAGCACAATTCGCTATTAGATGGACGGTTTCATGGTGGCAAATGAGTGGGTGAGCCGAATTTCCTTTTTCGTCCTTGACTCCGGTTATGCTACTATTATCTTTACCGGACCCAGTTTTTGTCTATCCGGGTGAGTTGTCGGACCAAATGGGAGTGAGGCCCATCACTTCAGATGCTGCTAAGGGTGTTTCTATGTTTGATTCGTGGACGGAGAATTCTTTTAGGGAATTTAGGTTATCTTGGGAGCAGAATTTTTTGCGTCCCGTTGTTATAGAGGGTGTTCGGCCGACCGACATTACGTCATTCCGGCAGGGGGTTTGTGAGCACTCGTCAGGACAGGGCAAGTCGAAGGTTAGGAAGTCCTCGGTGCTAGAGGATAAAGAGGCTACTCAAGAAGACGCCGCTAACCGCCCGACCGAAGACAACGTTACCGATCCTAGTGCCGTCAGTTTATCTACACAGGCCAAGACTGATGAGACTTGTATTGAAGGTGCTAGTGATGGGAGGAGACACAGTTGGCTGATCTCGCCTTTGGCTAGGGCAGTAGAAGCTTGCGTTGAGAGGGGTCAATGGTGAAACCACGAACAAGCATGCCCAGATAGCGATGAAAAAAAGTTGGACTGGTAGAGCTCAGCCGTTTTATATTATGTTTAATTAATTTGTATTATGTGGCGTATTATTACTAGTTTTTGTGGGGTCTTGATACGTTGTCCTTTTCCGGAATAGCCGGGTTTCCGACGTTCGATGTAAGGGCCTCGACAAAGGATTGATTTAGATTTAACTAATTTGTTTGTTTAATGAGAAGCACATTTTTATTTGTTTATATTTTAATTCTTTTTTTTTGTGGTGGCTTGCAACTCAATTCTTCATTTTGTTCGGAGCGCTCTTTCGGGTTTTCACTCCGTCCTCGGCTCACCCTTTTTTTTTCTTTTTTTTTCGACGGCTCGCAACTCGATTCTTCATTTTGCCCGGGGAGCCCTTTCGGGTTTTCACCCCGTCCTCGGCTCGTCATTTCTTTTTTAAATTTTTTTTTTCGATGGCTCGCAACTCGATTCTTCATTTTGCCCGGGGCGCCCTTTCGGGTTTTCACCCCGTCCTCGGCTCGTCGTTTGTGCTTCGTCATTGGAATCACTCGTTATCCGAACTCGGAGGAGGTTCCGGTTTGCATGTGAATCGAGTAATCGATTTTGTTATTTGGTTGGTTGTACCCGAGGAAGGGTTGCCTACGTATCCGATTTTAGACGGAATCAAACCATGTTCTTAGTTCTTTTAAATATGAGTGATGTTTCTTTAGACTCACTATGCCAATTATCGATGGGAATTTTGTTGTGTTTTTTTTGCGCGGGTTTTCACCCTATTCTAGAGATCAGGATGAGTTTGTTGGGATGTTTATGGGTAGTATCGTTTGAGTTGATCCATGTTGGTCGGAGTTGAGAATTCTTGACCATCTAGGTCGGTGAGGATCACAGCGCCCTCCGAGAGTATTTTCTTGACGAGGTAGGGGTCTGCCCAGTTTGGTTTGAATTTCCCTCTGGGATCGACGGGAAGGGGTGCTCTAATGGATTTGACTACTAGGTCTCCCTCGTGTATGTTTCGGGATTTCACTCGTTTGTTAATGTAAAGCCCCTAAATTTTCGCGACCAAAATAAGAGAATAAAATGAAAAATTCAAAGCCGTTACTCCGCACTTAGCTCACAAGGCCAAATGCAAGGCAAAAGAATAGTATAAAAATTAAAAGAAATATAAATCCGATATATAATTAAATGAAAACGTTGCAGCGGAAGACTTAAGTCCCACAAAATCCAAAACAGTTTAAAACAACTTTGACCCAAAATTCAACATAAATATAAATAGTTTGGAGGTAAATGTTAAATAATAAAATCCTTCCTATCAAATGCACCCATGCAGCATATTAAGTGTACCTATCAACTATACCCAAAACACAAATAGGTACAGGTTCCAGGGGGGAACGACCCAAAACAAAAGAACGTCAGCAAAGCTGAGTAAAAGTATAATATAATGAAAACGTACACAATAATTATAATTTGTAGTAAACTGAAATCAGAGTTAAATGTCACCATCTCAAAACCAAACCACAATACTTTAAAAACATTGTAGCCGAAATCAAAACCAACCAAAATATATTTTTCACTACCTGTGTGCCAAGGTCCTACCCTTGCACGGTCTAGAGGTATCACCTGTGCTTAGTTCGACTTATATAGTGCGCACCTCTCCCATTTGGACAGTCTGTAGGATGATGCTGCCAAAGGAGAAAGTCTAACTACCTAGCAAGTGAGGGCCGGTTACCCCACTCAAATATAACTCGGGCCAAGAGTTCAGTTTGGGAACGAAGTACCAGGAACGTCGTAAACGCACCTTAAATCGACTAGACCAACAAAGCTCCCAGAGTCTGTTATAATCTCCAAAAATTTTACCAAAATAATACCAATGTGTGACTTATGTCACAAAGTTCCATATCCAAATATTACGAGTATCATAAAAATTCACCATTGACAAAATAATTTATAAAACCGCTTTAAAAATATAACTTGAACCGAACATGCTCTTTACTTAAATGTGAAAAGGGTAAAACGTCCTTACCTCTCAAGACGGTCAATCCAAGCTAACTTAATCCAAAAATTCATTTTCCTCGAACCCACATGCTACAAATAATATAAACTGGTTCAATGAATTAAACGAATAACGTTAAGACGGACAAAACTTACGCACCAACTTATTACTATAACTCATCCGAATTCTCGTCTCGTAAGTAAACCCAAATAGACTTATCTCAGGACTGAAAAAAATTCTAAATATATTATGACAATAGCACCCCTTAATTAAACTCCTTATCAACGTATTATTAGTGTAGCCTACAAATATGAACCACCCACATCATAACTTATTACTTGTTTCCTATTACTCCCTCTGTATACTTCATATGTCACAATATGACCTTTGCCTATATGGCTATATGCCCATGAACTTCATACCCCAACTACACCTCCCGACAAGAAAAACCCAAACAATAATGACTACGATGCCAATCCGTACAACAAGAATTTCCAAACCCGATAATGAAACCCTATTTAAACAATACCCATAACTTTGAACCAAATTTAAGACCTACTCACAGAACTCGTTTATATATAAAAAGAAAAGACAAATAAAAAGATATTCAATAAAACCGGTACTTACAATTTTGACGAAGAAAGATGTAAAAACGTGTTGGTGTAAGTAAGAATCGATTTTCCGATGACAATGAAATTTAGCAGCAGAAAACAGAGGAAGGAAGAGTGGGCGGCGGAGTAGTAAATAAGGAAACAAAGTGTTGATGAATGAATGATGTGTAGGTTAGCGGAAGAAACAAAGAAGCAAAGAATTTGATAAGGGAGGTATAACGTGGGATCTAGGAAGGATTTATTAAGTTTTTTTTCCTTTGTATTTGATTCAAACTCAAACCCCAAATCAAGTCGGTTTAATAAATAACGTTCCAGTTTCAAAATAGTCAAAGATCGATCTATTGTAAAAAGATTCAAAATACTTTAAATTATATAACGACATTGAAAATATGTTTCCTGAATTAATAACCCGATTTAAATAAAACAGACAAGTAACGCCTTATACTTGACTCAGAAAAAGACGGGGTGTCACAGTTAAAGGCCTGCTGTATGCGTTGTTGGTAGGCCTGCACGTTGGACAGTGTTTGTATCCTACGCTCATCAAAGAGTACTAGCTCATCATATCGTTTTTGGTTCCATTCTTCTTCGAGGATGCCACTTTTGGCTAGTATCCTTAGCGGTGGTATTTCTAGCTCTATGGGTTGCACGACTTCAGAGCCATAGGTTAGGTAATATGGGGTGGCTCCAGTGGGTGTTCGGTAGGACGTTCGGTATCCCCATAATGCGAAGGGTATTTTTCTTGGCCAATCCCGGTAATTGTCTTTATTTTCTTAAGGATTGTGGTGATGGTTTTGTTTGCTGCCTCTACGGCCCCGTTTATCTGAGGTCTATAGGGTGAGGATTTGTGTCTTTGGATTTTGTATTTGTCAAGAAGTTTTTGAGTGTCAGTCCTGAAATGAGCCCCCTGATCACTGATTATTTCGTGAGGTATACCGTAGCAGCAGATGATGTTGTTTTTTTAGGAATTTGACTAGTTGTTTGGAGGTCAGTATGGTGTAAAAGGCGATTTCTACCCCCTTGGTGAAGTAATCGACGACCACCAGTATAAAATAATGTCCGCCGGTCCCGGCTGGGTGTACTTTTCCTATGATGTCAATTCCCCAAGTAGAGAAGGGCTAGGGTGTGGTTATGGTGTGGAGAGGATATGGTGGTAGGTGTTGAATGTTGGCTAATATTTGGCAGTTATGGCAGTGACGAACGTGACGTCGACAGTCTGCCTCCAGGGTAATCCAGTAGTAACCTAGCCTCATTATTTTCCAGTAGTAATCCAGTAATGTGCACTCATTTGAGGTCCGCACTCTCCGTCATGTATTTCTTCCATGACTTTCTCGGATTGGGTATTGCTTACGCACCTAAGGAGGACCCCTTGTGGGGTTCGTTTGTAGAGTAGTCCTTGGTTTAGGACGTAGTGGGCGGCTTGTATTCTTAAGGCTGTTTTGTTTTTGGTGTTCGTCCGATGGGTATGATCCGTTGGTTTTTAAATTCTAGGATGGCTTTGTACCAGGGTTCTTCCGGGGTATCGTCGGTTTCGAGGTTATGGATGTAAGCTGGTTGTTCACTTCTCTCTACGCAGATAGGCATAGAGAAAAGATGGTCGGGCATGTTTATTAGTGAGGCTAGTTTGGATGGGGCGTCGGCGAATTGGTTTTCCTCACGGGATATGTGTATGAAGTTAATTTCTGTGAATTCCTCGAACATTGTTTCTGTGAATTCCTTGAACATTGGTACGGGGTTAGGTTTTCGCTGTAAACCTTCCAGGTGCCCGTGGCTTGGTTAACTACTTGGGATGAATCTCCGTGTACCCTAAAGTTCTTAACTCCTAGAGTTACGGCGGTTTTTAGTCTTATTAGGCAGGCTTCGTATTCAGCTCTGTTGCTGGTAACGGGAAATCTAGTTTGACTGATATGGGTATGTGATCGCCTACTGGCAATTAGCGTGTCATTTAGAGGGGTCGGTTGCGGGTTGAATCAAAGGTAGTTGTTTCCCGATTTCTTCGTAGGGTGAAGTTATGGTGGACCGTTTGTTGTGGCTCTGGCACTTTTAGTTAATTGTTATCGATAAGTGGCATAGTGTCGAGTTTCAAGCGATAAAAGTAAATTATTAAAAGAAAATAAAACGATTGTCGAGGCGTGTTTGTAAAAGTAAAGATTAGTTTTATTGATATAGATAGACGGTTTAGGTGCCCGTGAGTTTATTTGTGGGACGTGGAGGACATGTCCCCTCGCGCCTCCCTGACTCGATAAAAGACGAAAAAGAAAATGTTTATTATTATTGAAGCCTACGGCCCTAGGAGGAACTAGACTCTGACTCAGGATCGAATTACTGCCTTTAGAGGTCGGCTATTATGACATGGTCACATCGCGACTGACCTCGCATGCTCTCTAGGTTTTAGCGTCTGTCATAATCTTCAGAGGATGTTCCCCTTGAGCGGCGTCTGGAGGTGGTTCTTAGGGGCGACTAGCTGCGGGGTTTAAAGTGGCTTGTGACGACTACTGATGTTACTATCTCCCCCTCAGTCACTGAGAAGGTGAAATCTGCCTTTTACCGCTTTGCCGGGGAGAACGTCCCCGCCTCAATCAGCTCTTCGATGACATGTTTCAATGTGAAACAAGCCTCGGTGTCGTGTCCATTTCCTTAATGAAAGAGACAGTAGAGGTTAGGGTTCCAAGTTTTGCTCCGCCTACCAACCGGTGGGTCTGGGGTGGGACCTAGAGGCTTGAGTAGCCCCTGATCTATTAGGTGTACGTCGAGCTGATTTTGGTAAACTCTTTTCGGGGTGTTCTTACTCTGCTGGGTAGCGTTTTTTGGGTGTTGAGGTTATTTCTTTGTTGGTCTCAAGTGATTTTGCTCGCATGGGGTGCCGAGGTGACCCGCTCAGGGTGTGGGTATGGTAATTGATCGAACTGGCATTCGCCTCGCTTTTGGTGCCTCCGCTTTCGAGGAAATTGAGGCGACCGTCGATATGGTGGACGACTTAAAGGCTCGAGGAATGCTCTTGACCGAGCGACGCAGAAATGAGACCCTTGATTTGCGCGTGTTTATGATCATCGTTTAAGAACTCAGGTGTTTTAGACTTTTAGTGTATTCGGCGGAACGCCTAATGAATTTATGTCTCTGAAATGAGACGGTTCGATACCAATCTCGGAGACGAGACTTTTAGAGGACTTTCCCTAAACAGGACGACCCAAAATGTAAGACCTCGAGTAGAGGGGACCCTAGTAACTAACACAGACAGTTAATCACACGGTTGTACGACGTAATAAATTGATCGCGATCCCGGCTCAGGATTAGAGAGTTTGGATTTTTACAAATGAACGGGCCTTTGAAAAACAAAACCTTTTTTTTCTTTCGAAAGAGAGGATTTGTAAAAATCGGTGTTATGGTGGTGTGGTGGCATTGTTAAAGGTGTTGCCATGTGAGGGACTAAGTCTCGAAGATAGCGAGAGCGTAATGTTTTTTTTTCGAAAAGGAGCGCGGTGCCAAAGGGACCGGTTTTGAAAATGTGTCTGTGTTCCTACCGACACTACTATTAATTAGTTATCTCGGTATTCGCGGTGTGGACGGTACTTGTGATGTCCGTGACGGTGTTTTGGAAGGTGTACTAAATCCTTGTTGTAGAATTTAGGTAGTGAATAGTGCCTTTAAAAGATCTTTAAAACAAGTTACCCGCGCTCGCCGGTTGCATCAACTAGCGTTTTGACAGTGGGGGTGACGTATTGTGAAAAGTGTTTTGAGAGTGTAACCGTTTCGGGTTCCTTGACCTCATTGGTTGAAGTTTTGGGTGTGTCAATGGTATTGTGAAAAAAGCTCTTTTTTTTAAAAATAAAATGTTACCGTTCAAGTTACCTCGACCCCATTAATCGAAAGTCTTGGTGGTATTAACGGTATCTGTTGTTGGAGGGTGCTATTTTGGCTAAGGTGACGGTGCTTGTAAAATGATTTTTTTTTAAAGATCTGTCGTGATGACATTTTTTTTTTGAAAAGAAAAATTTTCGAAAATTATTTTAGATTGGCCGGAATATCGTTTGCTTTCCTTGAAGGGAGAAAGACGATTTGAAAACGGAATTGGGTGTGGTTGAATATGTTGTCGTGGTTGAATCCAAATTTTTAGTATTTTATTTGGGTTGTTCAAACACGCTACGCATAACTATGAATGCATACACTCATGCAAGATGTAGACACGGGTAGGTTAGGGTAGGCTACCGCCCACAAATAGCCTTTGCTTAGGTGGCGACCAGTCACCGGGGAGGTGAGTGTCATACCGTCTGTTTGGACCATTCGCTTAGTTTATCCGCGGGATGCGAGTTAGGCGGCCGGATCGTAAACCGCGGATCTCTCCGCGTGTTCATAAGGATCTTACCGCGAAGACGTCGATTGGTCCTTATATCGGTTAGGGTGGCCTTTTTAGGGCCAAAACCTGTAGTGACCACAAAAGGAAACTAGGAAATGAGCTTCACCGACCTCGTTCAAGTTACACCACCGCTAGAAACTTGTTTCCAAATCCTCAGCGGAGTCGCCAAACTTTGGACGTCCGTCTGCACCGTCCAGCGCCCCGCACGGGACCGACCCGGTTATTTTTTAAAATTGCGGCGGTCACCCACGCGGCCCCCTCCCGGTCGGGGGCCGTTCCGATCTCGCGTTCGGGGCGAGGTTTCGGATCTCAATTCGTATGACGATTCAGACTTGTACTAGATCGAGTCGCGTTCGGGGCTGGTTCGATCTGTTGGAATCGATCGAGTCGTGATTGTAAATGTTTAAAGGCCGATATGTTTGGTAAGGCGACCTTTTTAGTGAACTGAATTCGTTGCCGATTTGTGGAGTCGCCACCGAGTCAATTATGGGGACTCGGAAACTGTTCGAGTCAACTTTGATCTTTAGCCGGCTCAAAGCTGAGTGGCACGGGACCTAAAGATAAAGACTTGTACCCTTAAGCACTCCATGCCTGGAATGACTCTCATTGCCAATTCTTTCGGACATCCGGAAACCGTCGATTCTGAGTAAGGGGTGAGGGTACGTATTGGGAAGCTAACGTCCGATAGACATCGACACCCAATCCCGCCCACACTATAGCGGCCACTACTAATCAATCGGTGGGCTGATAACTTCGTTTCCTAGTTGTGGAGGATGTACTATTATGAGCAATACCAACGCGATCACGCCATACATGCTGTATGGGCGGATGACGATGATGATGTCTACATCCACGAACTAATAATATCGATCCCTCCAACAATCACCCAAACCAAGGACATAAGCCACGTCACTAGATCTGGGCGACCATACAAAAACGTCACGGTCGACATACCGAACACCAATCACGCTCCTGAAAACACCCCAACCACCGACGAAATCCCGATTACCACTCCTGAGGTACAAATAGTCAAACAACTACAAAAGGCCAAAACCGACCTTTCCATATGGCAACTAATAGCTAGCTCTTATAATCACCGCATGGCTCTAGTCCAAGCCTTGGGAAGAATGAACATATCCTCAACCGTTACACCCGAAGACATGATAGGACATGTTCTTCAAGAAGCCAATGAACTAAAGGATCCTACAACCGTCTCCGACGAAGACCTCCCAACCTTTGGACCAAAACACAATATAGCCCTTTACGTCACAATAACCTGTTTAGGCAAGAAGGTGCCCATGACCCTTGTGGATTACGGTTCCGCTGTAAACGTAATCCCTCCCAAAACCGCCCGCGCCTTAGGAATGTCAGACACCGACTTCATACCCACCGAGTCTGGAGTGCGCGCCTATGATGGCACGAGGCGTCCGGTCGCAGGGGTCGCCACCCTTAATACCATTGTAGGGTCCATAGAGAGGAAAATGGACTTTCAAGTTTTAGACGTCAAAATCGGATCTTACAATATGATCCTAAGGCGCCCTTGGATCCATGCCCTTAAAGCCGTACCATCTACCCTACACCAAAAGGTGAAAGTTCCCATGAACGGTGAAATAATCACCATTCATGCCTCCCCCATGAGACCCTTTGTAGAAAAAGCCACCACCTCGCAAGTCACGGAAGACGCCGATACCGAGTTAAAGGGGATTTCACGTAGTAAACCTGTTATTGCAAGACCTATCCCCGTTATACTTTGATCAGAACTCAAACCTAGCCATCAACTTTATGATGAGACAGCAGGGGCATTTCTCGGGATTGTCACTAGGAAAAAATCCCAGCACCGCAAGTAAACTCCATGATCCCATCGGAAAAACCCACACGATAGGCTTTGGGTACCCCGCAACCGAAGGCGAAATCGGTGAACACATGGCTATCATGTGCACACGAAAAACTGAAGGCATCCAAATCCCGCCATATGACCTCGCGCTGACCTCGCGCTAAATGGATGTTTCGTAAAGGAAGGCGACCACGAACCTTACATGGGATTTCCCGAACCAACCTACATCAAGGGCATTCGACATCCTGGAATAGAAATATTCCAAGATTGCTACTTCATCCCGTAAACCATACCCAACACCTCAAAACCAAAACACACACCTTCTATGGATGGCTTGGCCAATAGTCTCTTGTTCGGGGAAGAGCGTTTCGTGCCCGTGAATCCCAGTGAGTTAGTTAATGTGCTCATGACCGACAAGCAATTTGACCTCATCGCCCTTATCATCAATACCGACAAAAGTCAAGAGGGTAGAGGGTGGAGGAAATCCGTCACTTGGACCAACGAGAATGGTAGGAGGTTCAAGCTAACCACGGGAGAGGGAAGGATGTTCGAAGAGTTCGAGTCCGAATCCAAAACAGAGTCCAAGTCTGAGTCCGAGTCTGGGTCTGAAATGGGCCAAGAGTCTAGTATTGTTTGTCTTCCATCTACATCTGTGTCTGTTCAGGATGAGCCGGGGCCTGTCCCGAAAATCCCGGTAATGTTATCTCTGTCGAACGAACAGAGAGTCTCCTTATCCAAAGTCCTCGACATACTCGATTTAACTAATAATAAAAATAATTTCGCTTATGACTCGTCGCACTTAACATGCAATGCCATTATCGATAACGAACAAAACACAAATGACCAAAACGACTCTTACGACACTCACCTCCCACCAGAAACCTTAAGAGAGTTGGCCAGACAAGATTTAGAAGCCCCGGTAATCGAAGACACCGAATCCATAAACGTTGGAACTCCCTCGGAAACCCAAATCCTGAAAATAGGAACCTCCTTAGATCCTAGTGAGAGAGAACAACTCACGGACTTACTCACGCAATACAAAGACGTTTTCGCCTGGTCTTACAAACACATGCCGGGCATAGACAGAGATATAGCCGAACACCGAATCCTAATCAAACCCGGGTATAAACCAGTAAAACAAAAGTTGCGCCGCATGTGACCCGAGTGGGCCCTTAAGGTCAAGGAGGAAGTGGATAAACAATTTAAGGTCAGATTCATACACGTTTCCAAATACTTCGATTGGGTAGCCAACATAGTCCCTGTCCCCAAAAAGGACGGGAGAATTCGGGTCTGTGTAGATTTCCGAGACCTTAACAAAGCCAGCCCAAAGGATGACTTCCCCTTACCTCATATAGATATCCTGGTAGATAATACCGCCGATCACGCCCTACTCTCTTTCATGGACGGATATGCTGGGTATAATCAAATAAAAATGGCAAAAGAGGACATGTCTAAAACAGCCTTCACCACACCTTGGGGAACCTATTGTTACTCGGTAATGCCTTTTGGACTTAAAAAGGCTGGGGCAACCTACCAAAGAACCCAACCACACTTTTACACGACATGATGCACCAAGAAGTCGAGGTGTATGTAGATGACATGATAGTCAAATCCCAAGATCGAGAAGGGCACATCCCGGCCCTTGAAAAATTCTTCAAATGCCTACGCCAGTATAATATGAGGCTTAACCCACAAAAATGCACCTTTGGGGTCACATCGGGAAAACTTTTAGGTCACGTAGTGAGCCAGCGAGGAATTGAGATAGAGCCCTCCAAAATAAAATCCCTATTAGACATGCCCGCACCATCAAACGAAAGGAAGATTATAGGGATTCTGGGTAAGGTTCAATACATTAGCCGTTTCATTGCCAAACTGACCATGGTCTGTGAGCCCATCTTCAAAAAAACTCAAAATAACCGAACCCACCGTCTGGGACGATAAATGCCAAAGGGCCTTTGATAAGGTAAAAGAAATATTAGCACAACCCTCGGTCTTAATGCCTCCCAAGAAAGGGCTACCACTTTCCCTCTACCTTACAGTAACTGAAACCGCAATGGGGGCCATGCTAGCACAAACCGTAACAAACAAGAGAGAGCTATTTACTACATTAGTAAAAAAATCCTCAAGTACGAAACAAAATACACATCCCGAGAGAGGACCTGCCTTGTCCTTGTATGGTCAACCAAAAAACTTCGGCACTACATGCTTAGCCATACCGTACACGTATACTCAAAAATGGACCCCATCAAATACATCTTCGAGAAACCTGTCTTCAACGGACGAATAGCCCGATGGACGCTCAGGTTGGCAGAATTTGACTTAACATACATACCCTTTAAGGTCATCAAAGGAAGGGCCGTAGCCGACTTCTTAGCCGAAAACCCGATAGAGCAAAAATCAACAATCGACACCTGGTCCTTCCCCGATGTGGACATTTTGTTCGCCGAAAGCGAATCATGGGACTTATACTTTGATGGTGCCTCGATCATGAGAGGGTGCGGTGTAGGAATCCTCCTGATATCCCCAATAGGTGACCATATACCCATATCAGTCAAATTAGACTTTCTCGTTACCAACAATGCAGCCAAATCCGAAGCCTGCCTGATAGGTCTAAAAGCGGCCGTGTCTCTAGGAGTCAAAAACCTTAGAGTACACGGAGATTCATCCTTAGTAGTCAACCAAGCCACGGGAAACTGGAAGGTTTATAGCGAAAGCCTAACCCCATACGGAACCAAAGTAGAAACTGTGTCCCGGGAATTCACCGAAATCAACTTCATACACATACCCCACGAGGAAAACCAATTCGCTGACGCATTATCCAAACTAGCCTCACTAGTAAACATGCCCGATCACCTCTTCTCTATGCCCATTTGCGTAGAAAGAAGCGAACAACCGGCCTACATCCATAGCCTCGAAACCGATGATACCCCCGAAGAACCTTGGTACAAAGCAATTCTAAACTTTAAAACCCATGGGTCATATCCACCCAACACTAACACCAAAAACAAAACAGCCCTACGAATACAAGCAACCCACTATATCCTAAATCAAGGATTACTATACAAACGAACCCCACAAGGACTCCTCCTTAGGTGCATAAACAAAAACTAATCTGAGAAAGTCATCGAAGAGGTACATGACGGAGAGTGCGGACCCCACATGAGTGCATACCTACTAGCCCGAAAAATAATGAGACTGGGCTATTACTGGATTACCTTAGAGGCAGACTGTCGACGTCATGTCCAACACTGCCACAATTGCCAAATATTCGCTAACGTCCAACACCTACCCCCATATCCTCTCCACACCATAGCCACACCCTGGCCTTTCTCTACTTGGGGAATAGACATCATAGGGAAAGTACACCCATCCGGAACCGCCGGACACTGCTTTATACTAGTGGCCGTCGATTACTTCACCAAATGGGTCATCACCCAGAAACTCCTCGATTACTTCACCAAATGGGTCGATTACTTGGCTCACTTTAGGGCCGACACCCAGAAACTCCTCGACAAATACAAAATCCAAAGACATAAGTCATCACCCTATAGACCACAAACAAACGGGGCCGTAGAGGCAGCCAACAAAACCATAACCACAATCCTTAAGAAAATGATAGACAATTACCGGGATTGGCCAAACAAGATCCCCTTCGCCTTATGGGGATACCGCACATCCTATAGAACACCTACTGGAGCAACACCATATTACTTAACCTACGGTTCCGAAGCCGTACAACCCGTAGAGCTAGAAATACCGTCACTAAGGATATTAGCCGAGAGCGGTATTCCCGAAGAGGAATGGAACCAAAAACGGTACGACGAGCTAGTACTCTTAGACGAGCGTAGGATACATGACTTATCCAACGTACAAGCCTATTAACAACGCATCCAACGAGCCTTCAATAAACGAGTGAAATCCCGAAACATACACGAGGGAGATTTAGTAATCAAATCCATTAGAGCACCCCTTCCCGTCAACCCTAGAGGAAAATTCAAGCCAAACTGGGCTGGCCCCTACCTCGTTAGGAAAATACTCTCGGGGGGCGCCGTGATCCTCACCAACCTAGACGGTCAAGAGTTCTCCACCCCGACTAACATGGATCAACTCAAACGGTACTACCTGTAAACATCCTGGCAACTACATCCCAACCTCCGACTTAAAACGAAGCAAAAAAAAGTCAAGTTCGCATCGATAATTGGCATAAACAAGTCTCAAGCAAAGTCACTCACATTTTTTCTAAGAACTACGAACATGGTTTGATTCTGTCCAAAAGCGGATACGTAGGCAACCCTTTTCCGGGTACAACCAAACAACTAAACAAAACAAAATCGATTAATCGATTCATGAATAAACCGGGATTCCTCCCACGACCTAGTCAATGAGTGAGTTAAAATGACGAAGCACAAACGACGAGCCGAGGACAGAGTGAAAATCCGAAAGGGCGCTCCGGGCAAAATGAAGAAACGAGTTGGGAGCCGTCGTAAAAAAAAACAAAAAAAAAATGACGAGCCGAGGACGGAGTGAAAACCCGAAAGGGCGCTCCGGGCAAAATGAAGAAACGAATTGCGAGCCGTAAAAAAAAGGACAAAACAAAAAAAAGCAAAAAAAAAAAACAAAACAAAAAAGGTGAGCCGAGGACGGAGTGAAAACCCGAAAGGGCGCTCCGGGTTAAATGAAGAATCAAGTTGCGAGTCACCACCAAAAAAAAAGAGAAAACAATAATAAATGTGCTTCTCATTAAAAACAAAACTGGTTAAATCGAGTCTTTGTCGAGGCATCTACATCAAGCATCCGAAATTCGGACATCCCGGAAAATTAACAACGTGTCTAAACTCTACAAAAACTAGTACTAATACGCCACATAATATCAATTAATACAACATAGTACTAAACAGCTGGGCTCTACCGGTCCAACTTTTCCTCACCTTTACCATTCGGGTGTGACCGCTTGCGTTCTTCCTCCTCGATTTTCTGAAAGCAAGCTTCTAACACCTTATCCAAACGTGAGTCCAGCAAATCCCACTTTGTTTGCTCTTTCACAGCTTTAATATGGGTCTCGTCGATCTTGGCTCGTTCAGATGAACTGACTAAACTAGGATTGGTCCCACTGTCTTTGGATAGGCACTTAATAATGGTCTCTCGACTCTCCTCTTCGCCTCTTAGCGGTGCTGTCTTCCTAGCCTTTGAGTCGGTCTGTCCTGATGGGTGTTAACAAACCCTCTTCCGGACGGAAGTATTTTCGGTCGGTCAAGCAACGGGATGCAAGAACTTCCACTCCCAAGACACCCTGAAACCCCTAAGCAAATCCTCGGTCCATGGACCAGAACTACAAACAACTCTAGCATCATCTAGGATAGGAGGTCGGACACCCATTTGATTTGACAACATGCTCGGGTAAATATAAACTTGATCCCTCAGTGATAGTAGTAGCAAAGCCCAGGTCGAAGACAAAAATGGAAACCCGACACGCCCACTAATATTCCACCACGGGATAGACCACCTGATGAAAACATCTCCCCTAACCAAATAGGAAAGCCAATCCTCCTCTTCGGGACTTTTGCTCCACGCCAGCACCATCTTCCAGCCCGTGAAGCCCCTGTAGTTATAATCTTTGAAACACCGGGGAGGGTCGATCAAAGCGAGCCGCTCTTGCAACCAAACTTGTACAAAAACACGATGAAGCATCACACCTCCAAAGCCAAAGCAACCACAAAACAAATAAAACCAAGCCACAGAAACATAGCAAAAAAAAAAAGAAAAAAAAACAAACAAAGCAACACACCTGTAAGATAATCCTAGAACTCCGAGAAGGTGTCCCCTGCACCCGGACGCTAGCATCAAGACCCAGAACAAGCTCACCCAAAAAAGAAAAGAGGGTGATCGTCCATGTTCCATAGCCGCTACCACATCCAAAACTTGAGAATTACCCCAACCTTCGTGTGACCGCGCGTCCTCAAAAAGATAGTAGCAAGCAATAGAAATATTAAAAGCACGCCTACATGCCAAGGCCGAAACATGACGAGAGCCAATCCGAGAGAATATCTTAGAAAGCAACTCTAAGTTAAGACCATCCACACCAAAATAGCCTTTAGCCTCCTCCAATGAAGAAAGGTCCAAGAAGTGGTAAAACCGCTCCACATGAGCATCATCACCACAAGGAACACAAGGTCGAACCGAACTCCACCCGCATATAGCGTCTATCTATTCGGGCAAGGGACAAATTTTACCCCCGGGGAAAGCAAATACATGATATTTCGGGTCCCAAACCTAGAGCATGCCCGTAGGAAGTCATCTTGTACCTTGACTCGACTTAGCGCAACAACCGTCAACAAACCGTCGTTTGGACTAACCTCGGGGTAACATTTCTTAAACAAACCCGCCCACTCGGTTAGGACATTCCCAAAACCCGACATGACCCTAGATATGGTTCTATACCTTACGGATATCCTAGTGTGTCTAGAACATGCACCCATAACCCGTATATATAGCCCTAATCCCACAAGAATTAGGAAACAACGAAAATTTCCGTAACCCGGGGTTCGAAACCGCACCGGCCCACGCGCCCGAGTTTCCGGCCGCCCAAGCCCAAGCGGCCCGGTACCCAATTGCATCTGTCCGAGCGCCAGAAGCCAGGCATGACTCAACCCGAGCAACCCAAGGATAGAAATTTGAACCCCCGTGATCACCATAACCATCATCCTATACCTCGGACACCGAGAACGACCTACCAAAGTCACTAGAACCCACCCCGAAAACCGAGATATCCATCCAGAAGCTACAGGAACGCGAGTTCACTCGTCGGACGCACGAGACTTAGACGTTTTTTTTTTAGGGGGATGAGCTACCCCACCTTGGCGTGTCGTAGCCTTTTAACGGTTATCGTCAAGTCGCGTCTGTAGCCTGACAAGGCAATTTTACGAATGCATAAAAAGTGGTCTAACTTTTTTAAAAAGTCGCCCAAATTTTAAACTTCGGTCTCATTCTGGATACCTACGCTCATCTCTTAACACACTCGGTCAAAGCATGTCAATATTTTACATCTCGAGTCAAAACATTTTAATCGACGTACTACCTAATCCAAGTCCCGTCTCAAACAAACACATTTCAAAACATCCGAAAGGAACTGTTTTCAAACTCTCATGCAACGCCAATACGCCCTAAAGTAGGTCGAATCGCAAACAAATGAACGCAAAAAGTGAACTGCACGATTAGCCAAATGCAAGACTAACTCAACTAATTCGAATACTAAAATTTAAAGAAAATATACCAAATATACAAATTTATACACAAATCGAGGCTAGGGAGGACCCCTAAAAGCCGCGTCGATGGCTATCACAAGTTCACCTAGGTTGTCGTCCAGACCCAGGTCTTCTAAGTCGAAGGTAGAAGACTCACTACCATCCATCCCCGACAGCATATCTAGGGTAGCCGTCTCGGGAACTCCTCCAACCTCCTCGTTAGCACCCGTAGCCTCAGCCTCAGCCTCAGTCTCCCTCTCGACCCGATGTCTGGCCTCACCCTGCGTAGAAGTCTTGCCCCGAGATCGAGCCAGCTGCTCCTTTAGGAAGGCGATCTCGTCAGCCCGAGATTGCAGGAGCCGCTGCGACTGAACATCTCTTGCCTCGAGCTCGGTCACCCGAGTCTCCAACTGTCCCACCATATCCGAGACATCCTGCGAGTACACTCAAACTTTAGGAAAACATGCAAGCAGCCTAGAAAACCACCTTAGTCACACAAACTCACCGATCAAGGTCCCGAAGTGTCACGGGAAACCCTCGAGGCATAGGCCCGCAAGCAGTTGGCAGCCTGCCACAACCGCTGATGGCAAGCCGACGAAACCTGAGAGGTAAAACCATGAAAGTTAGATAAACCAATCTTAAACCTTTAGAACCCAAAACAAAAGCCCAAAACTCAACCGGTATACCCGGTCATGCCACTCTATCCTGGCGTCCATTTCCTCGGCAGAACATGTGGGAAGAGGCTCGGTGAAAGGTATCCCAGCCGCATCCACCCTCAGCAGTGTCAGGGAAAAATCTGGGGGCTGGATTTCATCAGCCGGATCAGCCAGCTGAAAAGACAACAGATTGGTCGGTTAGAAGGCAAGGAGAACAATAAACTATAAACCGCAAAGCAAACCTTAGAACCAAAATTAGAGCATTACCGCGAGGCGATACCAAGCTAACCGCCGGGTGACGTGAGATAGATAGGAGGCACCAGGCACCAAGAGTGTATCGCCTCCTTCTCCATCCCTATCCTCGAGGACCTCAGTGACGGTCGGTGGTCATAACATGGTCCGGGGAGGATCAACCGGTACCCTGAGATCGTCATATAGACACTGACGCACCAACCACTCGCCCAGATACCAAATCGGGCAAAACAACATGGGTAGAAGCAAGCATCCTCCTATAACTTCGAGTCCTCAGCTCCGTAGCCACATACTTCGGCACGCCCTCATAGTTGGCCCAGGGGCGAGCCACAAACTACACAAATAAAACCGACATCCCTAATGAAATCCCAAACCTTTGGGGCTATCGAACAAAATAGACTATAGAAGAAAACTTACGTCGCCAAGGCCTTGCTTGTTAACAAGCGCATTCTTCGTCGGGTAGTGGCTGATTGTTCTCTTGGGTTGAGCCAGCCTCCTCTCGATTCCCGCCGGGAATCTCTTCGGGTGCACCTGCACCGTCTTAGGTGCCAAACACGGGAAGTAGGAGTAGATCCAAGCCTGTAAAATCCCAAAACAACCTTAGCAAAGCCAAACCGAGAGTGAATTAACTCGAAATACAAGAGTGAGAATAGTAACTAACCTCCAATATAAGGCCCGGACCCACAATAGGCACAGCTGAGGCCGACCCTATCACCAACGGCCTCACCATGACTTTCAGGCAGCGAGTCATCTTCGCGAAAGCCGCGGTCACCCAATCGTAGCGCCCTAGCTGAGTCAGGTCAGCTAGGAAGGGCAAAATCCTAGTACTAAACCTCCCGCCCTTATCCGAAAAGTGAGTTGACCCTAGGAAATACCACAGCCATAGCCGAGCATCCTGCTCTGGCGTGTTAGCCTCCCGACCCTCTAACACCGCCACTCGCTCGAAGTGGTCGGTAATATACGAGCTCACTAAAGCATGAGGCATACTATATGCCTCACGCGGTATACAATCCCCTATAAGGGCCCGCACCTCATCACTATCTACACTAGGGCCTTCGGCGGCCCACCTAATCCTATCCAGACCCCAAGGCAGACCGCTAATCATCCCGAAATCCTCTAGGGTCATCCCGACCTCCCCAAAAGCCATAGGGAAGGTCGAAGTAGTATCATGGAAGCGATCTATCATCGCCCTTATCACCATAAGGTTGCATTCAGTTTTGCAACCCACCAACCTAACCCACTGTCCGACCACGGGACCTAGAGCGGTCCTCGAGATAATCTCCTTTACCGTAGGGGCCAGCTTCTGGAAATAGATGTCGAGGCACGTAGTAAAGCCCGAGAAAGTCCTCATCGGACTTGGGTGCAAATCAAAACAATGCAAAGATAAACAAAAACAAACCTAGCCTAACCCGAGCCAAGAAATATATAATAGAATCTGAGGCATAACTAATAAGCACGAATAAAACACTCACCAGGCCCCGCACAATGCGGTTAGAAATATGACGGTCAAGATGAAACATCAGCTGATGACCATCCCAGTCCCGACCCCACTCGGGATCCTCATAAACAATCTCCTCATTCTCCGGTACCGGAACCGGAGCATGAGCCTTCCTAGCCACTGTCTTCAGAAGCTTGCGCTTCTTCACTCTATCAAACTCGGCCTCATTGATACTCTCGGGGTCGCGCCGCTGAGACGAGACGCTCCGTCGCCTCCTGCGAATCCCTGGAGAAGTCTGTGAACTTGCCCCGACAACCTCCTCACTAGAACCAACCGAGGAAGTTCCCTCGGGACGCTCGGTATCATCTCTAGCTATGAAACCCAAAACAAAAAAAACATAAACATAGCTCTAATCAGGCTAAATCAGCTTAAACAGGTCAAAATAGGGTCAAATTTAGGATAGGGATATCAAAATTTCGAAAGAGCCGCTAGCACGCATTTTCGATCCTAATCACAATGGAAGTGGTTTCGGGAAAATACGGCATCGTTTCGACACCTTTTGATTCGTTTTAGGACACATAAAACCTCACGGAAGGTCCTAAAGGTCATCCTAGCCCATAAGAATCGACAAAAGAATTACCCACATCCTCACACACACTATTTGAGCGAAAATACGTAAAATAAACACGGGAATAATCGGGCAACGGTCCTTAACCCTAGCTTTCCAAACATATTTCCATAGAGAGCCATTGTCGCATCTCGAACATCCCTACTAAGCTTATAACTACTTTAACAAGCTCTGATCGACCTCAATTTAACAATGAGATTAAGCACAAGCATCGAAACTTAACAAATAAAAAACACCCAAATCGATTTTCTAGGGTTTTCAACAAACCAACTCATAATCAATCTAATCAAGCAAAACCAACAATAAACAAGTAAAGAACACTTACCCGGAGTCGACATTGTCAAAAAATAAGGGAAACTCGAAACAAATTTGGCGAGAAAAGTCGAAAAATCAATCTTAAGGCGAAAGGGGCGACGCATTCGATTTTTGAGAAATAAAACGATCGCCCCCAATCTTCGTTTACTTAAACAGACCCGTACCACGAAAACCCGACCGCCCCAGCTGACGCGCTCGAGTTCTGGTGCGCTGGGGGTTGGGCGCCTGAAGACTAGAGCGTATAGATGCGCGCCTGAAGCGTCGAACACAGAGTAAAACACAAAGAAACGAGGCACAAAGTTCGATACACATAAGACATGCACCTACTAAGACAAGCAAAACAACGATAATGGGACAACTACTAATCAACATCGATAACACGCTCTCGACTATAAAACAAGCACTTAACGCAACACCCGGACGCGTAACAAAACAATCTAGATTAATCTAAACAAGCTCTAAACAAATCTCAAGTGCATAACAAACTAAAACAAAGAAAGAACAAACCCGAACAAAATAAGACAAACTCACAAAACAAAATTTAACTAAAACAAATAAACAACCAGCGATTTTGCCCGAGGGATCTAAGATCCCGAAGGCACAGCAATTTTGCCCGCGGGATCTAAGATCCCGGAGGCACAACAATTTTGCCCAAGGGATCTAAGATCCCGGAGGCACAACAATTTTGCCCGAGGGATCTAAGATCCCGGAGGCACAACAATTTTGCCCGAGAGATCTAAGATCCCGGAGGCACAGCAATTTCGACCGAGGGTCAGAGATATCCCGGACGCACAACAATTTTTGTCCTAGGGGTCAGAGGCATCCCGAAAATATTTGTCAACACATGTAAACGTCCTTTACACTTATGCTTAACGCGTCACCTGCTCATAATAAGCGCTTAAAAATTAAACAAAACCTTTAAATAAACCGAAGAAGACAAAGCGTGCGCGCATAAAGAATCAAGAACGAGATGACCAGTAACGGCCCGGGCCCAAGCAAGCAACCGCAAGCGAAGACATCGGGTATGACTTCTAAACCTTGGCTAACGAGCCTCAACGCGCAGTCTAACGGACTTAAAACGACCCGACCGGACAGCCACCAGGTCGTAATCTTCGATTGACCTGGGCGGCTATACTTCGACTTTCGCCTTGTCCAAGCCTCAGTCAAAGTGGGGGCTTCTATAGACACCAAGATTTGGACCTGGTGGCTGCAGAGGCGCCCAACAAACACCCGATGACGATAGGACTGTAACGCGACGCGGGTTCGCGATGTTTTAGGTAGTTTTTCTATAGAATGGATCAAATGAATTACTCGGGCAAATTAAACTAACATGATGGTAGCTTTAGTCGTGTCGTTACGGTCGCATAGACACTAATTAGAGTCAATTCTGACACCGGGACCCCGAGTCAGTCCCGAAACTCGAACCGAGTCAACACAGCGCTAAGCGAACCTCGGGATGAACACCCGAGGCCCACTAAACCCACGGTGCTAGGTCAAGCCACGGGAATCCTTAAGCCCTAAGCTATGTATCACACTCCCGTCTCTCGGTTTTTGAAAGTATCAAAATCGTATCTTCAAAACTCCAACCGCCCTACCTCACGCGTCTTGGTCTTCCCACGCCTGAGTCTTGGTGCGCCTTAGCTCAGGCGCCTATATGGGCAACGAGGGCCGAAAACACCTATAAATACCCCCCTTCACGCCCTCATTTTGACAACATTCAACCTTCTCTTTTCCCTCTAAATTCTCGCTAAGGGCTCGCACTCCGACACCAGAGGCAAACGATCCACTCGATCGTAGTTTCGATAAAAAAAAGCAACATCGACGCTACTCCTCACCTTCGAGCACTCCACTCGATACCGAGGGGCCTGTGATCGACTAGCTCAAATCTAGTAGCGAAGCTCTGCCGGAATAGCCACAAGAAGAGTCAAACGGTAACGGAACTCTGCCAGAATAACTGGTCAAGCTAGGAGGATCCGCCTGTCGAAGTCGTATCGTCACTAGGTTGCTATCTAAACAAAACTTTCCATATTTGTACTTTCTATTATTATGCACTACGACAATACTAGATGTGGGCACTAGGCCCACAAACATCTACTAAAATACGTAACGTCCCAACTTCAACCACAAACAATAAAACACACTAAATAGACCCGAGTAATTCCGAGATCCGTTCTCAAACTATCTGTACATCGTGTCCCGTTTAGTGTACACTCCGAGGGTGCAACTCCTCACGACGTGATTTACTTACATTCGCATTTACAGTTTTTCGTATGATTTATTGCTTTATGACCTTGTAATCGCATGCAAAATCCCCTAACACGGAATTCAAAACATAAAACAACTAAAATTGAGCAAAGTGATGGTCGGGTTCCGTATTAGTCCCCATGCTCGCCTTATTAGGTTCGACGGATCTCTATTAATACCGGACTGGCGCATCTTAAGCAGAATACCAGGTAAGGTATACCACGAGAATGACTAATATCCGTATTATCGCGTTAAAACTGATTTGCTAATACGTATAATGCTAGTACTCTCTACTCTCCTACGTGCATCTTTTCATGGCCTGCCTGTCACGTGAAATCGCATGCAAAGAATGTAAACACAACTACTTTGACGACAAAACTTACTTGACCTTAAACAACCGACGTAGCAAAAGGTTTAAGGTTAAAACAACGGATGTTACAGCATTTCCACCACAACAAAAGAACTAGGATATCAGCCCACCGATTGATTAGTAGAGGCTGCTATAGTGTGGGCGGGATTGGGTGTTGACATCTATCAGATGTTGGTTTCCCAATACGCACCCTCACCCCTTACTCAGAATCGACGATTTCCGGATGTCCGAAACCATTGGCAATGAGAGTCATTCCAGGCAAGGAGTGCTTAAGTGTACAAGTCTTTATCTTTAGGTCCCGTGCCACTCAACTTTGAGGCGGCTGCGGATCAAAGTTGACTTGAACGGTTTCCGAATCCCCATAATTGACTCAGTGGCGACTCCACAAATCGGCAACAACTTCAGTTCACTAAAAAGGTCGCCTTACCAAACAAATTGGCCTTTAAACATTTACAACCACATTTGATCGATTCCCAAACGGAAACACGGGTGCCCCCACCCGTCTAGTACAAGTCCGGATCGTCATCCAAATCGAAATCCGACACTTCGCCCCGTACGCGAGATCGGACCGGCCCCCGGCAGGAAGGGGGTCGCGTGGGTGGCCGCCGCCACACGTTGAAAATCGAGCCGGTCCCGCGCAAGCGCGAGCGGGGCGCAGGGCGGTGCAGACGGACGTCCACAGCGGGATTGGGTTTTAACATCTATCGGATGTTGGCTTCCCAATACGTGCCCTCACCCCTTACTTTGAATCGACGGTTTCCGGATGTCCGAAACCATTGGCAATGAGAGTCATTCTAGGCATGGAGTGCTTAAGGATACAAGTATTTATCTTTAGGTCCCGTGCCACTCAACTTTGAGCCGGCAAGGGATCAAAGTTTGAACGATTTCCGAGTCCCTATAATTGACTCGGTGGCGACTCCACAAATCGGCAACTACTTCAGTTCATTAAAAACGTCGCCTTACCAAGTAAATCGGTCTTTAAACATTTACAAGCACGACTCAATCGATTCCCAAACGAAAACACAGGTGCCTGCACCCGTCTAGTACAAGTCCGGATCGTCATCCGAATCGAGGTCTAAAACATCGCCCCGTATGCGAGATCGGACCGGCCCCGACAGGGAGGAGGCCGCGTGGGGTGGCCGCCGCCACACGTTGAAAAACCGGGTCGGTCCCGTGCGGGCGCGCGTGGGGCCCCAGGCGGTGCGGACGGACGTCCACAGCTTGCCAATGTGGTGATGGTAAAGAAAGCCTCAAGGGCCTGGAGGTTGTGCGTAGACTTTACCAAACTTAACAAAGCATGTCCAAAGGATTGCTATCCCTTGCTGAGAAGTGATCAACTGGTCGACGCCACCAGTGGACACTCAATGCTTAGCTTCCTGGATCCCTTCTCGGGTTACCATCAGGTATACATGTGGCAGCCGGACAGGGTCAAGTGTGCATTTATCACAAGTGCGGGGACGTACATGTACAAGATGATGCCCTTCGGTCTCAAAAATGCAGGGGCAACCTATCAACGTCTGGTAGACAAAGTATTCGAGAAACATAAAAGACAGCAACCTAGACGCATACGTGGATGATGCCATAGTTAAAAGCAAGGGAGACGCAGAGCATCCGGAGGACCTGAAGGAAACCTTCGCCTCCCTGCGAGCCTATCAAATGAAATTAAACCCCAAAAAGTTCACTTTCGGGGTTCGGTTTGGAAAATTCCTGGGGTTCCTCGTCAGCGCCCGAGGGATTGACGCTAACCTGAAAAGGTGAAGGTTGTCCTGGACCTCCCAGAGCCAAGAACGATCAGAGACATACAATGTCTGACCGGCCGAATGGCTGCCTTGGCATAGTTCATTGCCAGATCTGCACTAGTAGAATTAATACCATTGGAACCTATCAAAAGGAACCGGTTGTAAGAACAAGAGGTTCCTTAGATGACCAAAAAAATGATTGGCACCTGTTGTAAATTGAACCGGTTCCAAAGACCTTATCAATGGAACCGGTTGTTCACTAAAAGAGGTTCCAAAGGTAGTGTCTAAAATTTTTAGATCATATTAAAATACTTTGGCACCTTTTGTAGGTTCAACCGGTTCCAAAGGCCTTAACAATGAAACCGGTTGTTAACTAAAAAGAGGTGCCAAAGGTACATGTTAAAATTTTTGTATCTTATCAAAAACTTCTCCATCAATGGAACCTATTTTCCTAACAAAAGGTTCCAAAGACTCTAAATTATAAAACATAAAACACACTTCTTAGAAATTGAACAAAATTGAAAATACAAAATTGAAGAACAAAATTGAAAATACAAAATTGAAAACACATCAGTACAAGATAGATAGATAGAACACGTGAGAGAACCCTAATTGAAGAAGCTAAGACCCGAAGAAGACGAACACACAGAGACACGAAGAACAACGAACCAGCACAAAAAAAACAAAAAAAAAATTTAACACACAGAGACACCCGAAACCAGAGACGAAGAACCCTAATCGAAAACGAAGAACCCAGAAGACGAAGACGCGAAGAAGAAGAAGACACGAGGCAGAACCAAGACGAAGACGAAGACGCGAAGAAGAAGAAGACACGAGGCAGAACCTAGACGAAGACAAAGACGACGACGAATTGAAGAACAACGAAGAACCAGACGAATTGAAGAACAACTAACCCTAATCGAACGACACGAAGAAGACGACGAAGACAAAGACGCACAAATCAGGAGAAGACCCTAAACACGAGGTACCCTAATTTTTTTTTTCTAATTCACAATCACTATTGCATTTCTGCTTCTTCTGTTTACTGTAGTACGAAATTCTCGCCGATTATCCGCCATTATTCTCCGCTTTTTTCGTTAATTTTCTCTATTTTTCTGCTTGTTTGCGTTTTTTTGTTCTTCGATTGATCGTTTTTCTACTGTTGAAATCGATTGATTTAGTAATAATTATTCTTTTTATTGGAGTATATATAGTCCTGATTAATACGAGGAATCAGGAGGGTTGTTGTTACGGTTAGAGAATAAGAAATTGAAACTGTCATTATTATTATTATGAAAATTAGGGGAGGAGTAATTAGGATTAGTAGAAGTAGTATTATTAGTTGGGAGGCAGAAGTGATTGAGATTGGATATTACAAAGGGCCAAATGAATAGTTGATGCATTGCTCGTGAAGTCGTGATTTTTTTAAGGATGACGTAAACTGAGATCAGAACAAGAGAAGGATGAGACTACCTCCTGAAGTCATAAGACGGTGACGGAAATGGGCTGTTCTTGTGCCGGTGGGGTATAAACAGGGGATTAATTAGAGGGATTGAAGAAAGCAGTGACATAGTGATTATGATGATTAAAGTAAGGATCAAACATTATTATTATTATTATTATTATTATTATTATTATTATTATTATTATTATTATTATTATTATTATTATTCGGTCTCTTGGGGATGGAAAAGAATTTGCAGTGTTAAGGAGAGTCTCAAAGTATAAGTTTGTGAATGATAAGTGGGAAGGGAGTGACAAGAAGTACACCATATCTTTCTGAAAAATGATGTCTTTGTAGTAGATTCAATTTGGTTACAAATCATTTTTTTTTTAAAAATGATGTCTTTGTTAGTAGATAAGAGATCACTTATTTGCAATAAGTGATCTCTTTCATCAAAGAGATCATTGAGTATACTTAAATGATTCCTTATTAATGATTCCTTTTAGACTTATTCTAGTAGTATTAGTAAAATGGTTGAAGCTTCATAAGCCATGAAAATGTGTACTAGTGTTGTTGGATCAATTGATGACTTAATGTGCGACTTGTCTCTCTTGTCTCTCAATTAACTACATCACATTGCCTTGGAATTAATTATCATATTCGTGTGTATTAACTATTAGATTGTATAAATGGATCGAAGTTGGATGTATGGACAAAGAGATATTGAATTTTGTCGAAAGCTTGAAGAATTTATTAGTCGGGCGCTCGAACACCAAATACAAGAGGGGAATGGTAATTTGATAATGTGTCCATGTAGCATGTGTTACAATGTGAAGAAGGTGAAGTGTGTAAATGAGCTACGTGTACATTTAATTATCAAGGGATTTAAACCAAATTATAAAGTTTGGATTTGGCATGGAGAGAAGACGGTGATGGGTGATAGTCGATATAGTGATATGAATAGGGGAGATGAAGAAGAGGCTGACATTTGTGAGCAGAATAATAATCATGACCATGAAGATCTGAACGAGGGTTTTAATATGGATAATGATGATGTAGAGATTGAAAACATTGATGAAATGATGGATGACCTTGAAAAAGATTTTGTAAATTGCCCAACAATGTTTCAAAGAATGGTTACTGATTCCAAAACAGCTCTATATTCAGGTTCCAAGAATAGTCTTTTAGGTTATGTGTTAAAGTTATATACTGCAAAAGCTGAGGGGGGTTGGAGTGATAAGAGTTTCACTACTTTGTTAGAGATTGTTTCTGATGGCTTACCTTCGAGTAATGTGCTACCCATTACCACATATCAATGCAAGAAAATCCTTTGTCCATTGGCTACAAAATACGAAAAGATTCACGCATGTCCGAATGACTGTATTTTGTACAGAAAAGAGTACACTAACTTAGAAGAATGCCCAAGATGTAAAGAGAAACGATACAGATTGACAGAGGATGATAAAAGAGGCAAAAAAGGAGGCCCAAGAAAGACTTTATGGTATTTACCAATTATTCCTAGATTTAAGCGATTATTTGCAAATTCAAAAGATGCAGAGTACATGATATGGCATCACAAAGGCAGGAAAAAGGATGGTAAACTTAGGCATGTAGCCGACTCTCCACAATGGCGAAACTTTGATTGGTCATTTCCAGATTTTGGTGAAGAGTATAGAAATTTAAGATTAGGGCTTTGTACTGATGGGATTAATCCATTCGGGACTTTGAGTACACAACATAGTTGTTGGCCTGTAATGTTAGTAATATACAACATTCCTCCTTGGCTTAGTATAAAGAGTAAATATATCTTGTTGGCACTACTAATATCAGGCCCCAAACAACCGGGAAATGATATTGATGTGTATCTGGCGCCTCTTGTTGAGGACTTGAAGTTGTTGTGGGAAGTTGGTGTACGTGTGTATGATGCTGCTAGTGACTCTAAATTCCAATTGCGTGCGATGTTGTATTGCACAATAAATGATTTTCCCGCTTACGGCAACCTTTCCGATTATAGATTAAAAACCGATAAAGGATGCCCTGTTTGTGGGGATGACACTGACTCCGAATGGTTGGAGAACTCGGGTAAATATGCTTATATGGGCCGGCGATTTCTTCCCGAGGGTCATGCATATCGAAAGAAGAAGAAGTTCTTTTATGGGAAAACCGAGCATAGGCCGCCTCCATCAATTTTGAATGGCAAAGAATATTACGAACGAGTTAAAAACATAAATGTCGAGTTCGGAAAGCCATACAAACCTCCCCATGATGGTGTATATCACTCAAAGAGGTCAATATTTTGGGATCTTCCATATTGGGAATATTTGTCAGTGAGACATTGTATTGATGTTATGCACGTGGAGAAAAATGTATTCGATAGTGTAATTGGTACATTATTGAATATGCCAAACAAAACTAAGGATGGGGTAAAGGAAAGGAAAGACATGGTCGCAAGAGGAAGACTCGATTTGAAGCCCGATGAGGGGGTGAAACGAACCTATTTACCCCCGAGCTCCACAACATTATCGAGAAAGGAAAAGATTGTAGTGTGTGAGTCTTTAAAAGGTGTGAAGGTACCATATGGATAATCCTCAAACATAAGTCAACTTGTTTCAATGAAAGATTTGAAATTAGTAGGCATGAAATCTCATGATTGTCATGTTATGTTAACACAGTTGTTGCCTGTAGCTATAAGATTTGTATTGCCTAAACATGTTAGAGTTGTTGTCACAAATCTGTGTTCATTTTTCCATGCAATTAATTCTAAGGATATTGATCCCGACAGCTTGGATGTCTTACAAGCTAATGTGATTAAGACTCTTTGCGAATTGGAAATGTTCTTTCCGATCTCTTTCTTCGACATCATGGTTCACTTAATTGTTCATCTAGTCAGAGAGATAAAGTTATGTGGTCCAGTTTTCCAGAGAAACATGTGGGCAATGGAACGAGACATGGGTACGTACAAGCGACGAATGAAAAATCGATATCGCCCTGAAGGTAGTATTGTTGAATCAACAATTGCTTGTGAGGCACTTGGATTTTGTACTGATTTCATGGCGAATGTGCATCCTATTGGACTTCCTACCTCGCGACATGAAGGGAGACTTTCAGGACAGGGTACCTTGGGAAAGAAAATTATTGTAGTTGACAATCACCTCTTAAAACGAGCCCATCTGTATGTTTTACAAAACAAGACAGATGTCGATAAATATTTAGTTAAGCATATGGCTTTATTGAAGCAAAAAAATCCATAGAAGCATGAATCTTGGTTGAGGAATGAACACAATCGCACTTTTGTACAGTGGTTCGAAGATGATGTGATGGATGAGTTGTCCGATCCATCGCATAAGGTGAAGGAAAACATAAGGTGGTTAGCCCAAGGACCTAATCGAAACATTGTGACTTATGAAGGGTATGATGTCGATGGGTTTTGCTTTTATACAAGTAGACAGGATAGCAAAAGCACGATGCAAAATAGTGGTGTTATTGTTATTGCATCGTCTGAAGAATATGTCGGAAAGGGTAAGAAATCGGTAAATGTGTCTAGGTCATATTATGGGATAATTGAAGATATATGGGAGCTTGATTATTCTAGGGAATTTAAGGAAACTTTGTTTCGATGTAGATGGGTTGATTGTGATAAGGGTGTTAAAGTTGATGATATGGGATTCACTTTGGTAAATTTCAGTGTCCTGGGACATGCACAAGACCCATTTATACTTGCATCTCAAGCAAAACAGATCTTTTATATGACTGATCCTTTGGATAATAGTTGGAAGATAGTACGTTACGGTAAAAGACGTATTCTTGGTGTTTAGGATGTTACAGACGAAGAAGAATATGATCACTTAGACGAATTTCCTCCTCTATCAACCAATAGTCAAGAAGCGTTAGATATACGTCACGAGACTTATGTACGTAATGATCATGGTGATGGCATATGGTTTGAAAATCCTAAACAATAATACTAATAATGCATCATCGTTTAGTGAAGGTATATATATGCGTGCTGTATCTTAATTATATTTTCAATTAATTGTTAGATGTATTGATTTTTTAAATCGAGTTTGTTAATGTTATTTTTATTTGTTTATTGGATTATTCAAAATAATTTCTTTTTTTATATGGTTCAGGTTATTGCATCATGAACGAAAATAATATGAATATAGTTAGCGTTGTAGAAAAGCCAAAGCCAAAGAAGAAATATAAACCTAGAGGTCCGACAACAAGGGTGAAGGATAAGAAAAAAGAGGACACTATGCCACCGCAGTCTATAGAGTTTGATGAGTTAGATATGCCCAAAGGCCCATGTGCGATTGCTTTCGGTTCTGAAATGGGGGTTTTAGCCCGGGGAGTGAAGATTACATATGGGGGATGGCCTAAAGTTCCCGAAGGCAAAAAGGAAACAATTTGGTTACATATGAAGGTAATAATTAGTCTTGTTATTGATAATGAAGTATAATCTTTTACAATTTGACTACATGAACTATAATCTACTAACCTTTTGATTTAACGGATTTTGATGTAGAAAATGTTCAACATCAAAGATGACACGAAACGGGAACTCGTACTAAAGATTATAGGACATCGATATAAAAATTTTAAGACAAGGCTAGCCAGAAATTACATTTACAGAAAAGGAAAACAAAAGAGTAACAAGGAGAGTGAAGAAGAGTTAGAAGTTGAGGAATTAGAAGGGGACGAGGAGTTAGATGACGATCCTAATGACGATCCTTGTGAGGCGTACGGGATCTCAAAAGAAGATTGGGAGGAGTTCGTAAAACAACGTACTGATCCAAAAGCTAAGGTTTATATCTTCCTTTTACTTACGGTTATTGCCTTTGTGACTGCTATTGCGAAGCATATATTCATCTGATCTCTATAAATAACTTCTAAAATCTGTAGGAAAGAAGTGAGAAAGGTCGACTTGCTCAAATCAGCAACAACACTCCACATTACATGGGAAGATCTGGGTATAGTGGCAAGGCCGATAAATGGCTCCAGGAAGAAATTGATAGGGAGATGTCACTAAACCCGGATGCTGATCCTGTTGCAGTTAGGGAAATTGCTATTCAGAGGATCAAGGATAGAAGTTTCATGTGGGTAAAAGGACATACGCCGTCATCGAGTGCTCCTCCACCACAGATGCAAGAAATCATCAACAACATCGTAAGTCCTTTTTATAATCTTAAGATGATAAATAAGATCGCTAACACTCCAAATTTCATGTAAACAGAAGCATTGGTCGAATTTGGCGGAGAGTGGCGAGTTTGTTCCTTCGAGGTTAGACGATGTATTGGTGAAAGCAACGGGTAAAAAAGAGCATCCAGGGATGACAAGAGGAGTCGGTACTTTTGTTGGTAACCAAAAATATTTTGGAAAACCAAGTCGAAGTTCTTTGAAGAAAATGTACACGGCTCAAGAAATGGATGAAAAGTTAGATGAGGTTAAGAAGGAAACAAGGACAGAGATGAAGAATATGTTCATTGAAATGGCAAAGGCATGTGGTATGATATTGCCCATTGGCTTTCACGGTGATGAAGAAGCATCAAATCATTCACCAACCCCACAGGATCACAGTAGTCATTCAATTCATCAAAGTGACCCTTTTGTTGACTTAAAGGTACAACAAATTATCATCTTTTAGGATTATGTTGTTTTTGTTCACTAATGTTTTTTTTTCCTTCTACATTTTTTGTACCTATTCTAATAATTTTGAATGACTGTATATTTTGTAGGATTCTACATCTTGTCAGTTATGTGTTCATGATGGTATTGCATTGATCGTCGTTGCTGAGGGGATAGCTCTACCCTGGAAAGAGAACACAATGGTGCACCACACAACATTGAGTCCACATAATGTTCATGTAACAATTGATAAGTGTTTGGATTCTACTGCATTACTTCCAGTTCCGTGGTCTGGATTTGAAAAAATTGGTGAAGCTGTGGGAAGTTTTGCACAATGGCCCAAAAAATGGGTTCTACTAAGCCAAAACAAGGTAAATATTACTTATCTAATTAGGTCTTCTGTGGATTTGTGCCATGATTGAATTTGTTATCATCACAAAGAGTGAAATTTTGTTCCATTAACCATTCATTCTATTGAATTATGATTTTAAACCAAGCACAATTCTCGTATATTTTAATCATGTTAGTTTTCTAATTAATACGTGTAATTTTAGGAATTGTCCTCTAATAAAAAGTTGAAAAGAAAAGCAAGATCCAAAGATACAAAGGAGTCTCGTAATAAGGCTCAACAAAAGGATGAAGTTCATGTCGGATCTATGAATGAGGTAAATTTGGTTTGATTTCTACTACTGGAATATTTTAGGTCTTAATAATAACAAGCAAATTGATATTTGTAGGTCAATAATGTTTGTGGAAAAAATAATGATCCATAAGTTATTGGTTCATATTGTCAACAATTGGAAAGAATAATGGTTTCATTATCTTCGGATTCCATATTTATGATATCTGTAGATATCAGTAAGTCGGTGTACAATTCCAAGGACGTCACAGTGTACTTAAGTTTCGAGGATATTAGGGAAATGTGCAATTACGATGCTCTAAATGTAACAATAATTCAAGCTTGGGGAAGGTATAAACTTGATGTTTTGTATTATTTTCAATTATGTTAAAATCTAGGATTAGTTTTATTATATGTTTGTTCTACATATTCATTTTGAATGTTTACACTATGTTCTTAAAATAGGTTCCTACATGATTAAGGAAAAAAATTAGGAGTGACAGAAGAAGGTGTCGGCTTCATTTGTCCCGTGTGTCTTAGTTCATACTCGTATGATCCACGGTCGATGGAAAGCTACATCAAAGATGTCATGCTTGTAATCCCCTAGAAATTCTAACGCAATACAGTGGCGGAAACACTGTAGAGTTGGGATTAAAACACACTGACAAACTATATCTTATTAAAAGAAATGGTAAGTCAATACAAAGGCCTTTTTTTTTACAAAAGGGCTAAAAAGAAAATTCTCCAAACGGGTTATACAAATCCATAAATTACATGAATAAAGAAAGAGTAGGATCCACGCTACTCGCTAGCTCACACCCAAAACCCAGCAGCAAATACCTGTCATGTTATAAACATAACAGCCACGTCAGTGGGGAGTAACTCGGACGTTCTCCCAGCCATATTATGTCATATGGAAAAATAATAGTATTATTATATCAAAATATTTAAAAAGAGAAAACATTAAAACGATATAATAAAAATAAGTTTTCAGCGAAACTTAGAGCACTTGCCAACCTGCAAGTCAAAATCAATCGATAATATAAATATTCAAAAATGACGTTATGGAAATTCGATCGGTGTGCACAAGGCTAGCCTTTCACTAGGAATAATACTAAACTAGCTTCGAGAACTTAGTCAAAACAAATCAGACTTCGGTCTCTAACTAGGCAACTCAACTATAACAGGACTGCGTGCAGCGAGGTCCTGGCTTAAGTAATGTACACCCCTCCTGGACACCAACCGTAATCCAGTTCAACCCGACGGCGACTTACACGATGCGATATCTAAGCTTAAGGTCAAAATATACACACTTCTGAACACAAACCATGCTCAGTTCAACGACCAATGTGTCTCAACATAGACACACCAACTTTATAGTTGATGGCAAAAACGTACATCCCAGACTATATTACTCTAACCCCACACTTCTCTTTATTCCATAACTTCAAAACAAGCCATTATCGATATTGAGAATAAATAATCATTATAAATAATATGAAGATAAAAAGGAATAGACATTTATATAAAAAAGGAAACTTTCTATAAATAGAAACTTACTAATTTTAGAAACTTACTTAAAATAGAAATACTGTTATAGAAAATACGTAAGTTATTAAAATAAGTGAAATGTATTAAAAATAGCATTTCTAACGAAATTGACATTTTATTATTATCGTTGTTATCGTAACTTTAATAAATTTCTAAATTCGTTACTCAAAATATAAATAAAATATAATAAGTCATTTTATAGTATTTTATAAAATAATTAGGAAATCGAGTTAAAACTATAAATTTTAAAAAGAGATGATTTAAGAAAATGATATCAAAATTAATTGAGTCGACGAACTTTATAAATGAAATGAGATTTACGACGAATTCAAATTATTTTTAACAGATAGTTTTTATTAATAAATAATATGGATTTTAATAAAAATAGTCAAACGGAAACAAATAGGAAATTATTAGTGAAAATAGTCTCGACTAAAATATATTTAAAACGGAATCGACTATTTTCTCATTTATTAGAATAAATCGTAAAACGAAAATTAATTTATTAACTAGTATACAAATTTCGATTCAAATATAAAAATACGATTTTTAAGTGAAAATTATAAATTAACGAAATATGAAGAAAATATGAAATCGTTATTATTTAGTTACTAGTGTCACGATAACCAACAAAATATTACAACGAGCACAAATAATAAAGTTACTAACGATTTATAAACGATATCGAAAGTCGTAAAAATATTTATAAAGCATACGATTTAAAAGAATAATTTTATTAGCAAATAATATAGCTAAAATTAGAAAATCGAAGTTAAAATACTTACTACATACTACTACTCAAACATACGATATAAAATCGAGTAACGTCCTAAAGTTACTTGGAGCCGAAACCGAGCGATCACGTACTTGCCTATCTTAAATAGACGAAGCTCGAACCTTAGAACTTGAAAGTCGATCCATTAAAACTCCGAGACCTGAATTAGATAAATCGATGTCAAAAATCAGCAGCGAAGAAATGGCAGCAGCGGCGGCGAAAGGACGGGGAAAACAGAACTGAGGAGGAAGGAGAAAACAATGGAGCAGGAACGAAAAGAAATCGGAAGATGATGAGATAGGTTGAACGAGGAAGGAGAAGGCAGAGGGTGATCAACAAGGCAAACGGGCAAGTAACCGTTAATAGACAGGTGGGAAAGCAAGAGGAAACCGAAGGGGGAAAAGAAAGGCAAAGGGTAGGTTGAATGAGGGTGAAGCGGTGGAACTCAAATGAAAAGGTAGAGGGGTGAGAGAACATTAAAAACAAGGATAAATGGGAAGAATGAGGTGGCTGAATGATCATTAAACAAGTGCGAAGAAATCAAACATAATTAAATGAATCGGGTTAGAAATGCGGCTAAAACAAATTTCGTACCGATGAGTGGACTGACCCACGAATCGAATTAAACGAGTTAATAAAATTAATAAATAATCGGACCGACGAATAAAATTAGTAAATATGTATTCGAGATGAAAACGAAGGTTAGTGAAATAAATAATTAGACGATAACATAACTTTTTCCGATAAATAATAAATCTTCGATAAAGTTAATTAAATTGATTTTTCGAGATGAAGAAATAAGTGTTTTTGACGAAACTTAAATTAAATGAACTTTGAGCCGAAAATAGAATTTTCGAGCTTAAATTTAAATAAATAAAGGAATTTAGATTTTAAATCGTCAAAATAGATTTGCGATAAGAATTAAATAAATGTATAAAATGAATCGAAATAGAAATAAAAATATGTTTTAAATATAAAAAGAGTTTTCGAGACAAATAGAAGTTTAGGAGTTGAAACGATTAAACGATAAATTCATTTTGTAATAATTTTAAGAATTACGAGTTAAATCGTAAAAATAAAAATACGAACATAATTTTAATCTAATTTTAAATTTATAAAATCAGGGGTGTTACAATCTTCCCCACTAAAAAGAAGTTTCGTCCTCGAAACTAACAAAAACATAATAATAGAATAGAATACGAGGTTATATCATTTGAACAAGAGGAGATTGCTTAACTCGCATCACAATCTCGGTTTAAAAAATTTTCATAGCTTCAAACGTGATATGAAATCAAAATCGAAGACAAAATTTAATTCAAGAAGAATTGGACTTAATTCCCAAAGTTTAAAATCGTTAAAAACACTGAAATCGCAAGTTAAAAAATTATTTTATAGAATAATGACGATAAACAATATTTGTAAACGAACTCGAGAGGGAATAGTACCCAAATATTTTCAAAACAATAGTAAAACGTTTTAATTAAGAAATTCGACAATACTTTGTTTTAAGACGAAACAAAAATTCAAGAAATCAAGTTTTGTAGTTAGTAAATAAGAATCGAATCAGTCGACAAACATTTTCATTAAAAGATTTAAAGTCCAAGGACAATAAAACAAAATTTAGACATACGGAGTTTTTTTCGAAAATATTAATTCGTTTTACATAATAATCTCATAGAAATCAAAGTATTTGTAATTAAGAAAGTTTTCATAAAATCTCGATCACTTGAAAATCAAAATTAAAATTTTAATCAATTTCGAAATACTTTAAAATAAAGTTTTAAGGCATTTTGAAACAGGACTAAATATATGTTATAAACCAAAAATGAATACGAAAACGATGTTTCAAAATTTATAACTCAAAATGTTAAAATTTCATGAAAATCAAAATTTTAAAATTAGTCAAATTTTCATAACAAAGGTTCGGGAGAAAAAAAAAATCGGATAAGCAGAGTCAGAGTCAACGACAAATCGAAACAGAAATTTTCAATCCCGATAAAGAAGTCACAAGGATCGGCCGAAGAAGGAGTAGCAGGCTTTAAGAAAAGCAAAGGGGAGAAACGAAGTTGAGAGCCAAACGGAGCTCTCAAGGAAATACAGAAGAAGTTAACCATCTCGAGATTCCCGGTACGACTCTCACAACACGGTTCCTAACTTTCATCAAATACGTTAAGTCCAAAATTAGGCGCTAGGTGGCACTACTCAGTCACTATCTCCAAAAATGTCTTACGTGATTATCCAATCGTTCAATCGACACGATACTAATCCATAATTGTTTTACAATCTAATCTCCTCAATTAAAATTCCAACAATAATGATCAAAATATACCCAAACTCGCAATCGATATGGCTCCTAAATCCAAAGTTTATAAAGTTTGAACTCGAGGTATACTCCAAATTTCTCGAGTAAGGAACAAAAACAAGGTCCACCATTTTAACAATGCTCGGGTACGAAATCCTCAAAATAACTACCAACATAATTATAATGCCACAAGTACAAAAGTTGGAAAAGTATAACAAATCCTCAAACACGCTCAAACCTATAGGTAATGGCGCAAACACTCACATCTTCAAACACGTCATCGGGTTAAGGTTTCTAAAAATTCCACCAAATTTCATATTGTATCAGCGAAACCACCAAAATATTTATTAATTCAACGAAGCCACAATCTCGTTGGTAAAAGGGTTCTGAACTATAAGTAATCCATCAAGATGATTTGCATTAAGTATTCCTCAAAACAACGCAATAATTCCAACCTTTAATTGTGCAATATATTTCTCTTCTTCATGGTTAACAACAATTGTCCAAGTTAGATCACTTAACTTCAAAGTTCACAGGTTAGAACCTTAGATAACGATCAACGATCTAATCTTTAAGAAACACGGGTAATCTATGTCAACCAAAAATTTCTAATGGTACTAATGAAAACATTCAATGGTACCACCACAGTCAGGCTAACACTTCAAACAATACTCTAAGATCCCAAATATTCGCGATGCATCCATCCAATAAGCATCAGGTAAGAATCCCAAAGTAATAGTATCAGTTACACTTAGTTCGGTTCTAGGTTAGGTACTAGGTATCCATCAAATATCACACTCTTATTACTCCAAAAATATATTCAACTCTAAGTACTCCAAAATAATCAAGTAACCTATAACCCAAGGTTCAATCTCTAAAGCATCATCCTAATTCCATAAATCAACAATTTGACAATCAAATCAATCCTCAAGAATTTCTCACTTGCTTAGAAGGTAGGGTAGACTCACAATCCTCAACTCATAGGTAATAAGGGTTTACTAAATCTCAAACATCTATAACACGGGTTCACAAAGACAGAAATCGATCAAACCAAGAATCTCAAGAGGAAAGATGGTAGAATAAAAGAATAGAACAAGGATTCACAAAGAGAATGAAGATGAGAATATAAAAGAGAAGAATTGGAAGAATCAGAAGCAGGACGAAAAGAATCAATAATTCTAGATGATAGAGACCTAAAACGAGAAGGGAAAGTTCGGACCTCTAAGGTTCACGAGGGAACTAAAAGGATTACTTCATCTTCTTGTAGAGGAACGAGCACACAAGTCTTGAGTCGCTCCATCTAGACCTACTGCAACATCATGGAACATGAATCTACTCTTGATCATCTAACCTGTAGCTTGAGCAAACTAAACCGGAGCTGAAAAGTCACCATCGGAATCTTTCTTGAGGCACCAAGTTGTCCACTTGAGTTAGCAGGCGTTGAGAGTTCTAAGCAGGTCTTGATCCGATCTTGAGCAGCATATCAACATCTTGTTCATTCATCGTCTTCCAACAAAAGAAACAAATATTCAATGCTAATCATTGAGTTACAAGAACAAATAATCCTAATAGTTAAGTCCTTACTTTGTTTCTACCCATCTCTCACTAATATTTCTTTAATGTTCAAATCATTTACTGGTGTTTTTCCTAAAACCAGGTGTAAGCGTCGGGAGCAACAATGCTCTGATACCAACTGTAATCCCCTAGAAATTCTAACGCAATACAGTGGCGGAAACACTGTAGAGTTGGGATTAAAACACACTGACAAACTATATCTTATTAAAAGAAATGGTAAGTCAATACAAAGGCCTTTTTTTACAAAAGGGCTAAAAAGAAAATTCTCCAAACGGGTTATACAAATCCATAAATTACATGAATAAAGAAAGAGTAGGATCCACGCTACTCGCTAGCTCACACCCAAAACCCAGCAGCAAATACCTGTCATGTTATAAACATAACAGCCACGTCAGTGGGGAGTAACTCGGACGTTCTCCCAGCCATATTATGTCATATGGAAAAATAATAGTATTATTATATCAAAATATTTAAAAAGAGAAAACATTAAAACGATATAATAAAAATAAGTTTTCAGCGAAACTTAGAGCACTTGCCAACCTGCAAGTCAAAATCAATCGATAATATAAATATTCAAAAATGACGTTATGGAAATTCGATCGGTGTGCACAAGGCTAGCCTTTCACTAGGAATAATACTAAACTAGCTTCGAGAACTTAGTCAAAACAAATCAGACTTCGGTCTCTAACTAGGCAACTCAACTATAACAGGACTGCGTGCAGCGAGGTCCTGGCTTAAGTAATGTACACCCCTCCTGGACACCAACCGTAATCCAGTTCAACCCGACGGCGACTTACACGATGCGATATCTAAGCTTAAGGTCAAAATATACACACTTCTGAACACAAACCATGCTCAGTTCAACGACCAATGTGTCTCAACATAGACACACCAGCTTTATAGTTGATGGCAAAAACGTACATCCCAGACTATATTACTCTAACCCCACACTTCTCTTTATTCCATAACTTCAAAACAAGCCATTATCGATATTGAGAATAAATAATCATTATAAATAATATGAAGATAAAAAGGAACAGACATTTATATAAAAAAGGAAACTTTCTATAAATAGAAACTTACTAATTTTAGAAACTTACTTAAAATAGAAATACTGTTATAGAAAATACGTAAGTTATTAAAATAAGTGAAATGTATTAAAAATAGCATTTCTAACGAAATTGACATTTTATTATTATCGTTGTTATCGTAACTTTAATAAATTTCTAAATTCGTTACTCAAAATATAAATAAAATATAATAAGTCATTTTATAGTATTTTATAAAATAATTAGGAAATCGAGTTAAAACTATAAATTTTAAAAAGAGATGATTTAAGAAAATGATATCAAAATTAATTGAGTCGACGAACTTTATAAATGAAATGAGATTTACGACGAATTCAAATTATTTTTAACAGATAGTTTTTATTAATAAATAATATGGATTTTAATAAAAATAGTCAAACGGAAACAAATAGGAAATTATTAGTGAAAATAGTCTCGACTAAAATATATTTAAAACAGAATCGACTATTTTCTCATTTATTAGAATAAATCGTAAAACGAAAATTAATTTATTAACTAGTATACAAATTTCGATTCAAATATAAAAATACGATTTTTAAGTGAAAATTATAAATTAACGAAATATGAAGAAAATATGAAATCGTTATTATTTAGTTACTAGTGTCACGATAACCAACAAAATATTACAACGAGCACAAATAATAAAGTTACTAACGATTTATAAACGATATCGAAAGTCGTAAAAATATTTATAAAGCATACGATTTAAAAGAATAATTTTATTAGCAAATAATATAGATTAGAAAATCGAAGTTAAAATACTTACTACATACTACTACTCAAACATACGATATAAAATCGAGTAACGTCCTAAAGTTACCTGGAGCCGAAACCGAGCGATCACGTACTTGCCTATCTTAAATAGACCAAGCTCGAACCTTAGAACTTGAAAGTCGATCCATTAAAACTCCGAGACCTGAATTAGATAAATCGATGTCGAAAATCAGCAGCGAAGAAATGGCAGCAGCGGCGGCGAAAGGACGGGGAAAACAGAACTGAGGAGGAAGGAGAAAACAATGGAGCAGGAACGAAAAGAAATCGGAAGATGATGAGATAGGTTGAACGAGGAAGGAGAAGGCAGAGGGTGATCAACAAGGCAAACGGGCAAGTAACCGTTAATAGACAGGTGGGAAAGCAAGAGGAAACCGAAGGGGAAAAAGAAAGGCAAAGGGTTGGTTGAATGAGGGTGAAGCGGTGGAACTCAAATGAAAAGGCAGAGGGGTGAGAGAACATTAAAAACAAGGATAAATGGGAAGAATGAGGTGGCTGAATGATCATTAAACAAGTGCGAAGAAATCAAACATAATTAAATGAATCGGGTTAGAAATGCGGCTAAAACAAATTTCGTACCGATGAGTGGACTGACCCACGAATCGAATTAAACGAGTTAATAAAATTAATAAATAATCGGACCGACGAATAAAATTAGTAAATAAGTATTCGAGATGAAAACGAAGGTTAGTGAAATAAATAATTAGACGATAACATAACTTTTTCCGATAAATAATAAATCTTCGATAAAGTGAATTAAATTGATTTTTCGAGAAGAAGAAATAAGTGTTTTTGACGAAACTTAAATTAAATGAACTTCGAGCCGAAAATAGAATTTTCGAGCTTAAATTTAAATAAATAAAGGAATTTAGATTTTAAATCGTCAAAATAGATTTGCGATAAGAATTAAATAAATGTATAAAATGAATCGAAATAGAAATAAAAATATGTTTTCAATATAAAAAGAGTTTTCGAGACAAATAGAAGTTTAGGAGTTGAAACGATTAAACGATAAATTCATTTTGTAATAATTTTAAGAATTACGAGTTAAATCGTAAAAATAAAAATACGAACATAATTTTAATCTAATTTTAAATTTATAAAATCAGGGGTGTTACAATGCTAATTCAAGAAGACAAGAAATATGTGATGGGTGCATTCTATGCAAGGCAAGTCTCCAAGGTTCTTTAAATTAATTACTTGGTTATTTTATAGTATTTCATACTTACTAATCGTAACTTCTATTATATACAGCAAGAATTGGTTGTTGCTTGTCATTTGCCCTTGGGACAACACAGCATATATCTTTGACTCGAATAAAGATAAACATGACTTGGACATCGTAATACTACATTTGAAATTGTAAGTTATGTTTATTAATTAGTCATCAAAATACTATCTTAAGTTAAACCTTTACAAGAAAAACAATAGTCTAATAATTTTTAATGTTTATAATGTAAGGGCTTGGAAAATCTATACGGTGAGTGGCGGGAGACGTCATACGGTTAAAAAATATAGTCTCGAAGTGAACATGATTGAGGTAAACAACATTATTAAGCTTTAACTTGTTTAATTATTTCATTTTTTTTACATGGGTTAGTAGTTGTCATTGATGAATTAAACTATCTTGGTGACTAATGATTTATAACACCTTTTTGTACATACAATTTCAGTGTCCTCAATAATCTGGAGCCTTTGAATGTGGATACTATGTCATGAACTGGATGTACGACATCACCGTATTTTACTCTAAGAGTCAAGAAAGCTTAATTCAGGTTTTTTTTAACTTAATCTTAGTTTTTCTGTTATAAAGTAATTATGGGTGTAACTAATCCATCGTCACTATTCATTTTTTATTTGTTAGTGTGTTTCAAAATCAAGAATGACGACGGAAGATATGAATCAAGTTCGTGAATATTGGTCTCAGAAGTGCATAGAGTTGATGATGTAGTACGTATGTGACTTTGTTAACTTTTGTGGTTAGATATATATTGTAGTCATGTTGATTGCTAGATGTGGGGCATTCTACTGGAGATGTTACTTAAGTAGTTGGAGGTGTGGATTGGTTATGGATTTGGTTGGTAGTTGGAGGTGTGGATTGGTTATGGATTTGATTGTGCTATTTAAACATTGCAGTGATATGATTTTGATTTTGGGTTAATCAAATTGTAGGGAGGTGCTGCCCAATTTTCGACAAATTATTAATATTATTATTGGCGTGCTTTGATTTGTTTTTATATACCATCTTCAGGGATATGAAAATTCAAATTTGTAATTAAAATCAGTAACATTTGTCACCGGTTTCAAAATATAAATAAATGATAAAATGACATGCCTTTGGAACCGCGTCTAAATTATCATAGGTTTCAATGAGGTACACTTTGGAACCTGTTGGCATTACAATAGGTTCCAATGGTAAACCTTTGGAACCGGTTGTGAATAGCAATAGGTTCCAATGAACAGCCTTTGGAACCGGTTGTGAATAGCAAAAGGTTCCAATGGAACACCCTTTGGAACCGGTTGTGAATTACAACAGGTTCCAATGGTACACCCTTTGGAACCGGTTGTGAATTACAACAGGTTCCAATGGTATACTTTTGGAACCGGTTGTGATTAATAACAGGTTTCTATGGTACATCCTTTGGAACCGGTTGTAAATACAATAGGTTCCAATGGTATACCCTTTGGAACCGGTTCCAGCAACAACCGGTTCCAAAGGGCATCTATGGAACCTTCTTACAACCGGTTCCAAAGCTCCGGACCTAAGGAATCTGTGGCAGTAGAACCTTTGAAAAAGGTTTCAAAGGGTAGTTTACAACCGGTTCCAAAGGGTAATTTTCTACTAGTGCTAGGGCAGAGCACGGATCGGATATCCGATCCGAATCAGGTTTTCGGATCATATATCCGATCCGAAAATCCGAAAATTTTAATATCCGATATCCGATCCGAATCACTTCGGATATCCGATTTTTGATATCCGAAAATTTCGGACCGGATATCCGAACTATCCGATATCCGATTTGGTTGAGATTTTTGGCCAAATAAAATTCTAAATGAAGTTCAATTCAACTAGAAAAAAATTCTAATTTTAATTAATCTATTATTATACGGAGTATACTATTCTATATTTTAAGGCAATAAAAAAATGTCACCAAGACTTAATGTAAAATGAATTAAATTATAACCTATCTACACTATAATATATTAATCCAAAATAAAAATTACAAAAATAACCCATTGTTCGGATCGGATCGGATATCCGAAAAATTTATTTTGGATATCCGAATCCGATCCGATATCCGAAATGGTCGGATCGGATATCCGATCCGAAATCATTTTTCGGATCGAATATCCGGTTTTTCGGATCGAATACGAATCGGATAGCGGATCAGATTCGGATAGTCGGATAATTTGCTCAGCCCTAACTAGTGTTGCCGATAGGTCGACACCCTTCTTTAAAATATTGAAGGGGAACAAGCAATTTAAATAGGAATCAGAGCAAAAAGAAGCTTTCGAACAGCTAAAAGAGCATCTGAAGCAGTTACCGACCTTAGCTAGGCCGGCTACAGGGGAGAAGCTCTTCCTGTACATAGAAGTAAAAAATTCGACAGTAAGTGCAGTCATCCTGAGGGAAGAGTCTGGGTCTCAGCAACAAATCTACTTTGTGAGTCATGCCCTGGGGGCAGCAGAGAGGAATTACCCGATGGTCGAAAAAGCGGCGTACGCGGTGGTCATTGCAGCGCGGAAGCTCAGACCATATTTTGATGCTCACCCTGTCGTCATACTAATCGACCAGCCCCTGGAAAAAGTACTAGAAAAAATCAAAAAGTCCGGGAGACTGTTAAAATGAGCTATAGACCTAAGTGGACTAGGAATATCCTATCAGACCAGGACCGCCATCAAGGCACATGCCTTGGCAGAGTTCCTAGCCGAGTGCTCCCACTTAGATGAAGACGACCCCCAACCGGCGAGTGGATGGTGTACACGGATGGCTCGTCCACAGCAAACGGTGCGGGGGCGGGGGTCGTACTAACCAGCCCCGAGGGAGTGGATTTTGAGCATGATCTCAGGTTCACCTTCCCTGCATCCAACATCGAGGCCGAATATGAAGCCGTCCTGGCAGGCATCCACCTAGCCAAGGCAGCAGGAGTAGAGAGGGTCGTTCTGGCTAGTGATTTAAAGCTCATTGTAAATCAGATCAATGGTGAATACGAAGCCATGGACCAGACCATGGTCACGTACATACTTAGAAAGGGTCGAGCAAAAGCTATCAGGACTGAAATCATATGAAGTCAGGCAGGTCCCCAGATCACAAAACAATAGTGCTGACGCCCTGTCTAAATTAGCAAGTTCCAGTCTGCAAGACATCAGAAGGTCGGTTTGGGTTGATGTAGTACAAGAAAAATCCATAACACCCTGCCGACTGGTCAACATGATGGAGGAATCAGGAGCCGAGAACTGGATGACCCCAATCATCAAGTTCGAAAGAGATGGCGCTCTACCGCAAGACCCTGCTCAGCAAAAAAGAATGCCATCAAAAGCCGCGTGGTACATACTGATTGAACGGGAGTTGTACCGAAAATCATTCTCCGCACCCCTACTCAAGTGCCTGGGGGCAGAGCAAGCCGCCAAAGTGTTAGATGACATACACTCAGGAATCTACGAACATCACATCGGTGGAAGGACATTGGCACACAAAGCCCTGAGGGCAGGGTATTACTGGGCCACTATGCTAGCTGATGCAAAAAAGTCAAACCCTAAAATGCAAAAAGTGCCAACTCTTTGCCCCTGTGATACATGCTCCAGCGCAAGATCTCAGGCCAATCCTATCCCCCATCCCCTTCGCTCAATGGGGGATGGACATATTTGGTCCATTCGCCGTAGCGACTTGGGTCAGGAAATTCCTCATTGTGGCAATAGACTACATTACTAAGTGGATAGAAGCTGAAGTTGTCCCAAACATAACGGAACCAGCAGTCCGAAAGGTTTTTTTTGGTAAAATGTGAGTATATTGCCAAAAAAAAGATCGTTGAGTACATTTACATCAAGGGACTTTCACGTCCAGACTAAAACATCACATTATATGACAAAACAGAGCAAGAAATATCTAGCTATTCCAGTGAATCAAACTTGTCGCGATTTCCCCTTCGGCTCTTGCTGTTAATTCCTTCTTCATCCTCCTAGCCACTTCCTCCGCTCAAGAGTTTCATCTCATGCTATGCTTCATTTCTTTGTCTCCACACATGATAACAGTATGCATTTCGGACCATTGCATCTGTTTTCCATCTGATATTATCATGATTAGCAGTAGCTAACATCTGCAGCGTACTGGTCATACCATACCAGGCCACAATCTCATTCTCAATTTTTCTGCTATACTCGCAATCCTTAAAAATATGCTCGATCGTTTCCTCATCTTTACCGCAAAGGCAGCAGGTATTCTCAGCTAAGACTCCAATTTTAGATAGCTTACCTTTAGTATTCATGCCATTGTTCAAAGCCATCCAAGTGATTAGAGAATGTTTTGGAATATTTCAATTATTCCAAATCACTTTAGCCCAGTTTTTCTCGGACTGTTTGCTTCGTAGCAGGTTGTAACCCTCTTTGACGGTGTAATTCTTTGTATCCCACATCATCTGCCGATTTGCTTCTTTCATACTGTCCTTCACTTTGCATATCTGTTTCCACGACCAGTTATCTCCTTGTTTTGGATTATAGCTGCTCCAATCATGCCCTTTTATATAAATTTGGTGTACCCATCGAACCCAAAGTTTGTCGGGATGAGAATGCACCCAACTAGCTAGCTTGGCAATGGCAGCATGATTCCAGGCTTTGAGACTTTTAATACCCAGCCCGCCTTCTCTTTTTGGAGTTGTGATTTTATCCCAAGCAATAAGAGGAACCCGAGTATAATCAGCCGATCCTGCCCAGAAAAAGTTACGGCAAATAGCCTCAACTCTCTTAACAATGCTACTTGGAAGGACAAATATGGATGCCCAATAGCAGTGAAGAGTGTTGAGGACAAAATTAATGAGAGTTAGTTTCCCGGCATAAGATAGTTATCTAGCTACAAGACTTCTTATCCTTGCCACAATTTTTTCCGTAAGCAGCACACATTCTTTCTTTGATATTCTTCCTGGTTTTATGGGAATGCCGAGGTATCTTAAGGGCATTTTTCCCTTGCTAAACCCAGTAACATCGAGTATATCCTGCATCAAAGCTTCCGACATGCCATTAAAATACACCTCCGACTTGTTATTGTTTTTTTATAGTCCTGTGGTATTGGAGAAGGTAGTGAAATCTCTCATCGTAAGAAAGATAGAACTCGGTTACCCTTTGCAAAAAAGCAATAAGTCATCCGCAAACATCAAATGAGTCAATTTCATCTCCTTGCACATAGGATGGTACTGGAACGGCCAAGTAGAAGTAGCATATTTCAGAGTTCTAGTTAAGTACTCCATATAGATGCTAAATATAAGCGGAGATATAGGGTCTCCTTGCCTTAATCCTCTTTTACCCTTAAAATATCCAAAATTGCTTCCATTCAATGAGAGTGTGTACATAGGAGTAGTAATGCAATTCATTACCTGCTTGACAAACAAATCCGGAAAGTTTAGGGCCTTCATCATTTTTTCGATAAAACTCCATTCAACCGAATCGTAAGCTTTTTGGAGGTCTATCTTGAATAGACATCTGGCTGATACACCTTTTTTCTCATATAGCTTGACAATGTCTTGACAAATCAGGATATTTTCGACAATTGATCGCTCTTGTATAAATGCACCTTGTGTATTTTCAATGATATCTGGCAAGACCTTGGCGAGCCTGCTGCACAGAAGCTTCGATATGATCTTATAAATGATATTACAACAGGCTATAGGTCTGAATTGAGTAACTGAATTCGGTCTTTCAATCTTCGGTATTAAGGTGATTGTGGTGGAATTGATCTGTTGCAGTAATTCATCAGTCGTGAAAAAATCAAGTACCGCTTCTTCAACATCCTGCCCAATAATCTCCCATGCTTCTTTAAAAAAACCACTAGTATAACCATCAGGGCCGGGAGCTTTATCCTGAGGAATTGACGTTATGGTCCGTTTGATCTCCTCTATCGACACAGGAGCATTCAAACTGCTCCAGTGATTCTCATTGCATAACTTGCCTTGATCGATAATTTTCCTTCGAACATTCTGAACTGGTTTCGAGCTTCCAAGAATTGACTGATAATACTTTAAGATACATCTTGGATTGTATCCGTTGTGGTACATAGCTGACCATTGGAGTCCTGTATTTGAATTACCTTATTCCTATTTTGCCTTTGTTTGATGCAAGAATGGAAGTAATCAGTATTCGCATCTCCGTCTTTAATCCACGTAGCTTTGGCCTTTTGCTGAAGGAATCTGATTTTGCTGTCCTGCAACTGTCTAACCTGCAACAACATGTCTCTCTCTGCTGCAATAAGGTTTGCATTCTGCAAATTGGTCATTAATTCTTCTTGAATCAATTCAAGTTTCCTAGTCGCCTAATCCGCCTGATTAATAACATCTACAAAACATTCAGAATTCAATTTCTTCAATCTGGGTTTGAGCATTTTCAATCTTTTAACAACTGTGAACATTTTAGTTCCTCTAATCCTTTCATCGCAAGTCTTCTTCACCATCTCCTTAAAAGACGGAACCGTAGCCCACATGTTCAAGTATTTGAAATTCCTTTTCTAGACGCCTGTTATGTATCTATTACTGACAACACAAGGAGTGTGATCAAGCCACCCTTCATGATAGTAATGAGCAGTCATTCTTGAGTAGTCTTCCATCCACTTTTTATTCACCAAGAATCTATCTAGCTTACTGTACTTCCTGTCCCCTTCTTCTTGTTTATTTGTCCAAGTATAGAAAGCACCAGTAGCTGCTATATCATGCATATCACACGCATCAAGACAGTCTGCGAAATCTTCAATATCTTCCTCTTTGCATAGCCCACCCAGACGCTCTTCTCTATTCAAAACTGTGTTGAAATCACCAGCTATAGCCCAAGGTAAGTCTACACTTATCGACATCCTCTTAAGATCATCCTATAACGATCTCATATCCTCCCCATCATTGAATGCATACATCATTGTCATATAAAACTGCCTTCCAATACTCCTATCCACTGCCCTAACATGAATGAATTGAGCAGTCCGGAAGGTTATATGGAGGAATGTGATTACAAGGTATATGGCCTGCCGAAGCTACTAGTGTTCGGGCACGGCAGGCAGTTTGATAATGACCCACTGAGGACGTGGCTGGAAGGGCATGGGGTCACAGTCGCCTACTCCGCTATATGCCACCCTCAGACTAACGGGCAAGCCGAGGCAGCAAACATGCAGATCTTGAACGGGTTAAAGAAGATGATCGATGACCTTAAAGGCAGATGAGCTGATGAGCTCCCTAGTGTCCTGTGGTCAATCTGAACTACCAGGAAGGAGTCTATAGGGCAGACCCCCTTTGGGCTGGTCTATGGGCAGAGGCTCTGCTACCCATCGAGGCACGCATTCCTACCTTAAGATCCCAGCAGTTTGATAGAGAAAGTAATGAGGCAGCTATGACTGAAGCTCTTAACCTGGTGAATGAAGTGAGGCAGGAGGCTAGCTCAAACATAGCAGCCTAATAGCAGAGAATGAAGAAAATCTACAACAGGAAAGGAAATACAAGAAGCTTCCAGATGGGTGACCTAGTCCTACGTAAGACCCAGTCAATCGGCAAGGCAAAAGAGCATGGCAAGTTAAGTGCATATTGGGAAGGCCCATATCAGGTTACTCAGATCATGGGACCAGGAACATACAGGCTCGCTAATGCTAAGGGCCAAGAGTTAGCAGCCCAATGAAATGCAGATACCCTGAAGAGATACTATGTTTGATCTAGAGTTGTAGTTTTTCTTTTTCCTAAGAATCGGCGGAGGACGTTCAGAATATAAATGTCGACGGCTCCGACCAAAGTGTTAGCGTTTTCAAGAAATGAAAGAATTTTCTTACTCATACTCGTTGTCTGTTCAGCCTTGCACTTCACACACAAACGAGCAGGAGGCAATAGGAGGAGGGCCCCCCCTGTTGCAAAACCTAGGGAAAATAGACCCCCCAACGCAAAGTCCCTCTACCTACCTCTAGGAAGACAGGGGGCAGGCCCTCTGACTTCAATCAAGAGTCAGGGTCGGGTCGGGCCTCAGAGCCGAACTAACAAGGACTGAGACATAAATCAGCCTTATATAAAAAATGCTAAGTCCCTTTGCCTACCTCCAGGCAAGCAGGGGGCAGGTCCTCTAACTTCAATCAGGAGTTAGGGTCAAGCCGGGCCTCAGAGCCGAATTAACAAGGACTGAGACATAAATCAACCTCGTATAAAAACGCTAAGTCCCTGTGCCTACCTCCAGGCAGGCAGGGGGCAGGCCCTCTGACTTCAATCGGGAGTCAGGGTCAGGCCGGGCCTCAGAGCCGAATTAACAAGGACTGATTCTGCCTTGTATAAAAAACGCTAAGTCCCTCTGCCTACCTCCAGGCAGGCAGGGGGCAGGCCCTCTGACTTCAGTCAAGAGTCAGGGTTAGGCCGGGCCTTAGAGCCAAATTAACAAGGACTGATTCAGCCTTGTATGAAAAACGCTAAGTCCCTCTGCCTACCTCCACGCAGGTAGGGGATAGGCCCTCTGACTTCAATCAGGAGTTAGGATCTGGGACAGGTCGTGCAATAGCAAACAACCTTAGCAAAAAAGCAACCAGCATTTAAAGAGAAAACAACGGATAAGGAAAAGCCAACAAAGCCAAATAAAGTCAAAGCAAAGCTTGCAAATATCCAGATCCAGAAAACAGAAAAATACAAGTTACAACCAATACCGGCAGCCGGCCACATCTCTGCTCGGCGCACAAAAAAGTTCGATCGTAAAAGGTGAAGGCGATTAAGGGTAAGGACACGAACCCTTAGAGGACGACTGCCCTAGATCTCACGAAGGAGGCACCTCTTGAGCCGCGTCAGATGATCTTTCAGGACCCTCCTGAGGAGACTTGTTATTTCTATCTTCATTCTTAGCAACATACAGCTGATTAAAGGCATCTTTATCAAAGTCTGGAATCAGCTCCATGATAACTTCCAAGCAGTACTCCGAAGAGGAATTAGCACCTGCAGCAAAAGCCTCGTCAACCTTTTCGTTAGCCTCCTGCACAATATCCTCCTTCACCTTCAGCCATTTCTCCTCTTGAGCCTTCAGATCTCCCCGAGCTGACTGCAGGTCAGATTTCGCCTTGGACAAACGATTAGCATAGTCCTTAAGATGCCCGTTTAGTTCTGCAACATACTTCTTTGCCTGCTCCAGCCCAGTCTCCAATTCCGCTGCCTCCTTCACAACCCTCTCCCCTTGAGGTTTCCAGTCCATCGCCTGGCGCTTGGCCTCTTCCAATTCACCTTCACATCCAGACATCTTGGCCATAAGTTGGCAATAAGAGCAGCATCTCTCTCTACCACCGTAATTCGATCAGAAAGGGAGGACTCAGGGTTAATAGTCAGCTCCTCATCACTCAGACGGTTGAGGGCCGCCAACTCAGCCGAGGCCTGGAAAACCATGGAGCAGCGGTAGAGGAGCTGGGAGGCCTGAGCGCTGGCATACGATAATATTTTGGCAGCCTGGTCCAGGGAGGCTGAGCTTGAATCTGAAAGAAGGGCAGAAGCGTCGATGCTCTCTACAGCATAGTTGAATTCAGCATTCCCCTGACCAAGCAGCATCTTTGGGAGGTTGGGAGCATGGCGTTTAATGATTAGTCTAGTTTAGTGGGGATTAATAAGAATCATTTAGTTGACTAATTTGTAGTTTTGGATGTGTTTTGAAGGATTATTGTGTATATGTCCAAATTGATGGACTAAGGTATGAAAATGTGTAATTAAGTGGATTAAGTAGTGAAAAGAGAATAGGATATCAAATGGGGTGTGTTTTGAGCTAATAGATGACAAATTATTCGAAGTGAAGGCACATGTAGCCCAAGGTACAAGTGGAAGCCCAAAGACAAGAAGAATATGAAAGATTAAGTTGCCACCGGCAGCGGTACTTTTTGCTACTTTTTGCCACCGGTGGAGGCTTTGACAGTTTGCCACAAGTAGAGGCATTTCTGCCACAGGTGGAGGCTCAGTTTTATGCACAGGATTCCTTCTAGGATTCTATTTTGCATTGGACTCTTTTTTTCTCTTCTTTACAAATGAACATTACTTTTCTCCTTTATGATGGTCATTGTTATGAGGCTTTATGAGCCATTGATGAAGATGCTCCATGGTAGACTATATAAAGAGGAGAAGTTCATCATCATTTTCATCATCCAACACATATCATTTGTAATTCTCAAAAACACATACATTTTCTACTTTATTTTATGAGTAGTTCATTTATATGGAGGGCTAAGTTTTCATCTTGGAACAAGTTGTTGAAGCCTTTCAAGTTTAGTGAAGTGTAAGACTCATTTTTATTTTACATTAATATTAGAATATCAAGTTTAATTTGCATTATTTCGTGGTTTGTTAATTCATCTTCTAGCTTGATCACCTAGTTTTTTGTTATTGATAAACCATTGCTAGAATAGTTAATTGAATCTTTTGTTTGTTTAACTATATCCGAGTAGCAAATATAATTCACCAATTCGTATGCTTTTTATCATTGTTGAGTTATAAGGATTAAACTTGTATGAAATAAAGTGATACCGCTTGAGTAATCATTCTTTCATCTTTGCTAAATTCCATCGTTTTAATCTACATATTGATACGATTTAGATGCTTGATTTAAGTTGACAATATCGTAAGGTTTATTTGAGTATGCTTCTCATATCTTATAACTATTAATAAGTGGAATTAGAAGTCGATTAAACTTCATAGCAAAGTATTCTAATATAAATTGTAAAGTAGAAGAGTCAATGATCAATTCGTTAAACTTGATGGTGGATATTGCTTGGTCCAAGTATTTTTCTCATATTTGTTGCATCGTTCATTCATATTAGTTTATTTTATTTTGTTAATTTATTTCATTAGTTTATTAGACTTAGTCTCGAAACATTATAATCCCCCCATTTGGTTACTTTTATATATCGATTTACGCACACTTAAACGACATAATCACCTTCTTTGTGGGTTCGACCCCTACTTACACTAACTACTAGTTTGTGTTAGAAGTGGATACAAATTGTAATTTGGAGGCTCACGACAAGTCTAGCCAATTTTTGGCGCCGTTGCCGGGGAAGGCAATTATTTGTTTTTGTGTGTGTTTCTTGTAAATATTTATTTTAATTAAGGGCCTTTCTCTTTGTCTTCTAAAATGAATTTGTGGTGTCCCCAACTTGATAATGAGTTACTACATCACTATTTTGAAAGACTCACAGAGTATGTACTAGAACATCCATATTTACATATGAGCAATTAAAGAGTCTTGGTAAAAATTTACCATAACTTTAATCTAGCAACTCAAATCGATTTGCAAGTTAAATCTGAGGGGTAGATTTCTTTAGTTAAGTCATACTGAAAAGTGGAATATGGTTGATCTTTTGGTTATCAACGCTCGAGAACTAGAGATAAGCACTTTATTTCTTGAACTTCCCCATTATTTCGAGAATGCTCCAAGCCATGAGCCTATTTCTAGTGATGATGAGCCCGAAAAGGAATTTTCTACCTCCCTTAACCATGACGACGGTGCTCTACTTGCTGATGAAGGGGGGGAGGGGTAAGTGACTCATTTTTGTTGACTTTGTCGTATATTGAACCCGAACTTTATTTGCTATCTTTCATAGGTGAGGCTGATATTTTATGGGATTTGAACGACACATTAGTAAGGAGTGGGGAAAAGGAAAACTTGTTTGAGATGACACCATTGGTTAAAGACCCATACCATGAATCCGTATTTATTTTTGAAAAATTTGTAGACACGGATAATAAAATTCTATATGCTTGTATATTCATGTGAAGTGTGTGGTATCTTCTCATTATAAGCTTTTATAGAGTTTTCACTAACTCTTTTGCTAGCTTATTTGACTGTCTCCTAAGGGCATTAACTTTCTTTGATCTTGGTAGAAAATGGGCAACTTTATAAAAAGGGTAGTGCTACGTGACCCTGTGCCTGATCGTAAAATGATTATGCGTCGTGCAAGATGTTAAACCAACGCTTACGGGAGGCAACCCGGTTTTTGTTATTTGATGCATTTGTTGTTTTTGAATAAGGTAGTTTGTAGATGAAGAAGATAGACGGGAATCTAAGGAAAGCGGTCAAAGGAATCCATCTTTTCGACCCAAATTAAGAAGATCTAATCCGTTCTCTTTACGTCGAGCCACGACGTTAACTAAGGCGCTTGTCGGGGGGGCAACCCGTCTTTTCCTTTCTTTTATTTTTTTTCATCATTTTATTTATTTCCCGTTATTTTAGAATAATTTAAATTTTTCTAATTAATTTCCTTTTCCTATTTTGTAGGTACGATTCTCAGATATGAAATCAAGGTAATTCGATTTTATAACTCGAGTTAAAAAAAATGAAAAAAGAAAAAGAAAAAGAAAATAAAGAGTTACAGTCCACATAATAAGCGATTTCTTGCCTTTAGCCGCAGGGTGCGGCTAGGACCGCCGCTGGTGACGGAATACGACAGGAAATACGCAATATGCATGATATTGGCCGCTGGCTGTAGAAGGTGTGGCCGCTGGTGGCAGAACAGTGGCAGAAAGTATCGATTTTGAGCCTTGTGGTGGCTATCGCTGCCGCTGGTCGCGGCAATCTCCACCGCTGGGCGCGGCTCACCTGGCCGCTGGTGGCGGGTGTGCGTCAGTAATCGGGTAAGTTTAATTTTCTTCTTATTTCCCTTTCACACTCCTCTTCTTCATTCAAAAGAAAAAAAATTCAGCTCATAAATTCTACCACAAACTCCATCAAATTGCTTCAAAATTGGTTCAAAATCATTCAATTTTACTCCACTATCATTGCCCATTACATAAAACATCAATTAAAAATTTTGACCAAAAAATCAAAAATTCAAGTTTTTCTAGCCCTAGGGTCAAGAAAAACGAATTTCATTTTTTTCTTCAAATTGGGTAAAATTTGATTCTCATTAACACAAGGAGGGAATTCATTCATCTTTTATTCATCCTTAAGAGGTATAATTGTTGTTTTCATTTTAAAAAATCTTTGAATTTACCTCTTCCCTTTAAGATAGTAGCTTGAATTTTGTTCTTGCTTCAATTTTTTGGGTTTTTCTTTCTTCCTCCTTGTGTTATTTGATTTGTTTTTGTGGAATTGATGTTGCTAATGTTGTTGTGAGAAATTTGGTTGTTGAATTGTGAAATTGAGGATCAAAGTGTAGTTGTGTTTGTGAGTTTGAGGGACTTTTTGGTGTTACTTGTTCACAAGACATGACGAGAGCTAAGAGACAAAACACCACCACCGCTACCATACCACCACAAAAAAAATCCAAAACCGTCACTAAGAAAGTTCCACCCAAACCCGTTCATCCTAAGCACATTCTCGTTTCGAAACCAACTTGTTTAACTAAAGCTCAAAACAAAATTTGGGATAGGTTGTACAAGAAGGAGATGAGAGGTACTCGATTTATTTGTCGTTCTACTCTTGAGAAATTAGGTATGCTTGATGTCGTGACAAAATTGATGACACGTGTGGGTTTGGAAGGATTCATGGAGAAAGGGGCTCATACTTTTCGTAGGTACACACTTGAATTCATGTCCACCATATCGATGTCTAAAAATAGCAACAGATATGTCCCGGCAATTAGCTTTCGATTAAATGGGAAGGCTCGTGAGTTAACTTATGAAGAATTGAGAGAAGTCTTTGTTATTCGGAAAATAATGGGGCAAGTGTATAAGGTTTTGGAAGATGACAAAACATGGTGGAGGGAAGTAACTGCGTTAGAATTGGGTGGTAAAGCCGGTGAAATAAGTTCAAACCTTTCTAATCCATGTCTTAGACTTGTTCATCGCGTTATAGCCAACTCGTTCCTATGTAAGGGGGAGCCTAATAAGCTTCCTCGATCACATTTTGGTTACTTAAATGCTATGATGCCGGATGGAGAAGGTGTTCCCGATTGGGTTGATCTTTTTGTCAAGTCTTGCATAGCTTTGGGTGCGAAAGATGAAGGAGTTATAGGTGGAGGCGGGATGGTGACTCTCATTATGAATCATTTGGATTTGGATGTGGCGAAGGGTTAAAATCCATTACTTGATAACTATCTTTTACATATTCCTTGTTTGATTCACTCAAAAATGTTACGGCCTCGATCGAAGGGAACGAATTCCTACTTTTATCATTGGAGGAAAAATCATGATTCTTATTTACAATTGCCTAGACCCGAGGATGATCCTTTGGTTTATGGTGAGGTATTAGAGGATTTCTTTGTCCCCCGTGATCGTGGCATTGATGACATTGATGATGATGATGAGAGTAAAGATGGTGAAGAGAGTGAGGATAGTGAGGGTGATGGAGAAAAGGTGAGTGAGGAGCAAAATCATGTTATGAATGTAGATGACCATGTTATGAAGGGATAGTACGAAATCAAAGCTAGATGTTTGGTGTGCCGCGACCGACGCTCGGTTAGATGCACTTCATGCTCGAGTGAAGGAGACTCATGCCGCTACTTTGGAAACTAGAGATTTGATGAGAAATTTTTCTCGTGTTTTCTTGGCACGGTTCCCGGATTCTCAACCATTTTCATCAAGCGAGATTCCCCCCGATACTTGATTGCTTTGGTATGTTTTTACTTCTCCTTTTATTTGTCTTTTTATTTATTTTTCCTCACATTGAGGACAATGTGGAGATTACGCGTGGGGAGTGGAATATACTTGGATATATGTTATTTCAAATTTGCAAAAAAAAAATCGAAAAAGAAAAAGAAAAAAGAACCCGGTTAGGTGAAAACTCGCAAGGGCGAGCGCCTAGGCAAAAATGGGTAAATGGCCGAGGACGGAGTGAAAACCCGAAAGAGCGCTCCGGATAAAAAGAAGAAACGAGAAGCGAGCCATGAGAGTAGAAGTGAGGAATAAAAGCTAAATCGAAAACCCGCAAGGGCGGGCGGTTTAGGCAAAATGAGGGATTAGGAAAAATGAAATCATTACTTTGATTACTATTATTTTTGCTATTTCTTCATGAATTAAGAGTCATAAGGAGGTTAGAAGGGTGGTTCGGGTTTAGGATCATCTTAGAGTTGGAGTGATAAGTGGATATCAACTACACTATGTTTTATTTGTCAAAATTTTGTATGTAATTGATATTGTGATTGGTGGTGTGCGAGCATTGATTGTAATGTGGTCTTAGTGAATATGTTATTCTATTTCTTTGACCATATATTTTTAGAGGGATGATATAAGGCGGGGGTGTGAGAGTCGAGATCATCTAGTGGTTGTATCAAGCTACCCATGCTTCACTGTATAGACCTAGTGGAGGATCGTTATTTTAATATAATTTACTCGAGAACGAGTAAAGGTCTAAGCGTGAGGATGTTTGATTAGTCTAGTTTAGTAGAGATTAATAAGGGTCATTTAGTTGAGTATTTTGTAGTTTTGGGTGTGTTTTGAAGGATTATTGTGTATATGTCCAAATTGGTCAATATGAAAATGTGTAATTAATGGGATTAAGTAGTGAAAAGAGAATAGGATGTCAAATGGGGTGTGTTTTGGGCTAATAGATGACAAAATATTCGAAGTGAAAGCACATGGAGCCCAAGGTACAAGTGGAAGCCCAAAGACAAGAAGAAAGTGAAGGATTAAGTTGCCACAGGCAACGACACTTTTTGCTACTTTTTGCCACGGGTGGAGGCTTTGACAGTTTGCCACAGGTGGAGGCATTTCTGCCACAGGTGGAGGCTCAGTTTTATGCATAGGATTCCTTCTAGGATTCTATTTCGCATTGGATTCTTTTTTTCTCTTCTTTACTCATGAACATTACTCTTCTCCTTTATGATGATCATTGTTATGAGGCATTTTATGAGGCTTTATGAGCCATTGATGAAGATGCTCCATGGATGACTATATAAAGAGGAGAAGTTCACCATCATTTGTAATTCTCAAAAACACATAAACTTTCTAGTTTATTTTGTGAGTAGTTAATTTGTATGGAGGGCTAAGTTTTCATCTTGGAACAAGTTGTCGAAGGCTTTCAAGTTTAGTGAATTGTGAGACTCATTTTTATTTTACATTAATATTAGAATATCAAGTTTAATTTGCATTATTTCGTGGTTTGTTAATTCATCTTCTAGCTTGATCACCTAGTTTTTGTTATTGATAAACCATTGCTAGTATAGTTAAATGAATCTTTTGTTTGTTTAATTATATCCGAGTAGCAAATATAATTCACCAATTTGTATGTTTTTCATCGTTGTTGAGTTATAAGGATTAAACTTGCTTGTATGAAATAAAGTGATACCGCTTGAGTAATCATTCTTTCATCTTTGCTAAATTCCATTGTTTTAATCTACATATTGATACGATTTAGACGCTTGATTTAAGTTGACAATATCGTAAGGGTTATTTGAGTATGCTTCTCATATCTTATAACTATTAATAAGTGGAATTAGAAGTCGATTAAACTTCATAGCAATGTATTCTAATATAAATTGTAAAGTAGAAGAGTCAATGATCAATTCGTTAAACTTGATGGTGGATATTTCTTGGTCCAAGTATTTTTCTCATATTTGTTGCATCGTTCATTCATATTAGTTTATTTTATTTTGTTAATTTATTTCATTAGTTTATTAGACTTAGACTCGAAGCATTATAATCCCCCCATTTGGTTACTATTATATATCGATTTACGCACACTTAAATGACATAATCACCTTCTTTGTGGGTTCGACCCCTACTTTCACTAACTACTAGTTTGTGTTAGAAGTGGATAAAAATTGTAATTTGGAGGCTCACGACAAGTCTAGCCATTTAGGCTGAGGAGTACTGACTTCAGCCTCCAAGTCGATAACCGGCTCTTTGGCTTTCCTCTTCCTGGTCAGAGGGGAAGTGTCTTCCTCAGTTTCCTCAGATGAGGGAGCGGGACCTGTAGTAGTCTGACGAACCCGGGAGGAGTAACCCTCGCATCGGGCAGCCGAGGGAGGCGTATCATCAGGATCCCCTCTCCCTCTAGCTGTCCCAGGGACAGAAGTCGAAGAAAGGGGATGCCTAGCAGCTTGCCTGGGAGGAGGAGGAAGCTTTGTCCTGCTAGCGGAAATGCTCTTCACATGCCCCATGAGACTTTTCTTCTTGAAATCAGGAGGGGCAACAGGGCGAGATTTGATGGGTTTGTAATCCTTGTTCAGTCCCAGTGCCCGCAGATGTCGGAGAGTCCAGAAATCACCGTAGGCGTCTGCAATAATAACAACAAAGTAGCTAAGTTAGCACGCACAGAAAAGAAAATCTATCTTAGAAAGGGGCGTGTAGTTGCAGAGCCCCCAAGCTACCTTTGGGGCGAGCAAGGTTCAATCCCACTGGGGTCAGGAATTCGTTAGTGACGATGAGATCTGTCGGAGGGAGCCAGTCAGCGGGCCCTACCTCACTATTTTTAAGCTTCGTACAAGTGAATAGCTTGACTAGTATTTTCTCCATCTCATTTAACTTCACCTCCAAGGCTCTCCCATTAACCTTCGGATGGTACTCTTCATGAGTCTCTAGGCGGGTGTGGATTTGATTCCTGAAGGGCCGAGGGATGGACCGGCCCCCCTCATGATGAATGTATAAAAATGTATTCTTCCAATTTTTGAGACTGTTCATTGCCGGCCAAACCGGTGAAAATCTCTTTTGCAGGTGCGTAGAAATATAACCAGAGGGCCCCTCAGGCAAAGAGACCATCTGAAGATCTATCATGTACCTAAAAGCGTCTATGGAGGGCTCCTGCCCAGTGAACAGGGAGACCCAGGTTTAGGCCATCAGGGTCATGATAGATACAGCCGTCAGCTGTGCAATGGCTACATTCATTCGCCTAAAAGCTTCTTCGAGAAAAGGATAGAGTGGAAACCGGAGGCCAAAATCTAGACACTTATGGTAGACAGCTATGCAGTTTTCTGGAGGATTACATACTGTATCTTTCTCCACAGGAACAATAATCGAGCAGCCAGGCCCAAAATCTTAGTGGTTAGCAATGGCCTCTGCAGTATTATTGGCTAAAATTGTTCCCCCCGCCCCCGGTTCAGGATATGTGTGTAGGGGAAATTTGTACTTCACCTTGTCTAGAAAGTAGACACACCCATGCACCCTAGGTTTCAAGGGGATGGCGTTAGAAAAGGGGTCAATCTCTAACGCTTCATCGTTCGTGTCGGGAACATCAATCGGAGCAGGATCAGAAGAGTTGGCGCCCTCACTATCCTCCGAAGGCGGGCCACGGTAACCGTAAGCCCAGCAGAAGAGGAGGGGAGACTGACCGCAACCTCCTCAACACCCTCTACCGGAGTTTCGGTAGACGGTTCGGAAAAAGACAATATTCGACGGCGATTTTGCGTCATAGTTTTTGGAAAAAGCTAGATAGGCGAGAATGAAACAAAAATCTAAGGTGTAGGGTTCTAACCTAATCAGAAGCCTTCAATGATTGCCGGAAGCGGACGCCGGAGATGTCTTCAGTTAAATCGTCTAGCAGAGATGAAGAATACAGTTTTGGAGAGGAATGGAGTTTGAAGTATTGAAAGAGTGAAAGGGGGAGGAGAATTAGGAGAGAGTCTTTTATAGGGGGTGGAGACTGAAGAGTCCCTTCTTCATGTCGTCCTGTCAGACCCTTTTCCCAAAAAACCCCCTACACGTGTCACACTATCAACTAACCCATCCATCACATCTCAAAACTTCGAAAACATGAAAAGGCGGGAAGAGGAAGAGTCATAATGCGTCACCCAAGAAGTGATTAAAAAAAAAAGAACATGCAAGAACAAAAGCCCATTGTTTCTTCATTAAGAAAAGGCTTGGAGGCCAAAATTACAAGTCAAGGGACAAATTCAAAAAACAGAAGTTAAGTGAACATTCCTAGTCAGTTACAAACAAAACGGGCCTGGAGCCCAGCTCGGTCAAACAGGGGGCATAGCAAGCCCTAATCTTCGTCAGAGCCAGGGAAGTAGCCCCAGGGTTGCTGCAACCTTCACCATCAGTGTAACACCCCTTATTTTATAAAATAAATTAAAGTAAAGTTATATTCGTATTTTATTTTATTTACGATTTAACTCGTAATTCTTAAAATTATTATAAAACGAATTTATTGTTTAAACGTGTCAAACTCCTAAAACTCTATTTGACTTGGAAACTCGATCTTCTTATATTTAAAACATATTTTTTTTATTTCTGTTGCGATTCATTTTATACATTTAATTTAATTCTTATCGAAATCTATTTCGACGATTTAAATTCTGAATTCTTTTTACTTATTTATATTTAAGCTCGAATTTCTATTTTCGGCTCGAAGTTCATTATTTTAAAGTTTTGTCAAAATATTTATTACTTTTCCTCGAGAAATCAATTTAATTCAATTTATCGAAGAATTATTATTTATCGGGAAATATTATTTCATCGTCTAATTATTTATTTCTATCAGCTTTGTTTTTGTCTCGAGTACTTTGTTTAATCATTTTATTTGACGGTCCGATTATTTATTAATTTTTTTAACTCGTTTTAATTCGATTTGTGAGTTAGTCAACTTATCATTACGGAATTCGTTTAATTAGTTTTACTAACCCGATTCATTTAATTGAGATGATTCATCCACTTTCCCTATCTTTTTTTTTCGTGTTCCCTTGCTCTATTTGATTCAACTCACCAGCTGATTCATTTCCCACTTGATTCATCCCCTTATGTTTCCCACTATTTACGTTCACTCCCATTTTCCTCCTTTGGTTTTCAATGCACCGCGTCATACCCCTGCCTTTCCACCTCTTCATCCTTCCTCCTTCATATTCCCCCTCCTTCTCCTCATTCATTTTTTTTATTTGCTGCTGCGTGTTTTTGCACCTTCGCTAGCATCCTCTTTTTCATCATTATCCAACACCATTTTTTTTGTTCATCTTCTTCAATCGTTATCTTCTTCGGGAGTGTCCTCTGTTTGGGCCTGATTTCCCCTTTTTGTTTTTCCCCTTATTTTCCACTTTTTCTCCGGTCTTCCGTTGCTGCACTGCTGTCTCTATTGCGTTACTGCTGCTGCTACGCTGATGCTGCTCCTGTCTGTTTCTTCCTCTCTGTTTCCGTCTTCTTCTCTTGCTGCGTTGCTGCTGCCTTCGTTGTCGGAACTCGGTGACTGATCGTTCTTATTTCTTCTTCTTTTCATCCTTGATTTGCTGCTGCAACGTGTCTCGTTTCCTCTTCTTCTTCTTCTTCTTCTGTCTTGTCGTTACTGCTGCTGCGTTTGTTCGTGTCGCTGTTGTTTGTTGTTGCTCAATTTTGTTCTTGTTCTTATTTCTTCTTTGCTGCGTTAATTCCTGCTGATGCGTTTTGTGATGCTGCAGCGTGTTTCATCCTCTCTTTTTCTTCTTCTTTTCTTAATTCTTCTTCTGCGTTTGCTTCTACTTCTGCTGCTGCTGCCCCTTGTGCTTCTTCTCCTGCTGTTTTCTTCCTCTTCTCTTCTTTGTTCGGGTATTGCGTGAACCTGATGCACATTGTAATTTCTTATATTGTTTCCGTCTATTGTTGTTGCTGTATGTCATCACTGTACTGCTAGTGCTCTAATTCGTGTCGTGCACGACGGTTTTCGTCCCTTGTTATGCTTACGTATGCACCTGGTGTTGTCGTTGTTTATCTGTCCAGTTTTGATCAGGGTCGGTTATCTTCTCGGTCCACTCTTTTGTTTTATCCCACACTTGTTATCTTCTCTGATTTCTTTTCGACGTACTCCTGTCACTGCTGATGATTGATGCAACTGTTTTGTCGTTTCCGATATTGTTGATTTCGAGTTCTTCTTGCTTCATCTCGTCTCTTCGTTCTTATTTTTTTTGGTTCGTTGTGTATTTGATGTTGTTACCCATTTCCTCTTTGTGCATCACTTTCGTGACGATTCACATCTTTACTTTGTCGTATTCGACTCTATTAAGTTCAGCCTTCGGGTTTCTATTTGACACATCCTTTCCCTTTCCGTCTTGTGTCAAATACCCTTGTCTCATTCCATTGTTTTGTCTTCTCGATTGTCGTGGTGGACCATGCTTAGAAGACTAATGATTTTAGCACTTGGAGCTTAAAGACATCACTATCGATTTGGAGCTTGGACTGATCAAGGACGAGTATGTGTTCATTTTGGCTATCGACTCAAGGTAACTTTAGGACGTTACTCGATTTTATATCGTATGTTTGAGTAGTAGTATGTAGTAAATATTTTTAACTTCGGTTTTTCTAATTTTAGCTATATATTATTGCTAATTATATTAATTTTAAATCGTATGTCTTATCAATCGTTAGTAATTTTATTATTAATGATCGTTATAATATTTTGTTGGTTATCGTGATAGTAATAACTAAATAATATCGATTTCCTATTTTCGTCATATTTTGTTAATTTCTATTTTTTAACTCAAAATCATATTTTTATATTATAATCGAGATTTGTATACTCGTTCAATAAATTAATTTTCGTTTTACGACGATTTTTACTAGTTGTGGACATGACATAGGTCCACCCCGACGCGGCCACGCGCGGGTTTGGGGAGGCGAATGAATCTCCATATGAGATGGTCAAATTGAAATTTAAATCGAAGTTGGAGTCGCCACCGAATTTTATGGTTATTCGGAACCGTTCGAGCCCACTCTATGTCGTAGTGGGCCGTATACAAAATACGGCCCATTTCCGATGTCAGAGTTTATTGGGCTCGTCCCTTTGTAGTTCGATACCGATGTCGACTTGATCGATTAATCGTATATTGAATGACTCTCGTTGCCAATGGATTCGGACATCCGGAAACCACGGTTCTGAGTAAGGGGTGAGGGTACGTGTTGGGAAGTTCACTAAGAACACCCAACCCCGCCCGCACATTAGCGGCCTCTACTAGGATATCGAATGATTTTTTAATACGCGTGTTAGTAATACGATGAATGATATGCAAACATTGTTTTCCTAAACATGCGAGGAATTGAATGGGTTGCTAAGTCGATTTAATGCATGAAGAATTTAACGTCAAAGTTGAATTTAGCATGTGAGATTCGTTTTAGTATAATAAAACAAACGATGAAAAAGATATGAATTTGCTACAAAAGATGAACAAACGAGTTAGTATCGATTTGTAAAAATAATATAGCAAAAATAATAAATATACGAGATCGAGAAAAAAATTAATCGAAATCTGAAAAATATCGTTAAAAGACGCTGTTTTGTATAAAAAAACGAAGCTCAAAAAATAATAATAAAAAAACGTGTCGTGTGACAGCCGGCCGCGCGGCTCGCCCGGGATGCCGGCGGGTCGCGTGACAAGCTGATTTCGAAAGCGTTTTTTTTGAAAATTCGATGCTTTTATTAAATCGCGTATGAATATTGCATAATTCGTACTCGACTTAATATTTTCGTTATTCGAATCGCCTGGGTGGGGCGCGACTCGCGTGCGGGTCTGTCCCGGCTTCGCTCGTTCGTTCGAAAATTCGTTAATTTGATAAATCGCGTACAAATACGAATTAATTTATACTCGATTTATGTTTTCGATATTCGTCGTATCCGATATTCGATTATGAAATCGATATCGAACATTCGGAATGAGTTTTATAAAAGGTTTTGTAAAATTGTTTTTTAAAAAAAATGTTTGAACGAAAAAAAAGATGTAACGATTTTTAACGTCGTCGAGATTTAATTTAATTCTTTTTAAGATACGATTATAGAGAATCGATATCATATTTTTAAGAATGTTCGATGTGTGAAAATAGTTTTAGTAATATCGATATTAGAAAATAAAATAAAAAACGACGAGAAGGAGAAGAGAAGGAGAAGGAGAAGGAGAAATCGGGTTTGGTACACCCTCAACCTACATGCTTCTGTTTACTCGGATCGGGGCTCGTTGGGACGTGGCTTGGGCACAAGAGCGTCGAGTGGATGTCGGTGAGTTACGGTGGCTCGGTTTGGACGTGAGACGTGTGGAGGGTGTCGGGTATCGGGGCCGGCTTCCTTCGGGAATAATATCGGTTTTCTCGATGTTAAGTGTGTGTGTATATGAATAACTATGAGTGATAATTCACTTGTGTATATCGATGATAATGAATGTAGATGTGTGTAATTGATTCGTATTGTTTTTTTCTTGAAAGTGTTGTATGCAAGGGGCTATTTATAGGGAATTCCCGACCTTGGGTAGGAGAGTTTGAACTACCGTTTAAGATAGGAAATATAAGAATTCGAAAGGAATGAGGATTCCGCTTACTTGTGGAAGAAGCAAGGGAAACACGGCTGGTTTGTGCTGCTCGGCCGAGTATTTGCACTCGGTCGGGTGTTTGAATCGGTTTTCGGATAGGATTCCTACTTGAGATCGAATTTCATCCTTAAACGGATTTGTTTAATATTTTGTGAAGCTGATTTTTCGTAGGATTGGAGTATGAATCAGCCGTGTGAGGTGTCATGGCTGACTCACGTGCCTCGGGAAAATCTTTGACCGGGTTTTGACTCGGTCGCTAAAAGACGGTTTTACCCCTGGTGTCGGAATCGACCCAAATTAGTCTTATTTGACTCGAAACGACCCACTGGGCCTGATTTTGAGGTTGGTTTTGTGAGATATGTACTCCATAATGAGCCCAAGCCAAATGCCAATGATTTTGAGCCCGTTTCTGAGTATTTAAAGCACGTTTGCGTCCGATCATCATCGGGTGTTTGTCGGAAACTGCTATAGACACCTGGCGGTCAAAATGTGGGTGTCTACACTAGTAAATGAGAAAATAGTCGATTTTGTTTTAAATATATTATTAGTCGAGACTATTTTCACTAATAATTTCCTATTTGTTTCTGATTGACTATTTTTAGTAAAATCCGTATTATTTATTAATAAAAGCTATTTTCTAAAAATAATTTGAAACCTTTGTAAAATCCATTTCATTTATAAAACTCGTTGACTCAATTAATTTTGATATCGTTTTTCTTAAAACATCTCCTTTCCAAAATTTATAGTTTTAACATGATTTCCTAATTATTTATAAAATATATTGACTTATTATATTTTATTTATATTTTGAGTAACGAATTTAGAAATATAATAAAGTTACGATAACGACGATAATAATAAAATGTTAATTTCGTTGGAAATGCTATTTTTATACGTTTCACTTATTTCAATGACTTACGTATTTTTTATAACAAAATTTCTTTTTTTAGTAAGCTTCTAAAAATAGTAAGTTTCTATTTATAGAAAGTTTCCCTTTTATATAAAATGTTTATTCTTTTTTATCTTCACATTATTTATATTGATTATATCTTTTGTATATATCGATAGTGACTGTTTTGGAGTTATGGAATAAAGTCAAGTGTGGGGTTAGAGTAATATAGTCTGGGATGTACGTTTTTGCCATCAGCTATAAAGCCGGTGTGCCTTTTTGGGGCACATTTGGTCGTTGAACTGGACGTAGTTTCGCCCATGAGAGTGTACGTTTTGACCTTAAGCTAGATATCGCATCGTGTTAGTCGTCGTCAGCTGAACTAGACATATTTGTTGTCTAGGAGGGGTGTGCACTACTTAAACTAGGACCTCGCTGCACGCAGTCCTATTATAGTTGAGTTGCCTAGTTAGAGACTGGATTCTGTTATGAGTTAAGTCTACAGTTCTCGAAGCTAGTTTCTAGTATTATCCTAGTGAAAGTCTAGCCTTGTGCACACTGATCGAATTTCCATAACGCCATTTTTGAATATAATTATTATCGATTGATTTTTGACTTGCAGGTTGACAAGTGCTTTAAGTTTCGTTGAAAACTTATTTTTATTATATCGTTTTAATGTTTTCTCTTTTTAAATATTTTGATATAATAATACTATTATTTTTCCATATGATATAATATGGCTGGGAGAACGTCCGAGTTACTCCCCACTGACGTGGCTGTTATGTTTATAACATGACAGGTATTTGCTGCTGGGTTTTGGGTGTGAGCTATAGCGAGTAGCGTGGATCCTACTCTTTCTTCATTCTTGTAATTTATGGATTTGTATAAACCCGTTTGGAGATTTTACTTTTAGCCCTTTTGTAAAAAGAGGCCTTTGTATTGACGTACCATTTCTTTTAATAAGATATAGTTTGTCAGTATGTTTTAATCCCAACTCTACAGTGTTTCCGCCACTGTATTGCGTTAGAATTTCTAGGGGATTACAATCAGACCCCCAGTCCCAGCTACCAAGGGTATTCAATGCAACATCATCCCCATCCTCCTCGCTTCCAAGCACCTCATGGCCTGACGAATAACCCCGACCCTCGTTGTCTTCATAATCATGGCTGCTAACATCCCAGTCCTCCCCGAACCGAGCCAGCTTGGTGCCCTCAGGGTGACCAGAATTACCCCTCGACCTCTTAGGGGTAGGAGTCGGACCTCTCTTTCATAAAAATGAGGCATTCCTTGGACGACGGATGACTTTTGGTAAAACATTTGCCCCAGGGGCATAGGGAGACCGGAGGACGATCAATTTGCAGCGGTGGATTATCGTCCGCACCAACTTAGGATACCTGAACTTCCTAGCATGCCCCGTACACTTAAAAGTGTCGACAAGGACCCCTCGCCTAAAGTTTTTATCTTTTATCCAACGCATTGTGAAGAGAGAGTTGAAACAAGCTTACAAGAAGGAGCCAAGCAAATCTCAGCTCTTTATAATAACAAGGGGAGAAGGTCGTGCATTTAACGACGTTCCAATACCGTCCCAACAGGGTGAGCCAAGTGTCACCCAGACACAAGGCTCGAGGGATCTCCTGAGAATATAATCATGGCAAAAGGATTTTCTGACTCTTCGCATGCTCGGGCAATTAAGACATTCCTCCTAGGGAATACGCACAACATTAAATGCGAAGAAGGTCAAACGCCAGCCTCCCACCAGTCCAAACAAGGATCGACAGCCGCCGCGAGCTTTGCTCCCCCTGCTGCCGAGAGGCAATTGATGGGGTCGGCTGCCCGTCTCGGGTCGTCCGTCAGTCAGGCCTAGGGCAAACCCGACCCAAATAATATCCGGATCTTGGTGAATCCTGCTACACAGACCATCAGTCGGATCCTCCCAAGCAACCCTCTGGGGCACCCTTGAAAAATCTCTCCAGGTCCTAAACCTGAGGCCGAGCCGGACCACCCTGCAACCCCTACAGGAGGAAGAGGTCCCCTCAAGTCTCTAGACGCCAGAACAGCCTACCCTGCCGAGCCCAGGTCGGGCAGAGCCCACCCTCCTGACTAAGCCTAAGGTAAAAGGGAAACAAGTGGAGGGCATTCCTCCACGTGTCCGTCTTTCTCTCTCTTCCTTTTACTCTCTCTTGTGGGAACCTATAAATACCTCTTTATTTCCCACAAGAGAGGGTAATGAACTTTCTCTCACTAGAATTTCACTCTAAAATCGCCACCTTATTCCTCACTAATAAGGTTCGTCAAGTGCATTCACGGACTGACTTAGGAATCGGTGAGGATTCCCTCAGAGACCTCCGAGACCCTGTGCGCTACCTGTGCAGGTGATAGATTCGATCCGTCGGGAAGGTCCGACAACGGAGGGGAGGAAAGTGAGACTAGAACTTGAACAAGATCTAAGATGAATCCAACTTAATCAAGGCCTGAATCCGATTCGGGCACAATTGTTTCCATACCGGAACAAATAGTTAGGTTAAATTAGGTTAGTAAATTAAAAAAGGGCAAATCGAAATTTACTCATAAAATATGGATGACACTAATTAAATGAACGGATGACACGACATGAAGTAGCCCCATTATAGAGTCACTTTCGCTTCTCGTCGTCCATAATTTTATTTAGCGTATTTTACTTAATATACCCATTTTGCCCTCACTTTGTTTAACTCTTTTTAAACACCCTCCCCTTTACTCATTCAATTAAAATTATCTTCCAACATTCAACTCATCCACTTCCATCATATTTCAATTGCAATTGAACTACAATTAAACAGCTTATGCTCAATCCAACTCCAATTAATTCAATCTTGACATACTACTTTTGAGTTCAAGGTATTGTTTTTAATTTCTGTACACTCTAAATAAACGAATTCTAAGTAAAAAATAGAATGTACCTACGGAATATTTATATTCTTGTTGAATTTCTAAATGAATGAAGTACATGTTATTAATGAGGTCGTTTGAAGTAAAAACTTAAATTCAAGAATTCGTTATTAGTAAACAAACAACATCATCCAAATCGGTAAACTAAACTATTATTAACTTTGTTCCGGTTACGTAAACAATAGACCCGACTTTGGATTCGGATCCTTTGATTATAATATCTCCTTGATGATGATGGTATAGTCCCTTTGTTCCCTCCTTTCCCTCACTCCAATGTTCGGACCTTCCCGGTGGAGTCGGCCTGCTCCCTGCACACAGAAAGCACAGGGCCCCGGAGGTATCCGGGGAAACCCTCTCCGATGCCTACGTCAGTCTGTGAATGGCCTTGAGAAACCTTACTCGTGAGGAGTAAGGTGGCGGTTTTTAGAGTGAGAGTCTAGAGAGAGAAAATTTAACCCTTTGTATGTGAGAAATGGCAAAGTATTTATACCTTTCCTCAAGAGAGGACAAAGAGAGAGAGAAAGAGGAGGGAGGAACGAGTGGACGAGGAGGTGACATGTGGTCTCACCTCGTCCACTCATTCCTCTTTACCTTGGGCATGGACGGAAAGGGTTTTGACCCTCCCCCACGACCCTGCTGTTTGGGCCAAAAATTTGCACTCCAAGAGTACCACGTGGCAAAATACGATTGAACGGTCAAAAGGTCAGAAGTCAAAGGTCAACAACGCAAGGGTTCACGGTCCACGGACAAAAGTTAAAATCAAAGATCACAAGACGGAAGCCAAAATTAGTCGAACGTCAATAAGTCAAGTCAACCCGGAATAATACATAAAGGTGGGCTAAGCCAAGCAGAAGAGAGAATAAGGCTACGGGCCACACAATCGGACCAGCCCAGTAGACAAAACAAAACCCTAGCTTATACAAGAGAAAGGCAACAGTCTTGTATGAGGGAGTCTTCCTAAAAACTAGGAGGGAAAGAAGGAATTAAGGGTAATAATTGTAACAGCCAGTCAACGTAATCAAGGGCCATAATAAGAATTAAATGCTAAAGATCTCCTACTAATGAGGAGGATAGCAGTAGGCAGCAGTATAAAAGAGGAGGAGGAGCATTCGAGCAAGGCATCTCGATATACCAACTCAAAGCATACTCCATACCAAACTTCCGGCAGTCAATCTTAGATAAAATATTTATTTGTATTCCTTTCTTCGTTCTTTTCCATTGATAGTGAAACTTTGGTGGGATTCCGACTCCCCCCGCGGTTTTTTCCCACATCTGGTTTTCCGCGTCACCAAAACTTTGTGTGTCGTCCATTTTCTTTCATTGTTCTTTGCTCGCTAAGTTCGTCCCGATTCCGTTGACTTATAGTTATAGGAAGATCGCTTTAACCCACAACCGAAATCGTAGACCCGGTAAATTTTTACCAAAACAATTTGGCGCCCACCATGGGGCAAAGTGATCATCTCCTATAAGCCAAATCCTACAGTGAAACAATTCTGTGTCGCCGTGTCCGGATCTGATCAAAGTCCCTCCAGCAGTCAAGGAGCTTCAACCCAGCCCAGTGGAGGAGGATCGTCCCCAGGATCAGCAGAGCTAATTCTCACGCCCCTCACTCTGGCAATCCCCACCAGCCTGACGGTGAAACCCACGCTTTCAGCGTCTAGGCCCCCTCCGATGGCTAAAACTTCTGGGGTCACCAGCTCCTCCAAGGCCAGAAAGGAGGGCATACCAACCAGAACCTCGACTCCAGAAGGATTCGTGGGAAAAGCTTCCAGTGGCGCAGGATCACCAGACCTGATGCAGAGTATGCTTCAGGGAATCAATGCTCTGCGCCAAGCAGTAGAAACTCTGCAAAAGGACAATCAAGATATCAAGGCTCGGATCTCGGCAGCAGACAAGACTCCAGTTGCATCGCTCCAGATGTCACCAGAGATGCAGCCCTTGATGCCTAGGGGAGAACCCAGCACCCGTAGGGAATCAGAAGTTGGCAAGAGGACCACCAAAGAAGTTCCCTCTGAATTGGTCACCAGACTGGAGCTAGGATTGGCTCCACCAGGCCCCGTCATCGAACCCCAAGGTTTGGGTTACCTAACCTATGGCCCTACATCCGGCAGATCTCGTACCGCAGGTAACCTTCTCTCCAGCATCGAAAGTCGGGAAACTAACTCGTTATCTTTCGCAGGTACCCCTGTGCACCAGACACCATAGGTGACCACCTTATCCAGCCACCAGTCCTCTGGAAGAGTGTGGACAACAGTCACCCCAAGCCAGCAGACACCGGGATGGCAGCCAGGAGCCTCGGTCGATCTGGCGACCGCCAACAGCCCGTACGCTGGAACCAGCTGGCCATCCAGAGTCACACTCCAGCAGGCACCAGAGTGGCAGCCCAGATCCGTGACAGCAGCAACACCTTTACTTCCTCCTCCTATTAGCCAACACCTTGGAGGACCTTATGCAGGAAGTACTCCTTTCAACTTTTCTTCTCCTGTCTCTAACCCTCTTGCAGGAACAATCAGCACAGCAGATCAGCAACGCAAGGAGCTGAAAGAATTAAGGGACCTGATCAACAAGATTCCCGGAATGCCACGCCCCCTGGAGAGAGCAGCTAGGGACAGCTACGTAGATTCACCCTTCATCGATGATCTAGCCTGTGTTGCTGTACCGAAGGGCTTCATGCCACCAGCCATGACGCTTTATGATGGCACTGCAGACCCCCTAGATCACATCAACCAGTACAAACAGAAGATGATGGTGGTGACCGCTACGGGGCCCCTAAAAGAAGCCTGCATGTGCAAGGGGTTTGGCTCGACTCTGTCAGGAGCAGCCCTCCATTGGTTCGTTGGTCTACCTAACCGAAGCATCACCTCCTTCGCTGACCTGGTCAATGCCTTCAACCAGCAGTTCGCCAGCAGCAGAAAACCAGAAAAGCAGACCAGTGATTTGTATCGGGTGGTGCAGAAGTTCGAAGAATCCACACGTGACTTCCTCAACAGATTCAACAAAGAGAAAGTAACTATCCCCAGATGTGATGTTCCCACCGCCATAGAAGCCTTCCGCCAAGGGCTCCACTAGGACTCAGATCTATACAAGGACCTCACAAAATATCCGTGTGCCACATTTGAGGATGTGCAGACCAAGGCAATGGCAGCCATCAGACTGGAAGAAGATTCAGGTCCCAGAAGGGCTACGTATGGTTATGAGCATGTCACCAGAAAGGCGCCAACGGAAAAGAGGGGTGAAAGATCAAAGCCCTATGACAGGAACGTGAGCAAGGTTTCCGAGGAGAAGGACTGGAAGGACAATCCAGGACTACCACCCAAAGTAAGTGAGTATGGGTTCTCTACCAACCTTGCTGGGATACTCAAGGCTCTAAGGGAATTAGGGCGCAGAGTCAGATGGCCCAGGAGACAGGAGTACACCAATGACCGAAGAGACGCCAGCAAGAGGTGCGAATTCCACGACGACATTGGACACCATACCGATGAGTGCGTCCAGCTCAGGAGAGAGGTTAAGTTCCAGTATGATCAAGGGAATCTGGACCACCTCATGTCTAGAAACTCCAGCAGGATAAATGCAGCAGACCAAGTATTGCCTTCTCCACCTCCAGTATGTAACAGAATTGTCAATTTGATCATAGGAGGATCGGAATTATGCGGGTTGACCTACTCAGCAGCCAAGAGGCATGCTTCCCAGACCAGAGGAGATAGACCGGAGCATTCCTGCAGAGTCAGTTGCAAAGATCTTTCAGCTGTCACCTTTGACGAAACTGATGCAAAAGCCACTCTAGAGATGCACCATGACGCCCTAATAATTACCCTCTCCATAGGGAATTGCACTGTGAAGAAGATTCTGGTGGACACTGGGAGTTCAGTCAACCTCATCATGCTGGAAACCCTCCAGAACATGGGATTTAGCGAGAAGGACCTAACCGGGAAGGCGGTTCCTTTGGTAGGTTTCAGTGGTGAAACCAAGCACTCTCTAGGGGAAATTACCATTCCTACTTATGCTGGAGGAGTGAATAAACAAGTACGGTACCTAGTCATCGATGGACCCTCCACCTACAACGTGATTCTAGGAAGGCCTTGGATCCATGAGATGAAGGCAATTACCTCAACCTACCACCAATGCCTGAAGTTCCCTACGCCCTGGGGAGTGCAGAAGATCAATGGAGATCAGGAGGAGGCGAAAGACTGCTATAAGGTGGCCCTCAAGAAAACTGCAAGTCCTCCAGCATAGCAATTAAAGAGCCTTCATCTGCCTCTGCAGGAGTACGTAGAACCACCTCAGGCGGAGTTGGATGAAGTCAACTTGGACAAGCAACATCCAGAGCGGAAAGTGTTAATCGGATCAGAATGCACAGGTAATATCCGCCAAAACCTCATTGAATTATTAAAAACTAACATGGATTGTTTTGCTTGGTCGCATGATGACATGGTAGGTATAGATCCAAGCGTTATCACCCACAGGCTAAGCGTGGACCCAAACTACAAACCAGTCCAGCAGAAGAGAAGGCAATTTGCCCCGGAGAGAAATCAAGTCATAAACCAGGAGGTGGATAGTCTGCTGGCTGCTGGAAAAATCAGAGAGGTAAAGTATCCAGAGTGGCTGTCTAATGTGGTGGTGGTCCCAAAGAAGAATGGCAAGTGGAGGGTATGCGTTTACTTTACCGACTTAAACAAGGCATACCCAAAAGATCCATTTCCTCTGCCGCACATAGATGCCACGGTGGATGCTACAGCAGGCCACGAGATGTTAACCTTTCTTGATGCATGGAGTGGATACAACCAGATCAAGATGCATCCAGTAGACCAGGAGAAGACAACCTTCAGATCTGAGAGAGGTATATATTGTTACAACGTAATGCCTTTTGGTTTGAAGAATGCAGGGTCCACCTATCAGAGACTAGTCAATAAGATGTTCAAGAGACAAATTGGGGACACGATGGAGGTATATATTGACGACATGGTCGTCAAGTCCAAGCAAGCTTCGCAACATACAACACACTTAGTGGATACCTTCAACACCTTGAGGGAGTACAAGATGAAGTTAAATCCTTCAAAGTGCACATTTGGAGTGTCGTGTGGGAAATTTCTGGGGTACATGGTGACCCAGAGGGGAATTGAGGCTAGCACAGAGCAGATCAAGGCCATCCTCCAGCTGGAATCCCCACAGAAGCCAAAAGACGTGCAAAAGCTGACTGGAAGAATTGCTGCTCTGAGCAGATTTATCTCCAGGTCCTCAGATAGATGTCGGCTGTGCTATGATATCCTGAAGAAGGCTCAAAGGTTTGATTGGACAACAGAGCACGAGAAGGCGTTCAGCGACCTGAAACACTACCTCAGCACTCCACCTCTGCTGTCAAAACCGGAACCTGGAGAGCAGCTCTTCCTATACCTGTCAGTAACTGAGGTAGCAGTTAGTGCAGTACTGGCGAGGGAACACGAGGGAGCACAACACCCGGTATATTATGTCAGTAAGTCTCTGCTTCCTGCAGAGACCAGGTACACATCCCTTGAAAAACTCGTACTTGCACTTGTTACAGCGTCTTATAAACTCCGACCTTATTTTGAATCGCATGCTATTTCTGTAATAACAAATTATCCCACTAAAAACTATTATGAGAAAACCTGAGTTATCAGGAAGAATGGCCAAGTGGTCTATACACTTGAGCGGCTTCGACCTGAAATTTGTCCCCAGAACAGCAATAAAGTCTCAGGCGTTACCAGACTTCGTATCCGACTTCAGCCCAGCACTGCAGACCCAGGCAGAGAAAGACATCCTCCTCCTTGAGGAGGATAAAAGCGAACAGGTGTGGAAGCTAAATGTAGATGGCGCCTCCAACATGCGAGGATCTGAAGCAGGATTAGTTCTGAAGTCTCCACAGGGGGATTTCATAGTCTAAGCAGTACGGTGCAAGTTCCGAACAACAAACAACGAGGCAGAATATGAAGCTCTAATCTTGGGTCTCCGGCTAGCTCTAGATCTCAAAATCAAGCGCCTAGAGGCATACAGCGATTCCCAGCTAATAGTCAACCACATGAATGGTTCGTATGCAGCTAAGGACTCCAAGATGGTGTCTTACCTTGAAGTGGCAAAGGAGCTCTCCCTTAGGTTCGTAGCCTTCTCAATCAACCAAGTCCCTAGGGACCAGAACGTGGAAGCAGACGCCCTAGCCACCCTAGGGGCAACCTTCAAACCAGGCGTAGTTTCCACCATACCCATTGTCCATGTACTGGAGCCAGCAGTTTGGATAGGCACACAGGAAATCCAGGTGCTGAAGCAGGAGGACAATTCACCAGACCAGGGATTGCAGTGGCTGCAGGAAGCAAGAGTCTGCAACACCTCAGCAGAACAAGAAGAAATCGCCGACTGGAGAAAACACTACAAAGAATGGCTGCAAAACGATACTCTGCCAGCAGACAAGAAGGAAGCCCGGAGTTTTAGGATGAAAGCATCCAGGTACACGCTCATTGATGGTGTCATGTTCAAAAGATCAACCGCTGAACCATACTTGAGGTGCCTGAGTCAGCAGGAGGCAGAGGTGGTTATGCATGACCTCCACAGTGGTGAGAGTGGAAATCATGTAGGGGGCAAGAGTCTATCCAACAAAGCATTCCGCCAAGGTTACTACTGGCCGACAATGCGCAAGGACGCGAGGGAATATGTTAAGAAATGTGACGCCTGCCAGAGACATGCGCCGGTCAATCACCAGCCAGCAGAGCCGTTGCACCCAGTAATTTCTCCCTGGCCCTTCATGAAGTGGGGGATGGATATTGTTGGCAAGTTACTGAGAGCCCCAGGAAACAAAGTTTTTATGTTGGCCATGACTGACTACTTCTCCAAGTGGATAGAAGCAGAAGCATTCCCTCAGGTGACTGAGAAGCAGGTTATATCCTTCATTAAACGTAACACTATCTGCAGGTTTGGCATTCCTTCAAAAATCATCTGCGACAACGGATCCCAGTTTATTGGCAACAAAATGGAGGCCTACTGTGCCAGGTGGAACATCACACTAAGTAAGTCTACCCCCAGAAATCCTCAGTCTAATGGTCAGGCAGAGTCTAGCAACAAAATTGTGATAGACAACCTGAAGAGAAGGCTGGAGGAGGCAGGGGGCAGATGGGCGGAAGAACTCCCCTTGGTACTATGGTCTGACAGAACCACACCTAAAGTGGCTACTGGACAGACGCCTTTCAGCTTGGTCTTTGGTGCTGAGGCAGTTATTCCCTCAGAAGTAAGAGTGCCCACTCATAGATACGGATGCATAACCGAAGACAGGAACCAGGTGGAGATGGCAAGCAGCTTGGATACTATAGATGAGCTCATGACTGATGCTCAAATAAGGATGGCCTCCTACAGACAGACAGTCGCCAGAAGTTACAACAAGAATGTCAGAGTCAGAATCCTGCAGGAAGGAGACCTAGTCCTCAGAAAAGTCTTCCAGAACACCAGGAACCAACGAGCAGGAAAGTTTGCCTACAACTGGGAAGGACCCTACCAAGTGGAGAAGGTAGTTGGGAATGGAGCCTACCGACTTATGACCATGGAGGGGAAAATCATCCAAAAGCCATGGAACATCGTACACCTAAAGAAATACTTCTTCTAAATGGGCCTCAGCTGCCAACAATCCGGGCCACTGCCGCCAGAAACATGGGCTACAGCCGCCAGAAACGTGGCATCTATTCTGCCAGGTGCACCTCCACCAGAACACAGGTTTAATCTTTTCAAACCTTGCAAACATATATTTTCCTGTCATTCTTCCGTTTTCTTTTCTTTCTTTTCGCAAAATTCAAATTTTTTCCCGCATATTTAAATCAGGAAAAATTTTGATTTCCTTTTTACGTATGCCGTCGAAATTCAATTTTCTTTGGCGTCAAAGTTTGATTTTATTATTACATACACTTTCGAAATTTGATTTTCTCTCTTCATATATTTTCGAAATTCGATTTTTTTCTTCCACATATGTCTTCAAATATTGTGTTCCCTATCTTTGACGAATTTTTTCAGTTTTCCCAAACTGGTGACTAACCTGGTGGAGTGCACAATTTCTACAGAGGCGTGTGTCTTGTGACTAAGTGCCTACAACCGGGACATTACAGTCTCCTGCGCCACTTAGCACCCACGCAAAGCGTGGCACCTCCGACTAAGTGGGCGAACTAAACCCCAGGCCACCACTATATCAAAGGTCGGCCATACATACATAAGGCATGCATACAACAGAAGGTAGTAAGACAAAACTACAACAAACGATTACAATCAAACGCAAACAATCGCGATCAAACGCAAACAATCACGATCAAAAGCAAATGATAACGATCAAGAGTTAAGGCACGAAGTGCCACTAAATACTAACACACTTCGCTCCCTTGAGCAAAGGCAAGGTCACCACATAAATTTTTTGCGAACACTAACAGAAGTTCACACAACGCAGGGTTCACAAGTCGAAGACAAAGTTCAAAAAAAGAGGAGTAGCATTACTCCAGCAAAACTTGGTCCACAGCCGGGACATTCTCCTCTGGTGGAGGCGGAACTGTAGCAGAGCCTTCTGCAGAAACCTGGGTCTCTGGTGAACAGCAACAGAACCTCTCCCAAGATCATCAACGACATCCTCCTGGACCACACTCTCTTGCCCACCAGCTTCCTGGTCAGCAATGGGGAAATCAACAAACTCCTTCAGATCCTCCGCCTCCACATCAGAAAAAGCATCCAGGTCAGGTGCCACAGGAAATTCCTCATCCAGTCGCTTCTTCATTACAACCAGATCCCTCCGCCAACAATTTGCGAACCAAATCCAACTTCCTCAGAGAACCTTTTTCTAGTGCAAACCTGGGACCAGGAAGTAGCATATGATCCAGAGAAGTCATATCCTCTGCAGACTTACCGAAGCCTTCAGGAAGTTTGAACACCACTCCAGCAGAAACATCATCAACGGGTCTGGGGGCAGAATAAGAGTGAGACTCAGAAAGATCTGCCACCAGAGGTTCACTTTCTGCAGGAGTAATTTATGAGAAAGGGGACGGATTACGCCTTCTCCTAGAACCATCGAGGCCAGCTGAGGCAGAGCCAACTGCCTACAACTGAAGCAAACGGAAATTCCCGCCTATGATGAGCTTAGTCGGAAATTTGGGGGCATTTTTTTGGGCCAAAAATTTGCACTCCAAGAGTACCACGTGGCAAAATACGATTGAACGGTCAAAAGGTCAGAAGTCAAAGGTCAACAACGCAAGGGTTCACGGTCCACGGACAAAAGTTAAAATCAAAGATCACAAGACGGAAGCCAAAATTAGTCGAACGTCAACAAGTCAAGTCAACCCGGAATAATACATAAAGGTGGGCTAAGCCAAGCAGAAGAGAGAATAAGGCTACGGGCCACACAATCGGACCAGCCCAGTAGACAAAACAAAACCCTAGCTCATACAAGAGAAAGGCAACAGTCTTCCCTACAAGTGAGGGAGTCTTCCTAAAAACTAGGAGGGAAAGAAGGAATTAAGGGTAACAATTGTAACAGCCAGTCAACGTAATCAAGGGCCATAATGAGAATTAAATGCTAAAGATCTCCTACTAATGAGGAGGATAGCAGTAGGCAGCAGTATAAAAGAGGAGGAGGAGCATTCGAGCAAGGCATCTCGATATACCAACTCAAAGCATACACCATACCAAAATTCCGGCAGTCAATCTTAGATAAAATATTTATTTGCATTCCTTTCTTCGTTCTTTTCCATTGATAGTGAAACTTTGGTGGGATTCCGACTCCCCCCGCGGTTTTTTCCCACATCTGGTTTTCCGCGTCACCAAAACTTTGTGTGTCGTCCATTTTCTTTCATTGTTCTTTACTCGCTAAGTTCGTCCCGATTCCATTGACTTATAGTTATAGGAAGATCGCTTTAACCCACAATCGAAATCGTAGACCCGGTAAATTTTTACCAAAACACCTGCCAGGGGCGAGAGTGCCCTGAGGGCTGGCAAGCAGGGGGGCTTGCATTGGCCTGGCCAACACGCGGCTTGACCCTGTCGGGCAGGGAAAGGATCCGCTGGGAGCTCAGGGTGGCTGAGGCCATCTCTTTAGAGGCTTCTCAGCAAGACTAATTTTGACGGCCTGCCGCATAGGCCTCTTTCTATTTTCGGGTCGAGCTTTCCGGGGCCCGGATGGCGGGCGACCCGTGTCAGGCTACCGACCCCCATCAATTAGCCCTCGCCGGCTGAGGGGGAGCTGGGTTCCTCCTCAGCAGGTGACCTCTTGGTTGGGAAGGCGGGTGGTCGACTTCTTGAACTCCGTTCTAGCATTTAATGCATCGCATGTTCCCGAGGGAGAAGTCTTAACCGTCCTGGGCATGCGAAGAGTTGGAATGTCTTTCCTCATGATTGCTTTTCTCGTAAAGTGATCTCTTGAGCAGCGTGTCAGGTTTATGATTGGCTCCTCTTCTTGCAGAAATGGTTTGGACGCCATTAATGCTTTGCTTTTGCTCTTGTATAAATTCCGACTTCCTTCACCATTTTTACAAACCTTCCTCATTCTTCTTCTACTCTTTTCAAAGGAAAAATGTCTTGGATTAGAAAAACGGTTTTTCATTGCGGAGTTTATGTGGACGTCCTCTGTTTCAGGGGGCGCCGGAGATTGAGGTACTCCAGGCTGGCTCATTTGGTCCTTCGTCGCAGTAGACGGACTCGCTCTCGCCTTTCGCGGGTTACTTGGAGGAAATCTTCATCCAAGGCTGGCAAGCGCTCCAAAAGGTCTTCGCCTCCTGCTGGGCCTATGCCCAGATGCTGCTCCCAGGCGGGAGGTTGCTTTTACAAGGGATGCCACAAATGCTTCCCCTGGTTGCATCCTGAACAATTTGACCCTAATTGCCCTGAATTGGGCTCTTCCCCTAAGTCAGGTCCCTCCTCTCCCTTGGTGAGGAAGGAGGACTATGGCTCTTCTGAAGGTGTCTGAGTGGTCCCTTATGGCAGGGACTGGGACGTGAGCAGTCACGACTCCGAGGACAGTGAAGGCCAGGGCTACTCATCCGGCAGGGATGAAGAAGAGGGCCCTGATGACCCGTTCGAGGATTCCGGCAGCTGGGACTGGGGGTCCGATGCTGGCGGCTATGATAGCCCTAGGGACTACTCCCCGGGTTTTGATGACGACTAGGCATGCCTCGTGATTGCAGGTAGATTGAGCCGGAATATCAGGCTCCTTTTGTAATTTTCTTTTCTTGCCCACTCAGTTTGTAACCTTGGCCGTTTTGGGCCTTTTTAATTAATGGAAAATCAGACGGGCTGTTGACCTTTCATGTGTGCGTCTCTCTTTTTTTTTTTGAGTGACGAGTGACGTCATGCAATGATTTACTTCTGCCCTTGTTACCTTCTCGAGGCTTCTTGGGAAGTGATGGGTGGTTGAATTTTGAATGTGTGACACGTGGGGGGCCTTTCTTGGAAAAACCCTCTGATTGGGCGGCTTTTCGCCTTCCTGCATCTATAAAAGTATCGACTCCCCCTTCATTCCCCCTTTCACCCATTCGAACTTCTCAAACCCCTTCTTTCAAATTCTCTTCTTTGTCAAGCGCTCTTTTGACTGAGGAATTTTTCCGCGTCTTCATTTGGCGACTGCTTAATTAGGTTAGAGTCCTAATCTTTGTCCTCCTCATCTTTCTTTTTCTTCGCTTTTCCCTATTTCCTTGAACACCATGACCGACCGTTGCACTCGGGTTCTCCCTTTTACTGGTCCTTCGACTGAAAGGACGGGGAGTAAAGACAGGGTTAATGATGACCTTTCCTCCTCCTCCTCCAGAGGATTAGGTGTTAGGACGGCCGAGGACGGCCATTTAGAGGACAGTGGGGGCGCCAACTCCCCCGAGCCTGCTCCCTTCAACGTCATTGATTCTGATGACGAGGCGTTAGAAATCAACGCCTCCACAATCGCCGGCCCACTTATTCCCCGAGAGCCGGGGAGGGCCTACTACCTGGACAAGACCAAGTATAGGATCCCCCTGAGAACATACCCGGCCTCCAAGAACCGAGACCTAATTCTGAAGAAAAATGTTGGGGAGGCTATAGCCAGGCTCTATAACTTTGGGGAGGGGTACACTATTGTTGTCCATGGGGAGAAGGATATAGTGTGCGATCCCCCTGCGGGCTGCATAGCTGTGTACCACAAATGCCTGGACTTCGGCCTGCGCTTTCCCCTTCATCCATTCCTGGAGGAGGTCTTCCAGCGCATGAATGTGGTCATCGCCCAGTTAACGGCCCTTGCTGTCCGGTCGTTAATTGCTTATACTTGGGCCTGCTTGTTCTGGGGTGAGGAGCCATCCATAAATGCTTTAAGGTTTATGGTTGGCCTTCAGATGGTGGCCTCTAATGAAGGGGGTGGCTCCACAGGGTATTTTTCCCTCCTACGCCAGAAGAAGAGCTCCCCGGTTTGGCCGGTCCTGAGCGGCCTGAAGGATTGGAAGGACAATTTCTTGATTGTACATAGCGCTACGAGATGGCGGATTCCTAGGCCTTTCAGGAATCATGCCCACACCCGGTTGGAAACCCGCCAGGAGTATCACCCTGGGGTTGGGGGGAGAGCTCTTGAGATCAGGTTGACCTAGGAGGAAAAAGACTTGGTCGCACGGTTTGCCTCTTTTAAGGACAGGAAGGGGTCATACAGCCCCAACATCTGGCTCCCCCATGCTGAACTTATAGCGACTGATAAGTACCTGACCCGGGTGGGCCTAAATCCTGGTCTTAGTGCAGGTAGCTCGGGGATTCTGTCAGCAGTTGAATTTCCTTTGCTTTGTTTCATTGTATGTTTACTCAACTATCTTTTTTTGACTTTTCTGCAGACCTTGCCACTTGCCTCTGGTCAAGGAACGAGTTGAAGGAGCTTGGCTTGAACAGGGATTTCTCAGCTTTTGTCAACCATCCTCCCCTTCCTCCTGAGTTTAAGAAGCAAAACCTGATGAAGTACGTGAAAAATATATCTGTCAGCCGAGCGAGATTTCCTCTTCCTCCCAAGCCGACCCCTGCAAAGTCTGTGGCTCCCACTTCTGCTTCCCGAGACGTGGAGAGGGAGGCCGCCTCGGAGGCCACCCCTTCTCCTACTAGTAAACAGGGAGGCTCCCCTGCTGGGACTCACCCTCCCGCGGGGTCGAAGCCAGCTAACTCCGAGGAAACTGGGGAGAGCACTCCCATGGTGGGTAGGAAGCGGAAAAACAAGGAGCCCACGGATGCCACGCCAGTGGTGGATCCAGAGGTTGATGCTAACACGCCTGATCCCAAGCGCCCTGCTCATGATATTCCAGGCACTCTCTTCTCAGAAGAAAATACTGAGTTTCATTTCACTGCCGACGACAGCGTCGACGTTTCCGCCCTGCTCTCTGACTCCAACGCTGTATTGGCGGATCACCTTACTAAGTCCGTGACTTCCACTACCAATCAGGTGATCCAGTATATCCAGCGCACCTCCAAGGTGTTCCAAGCTTCTACCGAGCTGGCGGCCCTCAGTCGTTTGAGCGACGAAGAGTTAGTCATTACTCCTGGGCTCCCCCTCCCTGAACGCCTGGCGATGGTTGAGAGGGATGTTACCCTTATCGCCAGCTTGAAGGATCAGCTGGCCAAGTGCGAGGGTGACCTGGGGGAGGTCAAGGACCAGGCAGCACGTTGGAGGGCTCAGGGTGAACAGACTGTGAGGGAGGTAGCTGACCTGGAGGCAAAGCTGGAGCAAGCAAGGAAAGCATTCGCCGAGTTGGAGCAGGTCAAGAAGGCGGCTGCTGAACTAGAGCAGTCTAAGAAAAAGATTGATGAGCTGGAGGATCGCCTGATCAAGGCTGACTTGGATCTCCAGAAGGCGCAGGGCGACCTGAAGACACAGGGCGAGGAATGGCAGAAAGAGAAGGACGCCATCATTCAGGAAGCCAACTCTGCAGTGGCGACGAACTTTAATGCTGGAGCCTCTTCTTCCTTACAGTTTGTAATGGAGGTTATTAGGGAGATGCTCCCAAACTTTGATGAGGATGCCTTTCAGGACCTCTATGCTGCCAAGAATGATGCCCGGACCAACAGATCGCCTGAGGAGGCCATTGATCCTGATCAAGATGCCCCCAATGCTTAACACGCGGGGCAGTCGTCCTCTGAGGGCTCTTGCCCCTACCCTATTGCGCCTTTGCTTCCTCGTTAATATTTTAATCTTTTTGCGCGCCGGGCCCTGAAGTGGCCGGCTGCCGACTTGATGTAATATTTTAACTTTTTTGTACTTGGACTTTCATTGCTCATTTTTGTTAAACTCTTTCGGATTTGCTATGAATGTACATTCTTTGTTTTACTTACTGTTTTCTTTCGTGATCGGGCCTGACCCTTGCTTTTTTGCCGAAGTCCAGGGAGCCTGCCCCCTGCCTCCCCAGAGGTAGGCAGGGGGACTTTGTGTTTTTTATACAAGGTTGGGGGATGCCCCCAGTCCTTGTTCATTCGGCACGTGGGGCCCGACCTGACCCTGGCTTCTTTGCCGAAGTCCAGGGGGCTTGCCCTCTGCCTGCCCAGAGGTAGGCAGGGGGACTTTGCGTTTTTTATACAAGGTTGGGGGATGCCCCCAGTCCTTGTTCATTCGGCACGTGGGGCCCGGCCTGACCCTGGCTTCTTTGTCGAAATCTAGGGGCCTGCCCCCTGCCTGCCCAGAGGTGGGCAGGGGGACTTTGCGTTTTTTTGTTGGGGGTTCATTTTCCTTGGGTTTTGCAACAGGGGGGTCCTCCCCCTATTGCCTCCTGCTCGTTTGTGTGTGAAATGCAAGTTTGAACAGAAAACGAGTATGAATTCGGATATCTTCCCATTTCTTGAAAAAAAACTTAAAACATCCATGGTCGGAGCCGTTGACATTCTTTCTTGACCGTTCTCCGCCAATTTTTGAAGAAAAACAAAAGAAAATTCCTTAGTTCCTCAAGCTAGACATAGTACCTCTTCAGGGTATCTATGTTCCAGTGGGAAGCCAGCTCTTGTCCTGCAGGGTGGGCGATCTTGTATGTTCCTGGCCCCATGATCTGGGTGACTTCGTATGGGCCTTCCCAATTGGCGCTCAGTTTTCCATGTTCTCTTGATCTCCCAACTGCCTGCGTCTTTCTTAGAACCAGGTCCCCCACCTAGAAACTTCTTTCGTTCACCTTCTTGTTGTATGCCTTCCTCATTCGTTGTTGGTAGGCAGCAATGTTAATGTAGGCCTTTTGCCTTACTTCACCGACCAGGTCCAGAGCCTCGGTCATTGCAGCTTCATTACTCGCCCTGTCATATTGCTGGGGTCGCAGGGTGGGGACTTGTGCTTCTATAGGCAACAGGGCCTCATCTCCGTAGACCAGGCCAAAGGGGGTCTGCCTGTGGATTCCTTTCTGGTGGTCCTGATGGACCATAGCACGCTTGGCAGCTCGTCAGCCCATCTCCCCTTGAGCTCATCCACCATCCTTTTCAGACCGCTCAAGATTTGCTTGTTTGCTGCCCCCGCCTGCCCGTTAGTTTGTGGGTGGCAGACTGCGGAGTAAGCGACTGCTATGCCATGGCTCTCTAGCCAAGCTCTCAGGGGTCATTGTCGAACTGCCTCCCATGATCGAAGACTAGTACCTTTGGCAGGCCGTACCTGGTTATGATATTCCGCCAGATTACCTTCCTGACCGCGGGCTCGGTAATGCTTGGGACTGCTTCAGCTTCAATCCACTTAGTGAAATAATCAATCCCTACTATCAAAAACTTCCTTCCCCCGGTCGCAACAGTGAAAGGACCCAGAATGTCCATCCCCCACTGAGCGAAGGGGATGGGAGATAGAATCGGTCTGAGCTCCTGGGCTGGGGCGTGTATTGACGGGGCAAATAGCTGACACTTCCTACACTTTCGGGTCAGATCTCTGGCGTCAGCGAGCAGGGTCGGCCAATAGTAGCTTGCTCTCAAGGCTTTGTGTTCCAGTGACCTTCCTCCTATGTGATGGCCGCAGATTCCTGAATGTATGTCGTCTAATACCTCTGCGGCCTGCCCTGCCCCCAGACTTTTGAGCATGGGAGATGAGAATGATTTCCGGTACAATTCTTCGCCTACCAGTATAAACCATGCAGCTCTGGCCGGCATTTTTCTTCTCTGGATTGGATCTTGTGGAAGGGTTCCATATTTCTTGAATTGGATGATTGGTGTCATCCAGTCACCAGACTCCGGCTCTTCAATGACGCTGATCGTTTGGCAGGGTGCGGTGGATTTTTCCTGAATTACATCTACCCATACCGATCTTCGTATGTCCTGCAGACTGGAACTGGCCAGCTTTGACAGGGCGTCCGCCAGGTTGTTCTGGGACCGAGGGACCTGTTTGACTTCGTAAGATTTCAACCCAGACAATTCTTATTTCACCTTTTCTAGGTATGCGGCCATAGTCTGGTCTCTGGCCTCGTACTCTCCATTAATTTGATTGGCAATAAGCTGGGAGTCTGTTGCTAGAACAATCCTCTCAGCCCCTGCAGCTTTGGCCAGATTAATTCCCGCCAGTACGGCCTCGTATTCAGCCTCGTTATTGGACGCAGGGAAGGTGAACCTGAGCGCGTGCTCAAAATCTGCCCCCTCAGGGCTGGTGAGCACAATACCTGCCCCTGCACCATTGGCTGTCGAGGATACGTCATTGTATACTACCCACTCTCCGGCGGGTGGATCGTCTTCTTCTGAATGGGAACACTCTGCTAGGAAATCTGCCGAGGCCTGTGCCTTGATGGCAGTCCTGGACTAGTATGATATTCCCAATCCGCTCAACTCTATGGCCCATTTTAGCAGTCTCCCGGATTTTTCAAACTTTTCCAGGACCTTTTCCAGGGGTTGGTCAGTCAGTACTACGACGGGATGGGCGTCAATGTATGGCCTGAGCTTTCTGGATGTGATGACGAGTGCGTAGGCTGCCTTCTCAACCACTGGGTAGTTCTTCTCTGCTGCCCCCCAGGGCATGGCTCACGAAATATATGGGCTGCTGGGAACCTGCTTCCTCCCTTAGAATTACCGCGCTTACTGTTGAGCTTGTTACAATGTAAAGGAAGAGTGTCTCCCCTGCCACCGGCCTTGCTAGGGTAGGTAGTTTCTTCAAGTGCTCTTTCAATTGTCTGAAGGCCTCTTACTGTTCATCTTCCCATTTAAACTGTTTGTTTCCTTTCAATATTTTGAAGAAAGGTGTTGATTTGTCGGCTAACCTGGCAATGAACTGTGCCAGAGCAGCCATCCTGCCTGTCAGGCGCTAGATGTCCCTTATAATCCTTGGCTCTGGGAGATCTAATATGGCCTGAACTTTCTCGGGATTCGCGTCGATTCCCCTGGCGCTAACCAAGAAACCCAGAAATTTTCCGGAGCGGACCCCGAAGGTACACTTCTTGGGGTTAAGCTTCATTTGGTACGTGCGCAGAGAGGAGAAGGTCTCCTGCAGATCTTTTAGGTGCTCAGCATCCCCCTTACTCTTTACAATAGCGTCGCCTACATAGGCCTCCAGATTTCTGCCCTTCTGATTCTCAAAAACTTTGTCGACCAATCGCTGGTAGGTGGCGCCTGCGTTCTTCAATCCGAACGACATCATCTTGTACATGTATGTACCAGAGCTGGTGATGAATGCGCATTTTACCCTGTCAGGCTGCCAGAGGTATACTTGGTGGTAGCCTGAAAAGGCATCCAAAAATGTAACACCCCTGATTTTATAAATTAAATTAAATTAAAATTATGTTCGTATTTTTATTTTTACGATTTAACTCGTAAATCTTAAAATTATTATAAAACAAATTTATCGTTTAATCGTTTCAAACTCCTAAAATTCTATTTGTCTCGGAGACTCTTCTTATATTTAAAACATATTTTTATTTTTATTTCGATTCATTTTATACATTTATTTAATTCTTATCGAAAGTATATTTCGACAATTTAAATTCTATATTCTTTTTATTTATTTATATTTAAGCTCGAATTTTCTATTTTTTTTTACTCGAAGCTCATTTATTTTAAGTTTCGTCAAAATATTTATTTTCTTTCCTCGAGAAATCAATTTAATTCACTTTATCGAAGATTTATTATTTATCGGGAAATACTATTTCATCCTCCAATTATTTATAAGTCTGATTTTTGTCCCGAATACTTTATTTACTCATTTTTTTGACGGTCTGATTATTTATTTAATTTTATTAACTCGTTTTTGATTCAACTCGTAGGTCAGTCAACTTATTTACGGAATTCGTTTCTCACCCGATTCATTTAATCAATCCGTTTTACCGACCCACTTTATTTTGAGCGGACTCATTTCCCCTTTTTCCCATTTTTTTTGTTGGTATTTACGTGCATTCACCCTCCTTAATCTCTTGATTTTCCACCGCTTGAACCCCCTCACCTTGTATCTCCCTTTTCCCTTTTCTTACATACTCCGTATGCCTCCTCTTCGCCCTATTCTCTTCAACCATCTCCTTCGCTCCCTTTCTTTTCCCCTGTCTACATCGCGGTTCCTCTGTTGCAGCAATCTGGCTATGTCAATTACCCTCGTGATATTGCAGATCGTTTTGTTGTTTCGCACCTGCTACAACTGTCGTTTTGTGGCTTGATTCGTGGATGGTTGGGTTCATTTCAGACTGCTATTACCCACTACTTGAGGTGACGAAATCAATACTCTTCATCTCTGCTTTCTTCTTCGTATTTCGATATGCTGCTGCTGTGTTTTACTCCTGCTAGTGTTGACTGTTTTATTGTCGTGCTTCTCCGCTGTTTTTCGTCCTCTGTCCTTTCGTTTTCTGCCTTTCATTTCTCTTTTTCTTTTCGGTTTCGCTGCTGTTTTGTTTGTCCTGCGGTGGTTGTTCGATGTGCGTCTTCCCTTCATTCTCCGTTCCTTCATGTTCTTCTTCATTTCTTCTTCTTTTCGTTCCCGTTTTGCTGTTGTTCTTTGTTTTCCTTCTTCGTTTCCCTTTCTTCCTCTTGTCTTCTTCGTATGTGCTGCTGATGTTGTTATTATCGTCCCTGTATGTTGTCGGGCTGCTGCGTTGTAGTTAATCACTCCTAAATTTTGATGATGCTGCTGTTTTTTTATGTGACCCTCTGTTGCTGTTCGGTCTGCTTCCTTTCCGTTCCCTGTTTTTCTTCTCTTTTCTTCTTCGTCTGATTCCATTTTGTTGTTGTGACGTTCTGTTTGTCGTCCGTCCTTCGGTTTCCGTAATTTTGCTGTCCGGGTGTGTTGCTGCTGCTATACATTGTTGTTACTCTTCTTCTTCTTCTTCTTCTTCTTCTTCTTCTTCTTCTTCTGACTTCATCCATGTTTGCTGCTATTTATCAATTATTGACGCTGTTGTTGGTATGGGTATTGTTCATTACTTATTGAACTCGATTCGATGTCGAATCGGTCAATCCTTGCTCTCTCCTTGTCGATTTGATTCCTTCTCCCTCTCGGTTCTACTTGGTCTTGTTTTCCATGTTTCCTCCGTCCCATTTTCAATCTTCTTTAATTCCGACTCTTGGTTCTTTTTCTCATCGTCCCAATCTCGTTCTTTTTGGTTTCGTGAAGGCCTCGGAGTTTTATTGAATTGGCTTTCTAAGTCTAAGGTTCGAGCTTGGTCTAATCAGGAAAGGCAAGTACGTGATCGCTCGGTTATCGGGTCCAGGTAACTTTAGGACGTTACTCGATTTTATATCGTATGTTTGAGTAGTAGTATGTAGTAAATATTTTAACTTTCGTTTTCTAATTTTAGCTATTTATTATTGCTAAATATATCTTTAAATCGTGCGTTTGATAAATATTTTACGACTTTCGATATCATTTTATAAATCGTAGTAATTTTATTATTTATGATCGTTATAATATTTTGTTGGTTATCGTGGCACTAGTAACTAAATAATATCGATTTCATATTTTCGACATATTTCGTTAATTTCTAATTTTTAACTCAAAATCATATTTTTATATTATAATCGAGGTTTGTATACTCGTTCAATAAATTAATTTTCGTTTTACGATTTATACTAATAAATGAGAAATAGTCAATTTAGTTTTAAATATTGATGAGGGTCGGAAGCCTGCCTCGGATCGCCCATCAAATGGGCACCCTGGGTGACCTATCCCAAGCACAAAAGGGGATCTGCCTTGCAGGTCACCTGCGAGCTCACTACACTCAAGTCCGCTGATGGTAGGGATTTGTCGCGGAATCCCGACCGTCAATAATATAACCGGCTATTCCTACGGTAGATAGGGCAAGTCGGGTCGAATCCACGGGGACGGTAAGAGGCGTCTAGACTAAGGTCGCCTAAATACGAGACTAAGTCAACGAGCTAAACTAAACTAGAATGATAGGAAGGGGGGAACGCACTCCAGTGAATCCGATTTTCAGTACCTTCATCCCGATCGGGATGGCTCCTTCCCGGTCGGGATTCCTCATCCTTCCCGGTCAGGATGAGTCTTCTTGGCTTCCCCAACCCCAAAAGCTTATCATAAGCTTCAAAAACCGACTTCCTCGCTCGCAAACCAAACTCCATCATCAACTACTCCTTTCTAGGAGTCACCTTCACTTCACCTATCATAATCAACTCAAAGTACACATCAAATTCGCTCCCTCACATCGCTCATCAAAATACCAAAACAATTACAAGAATAACACAAAAACAAAAGAGCCCAAGAAACAAAAATCACAAATACAAGCACAAGTACTCTAAAGAAGAGGAGAGGGGAATATACAACATGACGGTTCTTTTAGGAACTCCGTCAAACCTAGGATGGTGGGCTTCATTCTTCAACCATAGCCCTCAAGGGCATGGAGGAGCAAGTCGAACGCGCTACCGACATCATAGTGAAGGCCCAAGAAGCGCTCGAGCTTAACCGACCTCCACGGCCTCCAAGGAGGAGGCAAGAAGTAGGATTCCCAAGACCCAAAATCATCTTCAAAGTTGTCTCCGGGGTCTATCCATCCTACGAGCTTCACCGACCTCTTCCTCCCTAAGCATTGCTTCCAATCACAAGCAAGCTTCATCTCCAATAATCGAGGCACAAAAAGCGGTTTTGGCCTCACTTCCTCGTTGCACACCCCTACACTTGCCTCAAGTTGTGGTTCCCCATCTTCATCACTTGGCCCCACATCATCATGGAGGAGAGAATCGAAACTTCTACCGGCGGTTTCAATCTCTTCCAACCCATCTCTCGGTGTACTAGCAAGGGGCTCATGATGCCTATCCACGTTCTCGGACAAGGGTAACTCGAGGCTAACAATTTCACCTAACAACTTCACAAACTCTACCAACCCATCCAACTCACTATCCTCCTCCAAATCTTCACCAACGATGCCTTCACCAAGAGTCATCTCCTCATTCGTCTCTTTTTGGGTAGACGATTGAGGTTCTTCAAAGCAAATCTCTCTTTCAAAGGGAACTACATCGGCGGCCTCGTGATTAGGTTGCTCCTCTCTCTCAAGTGGGCACCCTCCATCTAAATGTGATGCTCGGGATAAAGACATTACGGTTTGAACCGTTAATGCATTTAAATGAGCATTCTTCGCCTCGTTTCCCCTTCGAATTTGGGCCATTAATTCCTCTTGTTGTTTTCGCAATTGAATGGCCGTTTCTCGAAGGCTCCTTTGCATTTGAAGCATCGATTGATGTAACTCTAAGTTTGACGATTTGTGGTCATTGGGGTCTTGTAAAGCTCCTTGATAATCTTGATGATGCCCATAGGGTGGGGCATCATATTGTTGGTAGCAAGGTTGGGGTGATTTGTAGTATTGTGGGTCATGGGGTTCATATTGTGGTTGGGGTGTAGGGTAATATGGTGGGTCTTGGGGGTATTGGCTTCCATATGGTGAATCTTGATTGAACATGGTGGGTTCACAATCATAGCTCGAGTAATAGCCACCATGGTCGTAGGAATGATAATCATTCACTTGTTGGTAGCCATATCCATACCCTTGAGGATCATACCCATCTTGATTACCCCAAGAAGCTTGATAATGGTAGGGGGACGTCATGTCATGGCTTTGGTTCATGGAAGAAGAGGGGTAGCTCATATCGGCTTCCATGTGTGGGGAGTTTAGATCAAACCCCATGCTTGCTCGAAAATCGTAGTCCATACCCGTTTGGAAACCACTCATCCTAGCAACCGTCCGTTTAGGCGGCTCTGAGTTGCAAGAAGAAGATAATCACCACCTCTAAGCACAAACTGTAGACTAAGAACAAACGTGAGAAGTCTAGTGCTTTTTGGGCACTAGACAAGAAAGAAATAAACCACACACACACAAGAAGCAATGTAACAAAAAGAAAAAAGAAAACACAAACACAAACACAAAGTCAAGCAAATAGGAAAACGAAGTCTAAACTAGCACCGTCCCCGGCAACGGCGCCAAATTGATGGTAGGGATTTGTCGCGGAATCCCGACCGTCAATAATATAACCGGCTATTCCTACGGTAGATAGGGCAAGTCGGGTCGAATCCACGGGGACGGTAAGAGGCGTCTAGACTAAGGTCGCCTAAATACGAGACTAAGTCAACGAGCTAAACTAAACTAGAATGATAGGAAGGGGAGAAGGCTAGACTATGACTAGGGTGACAAACTAAGGAAACGGGCTAGGATTAGATCGGGGTCAAAGGGGTAACGGAATGGTCAAGGGAGAACTAGAGCGAAGGAGGTAGTAGGGTAATCTAGGTATAGTCCGGGCTCTTGCAACTTAGACCGACCTAGAGGTTTCACCTAAAACCCATCTCGGCGACACACATGACAAACGGGGTTCTAGCGCGCTATGGTGGCCTAGGTCGAATCCGGGCTCTCGCTACTTAGACCGACCTAGGGGTCATCCTCACCGGGCTCTCGCAACTTAGTGAGGGAACCGAACCCACAAACAAACTATTACCCACAAGAGAAAGGCAAGAAAAACAAGTATATGCATCTACTAGTCAATCAAGCATTTCAACAAACATGTGATGTGCACCAAACCAAGAGGAAACCCAAATCTTCCACCAACATCTCCAACAAACCCTTAATCACCCAATTAGCACCCTAATCACCCTACTAACCCTAGCAAGGACACTACTCTAACATAATCAACCTACAACTAACACAAACGAGAGGAATCATCTCAAACATCAAAACAAACATAACCAAACTAGTGAAAATGATGAACTATGAACAAAAGATGAGAACTTGATGAATAATAAAGGATTAAGAGTAAAAAGGAGAAGAAGATTATACCAAACTAACAAGAGAATGAAAAGGAGAACACTTGCATAGAAGATAACCCAAATTCATCCACCAAGGTTGTCAATCTTGGATGGATTCTTCAAGAGATCCAATATTACAAGCTTAAACTAAGATTAACTACTAATTACCGACTAATCTACACTAATCTAATCTAATCTAACCTAAAGTAGTCTAGGGTTTTAAGTATATAACATAACATAAGATAAGATGGTGTCTTAATACAAGAGGGGGGTATATATAGGGTTACAAGTGGAAAGGAGAAGAAAGGAAACAATGCGGGCTGTAACTGACCCTTCCCGGTCGGGAAGGCTTGGTCCCGATCGGGATGGGCCATCCTTCCCGGTCGGGAAGGACCTTCCCGATCGGGATGGGCTCACAGTAGCCGTGCTTCATGTTCCCTTCATCCCGAACGGGATGAGGCCATCCCGAACGGGATGGGTCTTTGTAGGCCTCCCTTAAGAGCTCTTTGGTCCCTCCTTGCCTCTCATGGGCTTCTCGTCGATTCTCGGGACTCGGGATCGGGTCTCGGAGGCTCGGGATTGGATCCCGATGTCTCGGGGTCGATTCTAAGGCATCGAGTCATCGTTCCTCTACTGCGTTGGCTCAAAAATGTGTATGTATCGAGTCGGAATTGCTCCAAGTCTTCCAAATCGGTCTCGGCAACCTGAAACGAACTAAAGGAAGCATAAGAAGCCCCTAAACCGCTCCCAAGGAGCGATTCTACAAGGAAAATGGGACCAAAACACAACAAAATAGGCACTACAAACCACACTTATCAACTCCCCCACACTTAACCCTTACTCGCCCTCGAGTAAGCACAAACTACTACTAAACTATCCGAGTGGGTATTAGCGCACCCTACGCCCCTTCAACTCACGCGAGTACACTTAGAGGAGAAGTGCACCCCGCAAGGCAAGTTGGGTCTTGCGACAAAACTGTGGATGCAACCGGACACAAAACACACAAACAAACAAACACACAAACAAACACATAATCGGTTGCACCCAAAAAGAAAACAAATACCGCTTCCCTCAAACAAGCGGTGAAAGAAGCACCGGTTTAGGACTCGAGGCAAGTGACAACGTTCCCAACCTAGACATACAAACCAAGGTGAACTAAACCCTAATAGTATGACGATAAAGCAACAAAAACGTTGGTGATTTACCTAGGTCCTTCTAACTTTCTAAAAACGTACTACGGGACGATCGGCGGAGTGGAAAAGTGAGGAACCACGGTGTTAGTCGACACTGTAGGTAAGTGAGACCCCGCCCCCTTTAGCGTGAGCCAAGAGGGTCGTCCCGTGTCCAAGACCGCCTAACTAGTCCAAGTAAAAAGGTGGAAAACATGCAAAATGAGGGAAGACCGACTAATGCCGCTATCATCCTTCCTCGGGAATCGGTCCTTTGGTAGGCTCTTCACGGCAAAAGTCGGAAAAAGGCTTATTTTTGTGGGGATTTCTTTTTGTGAAACGGGTTTTCTTTTGGCATTTTCTTTCTTCTTTTGCATTTTCGCTTTGTTTTGCCATGCCAATCTTTTTCTTCTTTTCTATTTTCTTTTTGGCTTTTGTGCCTTTTCTTTTTCTTCATTCTTTTCTTTCTTTCATTTTTTTCTTTCTTTTCTTTTTCTTTGCCCTTTTTGGCAAGATTTGGCTTTGTTGGCATTTTCATTGTATAACAAGAAAGAGAGAATCAACAATTTGCATGTTATTGTGTGGATATGTGTGAGATGTAGGTAAATGGGTAAGTCGGGGGTCGCGATCCCTCTTCAAACCCACAAAAAGTGGATAACTTGGACTAATCAAACAATCCTAAACACGGTCACCTAGGGGACGAGACTCGGTAACCAAGGCCTTTTCACACCGTGGGTGGTCATAATGGTCAAAAGTGCAAATCCCGTAGTAAATCCCTAGTAAGCTAGGTGGACTCAAGGTAAAGGACCAACGAACTCATTGATTTAGGGTCATTCTACTAGATTAAAGTCCAAAGCTCGATTTATACAACTAGGAAGGGAAAATAGACACTCACACTCTAGCCTCTAAACCGGGTTTTCGAAAACGATTTACACACAAGACACAATTACACACGCAAACAAAGACTCAACGAAAACGAAAGAAAATGAAGCAAAAGAGACAAAACACAAACAACACAAAACGAACACAAACATAACACAAACACCACCCCGAACTTCCAAATGAGCAACCAATCATCCACAAACTTTACAAAGCTCCACCCGAGCACACCACAACACATATCTCCTCCAAACTCCACAAGAAACAAAGAGGAAAAAGGGTTGAAAAGATGTTACCGGGTGTCTTGAAAACTCTCCAAGGCTAGCGGTGATTAAGCGACCTATAAGGAAAAAGGGAGGCAAAACACGCACACAAACAAATATACGACACAAAGACACAAAATGAAAACACAAAAGAGAAAATCTTTTTGATTTTTGTGAAAAAATTTCAAATTTTTTGGATTTTTGAAGATTTTTTTTTCGAAAAAAAGGGAAAATAAAACTAACTATACTAGAATATCGCTCCCCCACACTTAAATCGAGCCATGTCCTCATGCTCGATCGTAGGGTGCGGAGAGACAAAAGAAAGAAAAAAAGAAACTACGAAAATAAAGCTAAAAATCAAAAATAAAGAGAAGAAAAGGTAGAAGGTGTCCGGCCGAGGTGTAGTCAAGTCACCATGGGCCGAGACGAGAAAAAGATATGGATGGGGGAAGAAGATAAAAAGAAGGAAGGAAATAAAAGGAAATGGGAGGGGAGGGCTAGGTGTAATCAAGTCACCTAGCCCGGATTCCACCTAAATCCGACTAAATGCTCAAAAAAGAAAGTGGAAATCTTGTAAAATTTGGATTTTGAAATGACTCTCGATGTAGTCACGTCATCGAGAGTCGGGAGCAACCACTTTCAAGGCCTCGAAGGCCACCATGACATCAAGACACATAAGTGTACAAGGGGAAGGGAATAAACCAAGGAAAATAAGCAACAACAAAAACGGAAAAGAAAGGATAGTTGCCGTACCATAGGTTAGCAACTCACTCTCTCCATCGTCTCATAGATCAATAAAGGCGCTTGCTTGTCTTCATCATTGCTATCTCGCTTCAAGCTTGATAGAACCGCATGGTAGAGGTGGTAAAGGTGTGAGGGGGGTGGGATTTGATGTGAATTTCGGTGTAAGGTGAGGTGTACGGGTCATATGATAGGAGGAAGGAGGAGTAGGGAGGTTGGGAGGGGGCATAATGGATGGGTGGAGTCAAAAGGGACCATCCCGGTCGGGATGGATGGTCCCGATCGGGTTGATAAACCCTTCCCGGTCGGGAACGCACTCCAGTGAATCCGATTTTCAGTACCTTCATCCCGATCGGGATGGCTCCTTCCCGGTCGGGATTCCTCATCCTTCCCGGTCAGGATGAGTCTTCTTGGCTTCCCCAACCCCAAAAGCTTATCATAAGCTTCAAAAACCGACTTCCTCGCTCGCAAACCAAACTCCATCATCAACTACTCCTTTCTAGGAGTCACCTTCACTTCACCTATCATAATCAACTCAAAGTACACATCAAATTCGCTCCCTCACATCGCTCATCAAAATACCAAAACAATTACAAGAATAACACAAAAACAAAAGAGCCCAAGAAACAAAAATCACAAATACAAGCACAAGTACTCTAAAGAAGAGGAGAGGGGAATATACAACATGACGGTTCTTTTAGGAACTCCGTCAAACCTAGGATGGTGGGCTTCATTCTTCAACCATAGCCCTCAAGGGCATGGAGGAGCAAGTCGAACGCGCTACCGACATCATAGTGAAGGCCCAAGAAGCGCTCGAGCTTAACCGACCTCCACGGCCTCCAAGGAGGAGGCAAGAAGTAGGATTCCCAAGACCCAAAATCATCTTCAAAGTTGTCTCCGGGGTCTATCCATCCTACGAGCTTCACCGACCTCTTCCTCCCTAAGCATTGCTTCCAATCACAAGCAAGCTTCATCTCCAATAATCGAGGCACAAAAAGCGGTTTTGGCCTCACTTCCTCGTTGCACACCCCTACACTTGCCTCAAGTTGTGGTTCCCCATCTTCATCACTTGGCCCCACATCATCATGGAGGAGAGAATCGAAACTTCTACCGGCGGTTTCAATCTCTTCCAACCCATCTCTCGGTGTACTAGCAAGGGGCTCATGATGCCTATCCACGTTCTCGGACAAGGGTAACTCGAGGCTAACAATTTCACCTAACAACTTCACAAACTCTACCAACCCATCCAACTCACTATCCTCCTCCAAATCTTCACCAACGATGCCTTCACCAAGAGTCATCTCCTCATTCGTCTCTTTTTGGGTAGACAATTGAGGTTCTTCAAAGCAAATCTCTCTTTCAAAGGGAACTACATCGGCGGCCTCGTGATTAGGTTGCTCCTCTCTCTCAAGTGGGCACCCTCCATCTAAATGTGATGCTCGGGATAAAGACATTACGGTTTGAACCGTTAATGCATTTAAATGAGCATTCCTCGCCTCGTTTCCCCTTCGAATTTGGGCCATTAATTCCTCTTGTTGTTTTCGCAATTGAATGGCCGTTTCTCGACGGCTCCTTTGCATTTGAAGCATCGATTGATGTAACTCTAAGTTTGACGATTTGTGGTCATTGGGGTCTTGTAAAGCTCCTTGATAATCTTGATGATGCCCATAGGGTGGGGCATCATATTGTTGGTAGCAAGGTTGGGGTGATTGGTAGTATTGTGGGTCATGGGGTTCATATTGTGGTTGGGGTGTAGGGTAATATGGTGGGTCTTGGGGGTATTGGCTTCCATATGGTGAATCTTGATTGAACATGGTGGGTTCACAATCATAGCTCGAGTAATAGCCACCATGGTCGTAGGAATGATAATCATTCACTTGTTGGTAGCCATATCCATACCCTTGAGGATCATACCCATCTTGATTACCCCAAGAAGCTTGATAATGGTAGGGGGACGTCATGTCATGGCTTTGGTTCATGGAAGAAGAGGGGTAGCTCATATCAGCTTCCATGTGTGGGGAGTTTAGATCAAACCCCATGCTTGCTCGATTATCGTAGTCCATACCCGGTTGGAAACCACTCATCCTAGCAACCATCCGTTTAGGCGGCTCTGAGTTGCAAGAAGAAGATAATCACCACCTCTAAGCACAAACTGTAGACTAAGAACAAACGTGAGAAGTCTAGTGCTTTTTGGGCACTAGACAAGAAAGAAATAAACCACACACACACAAGAAGCAAAGTAACAAAAAGAAAAAAGAAAACACAAACACAAAGACAAAGTCAAGCAAATAGGAAAACGAAGTCTAAACTAGCACCGTCCCCGGCAACGGCGCCAAATTGATGGTAGGGATTTGTCGTGGAATCCCGGCCGTCAATAATATAACCGGCTATTCCTACGGTAGATAGGGCAAGTCGGGTCGAATCCACGGGGACGGTAAGAGGCGTCTAGACTAAGGTCGCCTAAATACGAGACTAAGTCAACGAGCTAAACTAAACTAGAATTATAGGAAGGGGAGAAGGCTAGACTATGACTAGGGTGACAAACTAAGGAAACGGGCTAGGATTAGATCGGGGTCAAAGGGGTAACGGAATGGTCAAGGGAGAACTAGAGCGAAGGAGGTAGTAGGGTAATCTAGGTATAGTCCGGGCTCTTGCAACTTAGACCGACCTAGAGGTTTCACCTAAAACCCATCTCGGCGACACACATGACAAACGGGGTTCTAGCGCGCTATGGTGGCCTAGGTCGAATCCGGGCTCTCGCTACTTAGACCGACCTAGGGGTCGTCCTCACCGGGCTCTCGCAACTTAGTGAGGGAACCGAACCCACAAACAAACTATTACCCACAAGAGAAAGGCAAGAAAAACAAGTATATGCATCTACTAGTCAATCAAGCATTTCAACAAACATGTGATGTGCACCAAACCAAGAGGAAACCCAAATCTTCCACCAACATCTCCAACAAACCCTTAATCACCCAATTAGCACCCTAATCACCCTACTAACCCTAGCAAGGACACTACTCTAACATAATCAACCTACAACTAACACAAACGAGAGGAATCATCTCAAACATCAAAACAAACATAACCAAACTAGTGAAAATGATGAACTATGAACAAAAGATGAGAACTTGATGAATAATAAAGGATTAAGAGTAAAAAGGAGAAGAAGATTATACCAAACTAACAAGAGAATGAAAAGGAGAACACTTGCATAGAAGATAACCCAAATTCATCCACCAAGGTTGTCAATCTTGGATGGATTCTTCAAGAGATCCAATATTACAAGCTTAAACTAAGATTAACTACTAATTACCGACTAATCTACACTAATCTAATCTAATCTAACCTAAAGTAGTCTAGGGTTTTAAGTATATAACATAACATAAGATAAGATGGTGTCTTAATACAAGAGGGGGGTATATATAGGGTTACAAGTGGAAAGGAGAAGAAAGGAAACAATGCGGGCTGTAACTGACCCTTCCCGGTCGGGAAGGCTTGGTACCGATCGGAATGGGCCATCCTTTTCGGTCGGGAAGGACCTTCCCGATCGGGATGGGCTCACAGTAGCCGTGCTTCATGTTCCCTTCATCCCGAAAGGAATGAGGCCATCCCGAACGGGATGGGTCTTTGTAGGCCTCCCTTAAGAGCTCTTTGGTCCCTCCTTGCCTCTCATGGGCTTCTCGTCGATTTTCGGGACTCGGGATCGGGTCTCGGAGGCTCGGGATTGGATCCCGAGGTCTCGGGGTCGATTCCAAGGCATCGAGTCATCATTCCTCTACTCCGTTGGCTCCAAAATGTGTATGTATCAAGTCAGAATTTCTCCCACTCTTCCAAATCGGTCTCGGGAACCTGAAACGAACTAAAGGAAGCATAAGAAGCCCCTAAACCGCTCCCAAGGAGCGATTCTACAAGGAAAATGGGACCAAAACACAACAAAATAGGCACTACAAACCACACTTATCATCCGCAACCCGTCACCTGCTATCCGGCGGGCCATACCGTCGGCCACGCAGGGCAGCCAAGCCCCCCCTGCCTGCCTGTCCCAGAGATGTTCTTCCCCTTGGCAGGGTCAGGGGAAACCAGGGGCCCCTCCGTCATTTTGCCTAAGGTATAAGGAAATGGGTGGATGTAACGGACCCACGTGTCGCTTTACTGACCACCCATCCTCTTTCTCTCTTTTTCCCATTTCTCTCTCTTGGAGGAAGGTATATAAAAGGTTGGATTTCACATATAAAAGGTTGGATTTTCTCTCTCTAGATTCGCACTCTAAAAACGCCACCTAGCTCCTCACGAACTAGGTTCATCAAGGCATTCCACGGGCTGACTTAGGCATCGGAGAGGGTTCCTCGAACACCTCCGAGGCTCTGTGCGTTCATTGTGTAGGGAGCAGGCCACCTCCGCCGGGAAGGTCCGAACGACGGAGTGAGGAGAAGGAGAGGTTGAAGGAAGTCAAGCGATTATCTCATTAGTAGTACCACATTCTAGGACTCGAATTCGGAGTCGGGTTAATTGATTCCCTAGCCAAACAAGAGAGGCCAGAAAAGGCAATTCCGCGAATTGAGAAACCAAATCTGCTACGCTGAAAGGGCAGGGAGCCCAAAGGGTATCACCCCTGAGGATGCAGGGCGAGTAATATACCCCCACAGTGACCCTTTGGTACTGTCCCTCGAAATCAGCAATCACATCGTAAGAAGATGCATGGTGGATACTGGTGCCTACACGAACTTATTGTACAAGGACGCCTTCGAGAAAATGGGTCTGGAGAAAAGACACCTGAAACCTGCCCCTGGATTGTTGTACGGGTTCAGCGGGGCAGGCGTACTTCCCATGGAAATTATAGATCTGCCAGTAATATTTGGAGAGGGGACTTCCGCCAGGAATGTCAGGGCATCATTTGTTGTGGTAGACGCGAAATCTGCATACAACGCCCTGATAGGCAGAGCTACCCTGGACGAAATCGAAGCTCCCATATCAATCAGGGCCCTAACCATAGCCTATGTGACAGACTTCGGCATGGAGGGAAAGGTGCACGGGGACCAGGAGTCGGCCAGGCAGTGCTACTCCGTGGCCCTGCAGACCCATGAAACCGAGAGAAAATGGAAAAGAAGAGCGGACAGTTCCCCCAGCAGGGAGGGAGAGATTCCAGCTGGCCAGCAGGCAGCTAACCATCTCGAACCTGGGGAGAAAGCATGCTGGTGGACCTGGAACCAGGAAGACAAGTCCTCATAGGGGCTGACCTGGAAGAATCCTACCAAGCAGAGCTGATCAAGGTCCTAAGGGACAATAGGGACGTGTTCGCCTACTCGGCGGATGAAATGCCGGGAGTCGACCCGACTCACATCGTTCACAGGCTGAACGTGAGTCCAGAGGCTCGCCCTGTGAAGCAGAAGAAGAGAAATATGTCTGCAGAGAAGGATCTGGCTATCAAGGAGGAAATAGAAAAACTTTTGAAGGCGGATTTCATAGAAATCTGCGACTACCCTGAATGGTTGGCGAATGTCGTAATGGTTAAGAAGTCCTCGGGTGCATGGAGGATGTGCGTGGACTTCACAAACCTTAACAAAGCCTGCCCGAAGGACTGCTACCCCCTTCCAAGAATAGACCAGCTGGTAGACGCCACTAGTGGGTACTCCATGCTGAGTTTTCTGGAATGTTTTTCAGGGTACGATCAGGTGTATCTTTGGCAGCCAGACAGAGTAAAATGTGCCTTCATCACCAGCTCCGGCACTTATATGTATAAAATGATGCCATTTGGGCTGAAGAACGTAGGCGCTACCTACCAACGATTAGTCGACAAAGTCTTCGAAAACCAAAAATGAAGGAATCTAGAGGCTTACGTCGACGACGCTATCGTAAAAAGTAAAGGGGACAGCGAACACCTGATAGATTTGCAGGAGACTTTTTTCCTCCCTGCGTACCTACAGAATGAAACTCAATCCAAAAAAGTGTACGTTTGGAGTTCGTTCCGATAAGTTCCTGGGCTTCCTAGTCAACTCCAGAGGGATAGACGCCAACCCTGAAAAGGTTCAGGCTGTCTTGGATCTCCCAGAACCCAAAACCATAAGAGACATCCAGCGCCTGATGGGCAGGATGGCTGCCCTGGCACGCTTCATCGCCAGGTCGGCAGACAAATCAATCCCATTCTTCAAAGTGTTAAAGGGAAACAAGCAGTTCAAATGGGAAGATGAACAACGAGAAGCTTTTGAGCAACTAAAGGAGCATTTGAAGAAACTCTCTACCCTGGCAAGACTAGTAGCAGGGGAGAAGCTTTTCCTCTACATCGCCGTGACTAATTCGACGGTGAGCGCGGTTATCTTGAGGGAAGACGCAGGGTCCCAGCTGTAACACCCGCTATTTTCCCTAGCATTTTTATCCTTACCGTTATGACTTCGTCATAACTCTGTCACATTTTGACCTTATGTTTCATCTTTTTCCAAGCTTTATTTTCATTTTGGGTTTAATGATATTTATTTTTATTTTAAAGGATTTTAATTCTTTTAAATCTATTTATTTAATTTTCTTCGTAAACTATTTATTTTTCCGCGAGGAATTTTATTACCCATCGTATTTAAGCTCGGATTTGAGTTATTTCTTTTTCTACAAATGTCTAAACATATTTTTATAATATTTTCAACTAGTAAATATTTTTATTTACGAAAATTTAGCCATTAATGATTTTATTACGAAGTTTCGTAAATAATTATTTTCTTACGCGAGGTTTACTCGAATTACTTTGAAATGCCTTTAACTATTTTACGATTATACTTTTTATCAACTTACAAATTATTTGAGACCTTTTCCTCATATTTTGGACCGACAAAGCTCTTTGTCACAATTTTACTACGTTTTATCAATACGATTCATTTTATTACGTAAACCGAAAAGATATGATTATTTCCCTTCTCATTTAATTGTTGCATTATTGCTTAAACTCTTCACACTCCCTCTTAACCTCATTGGATTCCTCATTGGATTCCACATTGATGATACCACATTGGATTCTTCATCCATTTTAATTCCATTTATGCTTAAAACCATTTCTCTCTCCTTTACATTCATTTGTACATTAAAAAAAAATTGTGTGTTAATCTTAGGAGCTGTCAACAGGCTCTTATCGATCAGCCTGGCAATCAGTTACTCATCCAAAAAGAATGTGAGGCGAAGGAATTGTGTGTTAAGCTGGATGATCAAGAATATATGTTCCTTCGGCAGAAAGCTAAGGCTCACTGGATGAAAGACGGGGATGCTAATACGTCATACTTTCATGGCGTACTTAGAGCGAGAAGAGCAAATAATACTGTGACCCAAATTAAGGACTCTGAAGGCAAATTATATACGACCAAGGATGGGATACAAAGGAGTTTCCTTGACTATTATGAGAATCTCTTGGGGAAGAGCTGTCCTACTCAACCTGTGAATGTTAATATTGTGCAGGAAGGACCTATTTGTACTGATATACATGCTGATCTACTCGGCAAACAGGTGTCCAATGAAGAAATTAAAAGGGCCTTCTTCTCTATTCCCAATGACAAAGCCCCCGGACCTGATGGGTTCTCAAGTCTTTTCTTCAAAGCTACTTGGGACAATATTGGAAGGGAGATTTGTGACGCCATTCACGAATTCTTCAGTAATGGGAAGATTCTGAAACAGCTTAACACAACTACCGTGACCCTTATTCCTAAGGTTCCTAATCCCGAATCTGTCCAGCAATTTCGGCCGATTTCTTGCTGCAACATGGTCTATAAGGTAATCTCCAAATTACTTTGTAGCAGTTTGGCAACCGTCCTGCCTGATTTAATATCCAAGACCCAAGGAGGATTCATTCATGGCCGAAATATCATGGAGAACATTCTTATCTGTCAAGACCTGATTAAACTGTATAACCGGAAATCAGTCTCTCCTAGATGTATGTTCAAAATTGACCTTCAAAAGGCCTATGACTCTATTGAATGGGATTTTCTCCACCAAATGATGCGCGCACTGAACTTCCCAACGCAATTCACGGACTTAGTCATGGAATGCACTACTTCAGCATCTTTTTCCTTGACTTTAAATGGAGATATGTTCGGGTTTTTTAAAGGCAAACGAGGACTCCGACAAGGTGACCCCCTATCACCGCTATTATTTACTATCTGCATGGAGTACCTCACGAGACTGCTCCGCTTCACGACCAAACATAATAGTTTCAAATTCCATCCCCTTTGTGGCAATTGAAATTATCTAGTCTCATGTTTGCTGACGACCTCTTATTATTCTCTAGAAGAGACGCTTCATCAATTATGGTTCTTTTAAGGACATTCTCCAACTTCTCTCACGCGTCTGGCCTCAAGATGAGCCCGGGTAAGTCCAATGTGTATTTCAATGGGGTGCCGAATGACCTTCGTGCGGATATTTGTGACGTTTCTGGTTGTGTGGAAGGAAGCTTACCCTTTAGGTACCTGGGTGTCCCGATTAAGCCTACTAAGCTTAATGCTAAAGATTGCAGCCCGTTAGTCAATAAGATAATGGAAAGGATTCGGTCCCTCGGCTCTAGGAAATTATCTTATGCGGGCAAACTTGTTCTTATTAAATCGGTGCTAAAGACTCTTCATAACTACTGGGCATCAATCTTTATCCTCCCTTCCGGCATTATTCATAATATTGAGAGTCTCTGTCGAAATTTTCTTTGGGAGGGAGGAACGGAATATAAGAGGGCCCCTCCGGTTGCTTGGGATAAAATTTGCAAACCTCTTAAGGAAGGCGGTCTTGGAATTAAAGACGACATTATTTGGAACAAGGCAGCCATCGGAAAACTCGCTTGGTGGATTTTTTCTAAGGTTGATTCGCTATGGGTCCAATGGGTGAACCACATCTATATCAAAGAGGCTGATTGGTTGGAATATATCCCGTCATCCGATTGTTCTTGGACTTGGAAAAAAAATTGCAGGGTGCGCGATGCCTTCCGCCCTGCATATGAAGCTCAGCTATGGCGCCCATTACCTGGACAGCAGTACAAAATCAGTGCCGGTTACGATTGGATTAGGGGTGATAATGCTAAGGTTAACTGGAGTCACCTTGTTTGGAATGATTGGACTGTGCCAAAGCACAGATTTGTTAATTGGATGTATCAACACGATGCATTCAAAACAAAGAAGAGACTGCTCTCTTATGGAGTTACCACTGATGCGGCTTGTTGTGTCTGTGGCGTTGACGAGGAAGATACTGCACATTTATTCTTTTCCTGCCCGTATAGCATTCGACTCGCACACCTCGTTAGTAATTGGGTCGGTATTAGCATACCTACTACCAATACTAACAGTTGGAGATTGGCTCGAAGAGGTTCCAGGATGAGGAGAGGATTTTTAAATGGGCTCATCAATGCTATGATTTATCACATCTGGATTCAGAGAAATAGAGCTAGAATGGAAAATAGTATCCTTAGTCCTAATTATGTTCTGAAATGTATACAAAATGATATGAAAATTAGGATTGAGAATTGTTGTAAGGGAGCTGTCCATCATAAGGATAGACTCTGGCTAGATCTTATAAGCTTGTAAGGGGTTTCACCCCCTTGATATTTGGTCACTGATTTAATACCATTTACTTTCACCAAAAAAAAAAAAATTGTTACAACATCATCTTTCCTTTACCTTGGCCAAATACATTCATTCTCCTTTCCTTGGCTGGTTCTTGCTTAATTCAAGTCCTAATCGTCTCATTTTTTTATCGTCAAATTAATCCTCTTTCCGAGCCTATCGTTAAGGTAATAATCGATTATGTTTTCGATCGTTATTCACCTTGATTTTCTTAGTTTTTCTCATGGTATTTTTCTACCATGAATTTCGTGTATGGTAGGTTTCGTGGACGATCCCGAGTTCGACGAGTATATTGTTGATTCCGATTTGGATTAGAGGTAACGTCGATGTTACTCGGTATTTCGTGATTTTAATTGTGTAATTGCATGTATTTTTTTATATTTCATTTTTGACAATATATGTATGTCATATAATCTGGAAAATTTTTGAAAGTTAAAAATTTGCATGTTTCGATATTTTTATCGCTTTTACGAGATTAACGATTAAATTGTTGTACTAATTTGTAAAATCGTAATATTCGGCCTAAACTTGTAATATATGATTATATTCAGTAAAAATGAATTTTTTAATGATTTTTAATAATTTGGTATTTTTCTGATATTTTTGATATCGATTATTGAATTTTTACCGTTTACGAACAAAAATGATTAAAAACCGATTTTTATTTCTAGCACTTAAACATTTTATTTTAATCTGAAATATGACGTGGATAATCTTTCTGATGAAAAATCATTCTATGAATTTTTTCATAATTTTTCGGGATTATTAAGTGGGTGAATTAATTAATCACTTTAAATCATCGTTTATCGTTAGAACCGTGTGTGTCGTTTAAATTCTCGGTTTCTGGTCTTTTGTTTAAATTTTGGAAAAAAAATATTAGTTTCTGGAAAATCATTATTTTTAAGTTTAATAATAATTTTTGGATATTAATACTTAAATCGTTTTTTAATTACTATTTTTATTAATCGTTATTGTTGAGATTAGACGATTAACGAGAAAACCCTTTAAAAACCGAGTTTAAGGATTCTGGAAAATTCTCTTTCCGGACAGAATGTCCAAAAATATATTTTAGCTATTTTACGTAATTTTTGTACTATTTATTAAAGTCTTTAAATAATAGTAATGATTCGATTTATCGTTAAAAATGCTTCGTCATACCTAAAAGAATTATTTTTCCAGCAATTTTGAAAATATTTAAATCTGAAACTTTGATAGTTAAATCACCCCTTATCATATTCTAAATTTTTTTTAATGGTTTAATTAAGTAAAACAAGTTAAAAGATTTATTTTTACATTTGCCGTAAAATCCTATTTATGTTCGTATTGTCGAAACTAATAATAATTGGGGAATTTTAATTTTATAAATTTTGGAAACACCCTAATTAGTAGTATTAAAATGTTTAAGACATTTTTAATCATTTCATAAACACTTGTATGATATTTTAATAAATTTCATGAACTCAAATGTTTTCACTTTAACAATTAATATCGTTAAGGCCGAAAGTATTAGTTTTATAAATCTACATCTTTTACTAAAAATGTTTTATTAGTATGAACTAATATTTTCGCTATTTTGATATGATGCTATTTTTGTAAAGTTTCTAAATATAAAAGTTTCCTAAAATAGAAAGTTTCCTCTTTTGGAAGGCGATCCGTTTTCCCTTTTGTTCTCTTATTATTTACAATGATTATATCCTTTTGAATATCGATAATGGCTTTGTTTTGGAGTTATGGAATACGGACAAGTGTGGGGTTAGAGTAATATTAGTCTAGGATGTACATTTTTGCCATCAACTATAAGGCTGATGTGTCTTTATGGGGCACATTGGTTGTTGAACTGAGCATGGTTTGGGTTCAGGAGAGTGTGCATTGTGCCCTTAAACTTAGATATCGCATCGTGTAAGTCGCGTCAGGTTGAACTGGATATGGTTTGTATCCAGGAGGGGTGTATACTACTTAAACCAGGACCTCGCTGCACGCAGTCCTGTTATAGTTGAGTTGCCTAGTTAGAGACTGGATTCTGTTATGAGTTATGTCTACAGTTCTCGAAGCTAGTTTCCAGTATTATCCTAGTGAAAGTCTAGCCTTGTGCACACTGATCGAATTTCCATAACGCCATTTTGACTATTTTTATTATTATCGATATAATTTTGATTTGAAGGTTGGCAAATGTTTTATGTTTTCTTCGGAAAACTCATTTTTATTACTCCCTCTGTTCCGTTAGGTTCTTTACGTATTCCTTTTTTGTCTGTTTCATTTGGTTCTTTACATTTCCTTATATGGATATAACTTGTTCATTAAATGACAATTTTACCCTTGTTTATTTCTTCCATTCTTACTCCCTTTATTACTTTACTCTCTCCTGCTTACTTCATAATCTCACTCCTCTCTTCATATTTATTCCTCCTCTATTAACTTCCTCCTCTAAATTCCATCGCCCAAAATCATTCAATGTATATCCCCACCTTCATTCAATTTATCTCCCCATCTTCATTCAATTTACCTACATCTATTAACTTCACCCTCAGTTTCCAACGTCCTGAGTAATTGCATATTCTCAACCTCCTCATTTAATTTTCGTCCTTCTCTACTCATCTTCCTCTATTTAAGCAACCCACATACATGCAACTTTCTCATCCATTGTCCTGTCTTTACTTCATTTGTTTACTTCTCTATCAAACCCTAGATCAGTTTGAATATGGCAAATCGTGAAGAGGGAACGACGAAGTCCGAGTCTGCTTCATTGAAGAACATACCAGAGGAGGAGGAGGTTAATAGGTAAATGATTCTGTAATTGTTCATATTAATTCATTTATTTATGTATTCTGTTATTTAATTATTTTGTAGAAGTAGTATTTGTGAATTAAGTATTTTTTTTTCTTTTTTAATGTTCTCTTATGAGTAATTTTTCTTTGTACTGTGCTGTAGCAAAAATATTCCGGAGGTCATTGTACCCGAGGCAATGACTGTGGAGGAAACACAGGGGCTAGACATTGCTAACCTCCCTGATCCGGATGATGTTTTCGGGCCTAAAGAAGCAGAACCTCGGTACACAGATTCTGAAATTGAGAGACAAATTAACAAAAGGTATGAAATTAACACAAATAGAGTGGGTTATAGAGGATGGAAAGATGCTTACCTGAAGGATGAAGATGAGGATACTGAAAAAGAGGGTACCTACTACCGAATCGATTTTAGAGGTGTCGAGGTTGAATATGATGGGTCGTTAGATTCAGATTCGGCTTGGAATCGCCAGTTCTGGACGTCCTCATCGGACGAGGATGAAGTTTCATCTAATCCTATGGCCGGTAATAATTTTAAACAGCTACCTACTTTGAATGTTTGTGTTATTTAATGCATGTTGTTTTTGATGTTGTTTAACTCACTTTTTAAAAGTATTTCTTCAACCAATTTACAATTACCTTTGTTTTTTAATGAATAGGTAAATGAAGTTATTCTGTAAGGGGAAACTCAAGTTATGGAGCATCTACTTTTGTTTGGCTTTTGTTGCTGATATAAATGGAGTAATTGTGTTCTACTCGTAACTTCTTGTTAATGCTTCTAAACAGAATTGTAGTGTTCTGACTTCTTGTTAGTGCTTCTAAACTGTGGTGTTTGCTGCTTGTTAATTCTGTATGTTGTTGCAGTAAGCTGGTTATTGTAAAAGCGGATCGTTCTGACTTCGACGAATGAATTTAGAATTTGGGGACTCATGATCGAGTATTAACTCTACATAATAAAAAGGCCAGTAATCTGTTTCTGTTGAGATTTCATGTAAATTGTCACCCGAATGCAATTTAGATGGTGACTTTACATTTTGTTCACGAGTTTTGTAAATTGACATCTCTATTTGAATTGAGATGGAGGCTTCACATTGTTTCTGGAAATCACTTCGGTTCTGTAGAGACTTTGTGAACTGTCTCCCCAATTCATTTTAGATGTCGGCTTTACAAATTCGTTTGATACACTATGTACATTGTCGCCTCTAATTTATTTGAGTTGGCGGCTTTACATGATTATTTCTGGAATCAAATATTCGATGATGAGTGTCATTGCATTCCTGAGAATAAAATTTTTACAGTACAAAATACGAGCATTTAAGATTATTAGTACACACATTGACATATTACAAAATAAATCCAGATTTGTGCTCTTGTTTGTGTGTCGCTTCTTGTTCTTCTAGATTGAGACTTCTTTGAGTACAACTTCATTTGCATTCTGTACATTGACATATAACCAAAATCCCCCTGGTATGTCTATTGCTTCTCGATCTTCTAGGCTGAAACTTCTTCGGGTCCAACATTAATTGCATCCAATGCAATTTCCATGTTAGCAGTGCTTGGTGTCAATTGATTTTCCCATCTTCCTAACCTTGTCAATCTAGTCTTGCCTATATGAGGCAATGAGTAGTTGTTTCCTCCCTTCACTCTCAAAATTTCATTCATGCATGCTTGTAACGATACCCAAACGTGTTTTAATTTGTCATTGCTTATGGTTTCATATGCATTTGCAACTGCTTCCACCAGTTCACAAATTGTTCTTGAAGAATTTTTATGTTGAATGGTTTGTATTGATCGAAAAAAACCCAAGTCTAAAATATTTAAGTCCGGATTGTTAGGTGGTTGTTGAACTAGTTCCATGTCAAAACCATCAGACTTAGCAGCTTGTAAAAAATCCAAATCAGTCCCTATAATATGTGGTTTGGCATTATCTTGCTGAATGAATATTCTCCTATTTGCCCCTTGTGGCCACTTAGCTTTGATTGCAGGTATGACCTTCTCAAGCAAACATTCTTTTACAACTAATTTGGTTATGCTCTCTATAGGTTTAACTTCTAAGGTACCTCTTACTCTATTTTTAGAGCCCCTTTTTGCTGGAGCTATAACCGTAAAAGGGAATATGCCTATTTTACCATCGAATAGACAATTACCATCTTCATCAAATCTAGGTCTTGCAACCGCTGCCATAAAAATAATTTTTATGATGTATCGTTTCGATTGGGTTGTTCTATGTGGTTGTCTTTCACTTGGCAAGAGGTAATATTTTTGTGTCGATCTTGTTATGTTAAACCACTTTTCATCTATATGAACAAGATCAAACATAGCTTCAAAAACTAGGTTCCCATTTAAAGTGCTTGAGCAAATTTTACCTAAAACCCAATGTAGTCTAGCCAACTTGTTACCATGTGTTAATAATGGTCTAATTGAACTAGAATGAGCTCTAATCGTTCCTTTTTTGACTAGTCTCCAAACTGTGGTGCATGGTAAGTCCAAACTCTCCGCAAGATCTCTTATGTTCATTCTTTTTTCTAAGGGAATGTTTCTTACCTTTTCCAAGTCGATGACTCTTGTTGATGTCCTCCCTTTGTATTTTCTCTTAAGATTAGCCACTTCCCCATCTTTTAGTTGTGTGTGAACTAATTTCCATAGTGTGCTGATGGTGACTCTTGAAACGTTGTAATCTGTACCAAGTTGATTTATTAACCCATGTTTCAGTTTTCCTCCTTGAAAGCTTGATGTTAGTCTTTGACAAATTTGGCTTCTTTCTAAGTTGGTTAACCTTTTTTGCTTCAGACGAATAACTTCTAATGATGGAATATGAACTTCGGATTGAATTGTTTCTAAAGGGATGTTATGTCGCCTTTCAATCCATTCTCTTAAGAATAAATGTTGATTTTGTGGTTCATGTTGTTGTCTGATGTTGTTGTTGATTATCATGTTCATGTTAGCTGATGGTGTTGTTTCTGTTGGTTCATGTTGCTGATGTTGGTGTTGGCCTTGCTGTGTCTGGCGTTGAATGTTGCTGCTATGCATCTGGTTGTTGGGAATACTTACAACTGATTGCTCCCATGGTCCCGCAAACGAGTTTGCGGTTGTTTCGACTGGTTGTGAATGGTTGAGAGCTGCTTGCATGGATGAATTCAATGTTTGATTTGGTGGTCTAGATGGGTGTAATTCACCAACCATGAAGTCTGACTTTTTTTTTTCTTTTTTAAGAGTGTTTTCAAAGTTGTGGATTTAATGTGTGTAGAAAATGTATTTATAGGGGAAGTTAAATGTGAATGTAGTTGGAGGGAAGTGAAAATTTGGAAGGTAAATATAAATAATGAGATGTAAGTTTGGCGCCAATAGTTGTGCATAAAGCCATAAAGTCTTCTCAAAAGTCTTACTAAGTTATCGAGGGCACATTGGTAACTTGGAAGTAGTACCCCACTACTTTTGCCATTTTCTTAATAGTTGTGCATAAATGAAATGTAAAGAACCTAACGGAACGGAGGGAGTATATTGTTTCGTTACGTGAAGTTTTTCAATGAAAGCTTATTTCCTTATAATCTTTTAATGATTTTTATTTTTACTATTTTCATATAATAGTAATTACAGTTTTAAAATCATGTTATACGGCTGGGAGAACGTTGACGTTGCTCCCCACTGATTGTGGCTGTTATGTTTTTAACATGGCAGGTATATGTGTTTTTCTTCGGGTGGGCTAGCGAGCAGTTATGGATCCTGCTTATTTATTTTAATAATTATGTCTTATGGATTGTTCAAACCCTCTTTTGTGGATTGTTTTAATTTTGGCCATTTTATTTAAGGCCTATTGTTTGACTTTACCATTTTAATTTTACTAAGACATAGTTTTCAGCGTGTTTTAATCCCGACTCTACAGTGTTTCCGCCACTGTATCACGTTAGAATTTCTAGGGGATTACAGTTGGTATCAGAGCATCACTGCTCCCAACGCTTACACCTGAAATTAGGAAAAATACCAGTAAATTATTTAAACAGTAAATAAAAATATTATTAGAGATGGGTAGAAACAAGTAAGGACTTATTTGTTTAGCTTTCCTGTTCCTGAAACTCAATGGTTAGCATTGAATATTTGTTTTATTTGTCCAAGAAGAAGATAAGTGGACAAGAGGTTGACATGATGCTGCTCCAGATCGGGACAAGACCTTCTTAGAACTCTCAACGCCTGCTGACTCGAGTGGATAACTTGGTGCTCCAAGAAAGATGCCGATGGTGACTCTTCAGCTCCGGTTTAGTTCGCTTAAGCCACTGGCCAGATGATCAAGAGTAGATTCTAGTTCCGTGACGGTACAACAGACTCAAATGTGAAATCACTTTGGATCCGGATGGAGAGACCCAATTCTACTATGCTCGTATCTCTACGAGATGATGAAGATATCCCGCGATTTCCTTTGTGGAACCTTAGAGGTCCGAGCATTTCCGTCTCATTTTAGATCTTAGTTATCTAGGATCATCATTCTTTTCCTTCTTCCTCCACTTCTTTCAACTCTTCTTTTATAAATTCTTGCCTTTGTTCTTGAGGCAAATCTTCGACTAATTTTCTTACTTTACCATCTTTCCTCTTGAGATTCTTGGTTTGACCAAATTCCGTCTCAGTGGACCCCGTGAAAAGTCATAGATGTTTGAGGTTTAATACACCCTTGTTACATGGTTTGAGGATTGTGAGTACACTCTGTTATCTATCTTAGTAAGCTTTTGAGGATCGATTTGAATGATAAATTGTCGATTAATGGAATTAGGTTGGTACTTGAGACACTGAACCTTGGGTTATAGGTTACTTTGATTAATTTGGAGTACTTAGAGTTGAATATATTTTGGAGTAGTAAGAGTATGTCATATTTGATGGATACCTTGTACCTAACCTAGAACCGAACTAAGTGTAACTGATAATATCACTTTGGGATTCTTACCTAATGCATATTTGGTGGATGCATCGTGAATATTTAGGATCTTAGAGTATCGTTTAAGATGTTAGCCTAAGTGTTGTGGTACCATTTCAAGTCCTCGTTAATGTTTAGTAAATTTTGGGTTGACATAGATTAAACCTTGTTTCTTATGGAATAGATTGTTGATCGTTGATGTAAGGTTGTAACCTACGAACTTTGGAGTTGAATGACCTAAATTTTGGGATAGATCATTGTTAACCTTGAAGAAGAGAAACATATTACACAATTAGTGGTTGGATTTATTGTGTTGTTTTGAGGAATACTATAATACAGATCATCTTATTGGGACTTTCAGGTGAGAACTCTTTGACCAGCGAGATTGTGCCTTCGTTGAGTTATTAAATATATTGTGGTTGCACCGTGGTGATTTAAAATTTGATGGGCTCCTAGAAATATTAGTCGAATGACATATTTGAAGATGTGAGTGTCCGCTATTACCTATAGATTTGAGCGTGTTTAAAGATTTGTTATACGTTCCTAACTCCTGTACTTGCGGCATTATAAATATGTTGATGATCATTTTTGAGGATTTCGTACCCGAGCCTTGTTAAATTGGTGGACCTTATTAGTGTTCCTTACTCGAGAAATTTGGAGTATACTTCGAGTTCAAACCTTATGAGCTTCGAGTTTATAAACCTTATCGATTGCGAGTTTAGGTGGGTTTTGATAACCGTTGGAATCTTAATTAATGGATTAGTCTAAATCATTTGTGGATTCTTACCATACCAATTGAAAGATTATATAAGTATGTAAGACTTAATTTTGGAGGTTGTGGCCGTTGACAATTTTGGAGGTTGTAGATTGAGTAGGCCCACCCTGTACCGATATTGGACTTAGCGTTAGTTGATGGGCCAATTAGGAACCCGTGTTTGTGAGAGTCGTGCTAGAAATCTCGAGATGGTTAATTTCCTCTATAATCCTTGAGAGCTCTGTCTGACTCTCAACTTCGTTTTCCTTTCTGCTTCTCTTGAATTCTGTTACCCCAAATGCTGCCAACCCATTTGACATTTATCGATTTTGAAAACTTTTGTTTTAATTTATTTTATCCTTGTTCTGTTTACCCGTTAACCTTTTTTTTTATTTTTATTTTTGCAAGAATGTTATTTCCCTTTTATTCATCCAATTGGGAAGAAAAAAAAAGAGACCAAACTTACAAGACTAACCCCTAGAATGTGTTAATGCACATCCAATTACAAGCTAAATCGTATACAAAGATCTATGTTTCTACTCTTTAGCCTAGAAAATACTTCAAACTTAATTTGCCCTATCAATTGTGTGTATGGTCTTTCTTTACCCGTGAAGATTCTAGCATTCCTCTCAATCCATATATGATATACACAAGCCGCTATCGTCAAGCAAAACCACAAATGTTTCCAATGCTTCTTCTTCTTCTGCTGTACCGCCCACACCAGCTCAAGTCTGAGTTCATCACTCCGCCCTCTAATTTGCATCCACTTCTAAAGTTCCTCCCAAATCTGCTTGGCATATGAACACTTAAAAAACAAATGATCATAGCATTCCGTCCTACATTTTTTTTTATTTGAACTTCCTATTTTATAAAAAGTTTGACTAACTAAAACTTTTCAGATATCGTGAAATTTAACATTTTTTGAATTTTAATTTAAGAACTTTATACTTCACTCTTGTTTTATATTTGGTTGATATTTATATTTAGATCTGTTTCAAAATGCTTTAATAATTTATCTTAAATTATTTCGAAATTATTTCAATTTTTAATTTTCAAGCGATCGGAATTTTATGAAGAATTTCATATTTCCAAATACTTCAATTTCTATAGGATTATTATGTAAAAAGTTTTAACATTGCCGAAAATATTTTTTATGTTCATGTTTGATAACATTTTTTGAAAACTTTCATAGTTACTTTGATAACATTTTCGAAATTTTAACGTTTTGAAAATTGGATTTCGTTTTATTGTTGGTGGACTTTTGAATCTGTTATTGAAAATATTTGACGACTGGTTCGATTTTTACTAACTACAAAATTAGATTTCTCCAAACTAATTTTTTTTCATCAGAAAAAGATATATTATCGAATTTCTTAATCAAATTGTTTAATTTTGTTTTGAAAATGTTTTCGGTTACCCTGTTTCCTTCAAGTTTGTTTACAAATGTTATTCAACAATATTATTTTATCAAATAACTTTACTTTACGATTTCATTAACTTAGAAGATTTTAAATTCCGGGTGGCTTAGACCAATTCCTCTTGGAATAAATATTTGCATTTGATTTCGTATCACTTTAAAAGTTGTAAAATTTTCTTTTACAGAAAAATTATTATACAAATTTGTATCCCCATCTTTTCGAGGGGGTAATCTTGATTCTCTTTCTGCTTATTCTTAGTTTCGAGGACGAAACTTTCTTTTAGTGGGGAGGATTGTAACACCCGCTATTTTCCCTAGCATTTTTATCCTTTCCGTTATGACTTCGTCATAACTCTGTCACATTTTGACCTTATGTTTCATCTTTTTCCAAGCTTTATTTTCATTTTTGGGTTTAATGATATTTAGTTTTATTTTAAAGGATTTTAATTCTTTTAAATCTATTTATTTAATTTTCTTCGTAAACTATTTATTTTTCCGCGAGGAATTTTATTACCCATCGTACTTAAGCTCGGATTTGAGTTATTCCTTTTTCTACAAATGTCTAAACATATTTTTATAATATTTTCAACTAGTAAATATTTTTATTTACGAAAATTTAGCCATTAATGATTTTATTACGAAGTTTCGTAAATAATTATTTTCTTACGCGAGGTTTACTCGAATTACTTTGAAATGCCTTTAACTATTTTACAATTATACTTTTTATCAACTTACAAATTATTTGAGACCTTTTCCTCATATTTTGGACCGACAAAGCTCCTTGTCACAATTTTACTACGTTTTATTACTACGATTCATTTTATTACGTAAACCGAAAAGATATGATTATTTCCCTTCTCATTTAATTGTTGCATTATTGCTTAAAATCTTCACACTCCCTCTTAACCTCATTGGATTCCTCATTGGATTTCACATTGATGATACCACATTGGATTCTTCATCCATTTTAATTCCATTTATGCTTAATACCATTCCTCGCTCCTTTACATTCATTTGTACATTAAAAAAAATTGTTACAACATCATCTTTCCTTTATCTTGGCCAAATACATTCATTCTCCTTTCCTTGGCTGGTTCTTGCTTAATTCAAGTCCTAATCGTCTCATTTTTTTATCGTCAAATTAGTCCTCTTTCCGAGCCTATCGTTAAGGTAATAATCGATTATGTTTTCGATCGTTGTTCACCTTGATTTTCTTAGTTTTTCTCATGGTATTTTTCTACCATGAATTTCGTGTATGGTAGGTTTCGTGGACGATCCCGAGGTCGACGAGTATATTATTGATTCCGATTTGGATTAGAGGTAACGTCGATGTTACTCGGTATTTCGTGATTTTAACTGTGTAATTGCATGTATTTTTTTATATTTCATTTTTGACAATATATGTATGTCATATAATCTGGAAAATTTTTGAAAGTTAAAAATTTGCATGTTTCGATATTTTTATCGCTTTTACGAGATTAACGATTAAATTGTTGTACTAATTTGTAAAATCGTAATATTCGGCCTAAACTTGTAATATATGATTATATTCTGTAAAAATGAAGTTTTTAATGATTTTTAATAATTTGGTATTTTTCTGATATTTTTGATATCGATTATTGAATTTTTACCATTTACGAACAAAAACGATTAAAAACTGATTTTTATTTCTAGCACTTAAACATTTTATTTTAATCTGAAATATGACGTGGATAATCTTTCTGATGAAAAATCATTCTATGAATCTTTTCATAATTTTTCGGGATTATTAAGTGGGTGAATTAATTAATCACTTTAAATCATCGTTTATCGTTAGAACCGTGTGTGTCGTTTAAATTCTCGGTTTCTGGTCTTTTGTTTAAATTTTGGAAAAAAAATATTAGTTTCTGGAAAATCATTATTTTTAAGTTTAATAATAATTTTTGGATATTAATACTTAAATCGTTTTTTAATTACTATTTTTATTAATCGTTATTGTTGAGATTAGACGATTAACGAGAAAACCCTTTAAAAACCGAGTTTAAGGATTCTGGAAAATTCTCTTTCCGGACAGAATGTCCAAAAATATATTTTAGCTATTTTACGTAATTTTTGTACTATTTATTAAAGTCTTTAAATAATAGTAATGATTCGATTTATCGTTAAAAATGCTTCGTCATACCTAAAAGAATTATTTTTCCAGCAATTTTGAAAATATTTAAATCTGAAACTTTGATAGTTAAATCACCCCTTATCATATTCTAAATTTTTTTTAATGGTTTAATTAAGTAAAACAAGTTAAAAGATTTATTTTTACATTTGCCGTAAAATCCTATTTATGTTCGTATTGTCGAAACTAATAATAATTGGGGAATTTTAATTTTATAAATTTTGGAAACACCCTAATTAGTAGTATTAAAATGTTTAAGACATTTTTAATCATTTCATAAACACTTGTATGATATTTTAATAAATTTCATGAACTCAAATGTTTTCACTTTAACAATTAATATCGTTAAGGCCGAAAGTATTAGTTTTATAAATCTACATCTTTTACTAAAAATGTTTTATTAGTATGAACTAATATTTTCGCTATTTTGATATGATGCTATTTTTGTAAAGTTTCTAAATATAAAAGTTTCCTAAAATAGAAAGTTTCCTCTTTTGGAAGGCGATCCGTTTTCCCTTTTGTTCTCTTATTATTTACAATGATTATATCCTTTTGAATATCGATAATGGCTTTGTTTTGGAGTTATGGAATACGGACAAGTGTGGGGTTAGAGTAATATTAGTCTAGGATGTACATTTTTGCCATCAACTGTAAGGCTGATGTGTCTTTATGGGGCACATTGGTTGTTGAACTGAGCATGGTTTGTGTTCAGGAGAGTGTGCATTGTGCCCTTAAACTTAGATATCGCATCGTGTAAGTCGCGTCGGGTTGAACTGGATATGGTTTGTATCCAGGAGGGGTGTATACTACTTAAATCAGGACCTCGCTGCACGCAGTCCTGTTATAGTTGAGTTGCCTAGTTAGAGACTGGATTCTGTTATGAGTTATGTCTATAGTTCTCGAAGCTAGTTTCCAGTATTATCCTAGTGAAAGTCTAGCCTTGTGCACACTGATCGAATTTCCATAACGCCATTTTGACTATTTTTATTATTATCGATATAATTTTGATTTGAAGGGTGGCAAATGTTTTATGTTTTCTTCGGAAAACTCATTTTTATTATACTGTTTCGTTACGTGAAGTTTTTCACTGAAAGCTTATTTTCCTTATAATCTTTTAATGATTTTTATTTTTACTATTTTCATATAATAGTAATTACAGTTTTAAAATCATGTTATACGGCTGGGAGAACGTTGACGTTGCTCCCCAATGATTGTGGCTGTTATGTTTTTAACATGGCAGGTATATGTGTTTTTCTTCGGGTGGGCTAGCGAGCAGTTATGGATCCTGCTTATTTATTTTAATAATTATGTCTTATGGATTGTTCAAACCCCCTTTTGTGGATTGTTTTAATTTTGGCCATTTTATTTAAGGCCTATTGTTTGACTTTACCATTTTAATTTTACTAAGACATAGTTTTCAGCGTGTTTTAATCCCGACTCTACAGTGTTTCCGCCACTGTATCACGTTAGAATTTCTAGGGGATTACAGTTGGTATCAGAGCATCACTGCTCCCAACGCTTACACCTGAAATTAGGAAAAATACCAGTAAATTATTTAAACAGTAAATAAAAATATTATTAGAGATGGGTAGAAACAAGTAAGGACTTATTTGTTTAGCTTTCCTGTTCCTGAAACTCAATGGTTAGCATTGAATATTTGTTTTATTTGTCCAAGAAGAAGATAAGTGGACAAGAGGTTGACATGATGCTGCTCCAGATCGGGACAAGACCTTCTTAGAACTCTCAACGCCTGCTGACTCGAGTGGATAACTTGGTGCTCCAAGAAAGATGCCGATGGTGACTCTTCAGCTCCGGTTTAGTTCGCTTAAGCCACTGGCCAGATGATCAAGAGTAGATTCTAGTTCCGTGACGGTACAACAGACTCAAATGTGAAATCACTTTGGATCCGGATGGAGAGACCCAATTCTACTATGCTCGTATCTCTACGAGATGATGAAGATATCCCGCGATTTCCTTTGTGGAACCTTAGAGGTCCGAGCATTTCCGTCTCATTTTAGATCTTAGTTATCTAGGATCATCATTCTTTTCCTTCTTCCTCCACTTCTTTCAACTCTTCTTTTATAAATTCTTGCCTTTGTTCTTGAGGCAAATCTTCGACTAATTTTCTTACTTTACCATCTTTCCTCTTGAGATTCTTGGTTTGACCAAATTCCGTCTCAGTGGACCCCGTGAAAAGTCATAGATGTTTGAGGTTTAATACACCCTTGTTACATGGTTTGAGGATTGTGAGTATACTCTGTTATCTATCTTAGTAAGCTTTTGAGGATCGATTTGAATGATAAATTGTCGATTAATGGAATTAGGTTGGTACTTGAGACACTGAACCTTGGGTTATAGGTTACTTTGATTAATTTGGAGTACTTAGAGTTGAATATATTTTGGAGTAGTAAGAGTATGTCATATTTGATGGATACCTTGTACCTAACCTAGAACCGAACTAAGTGTAACTGATAATATCACTTTGGGATTCTTACCTAATGCATATTTGGTGGATGCATCGTGAATATTTAGGATCTTAGAGTATCGTTTAAGATGTTAGCCTAAGTGTTGTGGTACCATTTCAAGTCCTCGTTAATGTTTAGTAAATTTTGGGTTGACATAGATTAAACCTTGTTTCTTATGGAATAGATTGTTGATCGTTGATGTAAGGTTGTAACCTACGAACTTTGGAGTTGAATGACCTAAATTTTGGGATAGATCATTGTTAACCTTGAAGAAGAGAAACATATTACACAATTAGTGGTTGGATTTATTGTGTTGTTTTGAGGAATACTATAATACAGATCATCTTATTGGGACTTTCAGGTGAGAACTCTTTGACCAGCGAGATTGTGCCTTCGTTGAGTTATTAAATATATTGTGGTTGCACCGTGGTGATTTAAAATTTGATGGGCTCCTAGAAATATTAGTCGAATGACATATTTGAAGATGTGAGTGTCCGCTATTACCTATAGATTTGAGCGTGTTTAAAGATTTGTTATACGTTCCTAACTCCTGTACTTGCGGCATTATAAATATGTTGATGATCATTTTTGAGGATTTCGTACCCGAGCCTTGTTAAATTGGTGGACCTTATTAGTGTTCCTTACTCGAGAAATTTGGAGTATACTTCGAGTTCAAACCTTATGAGCTTCGAGTTTATAAACCTTATCGATTGCGAGTTTAGGTGGGTTTTGATAACCGTTGGAATCTTAATTAATGGATTAGTCTAAATCATTTGTGGATTCTTACCATACCAATTGAAAGATTATATAAGTATGTAAGACTTAATTTTGGAGGTTGTGGCCGTTGACAATTTTGGAGGTTGTAGATTGAGTAGGCCCACCCTGTACCGATATTGGACTTAGCGTTAGTTGATGGGCCAATTAGGAACCCGTGTTTGTGAGAGTCGTGCTAGAAATCTCGAGATGGTTAATTTCCTCTATAATCCTTGAGAGCTCTGTCTGACTCTCAACTTCGTTTTCCTTTCTGCTTCTCTTGAATTCTGTTACCCCAAATGCTGCCAACCCATTTGACATTTATCGATTTTGAAAACTTTTGTTTTAATTTATTTTATCCTTGTTCTGTTTACCCGTTAACCTTTTTTTTTTATTTTTATTTTTGCAAGAATGTTATTTCCCTTTTATTCATCCAATTGGGAAGAAAAAAAAAAGAGACCAAACTTACAAGACTAACCCCTAGAATGTGTTAATGCACATCCAATTACAAGCTAAATCGTATACAAAGATCTATGTTTCTACTCTTTAGCCTAGAAAATACTTCAAACTTAATTTGCCCTATCAATTGTGTGTATGGTCTTTCTTTACCCGTGAAGATTCTAGCATTCCTCTCAATCCATATATGATATACACAAGCCGCTATCGTCAAGCAAAACCACAAATGTTTCCAATGCTTCTTCTTCTTCTGCTGTACCGCCCACACCAGCTCAAGTCTGAGTTCATCACTCCGCCCTCTAATTTGCATCCACTTCTAAAGTTCCTCCCAAATCTGCTTGGCATATGAACACTTAAAAAACAAATGATCATAGCATTCCGTCCTACATTTTTTTTTATTTGAACTTCCTATTTTATAAAAAGTTTGACTAACTAAAACTTTTCAGATATCGTGAAATTTAACATTTTTTGAATTTTAATTTAAGAACTTTATACTTCACTCTTGTTTTATATTTGGTTGATATTTATATTTAGATCTGTTTCAAAATGCTTTAATAATTTATCTTAAATTATTTCGAAATTATTTCAATTTTTAATTTTCAAGCGATCGGAATTTTATGAAGAATTTCATATTTCCAAATACTTCAATTTCTATAGGATTATTATGTAAAAAGTTTTAACATTGCCGAAAATATTTTTTATGTTCATGTTTGATAACATTTTTTGAAAACTTTCATAGTTACTTTGATAACATTTTCGAAATTTTAACGTTTTGAAAATTGGATTTCGTTTTATTGTTGGTGGACTTTTGAATCTGTTATTGAAAATATTTGACGACTGGTTCGATTTTTACTAACTACAAAATTAGATTTCTCCAAACTAATTTTTTTTCATCAGAAAAAGATATATTATCGAATTTCTTAATCAAATTGTTTAATTTTGTTTTGAAAATGTTTTCGGTTACCCTGTTTCCTTCAAGTTTGTTTACAAATGTTATTCAACAATATTATTTTATCAAATAACTTTACTTTACGATTTCATTAACTTAGAAGATTTTAAATTCCGGGTGGCTTAGACCAATTCCTCTTGGAATAAATATTTGCATTTGATTTCGTATCACTTTAAAAGTTGTAAAATTTTCTTTTACAGAAAAATTATTATACAAATTTGTATCCCCATCTTTTCGAGGGGGTAATCTTGATTCTCTTTCTGCTTATTCTTAGTTTCGAGGACGAAACTTTCTTTTAGTGGGGAGGATTGTAACACCCGCTATTTTCCCTAGCATTTTTATCCTTTCCGTTATGACTTCGTCATAACTCTGTCACATTTTGACCTTATGTTTCATCTTTTTCCAAGCTTTATTTTCATTTTTGGGTTTAATGATATTTAGTTTTATTTTAAAGGATTTTAATTCTTTTAAATCTATTTATTTAATTTTCTTCGTAAACTATTTATTTTTCCGCGAGGAATTTTATTACCCATCGTACTTAAGCTCGGATTTGAGTTATTCCTTTTTCTACAAATGTCTAAACATATTTTTATAATATTTTCAACTAGTAAATATTTTTATTTACGAAAATTTAGCCATTAATGATTTTATTACGAAGTTTCGTAAATAATTATTTTCTTACGCGAGGTTTACTCGAATTACTTTGAAATGCCTTTAACTATTTTACAATTATACTTTTTATCAACTTACAAATTATTTGAGACCTTTTCCTCATATTTTGGACCGACAAAGCTCCTTGTCACAATTTTACTACGTTTTATTACTACGATTCATTTTATTACGTAAACCGAAAAGATATGATTATTTCCCTTCTCATTTAATTGTTGCATTATTGCTTAAAATCTTCACACTCCCTCTTAACCTCATTGGATTCCTCATTGGATTTCACATTGATGATACCACATTGGATTCTTCATCCATTTTAATTCCATTTATGCTTAATACCATTCCTCGCTCCTTTACATTCATTTGTACATTAAAAAAAATTGTTACAACATCATCTTTCCTTTATCTTGGCCAAATACATTCATTCTCCTTTCCTTGGCTGGTTCTTGCTTAATTCAAGTCCTAATCGTCTCATTTTTTTATCGTCAAATTAGTCCTCTTTCCGAGCCTATCGTTAAGGTAATAATCGATTATGTTTTCGATCGTTGTTCACCTTGATTTTCTTAGTTTTTCTCATGGTATTTTTCTACCATGAATTTCGTGTATGGTAGGTTTCGTGGACGATCCCGAGGTCGACGAGTATATTATTGATTCCGATTTGGATTAGAGGTAACGTCGATGTTACTCGGTATTTCGTGATTTTAACTGTGTAATTGCATGTATTTTTTTATATTTCATTTTTGACAATATATGTATGTCATATAATCTGGAAAATTTTTGAAAGTTAAAAATTTGCATGTTTCGATATTTTTATCGCTTTTACGAGATTAACGATTAAATTGTTGTACTAATTTGTAAAATCGTAATATTCGGCCTAAACTTGTAATATATGATTATATTCTGTAAAAATGAAGTTTTTAATGATTTTTAATAATTTGGTATTTTTCTGATATTTTTGATATCGATTATTGAATTTTTACCATTTACGAACAAAAACGATTAAAAACTGATTTTTATTTCTAGCACTTAAACATTTTATTTTAATCTGAAATATGACGTGGATAATCTTTCTGATGAAAAATCATTCTATGAATTTTTTTCATAATTTTTCGGGATTATTAAGTGGGTGAATTAATTAATCACTTTAAATCATCGTTTATCGTTAGAACCGTGTGTGTCGTTTAAATTCTCGGTTTCTGGTCTTTTGTTTAAATTTTGGAAAAAAAAATATTAGTTTCTGGAAAATCATTATTTTTAAGTTTAATAATAATTTTTGGATATTAATACTTAAATCGTTTTTTAATTACTATTTTTATTAATCGTTATTGTTGAGATTAGACGATTAACGAGAAAACCCTTTAAAAACCGAGTTTAAGGATTCTGGAAAATTCTCTTTCCGGACAGAATGTCCAAAAATATATTTTAGCTATTTTACGTAATTTTTGTACTATTTATTAAAGTCTTTAAATAATAGTAATGATTCGATTTATCGTTAAAAATGCTTCGTCATACCTAAAAGAATTATTTTTCCAGCAATTTTGAAAATATTTAAATCTGAAACTTTGATAGTTAAATCACCCCTTATCATATTCTAAATTTTTTTTAATGGTTTAATTAAGTAAAACAAGTTAAAAGATTTATTTTTACATTTGCCGTAAAATCCTATTTATGTTCGTATTGTCGAAACTAATAATAATTGGGGAATTTTAATTTTATAAATTTTGGAAACACCCTAATTAGTAGTATTAAAATGTTTAAGACATTTTTAATCATTTCATAAACACTTGTATGATATTTTAATAAATTTCATGAACTCAAATGTTTTCACTTTAACAATTAATATCGTTAAGGCCGAAAGTATTAGTTTTATAAATCTACATCTTTTACTAAAAATGTTTTATTAGTATGAACTAATATTTTCGCTATTTTGATATGATGCTATTTTTGTAAAGTTTCTAAATATAAAAGTTTCCTAAAATAGAAAGTTTCCTCTTTTGGAAGGCGATCCGTTTTCCCTTTTGTTCTCTTATTATTTACAATGATTATATCCTTTTGAATATCGATAATGGCTTTGTTTTGGAGTTATGGAATACGGACAAGTGTGGGGTTAGAGTAATATTAGTCTAGGATGTACATTTTTGCCATCAACTGTAAGGCTGATGTGTCTTTATGGGGCACATTGGTTGTTGAACTGAGCATGGTTTGTGTTCAAGAGAGTGTGCATTGTGCCCTTAAACTTAGATATCGCATCGTGTAAGTCGCGTCGGGTTGAACTGGATATGGTTTGTATCCAGGAGGGGTGTATACTACTTAAATCAGGACCTCGCTGCACGCAGTCCTGTTATAGTTGAGTTGCCTAGTTAGAGACTGGATTCTGTTATGAGTTATGTCTATAGTTCTCGAAGCTAGTTTCCAGTATTATCCTAGTGAAAGTCTAGCCTTGTGCACACTGATCGAATTTCCATAACGCCATTTTGACTATTTTTATTATTATCGATATAATTTTGATTTGAAGGGTGGCAAATGTTTTATGTTTTCTTCGGAAAACTCATTTTTATTATACTGTTTCGTTACGTGAAGTTTTTCACTGAAAGCTTATTTTCCTTATAATCTTTTAATGATTTTTATTTTTACTATTTTCATATAATAGTAATTACAGTTTTAAAATCATGTTATACGGCTGGGAGAACGTTGACGTTGCTCCCCAATGATTGTGGCTGTTATGTTTTTAACATGGCAGGTATATGTGTTTTTCTTCGGGTGGGCTAGCGAGCAGTTATGGATCCTGCTTATTTATTTTAATAATTATGTCTTATGGATTGTTCAAACCCCCTTTTGTGGATTGTTTTAATTTTGGCCATTTTATTTAAGGCCTATTGTTTGACTTTACCATTTTAATTTTACTAAGACATAGTTTTCAGCGTGTTTTAATCCCGACTCTACAGTGTTTCCGCCACTGTATCACGTTAGAATTTCTAGGGGATTACAGTTGGTATCAGAGCATCACTGCTCCCAACGCTTACACCTGAAATTAGGAAAAATACCAGTAAATTATTTAAACAGTAAATAAAAATATTATTAGAGATGGGTAGAAACAAGTAAGGACTTATTTGTTTAGCTTTCCTGTTCCTGAAACTCAATGGTTAGCATTGAATATTTGTTTTATTTGTCCAAGAAGAAGATAAGTGGACAAGAGGTTGACATGATGCTGCTCCAGATCGGGACAAGACCTTCTTAGAACTCTCAACGCCTGCTGACTCGAGTGGATAACTTGGTGCTCCAAGAAAGATGCCGATGGTGACTCTTCAGCTCCGGTTTAGTTCGCTTAAGCCACTGGCCAGATGATCAAGAGTAGATTCTAGTTCCGTGACGGTACAACAGACTCAAATGTGAAATCACTTTGGATCCGGATGGAGAGACCCAATTCTACTATGCTCGTATCTCTACGAGATGATGAAGATATCCCGCGATTTCCTTTGTGGAACCTTAGAGGTCCGAGCATTTCCGTCTCATTTTAGATCTTAGTTATCTAGGATCATCATTCTTTTCCTTCTTCCTCCACTTCTTTCAACTCTTCTTTTATAAATTCTTGCCTTTGTTCTTGAGGCAAATCTTCGACTAATTTTCTTACTTTACCATCTTTCCTCTTGAGATTCTTGGTTTGACCAAATTCCGTCTCAGTGGACCCCGTGAAAAGTCATAGATGTTTGAGGTTTAATACACCCTTGTTACATGGTTTGAGGATTGTGAGTATACTCTGTTATCTATCTTAGTAAGCTTTTGAGGATCGATTTGAATGATAAATTGTCGATTAATGGAATTAGGTTGGTACTTGAGACACTGAACCTTGGGTTATAGGTTACTTTGATTAATTTGGAGTACTTAGAGTTGAATATATTTTGGAGTAGTAAGAGTATGTCATATTTGATGGATACCTTGTACCTAACCTAGAACCGAACTAAGTGTAACTGATAATATCACTTTGGGATTCTTACCTAATGCATATTTGGTGGATGCATCGTGAATATTTAGGATCTTAGAGTATCGTTTAAGATGTTAGCCTAAGTGTTGTGGTACCATTTCAAGTCCTCGTTAATGTTTAGTAAATTTTGGGTTGACATAGATTAAACCTTGTTTCTTATGGAATAGATTGTTGATCGTTGATGTAAGGTTGTAACCTACGAACTTTGGAGTTGAATGACCTAAATTTTGGGATAGATCATTGTTAACCTTGAAGAAGAGAAACATATTACACAATTAGTGGTTGGATTTATTGTGTTGTTTTGAGGAATACTATAATACAGATCATCTTATTGGGACTTTCAGGTGAGAACTCTTTGACCAGCGAGATTGTGCCTTCGTTGAGTTATTAAATATATTGTGGTTGCACCGTGGTGATTTAAAATTTGATGGGCTCCTAGAAATATTAGTCGAATGACATATTTGAAGATGTGAGTGTCCGCTATTACCTATAGATTTGAGCGTGTTTAAAGATTTGTTATACGTTCCTAACTCCCGTACTTGCGGCATTATAAATATGTTGATGATCATTTTTGAGGATTTCGTACCCGAGCCTTGTTAAATTGGTGGACCTTATTAGTGTTCCTTACTCGAGAAATTTGGAGTATACTTCGAGTTCAAACCTTATGAGCTTCGAGTTTATAAACCTTATCGATTGCGAGTTTAGGTGGGTTTTGATAACCGTTGGAATCTTAATTAATGGATTAGTCTAAATCATTTGTGGATTCTTACCATACCAATTGAAAGATTATATAAGTATGTAAGACTTAATTTTGGAGGTTGTGGCCGTTGACAATTTTGGAGGTTGTAGATTGAGTAGGCCCACCCTGTACCGATATTGGACTTAGCGTTAGTTGATGGGCCAATTAGGAACCCGTGTTTGTGAGAGTCGTGCTAGAAATCTCGAGATGGTTAATTTCCTCTATAATCCTTGAGAGCTCTGTCTGACTCTCAACTTCGTTTTCCTTTCTGCTTCTCTTGAATTCTGTTACCCCAAATGCTGCCAACCCATTTGACATTTATCGATTTTGAAAACTTTTGTTTTAATTTATTTTATCCTTGTTCTGTTTACCCGTTAACCTTTTTTTTTATTTTTATTTTTGCAAGAATGTTATTTCCCTTTTATTCATCCAATTGGGAAGAAAAAAAAAAGAGACCAAACTTACAAGACTAACCCCTAGAATGTGTTAATGCACATCCAATTACAAGCTAAATCGTATACAAAGATCTATGTTTCTACTCTTTAGCCTAGAAAATACTTCAAACTTAATTTGCCCTATCAATTGTGTGTATGGTCTTTCTTTACCCGTGAAGATTCTAGCATTCCTCTCAATCCATATATGATATACACAAGCCGCTATCGTCAAGCAAAACCACAAATGTTTCCAATGCTTCTTCTTCTTCTGCTGTACCGCCCACACCAGCTCAAGTCTGAGTTCATCACTCCGCCCTCTAATTTGCATCCACTTCTAAAGTTCCTCCCAAATCTGCTTGGCATATGAACACTTAAAAAACAAATGATCATAGCATTCCGTCCTACATTTTTTTTTATTTGAACTTCCTATTTTATAAAAAGTTTGACTAACTAAAACTTTTCAGATATCGTGAAATTTAACATTTTTTGAATTTTAATTTAAGAACTTTATACTTCACTCTTGTTTTATATTTGGTTGATATTTATATTTAGATCTGTTTCAAAATGCTTTAATAATTTATCTTAAATTATTTCGAAATTATTTCAATTTTTAATTTTCAAGCGATCGGAATTTTATGAAGAATTTCATATTTCCAAATACTTCAATTTCTATAGGATTATTATGTAAAAAGTTTTAACATTGCCGAAAATATTTTTTATGTTCATGTTTGATAACATTTTTTGAAAACTTTCATAGTTACTTTGATAACATTTTCGAAATTTTAACGTTTTGAAAATTGGATTTCGTTTTATTGTTGGTGGACTTTTGAATCTGTTATTGAAAATATTTGACGACTGGTTCGATTTTTACTAACTACAAAATTAGATTTCTCCAAACTAATTTTTTTTCATCAGAAAAAGATATATTATCGAATTTCTTAATCAAATTGTTTAATTTTGTTTTGAAAATGTTTTCGGTTACCCTGTTTCCTTCAAGTTTGTTTACAAATGTTATTCAACAATATTATTTTATCAAATAACTTTACTTTACGATTTCATTAACTTAGAAGATTTTAAATTCCGGGTGGCTTAGACCAATTCCTCTTGGAATAAATATTTGCATTTGATTTCGTATCACTTTAAAAGTTGTAAAATTTTCTTTTACAGAAAAATTATTATACAAATTTGTATCCCCATCTTTTCGAGGGGGTAATCTTGATTCTCTTTCTGCTTATTCTTAGTTTCGAGGACGAAACTTTCTTTTAGTGGGGAGGATTGTAACACCCGCTATTTTCCCTAGCATTTTTATCCTTTCCGTTATGACTTCGTCATAACTCTGTCACATTTTGACCTTATGTTTCATCTTTTTCCAAGCTTTATTTTCATTTTTGGGTTTAATGATATTTATTTTTATTTTAAAGGATTTTAATTCTTTTAAATCTATTTATTTAATTTTCTTCGTAAACTATTTATTTTTCCGCGAGGAATTTTATTACCCATCGTACTTAAGCTCGGATTTGAGTTATTCCTTTTTCTACAAATGTCTAAACATATTTTTATAATATTTTCAACTAGTAAATATTTTTATTTACGAAAATTTAGCCATTAATGATTTTATTACGAAGTTTCGTAAATAATTATTTTCTTACGCGAGGTTTACTCGAATTACTTTGAAATGCCTTTAACTATTTTTACAATTATACTTTTTATCAACTTACAAATTATTTGAGACCTTTTCCTCATATTTTGGACCGACAAAGCTCCTTGTCACAATTTTACTACGTTTTATTACTACGATTCATTTTATTACGTAAACCGAAAAGATATGATTATTTCCCTTCTCATTTAATTGTTGCATTATTGCTTAAAATCTTCACACTCCCTCTTAACCTCATTGGATTCCTCATTGGATTTCACATTGATGATACCACATTGGATTCTTCATCCATTTTAATTCCATTTATGCTTAAAACCATTCCTCTCTCCTTTACATTCATTTGTACATTAAAAAAAATTGTTACAACGTCATCTTTCCTTTATCTTGGCCAAATACATTCATTCTCCTTTCCTTGGCTGGTTCTTGCTTAATTCAAGTCCTAATCGTCTCATTTTTTTATCGTCAAATTAGTCCTCTTTCCGAGCCTATCGTTAAGGTAATAATCGATTATGTTTTCGATCGTTATTCACCTTGATTTTCTTAGTTTTTCTCATGGTATTTTTCTACCATGAATTTCGTGTATGGTAGGTTTCGTGGACGATCCTGAGGTCGACGAGTATATTATTGATTCCGATTTGGATTAGAGGTAACGTCGATGTTACTCGGTATTGCGTGATTTTAATTGTGTAATTGCATGTATTTTTTTATATTTCATTTTTGAAAATATATGTATGTCATATAATCTAGAAAATTTTTGAAAGTTAAAAATTTGCATGTTTCGATATTTTTATCGCTTTTACGAGATTAACGATTAAATTGTTGTACTAATTTGTAAAATCGTAATATTCGGCCTAAACTTGTAATATATGATTATATTCTGTAAAAATGAAGTTTTTAATGATTTTTAATAATTTGGTATTTTTCTGATATTTTTGATATCGATTATTGAATTTTTACCATTTACGAACAAAAACGATTAAAAACTGATTTTTATTTCTAGCACTTAAACATTTTATTTTAATCTGAAATATGACGTGGATAATCTATCTGATGAAAAATCATTCTATGAATTTTTTCATAATTTTTCGGGATTATTAAGTGGGTGAATTATTAATCACTTTAAATCATCGTTTATCGTTAGAACCGTGTGTGTCGTTTAAATTCTTGGTTTCTGGTCTTTTGTTTAAATTTTTGAAAAAAAAATATTAGTTTCTGGAAAATCATTATTTTTAAGTTTAATAATATTTTTTGGATATTAATACTTAAATCGTTTTGTAATTACTATTTTTATTAATCGTTATTGTTGAGATTAGACGATTAACGAGAAAACCCTTTAAAAACCGAGTTTAAGGATTCTGGAAAATTCTCTTTCCAGACAGAATGTCCAAAAATATATTTTAGCTATTTTATGTAATTTTTGTACTATTTATTAAAGTCTTTAAATAATAGTAATGATTTTTGGACAAAATTTCGATTTATCGTTAAAATGCTTCGTCTTACCTAAAAGAATTATTTTTCCAGCAATTTTGAAAATATTTAAATCTGAAACTTTGATAGTTAAATCACCCCTTATCATATTCTAAATTTTTTTTAATGGTTTAATTAAATAAAACACGTTAAAAGATTTATTTTTACATTTGCCGTAAAATCCTGTTTAATCCTATTTTTACATTTGTCGAAACTAATAATAATTGGGGAATTTTAATTTTATAAATTTTGGAAACACCCTAATTAGTAGTATTAAATTGTTTAAGACATTTTTAATCATTTCATAAACACTTGTATGATATTTTAATAATTTCATGAACTCAAATGTTTTCACTTTAACAATTAATATCGTTAAGGCCGAAAGTATTAGTTTTATAAATCTACATCTTTTACTAAAAACGTTTTATTAGTATGAACTAATATTTTCGCTATTTTGATATGATGCTATTTTTGTAAAGTTTCTAAATATAAAATTTTCCTAAAATAGAAAGTTTCCTCTTTTGGAAGGCGATCCGTTTTCCCTTTTGTTCTTTTATTATTTACAATGATTATATCCTTTTGAATATCGATAATGACTTTGTTTTGGAGTTATGGAATACGGACAAGTGTGGGGTTAGAGTAATATAGTCTAGGATGTACATTTTTGCCATCAACTGTAAGGCTTATGTGTCTTTATGGGGCACATTGGTTGTTGAACTGAGCATGGTTTGTGTTCAGGAGAGTGTGCATTGTGCCCTTAAACTTAGATATCGCATCGTGTAAGTCGCGTCGGGTTGAACTGGATATGGTTTGTATCCGGGAGGGGTGTATACTACTTAAACCAGGACCTCGCTGCACGCAGTCCTGTTATAGTTGAGTTGCCTAGTTAGAGACTGGATTCTGTTATGAGTTAAGTCTACAGTTCTCGAAGCTAGTTTCCAGTATTATCCTAGTGAAAGTCTAGCCCTGTGCACACTGATCCAATTTCCATAACGCCATTTTGACTATTTTTATTATTATCGATATAATTTTGATTTGAAGATTGGTAAATGTTTTATGTTTTCTTCGGAAAACTCATTTTTATTATATTGTTTCGTTACGTGAAGTTTTTCACTGAAAGCTTATTTTCCTTATAATCTTTTAATGATTTTTATTTTTACTATTTTCATATAATAGTAATTACAGTTTTAAAATCATGTTATACGGCTGGGAGAACGTTGACGTTGCTCCCCATTGATTGTGGCTGTTATGTTTTTAACATGGCAGGTATATGTGTTTTTCTTCGGGTGGCACTACCACAAAATGTGTAATAAGAAACACCAAATAGAGAACGCACTACGTAGATAACCGTTATCTAAGATAATAGAGAACACACCTTGCAAATAAGTGTTATCTAAACGATTAATAGATGACACTTATGAAGCAAGTGTTATCTAAAAGATTAATAGATAACACTTATAGGGGCAAGTGTTATCTAATGTACTCCAGAAGACAAATTAAAAAAACAAAATACATAAAATATAGGGGAGTAGTAATACGGAGTGAATATTATAAACATGGATGTTTCTCAGTCATCTTCAATTCTTCACTTCATCAAAACCCTTCAAACACCATTGCAAAACTCTACAATAACATTGATTATCCATCATCAGTAACACTACTACAACTGATTTCGACTTCACCCAAAATTAATCCTCCATCAAAACCCTTAATCTCAAATTTGCAAACCCTAAAATAATCACTCAAATTGATATGAACATTGTTTACTGGAGAGAGAACTGTATAAAATTCGACAAATCTGCGAGTTTGATGTCGAGAAATTGCAGATCGAGGAAAACGAAGGTCTACTGGATGATTCTCTTGGTAATCAATCAATCCCTCTATTCCTTTTCATTTACTGCTAATAATTAATCCCCCAAATTTTAATTCGACATAATTTTAATGTGTTTTTGTATGTTGTTTCAATTACCAGTTCCTTTTGACTCAATTCATTATAGTTCTCTTCAATTGGTATGTTTTGATTTCCGTTCACTTAGCTTGTTTGTTTTCGATTTCAGTATGAGTAAACCCTAATTTCAATTTGGGGTTGTGTACTTCGTTTTTCATGAACTGGATGTGAATAATATTACTGCTTACATATAAAACTACAATTCGTAATGAACTACAACTTATCTATGTAATTGTACCTTACAGTTAAGGCTATTGTTGATCCTCATCGTGCTTGCTCGAAATTTATGATGTTTGTAAGGCAAGGAGTAAAGAATCTTCGTGTATCATGTTAGTTAAAGACGGTGTGTTTCCATAGAGAGCTACATTGTATAGATTGATATTTAATTGCCCGAATCTCTCCTTTTGAATTTCCATCATACTGATTTGGTTTGTAGCGTTTCAAAGTAAATTATGTGTTCAATTTCATTTTTTAATGCGCGTATAACTCGATTTCTGTATGCCTTCCGCTATGAATTTGAATTGGCAATGATCGACAATATAAGAATATAGGATATTATCCCACCTCGTATCACCTAGTTACTATGTCGTTGCCTCTCATAATTTAAAGTTGCCTTCAATCGTAAAATTCATGTATTGGGCATTTAATGACGCTATGCATATTAATTAATAATTCTTTCATGTCATTCTATATTTATCCATGTTAATATCATCATCGAGTTGAATTTTTCATTTTCATTCAAACTTGGTTATTGTTCACGTGTGATGTACCTTGTAGGCATGGATCCTATTGAAAAATGATTCATGTGGGATGTCATTCTACGCTTGTCCACAAACAGATAAAGAACAACTTTAATTCCGCTACTCATAGCATCAATGAAGCAAAGGTTTCGTGCACCAGTTATGGAATCATGGTAAGTAGAGTATTACCTCTTTTATTCTTTATAGTGATATTTCCACTCAAGCTTATGGTAAGAAGAGTAATATTGCATAGAAGTAAGTATTTGTGACCAATATCAAATATTACATTGATTCAATCAATAGGACCACTCACATTCTCACATTCAATTATGCTTACCTATTCATGAACTCAATATCTAGTGATTTTTTTATATTTAAATCATCTTAGAGGCTTTGATATACTTCATAGATAATAAGAATGATCTCTTGAGGTAATTAGTTATTACATTATTCTCAATGTTATTAGCAGCTACATCGCGTTCTTCCATTTTCGAAGCATTGTCGCCTAGTAGTGTTGGAAATTTAGTGTTTTATTATACCAAACTGACTTTCTGGCTCTAGAATCTCCTCTATCTTCCGAGTCACTAACTAAAATAATCCTTTTATGGGTATGATATGGGCTCAAGATAATAGTTGTATAAAAAAATACAATATAGAGACATCATATTGATTTGGAAAAAACTACTAATAAAACGTGGCTCAAAGGTTCGTTTCCTTTATTAATTGATGAATTACTTCAGCACATTTTTTTTTATTGTCCATGTTAATTAATTAGTAGTAGTGTGCTCTATAAAAAATAAGTTGACATGTATATATCACACATTTAAATTTTGGGTATTCATACATCTGAGTAAGCTCTAGTGTTACTTTGTACGGAGTAATTGTTTTTGGACGATGTCTCCCTTCACTAATGATTGTGGCCTAAGGCAGAGCAAAATGATTTAAACTCTTCTAATTGCTACTCCGTAATAGTTTGATACATATGTTCAGAATCTGTGAGGTATATGGTGAAGATCTTGCGGCTAAGTCATGGAAATTCATGATTTTCTTTTGTTATAAAGTTAGACTTCATAATTTTTAGACAGTCTGCTTGAATATTGATAGTTTATAATGCCTAATATACTTGATTTTACATTTGAATGACTGACTGAATATATGTTATCCTCCTTGGATTGTGTAGGTGCTGGAAGATGCTTAGTCTCAAGTAGGTGAAGCATTTGGTTTTGTAATTGCTCATTTCAATTGGAGCTAATGGGGTAGTGTTTTTTGAGTTAGCTTTGTATTATCGATTCATTAGTAAACTAATTACTTGGAGAGAGTATTTTCCAGTATGTAGTATGTATTGTGGGTAGAATGATAAACGATATTTAGTATGTTGTAATTCTGAATTTAGAAGTAATAAAAATATGATTATTATATTTCAATATTGTGGCTTATATATATATATATATATATATATATATATATATATATATATATATATATATAATCTTTTTATTAAATATATAAATAGATATAGAGAACGCCTCAATGGTATAACTATTCTCTATTCTTAGGGAATAGAGAACGCCTCTATGACATAAATCTTCTCTTTTCTTAGGGAATAGATAACAGGTTACAAGTACAACTGTTCTTTATAACTATCAATACAAAACGTCTCTTCCAACCGTTCTCTAAGCTTTATAGAACACTGCGCTAGATAACACACCTAAGGTGTTCTCTAAAGCATATTTTAACTGTTCTCTAAGCACGTTTTTGTAGTAGTGTGGGCTAGCGAGCAGTTATGGATCCTGCTTATTTATTTTAATAATTATGTCTTATGGATTGTTCAAACCCCCTTTTGTGGATTGTTTTAATTTTGACCATTTTATGTAAGGCCTATTGTTTGACTTTACCATTTTAATTTTACTAAGACATAGTTTTCAGCGTGTTTTAATCCCGACTCTACAGTGTTTCCGCCACTGTATCGCGTTAGAATTTCTAGGGGATTACACCAGCAGCCTATATATTTCGTAAGCCATGCCCTGGGGGCAGTAGAAAAGAACTATCCAGTGGTGGAAAAGGCAGCCTACGCAGTCGTCATCGCGGCCAGGAAGCTCAGGCCATACTTTGACGCGCACCCGGTCGTGGTACTGACCGACCAACCACTGGAGAAGGTACTGGAAAAGTTTGAGAAGTCTGGGAGACTGCTGAAATGGGCTATCGAATTAAGCGGGCTGGGAATATCATACCAGTCCAGGACCGCCATCAAGGCGCAGGCTTTGGCGGATTTCCTGGCCGAGTGCTCCCACTCAGAAGAGGATGACCTCTCTGCAGGAGAATGGGTGGTATACACAGATGGGTCCTCCACGGCCAACGGTGCGGGGGCAGGGGTTGTGCTGACCAGCCCCGAAGGAGTGGACTTCGAGCATGCACTCAGGTTCACCTTCCCTGCATCAAACAATGAGGCCGAGTATGAAGTCGTCCTTGCAATGATTAAGCTGGCCAGAGCCGCAGGGGCTGAGCGAGTTGTCTTAGCAACAGACTCCCAGCTCATTGCTAACCAGATTAATGGAGAATACGAGGCTAGGGATCAGGCCATGGCTACGTATCTGGAGAAGGTAAAACAGAAATTATCAGGTTTGAAATCCTACGAAGTCAAGCAGATCCCCCGGTCCCAGAATAACCGGACGGACGCCCTGTCAAAGCTAGCCAACTCCAGCCTGCAAGACATAAGAAGGTCAGTCTGGGTGGACGTTGTCCAAGAAAAGTCCACCACCTGTCAGATGATCAATGCAATCGAAGAGGCATGGCCCGAAGACTGGATGACCCCCATCATCCAGTTTAAGAAATATGGAACCCTTCCCTCTGATCCTGCACAAAAAAGAAGGATGCCAGCAAAAGCAGCATGGTTCATACTAATCGGGGAGGAGTTGTACAAGAAGTCATTCTCCTCACTTTGCTCAAATGCCTGGGGGCAGGGCAGGCTGCAGAGGTTTTGGATGACATTCACTCGGGAATCTGCGGTCATCACATATGAGGGAGGTCGCTGGCCCACAAGGCCTTAAGAGCAGGCTACTACTGGCCAACCCTGCTAGCCGATGCGAGAGACCTAACTCGGAGATGCAGGAAATAAATACCAGTTATTTGCCCCAGTAATTCATGCCCCGGCCCAGGAACTCAGGCTGATCTTGTCTCCCATCCCTTTTGCACAGTGGGGGATGGATATATTGGGACCCTTTACTGTGGCAACGGGGCGCCGAAAGTTTTTAATAGTAGGAATCGACTACTTTACCAAGTGGATCGAAGCCGAGGCAGTTCCGAATATCACCGAGCCTGCAGTAAGGAAGGTGATTTGGAGGAACATCATAACCAGATTTGGCCTGCCGAAGGTGCTGGTATTCGACCACGGAAGACAATTTGACAACGACCCCCTAAGAACCTGGCTGGAAGGCCATGGCATAGCAGTCGCCTACTCTGCTGTCTGCCATCCCCAAACAACGGGCAGGCCGAAGCCGCCAACAAGCAAATCCTGAACGGGCTCAAAAAGATGGTGGATGAGCTTAAAGGCAGGTGGGCATATGAATTGCCAAGCATCCTTTGGTCAATCAGGAGTACCCGGAAAGAGTCCACAGGTCAGACCCCCTTCAGCCTGGTTTACGGGGCGGAGGCCCTGCTGCCCATTGAGGCAAGGATCCCCACACTGCGGTCCAAGTAGTATAACAGGGCGGATAATGAAGCAGCAATAACCAAGGCCTTGGACATGGTCAGTGAAGTCAGGCAGGAGGCTGGCGTTAACATAGCCGCCTACCAGTAGCGAATGAGGAAAGCATACAACAAGAAAGTGAATGAAAGGAGTTTCCAGGTAGGAGACTTAGTCTTGAGAAAAACGCAAGCAGTGGGAAAGTCAAGAGAGCATGGAAAGCTGAGCGCCAATTGGGAAGGCCCGTATGAGGTAACCCGGATTCTGGGGCCAGGTACCTACAGAATTGCTAATCTTGAAGGTCAGGAGTTGGCTGCCCATTGGAACGTAGACACCCTGAGAAAATATTACGTCTGAGCACAGGAAGATTAAGGGATTTTCTTTCTTTTTGCTATTTCCCGAAAATTGGCGGAGGACGGTCATAATATAATGTCGACGGGTTTGAATGCTTAAGAGAGGCCTAAAAGAGTCTAGGGTAATGTAAGATAGTTAAACAATACAAGAAGGAAGTATTTATAGGGTTACAAGAATGAAGGAGGAGAAAAGAATCAAATGCGGGCTACAGCAGGTCCATCCCGTCCGGGATGAGATGGTCCCGTCCGGGATGGCTTCATAGTCCCGTTCGGGATGGTGATCCCGTCCGGGATGGTGATCCCGTCTGGGATGGCTCCAAAACAGAAGCAGTCGCATTTGTGCACCTCATCCCGGACGGGATGAGGCCCTTCCCGTCGGGGATGAGTCTTGTAGGCCTCCAAAATGATCTTTTTGGCCCCTCCTTGGTTCTCATGGGCTTATCACCGATTCTCGGGGCTTGGGATCGAGTCTAAGAGGCTCGGGATCGGGTCCCAAGGCCTCGGGGTCGAATCCAGGGCATCGAGTGATCGTTCCTTCACTTCGTTGGCTCCAAAAAGTGTATGTATCGAGTCGGAATCGCTCCAACTCTTCATGAATGGTCTCGGGAACCTGAAACGAACTAGAGGAAGCATAAGTAGCCTATAAACCGCTCTCAAGGAGCGATTCTACAAGGAAAACGGGACCAAAACACAGCAAATTAGGCACTACAAACTACACTTATCAGGAATTAGGATAATACTTTAGACACTGAACCTTGGGTTATAGGTTACTTTGATTATTTTGGAGTACTTAGAGCTGAATATATTTTGGAGTAGTAAGAGTATGTCATATTTGATGGATACCTAGTACCCAACCTAGAACCGAACTAAGTGTAACTGATAATATTACTTTGGAATTCTTACCTAATGCTTATTTGATGGATGCTTCGGGAATATTTGGGATCATAGAGTACAGTTTAAAGTGTTAACATGATGAGTGTTGTGTCGAAGGTTTTCATTAATATCGTTAGAAATTTTCATTGACATAGATTACCCGTGTTTCTTAAGGATTAGATCGTTGATCGTTGTTTAAGGTTGTAACCTATGAGCTTTGGAGTTGAGTGATCTAACTTGGATAAATTGTTGTTAACCTTGAAGAGGAGAAACATATTGCCATTAGAGGTTGGATTTATCGCGTTGTTTTGAGGAATACTTAATACGAATCATCTTGATGGATTTATAGTTCAAAACCCTTAGACCAACGAGACTATGGCTTCGTTGAGTTAATATTTTGGCGGTTTCTATGATACGATATGAACTTGGTGGAATTCTCAGCAACCATAGTCGAATGATGTGTTTGAAGATGTGAGTGTTTATGCCATTACTTGTAGGTGTGAGTGCGTTTGAGGATTTACTGTTCTTTCCCAACTTCTGTACTTGTGGCATTATAATTATGTTGGTAATATCTTTGAGGGTTTCGTACCCGAGCATTGTTAAATTGGTGGCCTGTGTTTATTGTTCCTTACTCGAGAAATTTGAAGTATACCTCGAGTTCAAACCTTGTAAGCTTCGATTTTAGGAATTTTATCGATTACGAGTTTGGGTATGTTTTGTTAACCGTGGAATCTTAACTAATGATATTAGATTCTGAAACATTTAAGGATTTCTATCGTGTCGTTTGAACGATTGGATAATCACGTAAGACATTTTTGGAGATTGTGACTGAGTAGTATCACCTAATGTCTAATGTTGGACTTGGTATTATTTGATGGTAATTAGGTACCCGTGTTGTGGGAGTCGTACCGGGAATCTCGAGATGGTTAACTTCTTCTGTAATTCCTTGAGAGCTCTGTTGACTCTCAATTTCGTTCCTCCCTTTAGCTTTTCTTTAATCCTGCCATTTCTGCTTCGGCCAGTCCCTTTGGCCTCTTTTTCGGGTTTGAAAATTTCTGTTTTGATTTGTCGTTGACTCTAACTCTATTTATCCGTTTATCATTTTCCTGAACCTCTGTTATGAAAAGTTTGACTATTTTAAAATTTTGGGCTATCGTGAAATTTTAACATTTGAGTTATAAATTCTTAAAACTTTTTTTCCTATTCGTTTTTGATTGATTATATATATTTAATCCTGTTTCAAAATACCTTAATAATTTATTTTAAAGTATTTTGAAATTGTTTCAAATTTCTATTTTCAAGCATTTGAATTTTACGAAAACTTCTATAATCGCAAATATTTTGATTTCTATAAGATAATCATGTAAGACAATTTAACATTTTCGAAAAAAACATCGTATGTCTTAAGTTTTTATTTTATTGTTGAATTTCTTAATTAAAATATTTTACTGTTGTTTTGAAAATAATTGGGTATTCTCGCCCTCGGGTTCGTTTACAATATTATTTATCGTCATTATTTTATCCAATAATTTTTAACTTACGATTTTGTTAATTTAAATGAAATTAAACTTTGAGTAACCGAGCGCAAATTATCTTGAAATAAATTTTGTCTTCGATTTCGATTGCATATCACGTCTGAAGTTGTGATTTTTTTTTTAAAAATCGAGACTTTGATGCGAGTTAAGCATTCTCTTTTGTTCAAATGATATAACCTTGTTTTCCACTCTATTATTATGTTTTTGTTAGTTTCGAGGACGTAACTTATTTTTAGTGGGGAAGATTGTAACACCCCTGATTTTATAAATTAAATTAAATTAAATTAAAATTATGTTCGTATTTTTATTTTTACGATTTAACTCGTAAATCTTAAAATTATTAGAAAACGAATTTATCGTTTAATCGTTTCAAACTCCTAAAATTCTATTTGTCTCGGATACTCTTCTTATATTTAAAACATATTTTTATTTCTATTTCGATTCATTTTATACATTTATTTAATTCTTATCGAAAGTATATTTCGACGATTTAAATTCTAAATTCTTTTTATTTATTTATATTTAAGCTCGAATTTTCTATTTTTTTTGGCTCGAAGCTCATTTATTTTAAGTTTCGTCAAAATATTTATTTTCTTTCCTCGAGAAATTAATTTAATTCATTTTATTGAAGATTTATTATTTATCGGGAAATACTATTTCATCATCCAATTATTTATAAGTCTCATTTTCGTCCCGAATACTTTATTTACTCATTTTTTTTTACGGTCTGATTATTTTTTTAATTTTATTGACTCGTTTTTTATTCAACTCGTGGGTCAGTCAACTTATTTACGGAATTCGTTTCTCACCCGATTCATTTAATCAATCAGTTTTACCGACCCACTTTATTTTGAGCGGATTCATTTCCCTTTCCGTTGTTTCCCACCTACACGTATACCCCTTACTCATTTCCCCTTTTTCCCATTTTTTTGTTGGTATTTACATGCATTCACCCTCCTTAATCTCTTGATTTTCCACCGCTTGAACTCCCTCACCTTGTATCTCCCTTTTCCCTTTTCTTACATACTTTGTATGCCTCCTCTTCGTCCTATTCTCTTCAGCCATCTCCTTCGCTCCCTTTCTTTTCCCATGTCTTCATCGCGGTTCCCCTGTTGCAGCAATCTGGCTATGTCAATTACCCTCGTGATATTGTTGTTCGTTGATACAGGACGCAGGAGGTAGCTCTACAATGGGAGAGTACTTCGAGTTTCGAGTATGCAACAATGGTGATCGTAACAGAATTGAGAGAATAGAAAGATAGAAGTTTGTTGTATATTATTGTGAATGAATGTTCTGTTATGCCTGTACAAGTGTTCTTATAGACAATAGTCTAACAAACTCGGTCAATGCCTAACAACTTGGTCAACATGTGTTGATCTCTCGCCCAAATAGCCTAACAACTGTGTTTACTGTATCATACCTTCCCCCTTCAAGAGACTTGTCCTCAAGGCTCAATTTCACGGACGTAAAATTCAGGAAAACGTTCCTCAATAACAGTAGCATACTCCCACGATGCATCACTTTCAGCAAATCCCTCCCATTGAACAAGGAGTTGTACTACTGCATTCTGTTGACGCTTGACCACCCTTCTATCCACCACCTTGATCAATTGTACTTCAGTATCAGCAGCTCGACCTTGCATCCAATGTGGAATATGGGCTTCAGCTGGAAGTATACCCCTGAATGGCTTCAATTGTGACACATGAAAAACATTATGTGTTCTAGCTGAATCTGGAAGTTGTATCTTATATGCCACCTTCCCAATTGTATCAATGATCTGAAAAGGGCCAAAATATTTGGGTGATAATTTCTAGTTACCGCGCTCTTGGATACTGCCCTGCCTGTAAGGCTGTAACTTTAACCATACCCAATCCCCGATCTGAAACACACGTTCTGATTGTTTATTATCTGCCTGCACCTTCATCCTCATCTGAGCTTTAGCCAATTGTTTCCTTAACTCTATAATCATACTCTCCCTTCGCCTCATAGTCCTGTCCACCGCATCTACTGGGGTCTCTCCTGGAATATATGGTAAATGTAGAGGGGGAGGCTGATTGTAGACCACCTCATAAGGAGTCAGGTTAGTCGAACTGTGGAAGGAGGTATTATACCACCATTCCGTTAAGGGCAACCATAGGGACCGCTCCCTGGGTTTTAGGATGCTCATACAACGTAAGTAGGCTTCGATACACCTATTGACTACCTCCGTCTGACCATCTGTCTGTGGGTGGTAGCTTGTAGACAGTCTGAGTTCAGTTCCCTGAATTGAGAATAACGCCTGCCAAAACTGACTCAAGAATATAGCATCCCGGTCACTCAAAATACTTCGCGGCCAACCATGTAGCTTAAACACTCCATCCAAATATGACTGAGCAACATCCACAGCAGTGAAGGGATGAGACAAAGCTATGAAGTGAGCATATTTACTGAGTCTGTCTACCACAACGAAAATCACTTCCTTCCCTTGAGACTTTGGCAACCCGGTAATAAAATCCATCGAAATATCCACCCATACTTCATCAGGAATGGGTAAGGGTTGCAATAACCCAGGGTAAGCTGATGTCTCATACTTATTGGCCTGACAAGTGGGGCACTGCCTGACAAAATGGCTAACATCTTTGGTCAGCCCTTTCCAGGTAAACAAAGACTTAATTCTTCGTGTTGTGGCATCTCTCCCCGAATGACCACCCTCTCCTGAACAGTGCATCCAATTTAATATCTGCGTTCTCAATGCCTGATTGGGACCAACTACAATCTTCCCTTTCTTCTTCAATAATCCATTATGCAACCGAAAATGGCAAACTTCAGCACCCTGTTGCAGTTGCTGGATGATCCCAAGGAGCACTACATCCTCACTACAGCTGGCCCATATTTTTTCAGTTAGGTCTAATTGAATTTCAGACAAAGATAAGCACAACAAATCACTTCCCGGTACTCGGGACAATGCATCTGCCACCGTATTTTCTTTGCCCGATCTGTAGTGGATATCATAATCAAATCCCATAAGTTTTGACAGCCAAAACTGCTGAAATGGGGTAGAAATTTTCTGCTGTAACAGCCATTTTAGACTTTTCTGATCAGTTTTCACCTCAAAATGCTGACCAGACAAATATTGTTCCCATTTTTGGACTGCAAATACTATCGCCAACAGTTCCTTCTCGTAGACGGATAACTTCTGCCATTTGGGTCCCAAGGTTTTACTAATAAAAGCCAACGGATGTCCCCCTTGTGTGAGTACATCCCCAATTCCATTGTTAGAAGCATCTGTTTCTACTGTAAACATTTTGTCGAAATCGGGTACAGCTAATACTGGAGTGGTACACATTGCTGCTTTCAGTTGTTGGAATGCATTGGCAGCCTCCTTTGTCCAGTTAAAACCCTCTTTCTTGAGCAATTGAGTAAGTGGATGGCATATAGAAGCATAATCCCTCACGAATTTTCTGTAATAACCAGTCAATCCCAAGAAACTCCTTAACTCCTTGACATTTCTAGGGGTCGGCCACTCCTGTACAGCCTTAATTTTTCTAGGGTCAGTCTCCACCCCTTCCCCTGATATAAAATGTCCCAAATATTCTACCTTTGCTATAGCAAATTCACACTTACTAGGCTTAGCAAATAATTGATGTTCCTCCATTAATTGGAATACTTCAGCCAAGTGCTTCCAATGCTCCTCCAAAGAAGAACTGTAAACCAGAATGTCATCAAAGAATACTAACACGCTTTTCCTCAACAAGGGTCTAAACACATTATTCATCCAATTCTGGAAAGAAGCTGGTGCATTTCTGAGGCCAAAGGGCATGACCAAGAATTCATAATGTCGCCCACTGTGTGTGTTGAAAGTTGTTTTGAACACATCACTCTCATCTACCCTAAGTTGATGATAGCCAGATCTCAAATCCAACTTTGTGAAGACTGTAGCTCCTGCTAACTCATCAATCAGCTCATCCACCACTGGAATAGGGAATTTATCTTTTACAGTACGCTTATTTAATTCCCTATAATCCACGCACATCCTCCACGTTCCATCTTTTTTTCCCACCAAGACAACAGGGGATGCAAAGGGGCTTGAGCTAACCTGAATGATTCCCCTCTCCATCATTTCTTGTATAAGTTGTTCAATGATGTCCCTCCTCTTAAGCGGATACCTATAAGGCCTTATATTCACAGGTTGGCTGCCTTCTATTAATGGAATTTTATGATCAAAATCCCTCCTGATAGGTGGAAGCCCCTCAGGTTCTTCAAACAAAATCTTATACTCTTGCAGTAATTTCTCAATTGCCGGGTACTGTTCACTTTCCATCTGCAACTTCTTGTTAGGTATATGAGTACCCTCATTCCTGGTCACACTAGTCAACTGCAGCAGACATACCTGAGCAGCCGATTCTAGCATTTTTATGGAAGGGTCATGTTCCACTGTTTTCACCTTCTTTGGGGGTATTCCCCTCAACACCAGTTTCCTCCCTTCATAATGAAACTCCATTTTCAGTTGTTTAAAGTCCCAACTTATGGTGCCAAGGGTTTGAAGCCATTGTACACCCAACACCATGTCACAACCCCCAAGAGGAATCAGTAATACATCCGTCTTGAACTCACTGTTCAACAACCTCCAAGAGAAACCTTTGCAGACCATTTGACATGGTAAATGATTCCCATCCGCTACTGTTACTGCCTGGGGCGGAATTTGGTCCATTTTACTTCCCAACCTCACTGCTACATTCTGATCTAGGAAGTTGTGGGTGCTACCAGAATCTATCAAAATGTGTATAGGTTTCCTTCCATAATAACCCGTCACCCTCATAGCTTGGAACCCTTGACTCCCTACTAAAGCACTCACCGAAATACAGGGTTCTCCTACCTGAACTTCCTTAGAAACTCCCCCTAAGAATTCATCCTCTACAACCTCTAGAAGTTCATCCTCATCCTCCCAAGCAGGGATCTCCACGGCAAACAATTGTGTTTGCTTGAGTTTACACTTGTGCCCCCTCTCGTAAGGCTCACTACAAAAATAGCATTCCCCTTTCCTTTGTTTCTCAGCCCTCTCCCCTGCACTTAGAAATTTAGCTTGCTTTTGTTGATTACCCTGGGTTATTGCAGGTGGTGTAGGCAACAGCCCCTTATTGAATGGTTTATTTGAAATGGGTACAAATTTAGTATTATTCACAAAGGTTTTAGGAGTATATTTAGTAGCTGCTAAAGCCTCCTCCTGCAACCTAGCATACTCTACTGCCTCTGACAAGCTACCAGGTTTAAAAGCACGCACAAAAGGCTTCAATGTCGGTTTTAGGCCTCCAATGAAGCTATCTAAGAAATATTGGTCAGGTAGTAATGCATTTCTTTGAATCATAAGTGCTCTTAGGTTCTCAAAAGCGTCTAGATAGTCGTCAATACTACCATTTTGACTCAGCTTATTGAATTCTTCCACAATATTTCCCCCAATTTCTTCCTTAAATCTAGCATACAAATCAACGATGAACTCATCCCAAGTAATTTCAGCGCGTACAGCAATATAGCTATTAAACCAAGACTTGGCTCTACCAATCATATACATGCTTGCTAAATCAATTCGTTGATTCATCTCAATTTTGCATAAATTAAAGTATTTACTGCACTTTTTAATCCATAATCGAGGATTCTTACCATCAAATGTCGGAAATTCCACCTTAGGATTAAAAGAGAGATTATTCCGCGGTGGCGGAGGCGGCGGCGGTGGTGGTTGATATCCCCCGTTTCCCGGTGGTTCATGATCCTTCAACATACGAAGAATTTCTGCCAGCAAAGTCGAATTCTCTGTTAATGTCGCTGCCTGATTCTCTAATCGTTGCTCCACATTGAGTATACGGTTTTCCATGATTGCTTGTAGCTGCATTACAGTGATATGTTTAGGCACCAGGATTTTCGGCTCTGATACCAATGATACAGGACGCAGGAGGTAGCTCTACAATGGGAGAGTACTTCGAGTTTCGAGTATGCAACAATGGTGATCGTAACAGAATTGAGAGAATAGAAAGATAGAAGTTTGTTGTATATTATTTTGAATGAATGTTCTGTTATGCATGTACAAGTGTTCTTATAGACAATAGTCTAACAAACTTTTCTAACAAACTCGGTCAATGCCTAACAACTTGGTCAACATGTGTTGATCTCTCGCCCAAATAGCCTAACAACTGTGTTTACTATATCATTCGTTTCGTTGTTTCGCACCTGCTACAACTGTCGTTTTGTGGCTTGATTCGTGGATGGTTGGGTTCATTTCAGACCGCTATTACCCACTATTTGAGGTGACGAAATCAATACTCTTCATCTCTGCTTTCTTCTTCGTATTTCGATATGCTGCTGCTGCATTTTACTCCTGCTACTGCTGACTGTATTATTGTCGTGCTTCTCTGCTGTCCTCTGTCCTTTCGGTTTCTGCCTTTCATTTCTCTTTTTCTTTTCGGTTTCGCTGCTGTTTTGTTTGTCCTGCGGTGGTTGTTTGATGTGCGTCTTCCCTTCATTCTTCGTTCCTTCATGTTCTTCTTCATTTCTTCTTCTTTTCGTTCTCGTTTTGCTGCTGTTCTTTGTTTTCCTTCTTCGTTTCCCTTTCTTCCTCTTGTCTTCTTCGTATGTGCTGCTGATGTTGTTATTATCGTCCCTGTATGATGTCGGGCTGTTGCGTTGTGGTTAATCACTCCTAAATTTTGATGATGCTGCTGTTTTTTTGTGACCCTCGGTTGCTGTTCGGTCTGCTTCCTTTCCGTTCCCTGTTTTTCTTCTCTTTTCTTCTTCGTCTGATTCCGTTTTGTTGTTGTGACGTTCTGTTTGTCGTCCATCCGGGTGTGTTGCTGCTGCTAAACATTGTTGTTACTCTTCTTCTTCTTCTTCTTCTTCTTCTTCTTCTTCTTCTGACTTCATCCATGTTTGCTGCTATTTATCAATTATTGACGTTGTTGTTGGTATGGGTATTGTTCATTACTTATTGAACTCGATTCGATGTCGATCGGTCAATCCTTGCTCTCTCCTTGTCGATTTGATTCCTTCTACCTCTCGGTTCTACTTGGTCTTGTTTTCCATGTTTCCTCCGACCCTTTTTCAATCTTCTTTAATTCCGACTCTTGGTTCTTTTTCTTATCGTCCCAATCTCGTTCTTTTTCGTTTCGTGAAGGCCTCGGAGTTTTATTGAATCGGCTTTCTAAGTCTAAGGTTCGAGCTTGGTCTAATCAGGAAAGGCAAGTACGTGATCGCTCGGTTATCGGGTCCAGGTAACTTTAGGACGTTACTCGATTTTATATCGTATGTTTGAGTAGTAGTATGTAGTAAATATTTTAACTTTTGTTTTCTAATTTTAGCTATTTATTATTGCTAAATATATCTTTAAATCGTGCGTTTTATAAATATTTTACGACTTTCGATATCGTTTTATAAATCGTAGTAATTTTATTTTTTATGATCGTTATAATATTTTGTTGGTTATCGTGACACTAGTAACTAAATAATATCGATTTCATATTTTCGTCATATTTCGTTAATTTCTAATTTTTAACTCAAAATCGTATTTTTATATTATAATCGAGGTTTGTATACTCGTTCAATAAATTACATTTCGTTTTACGATTTATACTAATAAATGAGAAAATAGTCGATTTAGTTTTAAATATATTTTTAGTCGAGACTATTTTCACTAATTATTTCCGACTGACTATTTTTATTAAAATCCGTATTATTTATTAATAAAAGCTATTTATTAAAAATAATTTGAACTCTTCATAAATTTTATTTCATTTATAAAGTTCGTCGACTCAATTCATTTTGATATCATTTTCTTAGAACATCTCTTTTCTATAATTTTTAGTTTTAACTCGATTTCCTAATTATTTATAAAATACTATAAAATGATTTATTATATTTTATTTATATTTTGAGTAACGAATTTAGAAATATATTAAAGTTACGATAACGACGATAATAATAAAATGTTAATTTCGTTAGAAATGCTATTTTTTTTATACGTTTCACTTATTTTAATAACTTACGTATTTTCTATAACGAAATTTCTATTTTAAGTAAGTTCCTAAAATTAGTAAGTTTCTATTTATGGAAAGTTTCCCTTTTGTATAAAATGTTTATTCCTTTTATCCTCATATTATTTATATTGATTATATTCAATTTTGAATATCGATAATGGCTTGGTTTTGGAGTTATGGAATAAGGACAAATGTGGGGTTAGAGTAATATAGTCTGGGATGTACATTTTGGCCATCAGTTATAAAGCCGGTGTGCCTATTTGAGGCACATTTGGTCGTTGAACTGGGCGTAGTTTCGCCCAGGAGAGTGTATGTTTTGACCTTAAGCTAGATATCGCATCGAGTTAGTCGCCGTCAGCTGAACTAGACATATTTGTTGTCTAGGAGGGGTATGCACTACTGATGGTAGGGTTTGTCGTGAGTCCTAACCGATCAATAAACAACCAACTAACCTAGTGGGTAGCTAGGGTAAGTCGGGATCGTATCCACGAGGACGGTAAGGTAAAGTCTAGACTATGTCGGCCTAAAAAACAAGACAAAGATACACCAAACAAACACAAAGAAACGATAAATGGAAAACTATGGTGGAGGAAGAAGTATGGTTAAGCAAATGATGAACTAGGCTAAAACAATGCTAAACAATGCTAACGATCGAACTAATAAGTAAACTAGAATAAACGATGGCTAACTAAGAAGTTGAACTCAAGTATGAAAAGGAAGTGGGGTAGGTCGGGTTCATAAGAGTAGATGGGTAATTGGGTGATCAAGGGTATAGGTGTCTCCTAGTTGCTAGAGTCGGTCCGGGCTCTCGCTACGTAGACCAATGTCAAGGTGGGTCCGGGCTCTCGCTACGTAGACCCTAGACGGCACTCTCGTGACTACGACTATTCTCGACATGCTCACACAATAGACAAGCAATGAGAAGATGAACACAAGTATGGGAAGCATGGCCACTACAACTCACACAAGCATATCAACAAACACATAGAGTGCCCATTATGTGTCTAACAACAAAGATGCAACCTTTACCCCTAATCAACCCTAATCACCCATAATCTACCCTTAATCCCCCTACTAACCCCACAAGTAATCTACTCACTCATTATTAAGAGAAACCCAACAATAATAATAGAAATCAATGTCACAAAACAAACATCCATTATGAACAACAAGAACAATAACAATAACAATAAACAAAATACAAAGATTCAAACTTGATTAACAAACTAAGAACAAGAGTAAATAAGAGAAGAAGATTATACCAACAAACAATGGAAGAAAAAGATGAGAACTTGTATTAATAAGAAACCCAAATAAAATCCCAAGGTTGTCAAGCTTGGAACAATCTTCAAGAATCCCCTTAATCCAAGAACTAATTACAATGATTAACTAAAGATTAAAGAGAGATTAAAGCTAATGTGGGGAACACTAATCTAGGGTTTTGATGCTTAATGGAGGCTTAAATTAGTCTAGGGTAAGATAAGATGTGTTAACAATACAAGAGGGAAGTATATATATGGGTACAAGAATGAAGGAGGAAGAAATAAGTGATGCGCGGCTGCCTCTGCTCCTTCCCGCCCGAGACGAGATGGTCTTGCCCGGGACGAGTCCTTCTCGGCCGGGACGGGCTCCTCACAGTAGCACCTCTAAATCTGCACCCGATCGCGGACGGGATGAGGCCTTCCCGACCGGGATGGGTCTTGTAGGCCTCCCTTAAGAGCTTTTTTTGGTCCTTCCTTGCCTCTCATGGGTTTCTCCTCGATTCTCTGGACTCGGGATCAGGTCTCGGAGGCTCGGGATTGGGTCCCAAGGTCTCGGGGTCGATTCCAAGGCCTCGAGTCATCGTTCCTTTATCTCGTTAGCTCCAAAAAGTGTATGTATTGAGTCGGAATCGCTCCAACTCTTCGTGGAAGGTCTCGGGAACCTGAAACGAGCTAGAGGAAGCATAAGAAGCCCATAAACCGGGTTTTCTTTTTGGCATTTTCTCTTTTCTTTGCATTTTTGCTTTGTTTTGCTATGCCATTTCTTTTTCTTCTTTTCTATTTTCTTTTTGGCTTTTGTCCCTTTTCTTTTTCTTCAATCTTTTCTTTCTTTCATTTTCTTTCATTTTCTTTTCTTTGCCCTTTTGGCAAGATTTGGCTATTTGGCATCTCTTTGTGTAACAAGAAAGAGAGAATTCAATAATTTGCAATTTATTGTGTGGGTATGTGTAGAAGGTAGGGTAATGGGTGAGTCGGGGGTCGCGATTTCCCTTCAAATCCACAAAAAGGGGAGAACTTGGACTAATCAAACGATCCTAGACACGGTCACCTAAGGGACGGGACTCGGTAACCAAGGCCTTTTCACACCGTGGGTGGTCATAATGGTCAAAATGCAAATCCCGTAGTAAATCCCTAGTAAGCTAGGTGGACTCAAGGTAAAGGACCAACGAAATCATTGGTTTAGGGTCATTCTACTAGACTAAAGTCCAAGACTCGATTTACATTACTAGGAAGGGAAAGTAAACACTCGCACACTAGCCTCTAAACCGGGTTTTCGAAAATCATTTACACACAAGACTCAACAAACACAACACAGATGCGACAAAAACGAAAGAAAAAGAGACAAAGGTAACAAAACAAAAAACAAAAACAAAACAAACACATTAACAACACAAACACCACTCCTATAATCCATACAAGTCACCAAATCATCCATCAATATGCACAAAGCTCCACCCGAGCACACAACATCACAATCTCCTCCAAACTCCACAAGAAATAAAGAGGGAAAAGGGATGGAAGATGTTACCGGATGTCTTGACAGCTTTCCAAAACTAACAGTGATTTAAGCAACCTATAAGAAAAGAGGAGGCAAAAACACACAATGCAACAAATACACGGCACAAAGACACAAAAGGAAAACACACAAAAGAAAATCTTTTTGATTTTTATGAAAAAATTTCAAATTTTTAGGTATTTTTAAGATTTTTCGAAAAACTATAAAAATAAAACTAACTATGCTAGAATATCGCTCCCCCACACTTAAACCGAGCAATGTCCTCATGCTCGATCGTAGTGTGCGGAGAGACAAAAGAAAAGAAACTACGAAAATAAAGATAAAAATCAAAAAGAAAAGTGAAGAAAGGGTAGAAAGTGTCCGGCCAGGGTGTAGTCAAGTCACCATGGGCCGAGACAAGAAAAGATATGGACGGGGGAAGAAATAAAAAGAAAGAAATAAAATAAAAAGAAATGGGAGGAGAGGGCTAGGTGTAATCAAGTCACCTAGTCCGGATTCCGTCCAAATCCGACTAACTCCTAAAAAGGGTGAAAATCTTGTACAATTGGATTAATCGATTGACTCTCGACGTAATCACGTCATCGAGAGTCGGGAGCAACCATACTAAGGCCTCGAAGGCCACCAAGACACCATGACTCAAGGGGAAGGGGGTAAACAAGAGAAAACAAGCGACAAAAGACGGAAAAGTAAGGATAGTTACCTAAACCAATCGGCTAGTAACTCACTCGCTCCATCGTCTCAATGATCATTATAGGCACGTTGCTTGTCTTCTTCATCGATATCCCGCTTCAATCGTGATAAAACCGCATGGTCGAGGTAGTAATGGTGTGAGGGTGGGATTTGATGTGAGAGTCGGGGTAAAGTGGATAGGAAATGAAGTGAGGGTATGAAAATGAAGTATATGGGGCATATGATGAAAGTAAGGACAGTTAGGGAGGTTGGGAGGGGGTATACAGCGGTTGGGTGGGCTCGAATGTCGAAGAAAAGGCACCAAGGGTAGTAGGGGACCATCCCGGTCGGGATGGATGGTCCCGGTCGGGATGGCACACCCGTCCCGGTCGGGACGCTCCCTTCCCGGTCGGGACGGACCTCCAGTGAGCTCGATAATGTGCACCTTCATCCCGATCGGGATGGCTCCTTCCCGGTCGGGATGCCGCATCCCTCCCGGTCGGGAAGCCTCTTCCCAGTCGGTATGGGTCTTCTTGACCTTCCACAAACCCAAAAGCTTACTCCAAGCTTCAAAAACCCGATCCTCATGCTTACTATCAAAGCTCTATCATAGCCATTCCTCTCTAGGAATCATCTTCACTTCACCTATCAAACAATGCTCAAACACACATCAAACTCTCTCCCTCACAACGCTCATCAATCAATCCAAATAACAAAAATTCACAAAAATCCAAAGGAATTACAATAAAGAGATATATACAATGAGACGGTTCTTGTGGAACTCCGTCAAACCAAGGATGGTGCATCTTCATTCTTTTTCAACAACCATGACCAATTCCATCTCCATCAAGGGCACGTCAGAACAAGTCGAAGGCCCTAGCAAAGTCTTCGATCAAGCTTGTTATATAGGCATCCACATACCAAGGTTCTCCATGACCTTGCATCGACGTTCCCGAGGCATCCCGATCTTCCAAGTTCAATGGCTTGAACTTGTACTTTTGGTCTTTCGGGATATACCCGAACGTCCATCGATCCTCATGTGGCTCCAAGGGAGGCTCATCCTTCTCCTTGCTCTTCAACTTGTCATCAAGCCCATGATATGGGCACTCATCTTCCTCCAAATCGGAGTCATCATCCTCAAGTACATAAGAGTACTTCTTCAAGCTTTGTCCCGGCTCGCTCCCAAGATCGATGTCTTTCGTGGCTTGGACCATATTGCAAGACTCATCGTTGGTGGGTGAAGTGTTGCCTTGGAGGTCAAACACTAACCTTTCTTCCCCCAACTCGAAAGTGATCCTACCGTTCTTCACGTCGATCATAGCACCGGCGGTGTGTAGAAATGGGCGCCCAAGGATGATGGGAGTGTTGGCATCTTCCGGCATATCGAGCACGATGAAGTCGACCGGAATGAAGAACTTCCCAATTCTTACCGGCACATCCTCTAGCATCCCTAATGGTCGATTGAATGATTTATCGGCCATTTGGAGTGTAATGGATGTACATTTCAACTCCTTCATCCCGAGTCGGCAACAAATGGTATAGGGAATGATGCTCACACTTGCGCCCAAATCACACATAGCTCTTTCGATCTTGTAATTGCCTATGGTGCATGGGATAGAGAAACTACCCAGATCCTTCAACTTTGGAAGCGTGGAACCTTGAATAAGCTCGCTCACCACCCTCGTGAACGCTATCGTCTCTTCCTTGTCGATAGATCTCTTCCTAGCTAGGATATCCCGCATGAATTTCCCATATGCCGGGACTTGGGTAAGTAATTCGGTGAATGGGACATTAACATCCAATTTCTTCACAATGTTAAGGAACTTTTCAAATTGGACATCCACCTTAGTCTTCATTTGCCTTGATGGGAAAGGCAACTTGATTTAAACCTTGTTTTGCTCACTATGGATGGACTCCTCACTTGACGCTTTCCCTTTACCCTTTTTTTGTGCTTGAAGTGGGGGAGGGTTGTCTTCTTGGGGTTTTTCGACCTCCCAAAGGACTTGCTCCTCCATTGGATTATCAAAGCTTGAGCTTTCTTGATTTGGAGATGCCATTTTCTTTATCGGTTCTTGCATTGGCTCTTGCTCACTAGGGAATGAAGGGGAGTCATAAGATGTACCTCTCCTTGTGGCGATAGCATTTACATGCTCAAATGTCGGTGTTTCACCTTGAGAAGGTAGTTGCCCCTTTTGTCTTGAGGAGCTCCCCGAAGCAAGTTGAGATACTTGAGTTTCAAGCATCTTCATACGAGCATCTCTTACCGCGTTTTCCCCTTGAACATAAGCAAAGAGCTCTTGTTGGGTTCTTGACATGTCCATTTGACTCTTTTGCATCTCTTGAGTACTCCTTTGCACATCCGTCATAGTCTTTTGAATGTCAAAATCTCGAGGAGGAGATGACGGATTATGCGGAGTATCGGTAAGGGCTAATGGAGTGCCATAGTCATGAATAGGAGACCGGCTCCTAGGCTTGTTTTCTTGACGGTTAGCTTGAATTGCTTGTTGTTGTTGATGGTTCACTTGGAACCCATGAGAATTGCCTTGATTAAGGCCTTGGTTGTTGCCATGGTTGTGGTTTTGTTGTCTTTGAAAGTTTTGGTTTCCTTGGAAACAACCTTGATTGAAGTTCCCTTGTTGGAACCCTTGATTGTTGTTGTGAAAGGTACCTTGGTTATTTTGCTTGAAGTTGTTGAAGGGTCTTGGATTACCCACATAACCTTGATAACCTTGATTGTTGTCTCTTAAGGGAGGTGGGACATAGGGACGAGGTTGCATAGCTTGTTGTTGGGGGACTTGATTGGAAGCTTGGTATTGATTAGAGTAGGAGGCACCTTGCTTGAACGCTTGAAATGCGTTCGCTTGCTCAATACTTCCCCGGCAACGGCGCCAAATTGATGGTAGGGTTTGTCGTGAGTCCTAACCGATCAATAAACAACCAACTAACCTAGTGGGTAGCTAGGGTAAGTCGGGATCGTATCCACGAGGACGGTAAGGTAAAGTCTAGACTATGTCGGCCTAAAAAACAAGACAAAGATACCAAACAAACACAAAGAAACGATAAATGGAAAACTATGGTGGAGGAAGAAGTATGGCTAAGCAAATGATGAACGAGGCTAAAACAATGCTAAACAATGCTAACGATCGAACTAATAAGTAAACTAGAATAAACGATGGCTAACTAAGAAGTTGAACTCAAGTATGAAAAGGAAGTGGGGTAGGTCGGGTTCATAAGAGTAGATGGGTAATTGGGTGATCAAGGGTATAGGTGTCTCCTAGTTGCTAGAGTCGGTCCGGGCTCTCGCTACGTAGACCGATGTCAAGGTGGGTCCGGGCTCTCGCTACGTAGACCCTAGTCCGCACTCTCGTGACTACGACTATTCTCGACATGCTCACACAATAGATAAGCAATGAGAAGATGAACACAAGTATGGGAAGCATGGCCACTACAACTCACACAAGCATATCAACAAACACATAGAGTGCCCATTATGTGTCTAACAACAAAGATGCAACCTTTACCCCTAATCAACCCTAATCACCCATAATCTACCCTTAATCCCCCTACTAACCCCACAAGTAATCTACTCACTCATTATTAAGAGAAACCCAACAATAATAATAGAAATCAATGTCACAAAACAAACATCCATTATGAACAACAAGAACAATAACAATAACAATAACAATAAACAAAATACAAAGATTCAAACTTGATTAACAAACTAAGAACAAGAGTAAATAAGAGAAGAAGATTATACCAACAAACAATGGAAGAAAAAGATGAGAACTTGTATTAATAAGAAACCCAAATAAAATCCCAAG